>JAKEYF010000015.1:0-694452 GCA_021527775.1 Lactarius sanguifluus | reverse complement strand
CTCCTACGAAGAGATGTGCGACACCATTGCGCGCATCGAGCCCATCACCGACCTTGACCACCTGGGAGCTGAAACCACATACTGGCTCCTCAACGATGATGGCAACCACCTCAACGCCAGCCCGTCACGGAGGCTGAGGCTGGTAGGATTCGTGACACTCTCGGAGGGTGTACGCTCCCCTCCCTGGATCTGGCCCGGTTCAAGTCGAGTACCAGCTACAGAAAGTCAAAGACATGGAAGACGAAGATATGGGAGGAGTGGAAGGTAACGGCGGAGACGTGGAGGCTGGAGCAGCTCGACTTAGCCGCGAAACGACGGATGACGGGAGCGACAAAGAGAACCGCGTGCCTCGCGCTGTGCCAACAGTTCGACGTGATGATGCGCGAGCTGTCTACGACCTCCCGGAACAGCTGAGGGAGTGGTACCCAGCTGAGCACCTGTCCATCATTAACACTACCAACTCTAACCACCCGGGGGAAACCCCTTATGCATGCGATACGACGGGACACGCCCTTTATTGGGCCACCATCTCACCTGAAGCCACCCCCTCTACACCACCACCCGCTTGTGCCACCAGCTTGGCTGCACTCACCTCGCCCCCCACAGATTCAAGCATAATCGGGGGGACGATTTCATACACTTCCCCATTACCACGCCGCAAGGCGACACGCAACAGGCCACCTATGTCCAGGTTGTGGACGGACCAGACCCCCTCGTCATCGGGCTGATCGAAGACAGCGACAAGGTCTACACCAAGCCACTGTACACAGAGCCCCACATCTGCCAAGCCGGCAAGCCCCACTACACACCCAAAGAGATGCATGCTTTAGTTAGCGGGCATGCTGGGCAACATCGCCTCGATCGGGCCGTGAACGAGTTGAAGGACAGGGGGCTTAAAGCTGAGTTAAAGCACTACCGCCAGTATCAACATGAGGCTGAAAGGGTCAAGCAGCAACTGCATTCCCTGGCGCAGTCACTTGGTGGGGTCCAGTCAGAGCTGAAGAAGAGCAAGTATCGGTTAGAGATGGTGGACATTGTGGAGCGGGTGTTGCAGACCCAGGAAGGATGGATGTCGGGGATTGGCCCTATGAGGACACGCCATGGTCGGCGCAGCTGAAAAGGGGGTGATGTCACAGACCGGCCAAAGTGGACGCTTACTATATGAATATGACCACATTAGTAAGTAGTACTGTGTCATGGACAGGGGATCAGTAAGCATATGGGCTATCACATGCCGATGTAGCATGATGCATTCCTAGGATAGCTATAGTAGGGTTCGAGCTACTTAGGCTATTGGTACATATGATTTGGGAGGAGCTTCAAAGCATGCTCGTAAATGTATAAGTAGTAGTCATCGAAGACTCAGGATTGCCATCCTGGTCTTCTTCAATCACCATTCTCTTCTCATCTGTCATCGTTCAGCTTCGCTTGTCTCCCTTGAGCAAGTCATCTATCGTCGAAGTATCCAGTGACTAAGATGTCCTGGTATACCCCATGGTCACGTGCTCGATTAAACACTGTGTACCCTACCCAATCACATGCGTACAAAGAGGATTATCGGCTAAGTCGTGAATGCCCTTTCGTAGTCTAAGTCAGACTAAACACCTGTGGTGGCGTTACACCACTGTAGTGTTTGAAAGTCTGGTTGGGTCCAGTTTTTTGACCATATTTGGTCCAACTGCAACTGCAACTGGTTGCCAAAAAATGAAATTTGTTGCAACCTCAACTGCAACTGCAAAAAACTGCAAAAAAACCAGTTGCACCAGTGGCAACTGGACCCAACTGAATGTTATTTAATCTATCTGAAACTGGTCTAAACTGAGTCAAAACCACTTATAATTAGTGTTAATAGGTACTTATAATAAATTTCTAAGTGCAACTGCCTTATAATGAAAAAATAATTAGGTAAAACAGCCAAAAAAAGCAAAAGTTATGAGTAAAATGATTGTTTTGATCATAACTTGCTCAGTTTTTGGCCGATTTGGGTGATCTTAGGCTCATTTTGATCAGAAATTCAGCCCAATCACCTGCTGACTAAGAAATCGGTTGCAACCGGTTGGAGGTCAGCTGCCATTTCGGGCAACTGCAACTGATACATTCTAGGATTAGGTACAACTGCAACCAAAAGTCCGGTTTTTTCCAGTTGCAGTTCAGTTGAGTTGCAGTCTTTTTCAGTTGCTGCAACTGGACTTTCAAAGACTACACCACTGACAGTGGTGACGAAGAGGCCAATACTGCAGGCCCACTTGCATCGTCCACTGACACCATTAAAATCAATAACCACACTGACGATGACGATGACGACAATGCTTGGAGTGATGAGCCTGAAGTTGAAGTTGAGGACGATATATCAGAATTGAGTGAGTCTTCGTTCATGCCTTGGTTTACACTCCATTGGATATACTGACACTTCAATAGAACGCCTCTCTAAGCACTGGGATGCACCAGTCTACGTATTCTTCAAACCTACGCCGACTGTGGAGTACATCAACAAGCATAAAGCACATGTCTTCGAGTGCGCTGCTAGACCTTGCCGCTGTGACACAAGACTCATCCACCGCTTCCTCTACACAGGTGATACTAGTTCCACCAGCAATCTCCGTCAACATGCAAATTCTGCTGGGGAGAAGAAGCACTTGCTGCCGCAGATGCAGCACGCAATGTCAAGACTGCCCGCAAAGTTCTCAGAAACTACAAGGGTGTGAACGGCTCGATTACAGCAGTGTTCAAATGAGTTGGGAAAGGAAAGGTGACCTACAGTCACCACCAGCACACTAAGATTGAGGCTCGGTACGCTCTCAAGTTTTATTTAATTGTATACTATCTAATGCCCAAGCCAGGGCGAGTTCTACATTGGGTCTGTGAGAACAAGCGCCCTTTCCAGATAGTCAACGACCACATGTTCCGTTGCCTGATGAAGACAGGACGACGGATTACTACATCCCTTCCTGAAATGCTCTCATGCGATGTCAAGAGTGTCTTTCAACACGTTCAGGAGCGCATTTCCCAACTGTTACAGGTACATTGACTATCACAATTAGGGCTTTAATGTACTCACTTAAAGTCAGAAAACCGATGGCAAACTCAGCTTTGCCACCGATGCCTGGACATCGCCAAATTGCAAGGCATATGTAGCTATCACCGTGCACTTCGAAAAGAATGGTGCCCCTTTGGCCCTTCTGCTCAATATTGTCGAAGTGCTGAAATCCCATACCGGCAACAATCTTGCGATCACATTTGTTGAAGTCCTCGAAGACTTTGGGATAAAAGACAAGGTGAATCGCTCAGAAGTGAGTGTGAAGTGTGCGCTGGACTTACATTGTTGTAGGTCCTTAGCATCACAACCGATAATGCGTCCAACAATGACACAATGATCAACGCTCTTAGTACCTCGCTCAATGGGTTTCCGGGTGCCGCCAACCAGACACGCTGCTTCGCGCACACGATGACATTGTAGCGAAGGCCATTCTCAAGCAATTTGATGTACCAAAGGCCAACCCCAGTGCCATTCTTGATGAGGCCGCTCAAGCGCTTGCCAACTTAGCTAAGGACCTTGACTCTGAGGAGCGCGCAGAGCAGGAGACACGGGAGGCTGATGACGACGACAACGTCGACGATTGGCCACTCAACCCTTGGGTGGACCTCCGTGATGGGCTAACAGAGGAAGAGGCAAACCAGCTCGACGAGAGCACACAGCCTGTGCGATCAATGTTGATCAAGGTATGTTAATTGTTTGACTCATCGCACATTTTACTGACGTGGTACATAGCTGTGTAGACTCACCTTTGCTCTCAAGAACTCCACAACCCTTCTCCTCCCCAAATGGTTTGCAACCCTATCAACCCACCGCATCCCAAAGTGCATGATGCCACGTGATGTTTCAACTGGCTGGAACTCGACATACAACATGCTGGACTTCGCCCTCAGGTATCGCACGGCAATTGATGCAATAACCACCAGCTGCAATTATGATCTTTGCAAATACAAATTGCTACCGACAGAATGGAAAATTGTGGGAGAACTCTGTGATGTATTGAAAGTGAGTTGTTGTTTCATTATCTTCTTCTATCTCTGACATTCTTTTTGGACAGATTTTAAGGACGTGATGCTGTATTTTTCACAAGGAGCGCCAAACCTTGCAGCAGTTATCCCAGCAATGGATCACATCAACAAGGTCCTCGCCACAGCGTCCAACAGCCCTTATCAATATGGGCCTTCCATATGCGCGGCGCTCGCTATTGGCAAGAACAACGATGAACCGGTACTATAACAAAACTGACCACTCGGAAGTGTATTGTATTGCTATGGGTAAGTCATCATATATTTGTCTCTAACATGCTAACACATGTGCTCTCAGTGCCCCATCCTCGCCACAAGCTGGAATACTTCAAGAAACATAAGTGGGAGGACGCATGGATTCAAGGCTGCACACGATATCATTCAAGAGGAATTCAGCCGGTCCTACGAGTTGGACGAAGGCCAGGACGACAACGACAATGCCAGTGTGGAGGATGATGGTGACAAAGTTGTAATAGAACTGCTCTTTTCTTTTAGTATTGGCTAACTGTTTGATTTGCAGACTTTTTCGAGAGCCAAGAATATATTGGATGAATTGCCCGACCTCGCCCTCATGTCTGTGATGTCCTCGGATCATAATAACGAACTCGATCGCTACCTCACAACTGGAGTCGAGGAAGTGAAGGATGCGCTCTCATGGTGGTATGAGAGGCGTAAGAGCTTCCCCAGCCTCTCACATATGGCACGCAATTATCTATCAATCCCAGGTGCATATCCTCTACCTTTCACTATCTGTTAGGATCATTTACAACTTCTATTTAGCCACTACAGTCGACGTTGAGCGGGTTGTTTAGTCAAGGCCGTCTTGTCCTTCCCCATGTCCATAACCAACTCTCATTCAAGTCAACACGTGCCCTGCTCTGTGTCAGGATGTGGAGCACACTTGACCTGATTAGCGATAGAGATATCAAGGTGGCCCTTGGAGATGAAGTCACCAGGAAAGCAGATGAACCCCAGCATAACTGATGTCAGCCTGAGGTTTCAATTAGCATCGTTCTGACTCGTTCAATATATCTCTTGCCCTCATTTGCTTGGATTCTAGACCCCTTGTATTTGTGTGAAACAGCATGGCTTTAAAACAGCAAGACAATGGTGCATCAGGAAAACCTCAAAGTGCTTAGCTGTCTTAATTGGCCTATCAAGGCACCTCAGACTGTTAAGGTGAAACAGTGACTTAATTTGCACTTAGAAATATTCTCTTAAGGCAAGATTAAGGACACATATGTGACATAGATAAAAAACTTCAAATCAAGTGTGGTAAGATTGGTGAGGATTGAGAAGGGGAACAAGGGTGGGTAAGGGAAACATGGGAAAGGGGTAGTAGATTGAGGGTAGGCATGCCAGGGGGAATACAGGGAAGGGAAAGAAAGGGATGGGGATGGAGAATAGGCCTATGGGATGGGGGAGGGGGACATGGGAAAAGGAGTAAGTATGAGGTTGGGGGAGGGGAGGGGAAGGGGAATGTAGGGAAGGGAAATATGGAGATTGGGGAGGGAAATATGGGGATGGGGTGGTAGGGGGTAGGGAACATGGGGAAGGGGAATGTGGGGATGAGGAAGGGGGGCAAGGGGAAGGGGGAAGGGGAATATGGGGATGGGGAAGGGGGACAAGGGGGAGGGGAGTATAGGGATGGGGGAGGGGGATGTGGGAAGGGGGATATGGAGAGGGGGAGGGGGACATGGGGAGGGGGAGGGGAATATGATGATGGGGGGAGGGGAATATGAGGATGGGGGAGGGGGACATGGGAAAGGAGGGATCTGGTCATTCAAATTAGTGTCCATCTGCAAAAATGGAACCAGTCAAAGCTGTCCTGGACTGGTCAAGTAGATTGTGGCAGACATTTTTGCTATCTTGGAAATAAATTTTGAAAATATTTGGGGGGCTGGCTTTCCTCAAAAGCTGTGGGGTCCTCCACCAACTCTAAGCAATCCTATGAGCCATTCCTGATTTATTTGACCAGTTCTGAATTTCTTAGGCAGAGAACATTTCAGGGTAGTGTTGCCACAACTTGAGTCACCTAAAACAAGTTTTTTGTTGCATCTTGGGAAATAAAATAGTTAAAAATCTGAAAATATTTGGGGAGGTAGATCTCATCAAAAGCTGGGGGGTCCTCTGCCAAGTCTAAGTGATCTGTCTAGCCGTTCTTGAGCTATTTCACCAACTCTAAAATCAACCAACTTCAGCTTGTGTATGAAGTTGGTTAAATTACTCAGAAATAGCTGGTCAGATGACTTAGAGTTGGCAGAGGACCCCACAATGTTTGAGGAGATAGACCTCCCAAAATATTCTCATATTTTTCCAAATTTTATTTCACAAGATAGCAAAAATGTCAGCACAAGCTGCTGTATGTCGGAAAATTCGGGAATGGGTTTATAATCCATCTCAGCAAGCATGGACATTTATAATACATTATAATTTTTGGGTTGCCATTATAATGTACCATTATAGGGGTTTACAGTTCGATTATGGTTATATTTGATTATGTAACATTTTCTTATAAATATTATAAGGTCTTATAATGATATATAAGATGAATCAATTATAAGGTGCTATGGAATTTTGGGACATAGTGTTGTGGCAGCTCAGAGCTGGCATTTTCTATCTTTTGGAATAAACTTCAGATAATTATGAAAGTATTTGAGCAGCTGGCTTTTGAAGAAAGCTGAGGGGTCCTCTGCCAACTCTAAGCAATTCAATCATCCATTCCTGAAGTATTTGACATTAGCTGAAGGGTATTAGCCAACACCTGTCAGCTAATGTCAAATAACACAGGAATGGCCAATTGGATCACTTAGAGTTGGCAGAGGACCCCTCAGCTTTTGAGAATATCTACCTCCCCAAATATGTTCATAATGTTCCAAAATTTATTTCCCAAGATAGAAAAACACCAGCTCCAAGCTGCCACAACACTAAGCTGCTGCAACATTAATTCAAATAACTTGGGAGTTAGCACAGGACCCCTTGGCTTATGTTCAAGCTCCCTAAATATTTTCATGTTTATACCTATTTTATTTCCTGAAATATCAGAACACTGTGACCACACCACTGGCTTAGCTGGCAGCCTGACACTGGCAGCAACACTATATAAATTAAATTCCTTGTGTTTTTTGTGTTATTGTAGCCATAATTAGTACTGTACTTTCATATCTATACACTCCTATTCACCCTGTAATTGTTTGAGGCAGAATTTTCAGTGAAAAATGTGTTATTTTGTGCAGATACATACACAAATTGACTTAGACAAAAATTGTGTTCAGGATTTCCGGGCAACTTCCGGGCGGAAGTTTAATTTGTGGCACGCACCACTTGGCCTTGTTCGAATTCGAATTTGAACATGAACCACCCTCCCCTGCTTTTCACTGCACGCAAATACAAAGATGCACACGAAGACGCAATACGAAGATGCGAGTACGAGGTAAGTTCTTTCTTTTTTATATCCTTTTCATCTCTCACCGATGCAGGACGTAGGACAGTGGCTGCCCGTGTCATGTCACGACCCACCACTCACCACTCCCACCTACCCGCCGCTCACCCGTGTACATGCGGGCTATCCGCCGTCTCGCGGCACTTGGTGTTCCCACTAAGATAAGTTCTTTTTTTCCCCTTTCTTCCTCATCTCTCGACCGGTGTAGGACACCCTCACCCCACCCCCGCAAATGCAACAAGTTCACCGCCACATCAACACTGTCGCACCCGCACCATGCCACCATGCACCAGCTGTCGCCGGCGCGCCTGATCCGACCCCGCGGCACCCGCCCCCCTTAACCCTCAACACCTTGACGCCGTCAATGCCGCCACCTCGACACGACCGCGACACCAACACGACCCCGCCATTTCGACACGGCTGCCATCCCCTGCCTACCTCGACCCTGCCACGCGCCGTCTCAATACGACCATCACCACCACATCGACTCCCCGACCCCGCGGCACCCACTCCCTCAACCTCAAGACTTCGATGCCGCCAACGCCGCCACCTCAACACCGTGACACCAACACGACCCCGCCGTTTCGACACGGCTGCCATCCCCCGCCCACTTCGATCCCGCCACGCGCCGCCTCAAAACGGCTATCACCACCTCAACCCCGCCGCCGCCTCGACACTAGCGCCATGCCACCTACCACAGCCACCTCGATCCCGCCACACGACCGCCACAGCCACCTTGATGTCGCCGCCTCAGCGCCACACCTATCCCTGTATTATTACTAGCTACATGTAATACCATTATAATATATATATTGCTTCTGTCTAATCCCTGTGTGAAAAGCAAACTGATTTAAGAATAAGTCTTAAGGCTGTCTTATCAGGTCTTAGTTGACTTAAATTGTACTGATATCTTACCTGACCATAGGGTTAAAATAAGCCTCTTAAGACCATTAAGCACTGATTCAGAACCACCCTAAGCCTTTAAGAGAATTAAGTCACTGCCATTAAGACAGGTTAAGAAGGTGACCTTGCTTAAATTGCCTTAGGAAAAAATGACCTTAAAATGGCCTTAGGCACATTTTAAGGCATGATTAAGAGCATTTAAGTACTTTTAGGTTTTCCTGATGTGATGACATTGACAATGCCGACAACAATACCGACAATGATGACTCGGATGTTTAAACAGGGAGACAATGACACCGCATCAATGCATTGACAAGTCCAAGGTCGGAGAGAACGACACCGCATCAATGCGTTGACAAGTCCAACTCAGTCCGAGACTCTGAGTTGGTGGCACCATGAGTCTGCCTTGTCGCTGGCGACTCGCCGTGTTATGGAACGGCTTGTACCCGTTGTAGTTTACCTGTACCCGGACCCGTAGTACAAACCCGGCCAACCCCCCAACCCGTACCCGTGGGAACCCGTACCCCTGAGAAGCATCAGCAAACCCTGGGCCACCCCAGAAATTCCTGTAGTGATGGTAGAGACTGTAGATGTCATAGATGTCACAGTTATTTGGTAGTAGATTGGTAGAGACTTGGTAGAGACTTGGTAGCAAACCTTTAGACATGGTAGAGACTGTAGATGCTGTAGATACCATAGTTATTTGGTAGTAGACTGGTAGAGACTTGGCAGTGTGACTAGAAATTAAGCTAGAAATCTGGTAGACATGGTAGAGACTATATGTGTTGCAGACATCATAGCCACTCAAGATTGGTAGTTGATTGGGACACCTGGTAGCAAACCTGTAGATGTGGTAGATATTGTAGATATAGTAGATGTCAGTAGTAGTTGCAGACTTGTAGCTGTTGTAGTCATGGTAGTGGTGGTAGATGTGGTAGTGGTGGTATATGTGGTAGTGGTCAAGGTAGTGGTGGTAGATATGGTAGCTGTTGTAGTTACAGTAGACTGTGGTAGACTGCAGGTAGAGTTGTAGGCTGCATGTAGACTGTGGCAGTGCTGCAGCAGTGCTATGCAGAACATAAATCTCTCTACCAGCACTACAGAAACTGTGGGCCACTATGGCCTCTACATAGTGCTGCTGCAGACTTCCACAGACTACTGTAGTGGCCCACGGTTTGTTGATGCCTTTGGCAGGTAGCACAAGTTCAGAAAGTTATACAAGTCCAAATAGTCAAATATCTCTTACCAAATCTATTGGTCATAAGTTATCATAGTCAAGTCACACCAAATCACAGTCACACCATCTATGCATAAAAATAATATATTATTTAAAACAAATACATGATATTAGTACTACTGTAGGGAGGTGGAAGTGCCATAGATGGCGTGGATGGGAGGCGCGGATGGGGTCGGGGTCGTGACGGGTCGGCGGGGTGTTGCATGCCGCGTTGGGGTGACGTGGCAGGTTGGCGGTGGCGGGGTCTTGGTGTGGCGGTGATTCGGCGTGTGGCGGGGTGTTGCGCGCCGTGTCGGGGTGGCGCGGGGGTTGGTGGTGGCTGGGGCCTTGCGTGCCACGTTGAAGGGGTGTGGCAGGTCGGTGGGGTCTTGGTGTGTGTTGGGTCGGGGTGGCAGTGAGTCGGTGGGTGGCGGGGTCTTGCGTGCCATGTCAAGATGGCGTGGGGGTTGGTGGCGGCTGGGCCTGGCATGCCGCATTGAGGTGGCGTGGCGGGTTGGCGGGGTCTTGGCGTGCCGTGTTGGGTCAGCGAGGTGGGTTGGCGGTGGCGGGGTGGCGGGGCAGGATGGAGGTGGCTCGCGTGCACGAATGGGCTGCAATCTCCAGGGTGAGCGGGAAACAAAAAGAAGAAAACAAAGAAAAACTTATCTTAATCATTCAGCCAAAGGTCTTGTGCCGTGTTGGGGCGGCGAGGTGGGTTGGCAGTGGTGGGGTGTCGGAGCAGGATGGAGGTGGCTCACGTGCACGAATGGCGGTGAGCAGGAAAAAAAAAAAAGAAAAAAAAGAACTTATCTTATACATTGGGTCGAAGGTTTTGCATGCCGTGTTGGGGCGGTGGGTTGGCGGTGGCAGCGTGTTGCGAGCCATGTCGGGGCGGCGTGTTGGGGCGGGGACAAATGGAAGCGGCTCGCATGCACGAGGGGGCGGCAATGGCCTGCAACGTTCAGGTTGAGTGGGAAAAAAAAAGAAAAAAAAACAGAAACATATCTTGTTGCACTGCGACTAAGCCCAGTGCGTCATCTGCCACGTCTTGACCACAAGTGAGGATGAGAGAGGGGCTTGAAAGGATGGGTCTGGGGAGGCCAGACAAGGGGTGGAAGTGGGAGCACAGGCAGCAGGAGTAAGGTGGGAGATACGTCATGTCGAGCGGAGGCTTAATCTGTGGCGTGGGAATGTGTGTCGTTGACCCGTTTCTCCCGTATACGGGCAAGTTTTTTTTTAATGTTCTTCTCTTACCACCACGCCGTTATTCCACGCGGACCATCCCCACAGCTACACAAGATAGAGGACATGGCTGAGGATGAGCTGGCCTTCGGCCCAATGCACAAGATATGTTCTTTTTTTTTCTCTTTTTTTTCTTCGTTCCGCTCACCTCACCTTCAACATTGCAGGCCATTGCCGTCCCCTTGTGCACGCGAGCCGCTTCCATTCGTCCCTGCCCCAACACGCCGCCCCAACATGGCTCACAACACGCCACCACCACCAACCTGCCGCCCCAACATGGCACGCAAAACCTTCGACCCAATGTATAAGATAAGTTCTTTTTTTTTTTTTCTTTTTTTTTTTTCCCACTCACCGCCATTCGTGCATGCGAGCCACCTCCATCCTGCTCCAACACCCCACCACCGCCAACCCACCTCACCGCCCCAACACAGCACAAGACCTTTGGCCGAATGATTAAGATAAGTTTTTCTTTTGTTTTCTTCTTTTTGTTTCCCGCTCACCCTGGAGATTGCAGCCCATTTGTGCATGCGAGCCGCCCCCATCCTGCCGCGCCACCCCGCCACCGCCAACCCACCTCGCCGCCCCAACACGGCGCAAGACCTTTGGCCGAATGATTAAGATAAATTTTTCTTTTGTTTTCTTCTTTTTGCTTCCCGCTCACCCTGGAGATTGCAGCCCATTCATGCACGCGAACCACCTCCATCCTGCCCCGCCACCCCACCACCGCCAACCCACCTCGCCGACCCAACACGGCATGCCAAGACCCCACCGACCCGCCACGCCGCCTCAACGCGGCACGCAAGGCCCAGCTGCCACCGACCCCCACGCCATCCCAACACAGCGCGCAAGACCCCACCACCCACCGACTCACCACCACCCCGACCCAACACATGCCAAGACCCCGCCGACCCGCCACGCCCCTTCAACGTGGCACGCAGGGCCCAGCCGCAACCGGCCCCCACGCCACCCCGACACGGCGCGCAACACCCCGCCACCCGCCAACTCACCGCCACCCCGACCCAACACACGCCAAGACCCCGCCACATCGTGCAAGACCCCGCTGACCCGCCACGCCACCTCAACATGGCACGCAAGGCAACCACCACCAACCCCCATGACACGGTGCGCACAACCGCGCCACCCGTCGACTCACCACCACCCCAATGGGTACTCAGTACTTACAATGTACATATTTTAGCTTTTGTTTTTTGTACTGTAGTAATTGAAATATATATTTTTTATCTATCAAAAAGTGGGACTTTCCTGCTGGTGCACCAGCAGAAAGTTGGGAAATCCCTGCCAGTAACATGTGTTCTTACTGGTAGACTACAGTAGACTGTGGTAGACTATGGTAGACTACAGTAGACTGGGGTAGATTATGGTAGACTACAGTAGACTGGGGTAGATTATGGTAGACTACAGTAGACTGTGGTAGACTGCAGTAGACTATGGTAGACTATAGCACTTGCTGGCATCAAAACTACAGTCATTAACTGGGTTGGTACAGTACTACAGTGAGATTGGTCAGACTGTGGTAGACTGTGGTAGACTGTGATAGACTGCAGGCAGAGTTGTAGACTGCATGTAGACTGTGGCAGTGCTGCAGCAGTGCTACACAGAACATAAACGTCTCTATCAGCACTACAGAAACTGTGGGCTACTATGGAGTGCTGCTGCAGACTTCCACAGACTACTGTAGTCAATAATTGGGTTGATATGGTAAGACTATGGTAGACTGTGGTAGTAGGCCTGGATATGGTAGACTGTGGGTAGACTACAGCAGTGCTACAGCAGTGCTGCACAGAACATAAACGTCACTACCAGCTAGAGATGTCAACGAGTTATACTCATGAGTATGAGTACTCATCAGAAAGTCCCAACCAGCCACTCGTACTCGACTCGTACTCGCCAGTGCGAGTACTCGTGAGCCACGAGTACTCGTCGGAATCCTTGGACCAATACTCGTACTCACAGTGCTACCCGAGCGAGTACCCATTTGAAACACGGGTACTCGTGTCTCAGCACGAGTACTCACTCAAACTGTGCGAGTACTCATTGTACTCACAGGCACACAGGCTCAAGAAACCACATAAGAAAGATTACTACAGATACATTACTAGCTACTACTCCTACTATGCCCCCCGCCGCATCGCTTCCTGCCGCTGCCACCATCGCGTACTGGTGTCGATACCGCGTCACCGCCGTCGTATGCCGATGTACCGCCTTGTGTCTCACATTGCATCGCGTCGTCGTCATCGCAGTCGTGGTCGTCATGGTCGTAGTCGTGGGTGGACATGGCTATGGTCGTCGTAGTCGTCGTAGTTGGTGTTGTCGTGGTCGTCACAGTCCCTTGCCGTCGCGGTTGTGTTGTCACGTCTTGGTTGACCCGGGTACACCCATCGTTGATGGGGCCCGCGGGGTTTGTCGTCATCGGGTGGCTGGCCACACGCTGGTGGGGTTTGCTACCACAGCCGTTGTCGTTGTCCGGTGTACGCCAAGGTCGTGGTCATGGCGTAAGCAACACCGGCCTATGTGAACGCCGAGGTTCCCACGCGCTGATTGCCAGTTGCTAGCTAATGCGGTCCGGCCCGGGGCTGAAGGTGGCGTCACCACACTGGGTCAAGGCACGTGCACCAATACCACCAGTAAAAGATGGTGACGACGACGACGCTGGACGAGCCCCAGACAACAACAACAACAGACGAGCCGACGACGACGACGACGGTCGACGACAACAACACGCCGCGACACGGTATCGGGAAAACAACGACCGACAACGACGATGACAGCAGCAAGATGACGCCGATGGTAACGACGACGACACCGCACTGACAATCGGCGACCGCGATGACAGTGCTGATAACGGCTCAGACGGCGGGCCCCCCGTGTGGCCTCTGACTAGCTCTTGTCTTAGCTTAGCTTACAGTAACTATTAGTGTAAAGATACATTATAATTTGATACGCAATAGACATGTTTTTACAAAATTGTAACACTCCAACTTGATCACATAGTATTGCTGCTACCATGAGTACTCACGAGTACTCGCGCTTGGAAAATGTTAAACTCGTACTCGCACAAGGATCCAGGAACGAGTACTCGTAGGTGCGAGTACTCGTCACGTGACGAGTCACACTCACGAGTGACTCGTTTGACAGCAACTCGTTGACATCCCTACTACCAGCACTACAAGAACTGTGGGCTACTATGGCCACTATGTAGTGCTGCTGCAGACTCCTGTAGCAGCCCAGGGTTTGCTGATGAGGGGTACGGGTTTTCTCAGGTACGGATGCGGGTAGCCCTCGGGAACCCAAGGGTTACCCAGGCCAATCACTACCTTTGTCACTGTGAGTATCACCTCCATGTTTGCTGTTCATCAGGGGTGTGTGAAGTGTCCCAAAGTGTCATGCAGGCCTCTGCAGAATATGGGCTTCTGTATATAGGTCAGTGGCAATAGTGGACATGTTGCTGTCGAATGAATAAGGCTGCGTGCGAGTGTGGCACAGTCAGGAATGGAAACGAGGTCAGTAGGTTGCATGTGGTCGGAAATGGCTGTGCAAGCCTCGGCACAGCATGAAACCTCACAGAGGTGGCCACCATGGTTAGGAACGCGTCGGGGTTGAGTGGCTAAGGCCGCACGCAAGTGCAGCGCACTGGGGAATGCAAGGGGTGAGCCTCACTGAACTCAAAGTCCGAAATCTGAGGATGAGGCAATAACTCACCAATGTCAAGTGCAGCTAGAGGGGGTGACACTTTTGAGCCACTGGAGGATGATCCAGCCCCAGTACTTGAGGACCACAGAGAGGGTGATGACAATGAAGACCAGACAAGCCTGGCCAGGTTACTGCCTACCACTGCTGCAGAACAAGTTGAGCACATGCCTGCACTTGCCTATCTTGGACATCAACGCCACTGGCACTGCAACTTCATTGATCGTTCATCGCTCAGATTGCCCTATCTCAAACATCAATGTCACACTGCAACCCCAAGTTTGTCACTTGAATCTTCCCCCTCTTCTCTGTAACCTGGGCCTGTCCTCAAAAACATATCATAGTAGGCTTTCCCCTTCATATTTAGGACTTTGAGCTCAGTGTGGCTCATTTTTCACATTCCCCAGCATGTCACATTTTCGTGCGGCCTTAGCAACTTGAACACGACACGTTCCTGACCATGGCAGCCACACATACGAAGTTTCATATTGCGCGCAAGCATGCGCAACTGTTTCCGACCCCCTGCAACCAACCAACCCCGTTTCTGCTCCCTACCCCGCTGCACCTGCACGCGGCTTTAACCATTCAGTAGCAACGTGCATACGATCGCCACGGACGTGTCTACAACAGCTCGCGTCCCGCTGAGGCATGCGTGACACCTTGTGATACTTCACACCCCCTACTTGCACACCCTGTGCTAGTGATTTCAGGTCCAGTTGCCAGAACCAGAAAAAAACTGCAACCAGACCAGACCACAACCACAAACAACCAGACTTCCAGTTGTGGTTGGAGCCCAGCACAGCGAGGTGCGGTTGCAGTTGCTGAGATCACACCATGTTCTCCAACCAGTTGTGACTGACTACAACCGGTCACAACTGCTATTATCGACACTGGGCCCAGGTTATCATTACCATAGTACTGTATTTTTGGAGCAAGGAAAAGTACTAGAATACAAGTATTATAACATGACGTTGACTATGATATACCTTGTTGTCACTGTTCCCCACCCGTCACTGCCATCCACTGCATCGTCTGTTGTGTTGTTGTTGTCTGTTGAATCGTTGTCGTTGCCGTTGTGGGCCAACTTGTGGGCTAGACTAGCCTGGGTGACGGGCGTTTGATGTTGCCTTGCGGGTGCGATTGTCGCCCTTCACCCTGTTGTCATTGTGGTTGAGCTGTCATCGCCTCGCTGTCGTTCCTGCTGCTGGTGTCATGGCGGGATGCTGCCGGCATTGCATCTGTGGCAGACACAATTGAACTTGCATTCTTGCACCAGCATGGGTGGGACGGTGCCTGGGTAGGTTGTTCCGCTTGGGGCTGAATTGGTGATGTGCTTCGTTTTGTAGTTGTCGTGGTTAGCATGGCATTGATGGGGGGGTTGTCACTATCGTTGCTGGGTGTATGCAAGGGTGTACACTGAAGTGAGACACTAAGTGTGTTTGTCCCAATTTGTGCCTGGCCCGGGTTGTTGCCACAATTTGCCAGGTTTGTCAGTGCAGCAAATCCCTTGCTTACTTACTTATGACAACGCAGCAACGCCAACAACAAGCCTCAAGCTGTATGTGACCACCAACCACCCCAGGGACCTGACAAGCAGGGACCCTAACCACAATGATGGCAGCAACAAGTGGCATCAACACAGCCTCAGCAACAACTACAACACCAACAGTGGCAGCAATACAACCACAAGCTCACAACTTAGGCCACCACACCTCAGAATGGGCAAATACAAGGTGAGGTCAACTGCCACAACAGCGGGCAAGGTGACAACAACAACAGCAAGACATGGCGAGGCAACAACAACAACGGACAGCAAGACGAAGTCAGCGGCAACAACGACGAGTCCACACAAGAGTCCACAACATTTGACAGTGCGACACGACAACTCGGAAGGTGAGCAGTAGGCATTCTGATTTAGTAGCTAGTGTACACTGTACAGTATAATAGATACTTTCTGTACAGACCTAATAAAACTGTTCTGGCTGTAGCCTACATGGAAAATCAATATCACGCCGCAGTCGTTGGTTGGAACTGGTTCCAACTGACAACAACTGGTCGCACAACTGATGATAACCGGTCGGTCATGGTCTGGTTGTCGGTTGTGCCATGGCCGGGAAAAGACCAACCAGTTGCGGTTTCAGTTGTGGCCAAAAGGGGTAAAAAACCGGACCTGACCAGACCTGAAATCACTAGATAGGTTTGAGGAGCTTCTGATCATGAAAGCTGCATGGCAGTGTACAATTGTTGATTGGGCCACTACAAATTCGGCAGAGGTTGAAGAGGTGAACCTGGTGGAGTACAAAGAGTTCCTGGAGGCAGATGTACAGGAGCGTGCATGGGACAAAGAAGACGAGGACCATATGTTTGAGTCAGACATAGAATAGACTAGTTAGTAGCAAGACTCATTACAGTAGTAGCACTTTAATACATAGTCATAACCCTCTTTTGAGAATCCAGCAACAAGGTGGGACCAACTCCTGTCGGTTCGGTCTGGTTTTGGGGCTCAGGGATGAACTGGTGGATCGGTCCTGGTCCCAGTCTTTCCAAATTAGGCAAAAAAACTGGACCAGACTGGACTTTCAATCACTAGTGTTTACCAGTATCTTGTCCCAGGAAATATGGTCAGTCGCAAGGGTGAACACCGTTGAGAAGTATATCTTACTATTTGTGTGCATCACACATAAGGAGCAGGGAAGTGAAAGGTAGAGGACAGGAGAAATCAATAGAAGTCAGAGGTCTGAGTTGGAATGGGACTATCGTAATTCATAAAGTCAGAACAGGACTTGTAAAGTTGCACCGCTACACTGATGCTACAACTAGAGTCTAGTGCAAGCAGGTGGAAAGGGTGGGAACTTGGAAGAGAGGGTCGAGGACTGCAGTTTGAGGGGAATTGAAGGTATGGAAGAATGGATGAGGCCGAGTCATGGTATGGCCAAAGCGATGCAGGTGGCGTCGACAATGCATGTGAAGATAACATTAGGAATTGGTAAATAAAGTCCAGAGGAATACAGGCACACCTTTTCCCAAGACAAAAGTATAATGCTCAAAAGTACAATGCTAAGCCAGTCAATTGAGGGTACAATGGGCAGCAATAGGTGGAACACTTGAGACTGATGACCTATGTTGTTGACTCAATTTTGCAAGGTGCGGGTGACCAAAGGCATCCAATGGGGGTAAAAGGGACATGGAAATAATGAGGTATAGAGTGATGGGTTTCAGGATACAGAGAACGAGCAATGAAGAAAGACAAGACTTGGTTCTAGTGAAAGCGTGTTGAGCACAGAACTAACAAGCAAGGAGTGAAAGCAAGATGCTAATAGACAAGTTAACTTCAGAGGTGAAGGGAACTCTGAAGTGTAGAGGCATAAACAGCAGTCCTTAACGCTTAGCTAAGAATGGTCTGTGTGCACTGGTGACCCAAACACAATACATGTGGTCTGTGTGCCAGAGGGAGAAATGCCATTGGAGGGCAGAGGACAATAGCTGCCTAAAGCAGACAATACCGGTATCTTAATAATAAAGAACAATAAGAGCCATATATGACTCTGACAATAAGGATAAACAAAAGCGGTCCATATAAGTCCGGAGTGTCCAAAATAGTCCATAAGGGACAGATACCATATTTAGTATATGGGCTGACACAATCAGATCCCATGAGACATGTGACTTATGTAGTTGCATCTCAACATCCCTCCATGATAGGGGCAGTCCATGATGTGTAACAGAGGTGTGTTAAAGTTGGAGCTCAGGAGTACAGATCCTTGACTTTTTATATGCAAGATGATAATCTTTTTGAAGAGCTGTAATCTGTAGGCTCTCTAAGTCAAGGTCCAATTCCTTTAGGGCTCTAAGAAGGGCTTTTTGTCACTGTGTAAAAGACCCAAAGGAAGTCTGCAAAAGCTTCACTTGTCTTTACAGTAACTCGACATCCTTGAAGCCCCTTCTGTTTAACCTCTTGGAGATCAGAGAACATGTTGTGCTTGTTTTCAGGACAATGTGACGTCCTTGCTGATAAGTCAAGGATTGACGACCATTGACTGTGTGCTCAGCACAATGTTCCTGAGTCCCTGTTTTTACACCATTCCTAGATCAGTAACCATTTTGTCAAAGGGTTCTCTGGGCAGTGACTTGGTTAGTCCATCTGCAACCATTTCCCCTGTGGGAGTACGTATCAGGTCTATGACCTTGTTCTCTACATACTCCCTGACTACATGGTGTTTGATCAGGATGTGTTTGGACCGTCTTCCAGTGACAGGGTTTAATGCTAGGTCTACAGCACCCTTGTTGTCACAATGTAGGGGTATAGGGGAGGTAACCTCATACCCTAGTTCCCCAAGGAAGGTAGTGTACCACTGAGCTTGGTTTGACACCTCAGAGAGGCTCATGTACTCAGCTTCTGTGGTAGACTGGGCAATGGTCTTTTGCTTTCTGGTACACCATGAAATGGCTCCATTAGCAAGCAGGAAGACATAGCCAGAGGTAGAGTGCTTCTCTTCTTGATCTCCCCAAGAAGAGTCACAGTAGCCATGCAGGCCTTCTCCACCTGAGCCATTCCCTCCAGCATAGCATAACGCATAGTCCTTTGTACTGTTTAGGTATGCCAGGATGTATTTGGCTAGGTGTAAATGCTGTGGTGAGGAATTGGAAGCGAATTGGCTAAGGCGTGCAACAGCGAATGATATATCAGGTCTGCTTCCAATCTGCACATACAGCAGAGACCCAATTATCTGTTGATACTTCTTAATTTCAGAAGTAGAGGCCTGATCGTCATATTTGATCAAGTGTGCCTTGGTGCCAGAGGGAAGAGGGGTGTAAACTGGGTTGGAATCTAACATTCCAAAGCGCTCAACCACATTGCGGATGTAATCTGATTGGTTGATCTCCATGGTGCGATTTGCACAGTCTCTGGTGATGTTGACACCTAGATAAGACTGGATTTCACCAAGATCAGTCATCTCATATCGACTTGATAGAGATGCTTTCAGGTCATTGATCTTTGATAGGGAGCTCCCAAGTATAGTGATGTCATCTACATATAAGATTATGAATAGCGTATCACCCCCCTCTTGAAGATGATACACATATACTCCTGCATCAGAGTATGTCCATGTAAAGCCTAGGTCGCAGAGGACCCCATGGAATTGCAAGTTCCATGTGTGGGTGTTGATAAGTGACCTGTGCGCAATTAGCGGCTCAATGGACACGCAGATAATGGACTGCTTTAGATTAGATATACAGGACTTGTAGATTAGATTATTTTGATCTTTACAATCTCGGACTTCTTGTATTCTCTTATCTATGACATCACTTATGTATATGACATCATGGACTCACCTAGACTGTCCTTGTACTTCGTCTTTATACTTCCCTTTGTTCTATCTTTATTGTGATGTCACTATGATATCATAGTCTGGACTCTTCTTGTTCTTTATGCCTTGTTCTCTTAATCAGTCCACTCCTTTGTCCGAGTATAGAACAATGCGTCTTGTTGTATTTACTGTGACTTGCTGTTACTAGCATAACTCTCTGTAGGAGTATAAGTAGAGTACCCTGTACGCTCTGGCACCACACCAGTTCTCATCTGTTGTGTGCCAGGTATGTCTTATCCTCTTGTATAAACACCAGTTCTCATCTGTTGTGTGCCAGACTCCACATCTGCTTCACTTGCTAGATCTACTCTGTTGCTGCTTCCAGTACCACCCTCATATCTCACCACAGTCTACTTTGTCACTGTGAGTATGTCCTACATGTGTACTGTTCATCAGCGGGAAGCCTGTTTCAGGCCATAAAGGGCCTTTTGTAACCGGCACACAAGGTGCTTGGAGCCAGCTGTGATGAAACTGACTGGTTGCTCCATATAGATTTCTTGACATCTGTAATTGCACTAGGTGTTCAGAGCTGTTCGGAGCCGTTCAAGGACACTCTGAACAGCTCTGAACACTCTGAACACCTAATTGCGTTTACAGATGTTCCTCCAGTTCCCCATGAAGGAATGCTGATTTGACATCCATCTGGTGAATGTGCCAGTCTTCAAGCATGGCTAACGCAAGAAGGAGTCTCAAGGACTCAAAGCAGGCAACTGGGGAGAAAGTTTTGTCAAAGTCCACCCCCTCTAGTTGGGTGAACCCTTTTGCCACTAGCCTAGCACGAAAGTGTCCATCGGCTTTCTTTTTGAACACCCATTTACACTTCACCACCTTCCTATCTGCAGGAAGGGGTTCAAGCCTCCAGACATCAAGCTTACTGAGAGCATTGAGTTCATACTTGCATGCTTCAAGCCAATCAGTAGCTTGATCAGACTCCATGGCCTGCTTGTACATTTGAGGTTCCTTGTAACCAGGAACTGCAGCAGCAGTTAGCAAGTCCATCATTCCCAGCCTACTGCTACCCAGGGCTGAACACGAGTCTGATCTGTGGCACCCGTGGCCCTCTCTAACGAGCCAAAGTTCATCAAAATCGGCCAAGAATTGAAGGAGATATGGTCAAAACATTATTTCATTCATATCTCAGTCATTTTTGGGCTGATTAAGACATTTTTGGGCTTGTTAGTAGTCTTTGAAAGTCCAGTTGCAGGAACTGAAAAAGACTGCAACTCAACTGAACTGCAACTGGAAAAAACCGGACTTTTGGTTGCAGTTGTACCTAATCCTAGAATGTATCAGTTGCAGTTGCCCGAAATGGCAGCTGACCTCCAACTGGTTGCAACCGGTTGCAACCGATTTCTTAGTCAGCAGGTGATTGGGCTGAATTTCTGATCAAAACGAGCCTAAGATCACCCAAATCGGCCAAAAACTGAGCAAGTTATGATCAAAACAATCATTTTACTCATAACTTTTGCTTTTTTTGGCTGTTTTACCTAATTATTTTTTCATTATAAGGCAGTTGCACTTAGAAATTTATTATAAGTACCTATTAACACTAATTATAAGTGGTTTTGACTCAGTTTAGACCAGTTTCAGATAGATTAAATAACATTCAGTTGGGTCCAGTTGCAACTGGTGCAACTGGTTTTTTTGCAGTTTTTTGCAGTTGCAGTTGAGGTTGCAACAAATTTCATTTTTTGGCAACCAGTTGCAGTTGCAGTTGGACCAAATATGGTCAAAAAACCGGACCCAACCGGACTTTCAAACCCTACTTGTTAGAGAGGGCCACGGGTGCCACGGGTCTGACTCGTGTTCAGCCCTGCTGCTACCCTGCACGAATTCATCATCGTCCTCTTGTAGATAATGAGGATTCGTGAATTGTACCCTTGTGCTCCACCTGAGATGTATAGGTGAAGGGACCTGAGTGTTCCTGGGAGATCTAGGGGTTTCCCTAGGAGGAGACACTTCCCAATTAAAGTTCGGGGCAGGTATAGGTGCGGAGACTACCAGAGGCCTAGTAGAGCGGGTGTGAGGGCATGCAGGAGTAGTTGGTAGTGGGGCTTGGGAGGGGGGAGTGTGATATATTGTCTGGTCAGCCAGAGCAGGCGTGGTGTTTGGGGGTGTGAGGGGGGTGCTAGGCTGTTGAGTTGCTGCAGGTACCATTGGTGGTATTATGAAGACTGGTGTAGTCTGTGGTACTGCAGGGGCAACAGCTGGTGTAGGTGGGCCAGGCACTACAAAGAAAATCTCACCACCATCAGTTCCCCTTGAAGGTTCACCAGAGGAGGGAGATGGAATAGGTGGTGTGGAGTGACGGGCCAGGTCACTCAGGGATGGGAAGGTGTCTTCATCAAATGTAACATCTCGTGAAGAGATGAAGCACCAGCTATGTCTATCCCAGAGTTTATAGCACTTAGATAAGGGTTCATAGCCCACAAACACGGCTTCCTTTGACTTAGGATCTAGTTTGCACCAGTTGTGTTTGGGTACATGATAGTAGGCTTTGCAGCCAAATACTCTAAAGTAGGAGACATCTGGAACTGTACCATCCCAGAGCTCCAGCGGAGTTTTCCACTGATTAGAATGGGTGAGAGTGCAGTTATATATATGCGCAGCAGTGTAAACTGCTTGCTCCCAAAAACCAAGGCTAAGGCCTGCATGATGAAGCATGCTAGTGCCTTTTTCCATAACCATACGGTTAAAACGCTTGGCTCTCCCATTCTGTTGTGGAGAATAAGGCATTGTGAGCATATGCTCGATTCCTGCTTCCTTAAGTATGTGCTTTAAGTCATTGTTGACATACTCGCCACCATGGTCCGAGTGTAAGGATTTAATGGGCTTGTTTAGTTGTTTTTCAGCCCACACCTTATAGTGTAAGAAGGCATTGACTGACTCATCAGTATTTGTACGGGTTGCTTGACGGGGGTTGTACCACCTGGTGCCTGGTGGTGCCACCTGGTACAACCCATAAAGTTAGCAATTTGGCAGTTGCACAAGCCATGTAATCCTTCAAAAAGTTTCTTACACAGTGATGACCAGCAAGCAGGACAAGTTCAGAAAGTCAAGAAAGTCATACAAGTCCAAGTATTAGGCATATCATCTTAAGTTATATATTTGTCATATCATATTTGTCATATTTGTCATATCATATTTTGTCACATTTGTCATATCATATTTGTCATATCATACATTAGTCATATCTATCTTAGTCATATAATAGGTTTTGCAGCATAAAAATAATATTTTATTCAGTCATACAAATACATGGGTACTAGTACTAAAGTGAGAGCCTGCAAGTGCCGGTGGTAACAGGGCCAGAGTGGCAGTGGTGGGGCCAGGGTCGTGACGTGGCAAGAGTTGCCGTGTTGGGGCGGCGTGGTGGATCGGCGGGGTCCTGCGTGCCACGTTGGGGCAACGTGGTGGGTCGGCGGTGGCCGGGTCTTGGCGTGGCATTGAGTCTGCGGGTAGTGGGGTGTTGCACGCCGTGTCGACGTGGCATGGGGGTCGGTGGTGGCCGGGGCCTTGCGTGTCGTGTTGAAGGGGCGTGGCGGGTCAGCAGGGTCTTGCGTGACGTCCCAGTCTTGGCGTGCCGTGTTGGGGCGGCATGGTGGTGGGTTGGTGGTCGAGGTCTTGCGTGCCGTGTTGGGGCGGGGTGGTGGGTTGGTGGCGGCAGCAATGGCCTGCAACGTCCACGGTAAGTGGGAAAAAAAAAGAAAAAGAAAAAAAAACTTATCTCATACATTGGGCCGAAGTCTTGCGCACGGCGGGTTGGCGGTGGTGGTTGGGGTAGCGATGAGCGAAAGAAGGAAAAAAAAACTCACTTGAACGAGGTGGGTAGTCATGCGGGCTTGTGGGCAGCGAGTTGGCGTGGTGGTGGGCCTCGTGAATCGCGTAGAGGGGTGCCGTCGTGATGGCTGGTGTCGGGACGAGGGCTTTCGTGTGGCAGGGTACTGGTGGTGGATGTTGTAGATGGAGATGGGGGCCACGAGCTGACGTGTGGTGAAGCGGCAAGGCAGCAGCGGTGACGTGGTCTGTGACACCAATGAGAAAACGATAGGGAAAAAAAAAGAAACCCTTACAGCATCAGGCCAAAGCTGAGCTCGTCGTCGTCAGCTGGGGTCCTGCGTGTCACAACGGCATGTTAGGGCGGGAAACTTTCGCATGCGGGGTGGTGGTGGTTGAAACTTGTGTGGGGCAAAAGGTGGCGGCGGGGTGAGGCGGCGGCGACAATGACGTGGCTCTGTGACAGTGAGAAACAATGTAAAAAAAGAGAGAAACATATCTGGGTGCACTAGGCCGAAGCCCAGCTCGTCGCAAGGCTCGTCGTTAGCGTGTTGGTGACCGTGGTCGCAGTGGGGATTGTGAGTAATGAGATGCATAAGTCGTGCCACTTGAAAGGCATGAGTTGGACTGTTCATCAGGATGGAGCAGATTGGTGGGAGGGGAGGGAGACGAACGAAACGAGACGAACGAGACGAATTGCAAGGAATGTATGCGTGTCACGTCACTCACTGGTATGGTGATGCAAAAAGTCCGAATTACATAAACGCAGACATTTCCGAAAGTTCAGCCACAACATCAGCCACAACATTCCTCCAATTGGTTTCACGTTCGTCTCCTTCACCTCCTTCCCCTCCTATCAATCTGCTCCATCCTGATGAACGGTCCAACTCATGCCTTTCAAGTGGTGCGACTTATGCATCTCGTTACCCACAATCCCCACTGCAACCACGGTCACCAACACGCTAACGACGAGCCTTGCAATGAGCTGGGCTTCGGCCTAGTGCACCCAGATATGTTTCCCTCTTTTTTTACATTGTTCCCCACTGTCACAGAGCCATGTCATTGTCGCTGCTGCCTCGCCCCACTGCCACCTTTTGCCCCACGCAAGTTTCAACCACCACCACCCCGCCATGCGAAAGTCCTTCCCCCCTAACATGCCGTCGCGACACGCAAGACCCCGGCTGACGACGAGCTCGGCTTCAGCCTAATGCTGTAAGGGGTTTTTTTTTTTCCCTATCGTTTTCTCATTGGTGTCACAGACCACGTCACTGCTGCTGCCGCTTCGCCACACGTCAGCTCGTGGCCCCCGTCTCCATCTACAACATCCACCACCAGTACCCCGCCACGTGAAAGCCCCTGTCCCGACGCCAGCCGTCACGATGGCACCCCTCTACGTGATTCGCGAGGCCCACCACCATGCCAACTCGCTGCCCACAAGCCCGCATGACTACCCACCTCGTTCAAGTGAGTTTTTTTTTCCTTCTTTCGCTCATCGCTACCCCAACTGCCACCGCCAACCCGCCGCGCGCAAGACTTTGGCCCAATGTATGAGATAAGTTTTTTTTTTCTTTTTCTTTTTTTTTCCCGCTTACTGTGGACGTTGCAGGCCATTGCCGCCGCTGCCAACCCACCGCGCCCCCCCAACACAGCACGCAAGACCTCGACCGCCAACTCACCACCATGCCGCCCCAACACGGCACGCCAAGACTGGGACGTTGCACAAGACCCTGCCGACCCGCCACACCCCTTCAACGCGACACGCAAGGCCCCAGCCACCACCGACCCCCATGCCACGTCGACACGGCGCGCAACACCCTGCTACCCGCAGACTCAATGCCACGCCAAGACCCGGCCACCGCCGACCCGCCACGTTGCCCCAACGTGGCACGCAGGACCCTGCCAATCCGCCACGCCGCCCCAACACGGCAACTCTTGCCACGTCACCCCGGCCCCACCACCGCCACTCTGGCCCTGTTACCACCGGTGCTTGCAGCACCTTGGCTCTCACTGTAATACTAGTACCCATGTATTTATATGATTCTGAATAAAAAAATTTTTATGCTGCAAAACCCATTATATGACTAAGCACTATTAGCTGTGCAATTATATTCTATATTATATTTTGTAATACAGTAGTAATTAACAATAGTAATTAACATTACAAATAATTTTGTCTATTATTTATTTTAATAATAAAATGATATTAAAAAATATTTTGGAACAGCAACTTGCCAACTTGTGCAACTTGCACTGGTTTTCTGCTGGCATGCCAGCTAAAAAGTTGGAAGTTACCTGTATTCTTACTGATGTGCCTTCTTAAACTGGTCCTTTGACTTCAAGAAGATGATTACTGCTGCTTTGGAGTAGTCATCTATGAACATGGTGAAGTATTTGTTGCCCTGAATAGAGTTGCTTTGCATAGGGCCAACAAGATCACTGTGCACAACTTCAAGAGGTTCCTTGGCGCATTTGGAGGAAGGTGGGAATGGTAGACGGGTAGATTTGCCAAGCTCACAGCCATGGCAAGGCCCATCTTCCACTGAGGAATTGTTAATGTTGAGTCCTTTTACAGACTCTTTTGCATATCTCTTTAGCGCGTCTTTGGACATATGTCCCATGTGCTTATGCCAGACATCGAGGCTAGCAGATGCAGGTGCTCGGACTGAATTCATATGGTGTCCGTCTAGCCAATAGAGGCCAGAAGCCTTGTGTCCTTCCGCAATGGTTTCCCCTTTGTGCCTAATGGCAAATGATGTAGCGTCAAAGCTAACTATGGCACCCTTTTCTGCTAGGGTGCTGGTGGACAGTATATGTGAATGCGTATTGGGAAGATGGAGCACATTTGATATTTTGAGGTTGAAACCTCAATTGGTGTGAATAGTGACACTACCCGTGCCAACACTCTTGAGTAGAGAGCTGTCACCAAGGAGGACTTCGATACCTTCATGGGAAGTATAGGTGTCATAGTCCTCAATGTGTGGGGTAAAATGTGCTGATGCTCCACTGTCCATCATCCATCTTGACGCTATCTGAGTGTGATTTTCACTCATCATGTAAAGTGAAACCTGAGGTACCTCATGTACCTCTTCTATTTTGCCAGAGCCATTAACTATGGTAAATAGGCAGCTCTTTGGTACAGGTATGCTATTGGCCACAGCAAACCTGTTTGCCAGAATAGAGTCCGGCACCTCAGTAATGGTATTCTGAGCAGCTTTCCCTCGCTGCCCAGCCCTCCCTTTCTTTGTGTTCTCCTGGTCCCGTTTCAGTTTGTAGCAGTCTGGCTTTTTATGGCCAGCCCACTTGCAGTAATGGCAGATTATGTCCAGAGACACAGAGCTGCCTGATGCCTGCAACACGTGATCGTGTGGAGGCAAGTGGGTTTTGACAGGGGCTATCTTGGTGAAAGATGCCGGGGACCAGAGATACGGGATTCCTCATTAATGAACCTATTGATGAGGTCCTGAGGTACAAGATTTGCAGGGGGGCCAGAGGCGAGGATGGTGCCTGCTATGGTGCTGTAGGAGGGGGGTAGTGCATCTAAAAGTATGAAGGACATTTGCATGTCCGAGATGGGCATCCCATTCTCCACGAGGGTGTTCCTCAGGTCCAGCATTTTTTGGAGCTGAGGTAGGAAGGGACTTCCTTCCTGAAGCTTGGTATTTGCCAAGCCCACCCATAAGTTGAAGGTGGCCATAGAGCCAACCTGACCATAGAGGGTGTCCAACTGTTGATACTTGTCATGGACGCTTGGATACAGCACCATGGATTGAATACCAGAGAGGACTTCTGATGTCACTGATAGAAACATGAGGCCAGTGATGACCTCTTCCTGTTTCTCCCACATGGCCATCATGGCCAGGCCTTCCTGATTGGGGCCTGTGGGACCTGCAGCTACGGCAGGATGCTGGGGGATGGGGCCCACATCTGAATGGGTGAGATGGCGTCTGCAGCCATTCATCAGCATGAGGGAGGAGAAGGTTGAAGACCATGTTTGCCAGTTGGTACCATCCAACTTGGCAAGGGTGACGGACGGAGGGAAGACAAGGTGGAAAGACATTTGAGATGTTTGTAAATCTGGTTCCAAGGAGCAGTCAGAACCAGCCCAGATCTTGGTAGGGAAAGTAGAATCCAGCCATACTAGGAGCGCTATAGCTCCATAACACATAAGGTGTCATGCCTCTGGTTTTGTGTGACTTGGATTTGTTACTATAGTAGTGGAATCATTTTCATGATGGCTGCCTTATACTGTAGTCTCCTAGGCCCAAATGTTACTAAGGGTGAATAGTCATGCGCAATGCTGTAGGTTTCAAGCAAGAAGGATCAGGGGAGCATTGTCTGGCGAAGGATGCTCCGAGTCCATCTCTAGCCTAGTAGCATGAAGGCTGGGGCTATCCGAGAACTATAGTAAAGGGTAGTACCCTAGAGAGGAGCCAACAGCGAATTCCAGAAGTGATGATAGGGATCAACTCCCATAACAATCACGACTGTCATCTGTGGAGTCTCTAGAATAGACCAATAGGGGTCTTGGTACTAAGTAACTAGAATAGTGATACATGCCATGCAGTGAATCCTGCACAAAGGGAGCAAATACTTCTCCTGGCAGAGGTCTACTCATAGCTACTATGTAAATACCATTATAGTATAGTAGCGTCTCCTAGTTGTATCAGAGGGAAGGACTTCTGGGTTTGACTATTAACCAGGCCTTCACACCCCTTAAAGTGACCCAGGTATTAACTGAGTATCACCCAACCATTTGAGAGGCATATAGCCGCAAGGGTCTTCCCCTTTTGGCCTATGAAAGCACTTCCAGACGAAGACCAGGTAAAGAAGTTATAGTAATAGTAGTGCACACAGAGGAATTTGAGGTCTCAGTAGGACCTCTCATGAGAACCTCCTTAGGAGGCTAGCCAAAATGGCACATGACAGAGTCATGGTGGATGAGAAAGGATGTGTCGAAAAAAATGATAGAGGATGCTCACTGAAGGTGGTGAAGACGACAAAGATGTAGTTGGCTGAGAGAGCAAGGTGACACAAGTAGATCTGTGATAAATAAAAATATGCAAGTTAGTTATTAGGCGTCAGGGCCCATAACCTGTTGAGCGCAGAACTAACAAGCGAGGAGTGAAAGCAAGATGCTAATAGACAAGTTAACTTCAGAGGTGAAGGGAACTCTATTACAACTGCATACCTAATAGACAAGTTACTAAGGAACGTCTATGAGCAAAGGTAATATGAGAGGTAAAGAGAAAGGGACTTACACTTCAGAGGTGAAGGGAACTCTGAAGTGTAGAGGTGTAAACAGCAGTCCTTATATACAGGACACTTAGCTAAGAATGGTCTGTGCGCACTGGTGACCCAAACACAATACATGTGGTCTGTGCGCCAGAGGGAGAAATGCCATTGGAGGGCAGAGAACAATAGCTGCCTAAAGCAGACAATACCGGTATCTTAATAATAAAGAACAATAAGAGCCATATATGACTCTGACAATAAGGATAAACAAAGCAGTCTGTATAAGTCTGGAGTGTCCAAAATAGTCCATAAGGGACAGATACCATATTTAGTATATGGGCTGACACAATCAGATCCCATGAGACATGTGACTTATGTAGTTGCATCTCAACAAAGCGCAGTGACAGTGTCCAAGATAGGCAAGTGCATGGTTCCAACTTCCAAGATCTTACAACGCGGTTGTTCCAGCCTCAGGTGCTGCACTAGACCACACCAGCACAGTGTAGCTAGGCAAGTTGCATGCAGGAGCATTGGGTCTGAAGCACAATAGGATTCTCTAGTACTAGTCTAGTGATTGTAACCTAAAAGTCTAATTACCAAAACCTTCAAAGTCAATAATAATCTATAACTTCTTCATCAGCATTGAGATCATGTCCAGCTTGTTCAACATCAGCAATCAAAAGGTCCTTGTACTCTTCAACATCCACTTGTTTGATTTCACTTGAGTTCTGTGCTGCTGTATCAACGACACTGTGACGCCAAGTGAATTTCATCAGTTGAAGTTCCTCAAACCTTTGTGCCCCAAGTCTTGCGCGCCAATCTGTTGCAACCTGTTTGCTGGTGGAGAATAGACATTCACAGGGGACAGAAGAGGCTTGAAAGGGGAGGAAATCAAGGGCCATCCTCCCAAGAGTTGGATAGATTTGGTGATGGTTCTGCCAGTACTCGACAACGTCCATTTTGGGTGTTGCATCTCGTGGCAGATCGGAAAGGTAGCACCCCAGTTCTGTGACCCAACCCCCCTCACCACACGCAATCAGTGTTTGACGATGTTGATCAAAGCCTGTCAGGGAAGGTCTTGACATTGTTGGGATGTCTGGTGCCATTTGTGTCACTGTCAATGGTGCCATGTGAGTTTCCCAGTATTTTGCCATCTGCTTCAGATCAGTTACACTATCACTATGCAAAGGGTTAGAGACACACTGTAGTTTCAAGGATCTTCTGTGCAGTTTCTCGTGTTGAGGTTACCAGCAAGAATCTCCACCTCCTCCTCTGCCTCACCGCCCCATGTGTGCACGATATAGCTGAGCTTGTAATATGGATGGAGAACCAAGGCCAGTACATAGCTTGGTTTCTCATTGAACCGAGAATAATATTTGTTGAGTTTTGTGAGGCCATCGTTGATCACATCCTTGTAAATGGCATATTGGGGGTTGTCACGTTTCACCTCCCACACTGTTTGAAGCTCTTCAATTGCAGGTAGTGAATGCCATAACGTGGGTTTCTGTTCAGAAGAGAAATATTCCTGAATCATATTAGAGTCCTCAAGAATCGACTTCACGTCAAGGACCCTGACCCAGTCCATCTCAGTGATCTTGAACGCCGACCACGGAATATTCTTGGAGACTTGGCCATCACAATTGTTACAGTTTGCCCTGTGCCTGACCCTCGCGCACCCCAATGGAAGACCCCGAACACTGCTGTGAAGCGATCACAAGCTGAATATGCCAAAGAAGACGTGGATATAGCAAGACTTGTGGCTGAGAACCTTGCCCAAGACCCAAATAGAGCTAAGTCTCCCACAACCTACTACTGACCTCTAAGCACTCAAGAACCGCAGAAGTATTGGGAATAGTGCACGTGACCTTAGCGCCACCTGTCACGTGACCTGGCTAGACCTGCACCAGATGGGTCCAGATGAGCTTGTTTGTGCCTGGACCAGCCTAGACTGCCTCGTGTTTGATGACTCATACGTTCTTATCGATTGTGCCTTGATCGTGATGGCTGTATGCCTCATGTTTCCTTATCTCTGACTTGTGCCATGAGCTGCTTGTGCCATTGGCTGTTGTTATCTCTGACTTGACTGCGACTCATTCCTAAGATCCATGTACTAGGGTTTCTGAGTTCCAAGCTGGGGTTCAAACCTCCTTGGATGTGTATAAGTAGATGCACTTATGGTCCCTACAGACCTAAGCTTCACTTCTTGGATTGTCCACCCATTGTACTGCCATCTATTGGCTGATAGTTCATTTGGCTCTGCATTGCAATAGATGGCTGCCTGCCTCTTTGCCTCTCCTAGTCCTTAGCTGATCTCCAGTGTGTTGTGTCTACCGCTGTGTGATATCCCCTCCTTATCTGCTCTCCTCATCGTTGCTGGCTGTGTGTCGCAACCTCCCTTATATCCATCATTGACCGGTTGTCCATCGCCCTTGATCGTCTCCTCCTCTTCCTGGTTATTACCGCCATCCATATCCTCTGGGCTACGCTATTATGTCTCACTTGTGAGCTAGTAGCTGAACGTGTATGTAACTTCGACCTCCTCTGTGATTGTTAGGTCCCTCAGTTGGCCTTGTACAGCACTACAAGAAGAACATCCAGTGGAATGTTACAACGATGGAGAACAGTAATTGGCCCACACAATTCATTGGCTGCAGCGATGAACAGTCTGACTGCCTGTCGAAGGTGATAGGCACGGTCAAGCATCTTGTACGCAGACCCCCATCAGACATTGCTGTGAAGTGGGATTATGAACAGCATGGTAATACCAGATTCAAGTTGAAGCTTCTTGAAGTATTCAATGCGTTGCCCTGAGCATTGAATCTTGACGGCAAGTGTGCGAATGGCAGCAATAACATCAAGCAATCCTCCAAGGACTCAGTTGCCAGGCAGATCGGGATCGTATTCCCAAATAGCTGTAGTTGTTTCCACAGCTGCTATTTTTGTGATATGTCCCATAACATCAATAGTCCCAAGGTTAACAACATGACCAAGGCACCTGGGTGAATGACTGAATACGGTCTCAAAACATGTGAAAGGAGGACTCACATCAATTGGTTTTCACACACATTCCAAACTGGGAGGTTCCAGAACTGATGGAGACACTGGACTGTCTGACAAATTGTTCTGTTGGCCGATGTGTTATCCAAGGTAATGGCCTGGAGTTTTGACATATTCCAACCAAAGATTCCTGCACGGTCACACAGCCCCATGAAATAGCGACCTAAATTGTCACCATCATGGGCTCCCAAAATGCCCTGAAACGCAATGACTTCAGACCGCAACTTCCATTTCCCCTCTTTCACCTCGATCCAGTGTGCAGTCATCCCGAATGCCACCTTCATATTGTCTGCCAACCAGCCATCTGCTGTTGTTGAGACCTTACCAGGAGCTGCCTGATACTCGGTGAGTATCCGAGCCCAAGTTCCACTATCCAAGCTCTGGTACTAACTGTTATTTCTCTCCGTAGTTGCTTCAACCATTTCAGGCACTCATTGTGGACATAAACGCCAACATCATGACTACTGGGTAGTTCAGAAGCCCTGGTTTTCGGCCTCATTGACACAAGACAATTCCGAAACAGCCTGTTACTTGCAACAGCAAAGGCTAGTCTTTGAAAGTCCAGTTGCAGCAACTGAAAAAGACTGCAACTCAACTGAACTGCAACTGGAAAAAACCGGACTTTTGGTTGCAGTTGTACCTAATCCTAGAATGTATCAGTTGCAGTTGCCCGAAATGGCAGCTGACCTCCAACCGGTTGCAACCGGTTGCAACCGATTTCTTAGTCAGCAGGTGATTGGGCTGAATTTCTGATCAAAACGAGCCTAAGATCACCCAAATCGGCCAAAAACTGAGCAAGTTATGATCAAAACAATCATTTTACTCATAACTTTTGCTTTTTTTGGCTGTTTTACCTAATTATTTTTTCATTATAAGGCAGTTGCACTTAGAAATTTATTATAAGTACCTATTAACACTAATTATAAGTGGTTTTGACTCAGTTTAGACCAGTTTCAGATAGATTAAATAACATTCAGTTGGGTCCAGTTGCAACTGGTGCAACTGGTTTTTTTGCAGTTTTTTGCAGTTGCAGTTGAGGTTGCAACAAATTTCATTTTTTGGCAACCAGTTGCAGTTGCAGTTGGACCAAATATGGTCAAAAAACCGGACCCAACCGGACTTTCAAACCCTAGCAAAGGCCTGGAGGACAAGGGTAGTCGACAATGAGCAGGAGGGTGTACTGGTAAGTCATAATTCCCATTGCACTGACATACAACATCACGCTTACCTGGTCGTCACAAGCAATGAACTGCCAGTGGGCAACGGCATGCAATGTTGCCTCTCGTGTGAAGGCTTCTGAATGAGTGATGAAGCCACCATCTAGCTTTGGCTGCATCCTTTCCTTCTTTTCCTTCTCTAGTGCTTTTGCGAGCTTTGGAGGGATTGTGCAATGATTGATAGGTACACTGGCTTGCTCACACTTTGTTTTGTACAGTGTGTAATGCCTCCAACAGTGTTGGCGCAGCGTTGAATTCCCCCCCATCAAAAAACACTTGCAGAGCCCAGCTTTCTCAACATGGGCTGGGTCTCCCCTGTCAAAGAGTAAGCCCCACTTGTTACGTCTACCACAGACGTATGCCTGACTTAGGCCTGTTGCTGTGTGGCGAATCTAACGAGAGGGTAAAAGAGGCGATTGGCTCTGCTCTGTGGGTAGAAGGAGGGATGTGGGAATAACTCTCCTTCCAATCCTCGGTATCCGTGGAGATCGTCTCCCTGCTGTACTCCGATGGGTGGGGTGTCTGATAGTTCAAGTTCGTCCCAAGTGGCGTGATCGATGATGTAAAGGGTGCAGTAGGGGGATGCCACGCGTTCGTTAAGGTATAGGAATACTTTGTGGTAGATAGCGTCAAGAGGGTAGTCCACTGTTCTCAGAGGAAACGTTGGGACAAGTCACAGGGACCCCTTGGTCTATAGGGTATGCTGGACGACTCACTTAAAGGGGGAGATCCCTGTAAAGCAGAAGAATGCGGTGGTATTGGAAGAAGACCAAGATACCGTTCTTGGTCTTCCGTACTCTACTTATACAGATATGCATGGGCTTTCAAGCGCCGCTTCAAGAAGTACTAGCCAATAGCGTAAGTAGCTTGAACCCTAGTACAGCTATCCTAGTATGAGTCACTATGAGTCATGATCCGATCCGCTTATCGTACACAATCACATGTACCGGAGCTTACCCGGCTGACTGATCCTACAAGTCCATGACGATATACTGCTGACGCGGTGTCATACCCTTGACATCAGTGTCCACTTCCGGTCCAGACGCAACACCACTCCTACAATACCAAATGGAAACTCACCTGCACGTTAGGCACCAGCAACCTGTCATCAATAGGGTCTTTCAAAGTTCCCTTATTTCAGTCCCTGATTGGACCCATTAAAATATCCATTAAGTCTGATTTTGGTGTAAATCTTGTGATAATGTGAAAATTAATAAAATAAAAATGGACCAATAATGTCCAACTTTGAAACCCCCTAATGTTGCTTTGTCGCTCTTCTTGAAGTTCACCTTTAAGCGTTCAGAAAACATCAAGTCCAGGTCCCTTGTCGTCTTGCGCTTTGGGGCCACCTCTTCTCCGAGCTTCGCTTGGTGCCAGTCCTCAAGATCGCTCCCCTGTGGCTGTAGTTTGTCAATAGGTATGGTCCAACCTTTAATGAATGTACCTCAATATCTGTGTCACAATCCGATAAACCAAGTTCAATGGCCTCAGCATTGGGCTCTTCACCACTGCCTTCCTCAACAGACTCCACCACTGGATCACAGTCATGCTTTTTCCCCTTCAGCCTCTGTCGCTTCGATGACTGTTTGGTGGCCTCTGAGTCATCAGATGAACTGATGTTGTGCACCTGCCGTTTTTGACTTGTTGCAGCTGCTGTTGTAGGTCGACCTCTTTTCAGTACACGCTTAACTTTGGGGGGCATGATGACGGAAATATCTTGAACTGAACTTGCTTGGTCAGTTTTCTTGTAGGTAACCAGTGAGTTAATTGATTTATATTTCATGCAGGGTCCATTTGCCAATTGAAGAGCAGAGCAGAGGCCCAGGGTCTAAGTCAGGCTTGCACCTTGGCTCGCACAACCAAGTGCACAACCAAGTGCATGACTCAACCATTAATTACTTTTACTTGTAGTATTATGAACTTTGAAATATAGTATTATGAACTCAAAATATAGTAGCGGTCCCACTTTCAACCGGTTCCAACCAGTTTTTTTGTGGTTGACATATCTGACTCAGCAACAATGGACTGCAACTGAGTCCCATCAAAAATGGCTGCAACTGCAACCAATGGTCCAGTCCTTTTACAGTCCGGTCCAGTTGAGTTATTGGTCTTTTTCGGTCCTATGGACCAGACCTCAAAACACTAGATGGTGCAGGTGTCCTAGGCTCTGATGTGCTAGGTTCTTCCTCTGGTTGTCTGTCTATGTGGCTGTCATGGATGCATATTATTTTCCCTATTTTTCTGTATTTCTATGGATTTATACGGTGAAGATATAAAGGGCTGAAGTACAGAGGTGTTCGTTAGTCACATGTGTTTGCCACCATGTGCATGTGATCATGGGATTAGTATCCCTCATTTGTACGGACTCATATGATTGGTAGATAAGGATAGAAGGTTCGGGAAGGTTCTAGAAGGTTCTGGAAGAGTCTAGAAGGATCTAGACTATGCTTAGTAGTTTACGCTTACTTGCTGTATTAGGATTTACTCAGCAAAGTGGAGCTGCTCATAAGCGCTATGACAGTGCCTCAGTCAGCACAATAGATAAGCGCTATTAATAGACACAACACGTCAGCTCCTGAGTCAAGGAGTCTTACTGTACACTTAGTAATAGTGTTTAGACTCAGTTCAAGCCCAGCTTCAGTAGTGTATATAAACCCTCCTGTAGCGTCCTGAGTGGAACCAACTTGTCCTCTTGGTTCTCCACTCAGGTGCATATCCCCCTTGTACCTTCCTACATCTCCAATGTTAACTTGTCCTCTTGGTTCTCCACTCAGCGTGCCACAGTGTGATCACCGACAGTTTGAGTCCTTGAATAAAGGCTCCACACTTCTGTCCCCTCCACTGTGACTGTACGTTTAAGCGTGTGACTTGTCTCCACATTAGGTTGAGTGTGCTCCCTTACAGTTCACCCTTACCTTTCACTTGACTTGGCGTAGTGCGGCAGTCGCACTGCTACATTAGGACAAGTTCCTTTTCACACTCTTGGGTTACCCACCCGCCAGTTCTTACATCCTCTTCATTACTCCCTCTAGGTGGTTGACGACCATCAGTCCCTTGTGTTATCTACCTCACTCTTTGCCTGTGGACCTCTGTAAGCAGAATCTGTGCATTCATGGTACAACTCTAGTGTCCATAAAATCGGCATAGATTGTGCTTGCCCTTGTTTGTTGTATCTGGTCACAGTTTGACATCTGGGTACTGGCTGCAGAACTGGTCACCATGCCAGATAAGCTGCAGTTAGACGTTGAGCCAGCCAGGCCTAGCCTGCGACAGCTGTACATGTAGTAAACAGAAAAGTTTGAGAGCGCTTCGGCGTGAGAGGCAGCCAACAGGTCGAGAAGACTGCGGCAGACAGCCTTGTAGCTCTACACATATCCTTACCCCATTCCAGAGTGTCCCTTTATCGCCGCAGCCTTGCGCAGTGTGAAACTATCACTGTGTATTGGTCTCGCTTGATAGGGCATTCCATGCATCCTCGAGTTAGCGTTTCACACTCGTTGTATCCAGTCGTCTTTATCCACCTTCACTCCATTTCTTCATCCTGCCTCACATATTTGCAAACGTCCGCACTCGTCTGTGCTATCTCTTTAGGAGGAGACAAGCTTCTATTCCACCCATCCCGACGCCCCCTAGTAATCAAGCCTCTGCTTCAGCATCGCTACATGTATTAAGGACACCTCAGATCACCAACAAACGTGCTCCTTCCATATCCACACATGGGTCGTCATCTTTCCATTCCGCACACTCCTCCTCCCAAGCCACACTCACCCAATCAGGCGAAAGTGTTGTAGATGAAGACGGTGTAAACATCTGTTACCAGGGCTTCCAGTTAGAACTGCCCCCTCGTAACCTCACCGAGCAATACGTGCAGGCAATCTACGCAAACCCCAATTTCCATTATGGGCTTCTAGAACTTTACAGTCTAGAACACGAAGTTAACAAAACTGGTTATACAGTCCCTCAGTTGGTCGCATTTGCAGCGGATCTAATCCCCTATCTCTCTCCCCCTCCTTCTCCTACCCCACCTCACAGTGGCTCCCAGCAGTTGGCAGAAAGCCAAGCAGGCTCAAGCCCAGTATCCTTGAGGAGTTCACTCCAAATTCGCACTCCCTCCCCTCACGAAGAGTGAAAAAGTCTTCACCTCTTCAGTAGTCAACTGGGACGAGATATCGCCCGATGAACAATTAATTCTCCTAGAGAATTATCAAAAGGCACAAGAAGAAGCAGAGAGAAAAGAGAGACAGGCCCAATTAGACACAATGGCCAACCCTGTAGCATCCACATCCACAGCCGCCTCAGGTTCTGCACCAACCCCTCCCACAGTCCAGGATTGCCTGGACCTCATACATCAACTCAGCTTGGCCATGGGTGTAATAGCCCAGGAGGTCAAGGATCTCACACAAGCAGTCGGCGCATCTCATGCCACCCGGCCCCATTCTAATGGCAATAAAAAGGACATAGTGGCCTGCCCAAAGCCTTGGGACAGGAAAGGCAACTCTACAGAAGCCCGTCATTTCCTTGCTGCATACCATAACTGGGCCGGCTCTGTCGGAGATGCAATGAACACATGGAGCGATGCAGACAAGAGGTGGTACATTGACGAAGGTCGGTGGACCGTGGCCGCCCTCAACCTTATGGAAGGGGACGCGAAAACCTGGGCTCTTCCATATCTGGAAGAAGCAAATCAAGGTGGAACCCCATTTGGCAGAACCTTTGCTGGTTTCGTAAAGGCGTTCAACCTCAGGTTCAGTCCACGGGATTCCACAGATATAGTGCGAGAAGTGCTCAAAAAGACAAAACAAGGTCGCAAGGAGGTCACGACCTACATGTCCATATTCGACCAGTACGCCAGACAGACAAAGTGGTCTGAAGAAGACCTATGCACCCACTTCTACAATGGTCTCGCAGAAGACGTCAAAGACATCCTCACCTTCACTGGTAGAATGGCTCTATCGTACCAAGATCTGCGAACAGCAGCGCAAGACATCGACCAACATATGCATGCCCAAAAGGCAGAGAAAGGGGGCGAAAGCTCCTGTATCACACATACATCGGCAAACCCCGACGCCATGCAAGTAGATGCCACATGTCAGCAAGGCAAAAAACTGGGACCATCTGATATCCTAAAAACAAGAGCCAAATACCAGAACTGGATGAAAGGGAAGTGTTATGGGTGCAGGTCAATGGAACACACAAAGAAGGATGGAAACCACGAACAAGACATGTGCAATTGGTGCCAGAAGGCTGGCCACCATGCTCCCATCTGCATGGCCAAGAAAATGGGGAAGCTAGCTAAAGTGAAAGCTGCAGCAACAGACTCCCCTAGTCCACCATCCTCGTCCAGTACTGCGGTAGCATCCACCTCCTCTAGTTCAAATCCCTCTCTGGCCAAGACGTCACAGGTAGATGTAGCCAAATTGATGGAGATGGTGAAAAAGCAGCAAGAGCAGATCAAATCGCTCAAAGCGGCTTTTTAGTGCAAGGGACCAGCATAGCTGCGTCTGTGTTACGATTTTCCCCTCTTCGCCTCCTCTTTACTCTCATCTCGTGACCCATATTCCGTGATGACTTTCCGTTGTACTTTTACGATACGATCCGCTTCGATTCGAACCCCAGCTCTTATCTCGCGCCTAGCACATGACCGTTGCGACATCCCATGGCGCGACTTCCAGAACCCGCTGACGACTTCTGATCCACGCGTTGTCCCAGCGGAATTCCCTTGTTCTCTTTTCGTACGTTCCCTTTGTTAGCTCTCTAGGACCCGGATCCTAGGATCGTGCCATATGTTTGTCCCTGACAAACATCGTGTACTAGTATATAAGTCTCACGCTACCTAGTCTGTACGGTAGACTTGACTTCTTGTGTAATACCACACCGCTGTCTATTCTCATGATCCGATCCCTTGAGTCGCACTTCCGCTTGACTCCCCCGTTTTGCTCGCCGTTGCGCTTGAGCCTATCCTTGCTATTACCCTTGTGTCCACGGAGGCCAAGTGGTACTTGTTCACCATCGAACTAAGTCGTAACTGACTTACTCCTATCCCGTTACCGTTCGTGACTTAACCGAAGTACACGTCATACTTAACGCCCCTGTGGTGGCGTTACAGTCTGGCCCCTTATTTACAGTAGATGACTCGGCTTCCTGTAGTTGTAAAATATGTTTGTGCTCTTGCCTTGTTTCGGACTTATCTCCTGTAATTCATACAATTTCTTCCTCTACCTGTAAGTTAGATAGTAGTGTTGGTTCCATTTCTTGTCTTCTCGGCCCCCCCACATCTACATCTGCCTTGGAGATGAACAATATATGTAGTGTTCCTGTTGCTCCACTTTCTTTCGAAGCAGCGCCGCACGTGATGATTTCTGATGCAGCACTGTCTTCAATTATTATTCCTGAAACAAAAGATAAAAAATCACATTTTCATATTTCTGTGTATTTAAAAGGATGTCATCGTACTGTAAAAGTAGCAGCAATGGTAGACTCGGGGGCAACTTCATTGTTCCTCGACAAAAAGTACGCTGACTGCCACAAGATGTTCCAGGTTCCTCTTGAGAGTCCAATTATCCTCTATAACATAGATGGGACACTCAACGAAGCCGGTAGTATCACCCACAAAGTTCGACTCAATCTCCAAGTCAGACCAACGGAAGAAAGTCATGACTTCTTAGTCACTTCCCTCAGCCCAGAAAATGTCATTTTGGGACTACCATGGCTCAGATTATGGAACCCAGAAATAGATTGGCAGGAAGGCACAATGCGTCTCAATTCCACCGCTGAAATAGCGCCATTGGAACTTGAGATAGAGGTGACGTGCATTATGGCAAACCATATGGAACACCGCCGTCTCCTTGTGGAGAAAGTGCTGGATATGGTCCAGGACAAAGTTTTCTGTTTGGCCGGCTTCACATATAGTCAACAGATAGCCGAAAAAGCTACTGCAGCCAAGCCAAAGAAAACCTTCGAAGAAATGGTACCTAAGCACTATCGTGACTTCGCAAAAGTCTTCTCTGAGGAAGAATCCCAGAGGCTCCCAGAGCATCAACCATGGGACCACGCCATAGATCTCGAGCCAGATGCAGTCAAGCACTGGAAGATCAAGACGTACCCCATGTCACCTAGCAAGCAAGTGGAACTTGACAAATTCCTGCAAGAGCACATTGCTAAAGGATATCTGGTCCCATCTAAGTCACCGATGGCCTCACCAGTATTCTTTATCAAAAAGAAAGACGGAAAGCTCCGTCTAGTGCAGGATTATCATCATCTTAATAAAATTACTATTAAGAACCGATACCCACTTCCACTCACAGCTGACATTATCAACTGGTTGAAAGGAGCAGAGTACTTCACAAAGTTTGATGTTCGGTGGGGCTACCACAATATTCGAATCCAAGCAGGAGACGAATGGAAGGGTGCTATCATCACCAACCACGGACTGTTCGAGCCAAAAGTAATGTACTTTGGCATGACCAACAGCCCCGCCACCTTCCAAGCCCTCATGAACGCAATATTTGCGGATCTCATAGCAGAAGGGGAAGTCACAGTCTATATGGATGATATCCTCATCTATAGTCAAGACCTTAACCACCATTGCAAAATCGTACGCAAGGTGCTCAAAAGGCTCGAAGACTACAACCTCTATCTCAAACCTGAGAAATGCGATTTTGAGAAACACGAAATGGAGTACTTAGGGATGATCATCCGTCCCGGAGAAGTGCAGATGGACCCTGGCAAGGTCTCTGCAGTAAGGGAGTGGCCTACACCCACGAATCTCAAAGAAGTAAGAGCATTCATTGGGTTCGCCAACTTCTATCGAAGGTTCATTAAGGATTTCACGGCTATCGCCCGACCTCTACATGACCTTACGAAGAAGGATACTCCATGGCACTGGCATTCTGAACAGCAGAAAGCTTTCAACAATATTAAGGGACGTTTCATTCAAGAACCTATCTTAAAGGTGTACGATCCAAACCTCCCCACTAGAGTCAAAACAGATGCTTCAGGATTTGCTACTGGCGGGATACTCACTCAAAAGTACCCAGATGGTCTTTGGCACCCTGTTGCGTATCGCTCAGAATCAATGAGCAAAGAAGAGTGCAACTACGAAATCTACGATTGAGAGATGCTTGGCTTAATCCACGCCCTAGAGGATTGGAGACATTTCCTCGAAGGGATCTCCTTTGAAGCGATCACTGACCATAAGAATATGGAATGGTGGGCAAGCATGAAAGACTTAAATCACCGGCAAGCATGCTGGGCATTATATTTAAGTTGCTTCGCCTTTAAAATCACTTACAAGAAAGGAGACTCAATGCAAGCCAATGCACTCAGTAGATTTTCCAAAGACCATGTCAGGGACAATGAGGATAACCGCCAGGTTCAGGTTTTGCAACCTAAGCATTTCCTCAATGCCGCCCAAATGCACTTCCACCCAGAAGTGGACTCCCTTGGCAGTCGCATCAACCTCGCATCCATTAAAGAAGCCGAGTTATAGAGGGTCTTAAAAGTTTACAAAAGACCACTCCAAAGGCTCTTATGGACAGAGTTGCACTGTGGGAAGAAGAAGATGGTTTCGTTTATCACCGTGGGAAATTATATGTCCCAAACGATCGCGCCCTAAGAAGGGACATGGTAAAGACATGCCACGACACCATGATCACAGGACATCCCGGTAAGAATGGAACCATTGAGCTAGTTAGCTGCTATTATTGGTGGCCACGCATGGCAGGCTTTATCACTGCATACATAGAAGGATGCGATCGATGTCAGAGATATCGCAAAGATCTGCACCCCAAAGCCATCATACAGCCACAAGAAGTACCTGAGGGTCCATGGCAGTTAATTGGGATCGATTTAATCGGCCCTCTGCCTATGTCATGTGGAAAGGATATGATCCTTAACATAGTGGATCACTACACAAAACAGATCCATCTATTTCCAGTGACCTCTCAAATTACAGCTGATGGGGTAGCATCCATCTACTTTGAACAAGTCTTCCCCTTGCACGGGATTCCTCGAAAGATCATCAGCGATCAAGGACCCCAGTTTGCTGCAAGGAGCATGCAGGCACTTTATAAGCGACTAGGAATAGATGCAGGTCTCACCACCACCTATCACCCTCAAGCTAATGGACAGGTAGAGCGCAAAAATCAAGAAGTAGAAGTCTACTTGCGCTTGTTCATTAGTAAGAGGCAGGATGATTGGGCTGACCTGCTCCCTACAGCGGAATTCATAATCAATAGTAGGCTCAACTCTGCAATGGGTCACACCCCGTTTGAGCTACTATATGGCTACATGCCTGATTTCACGATTCCTGCTGGTAGACCTACGGGTATTCCAACGCTCAATAAATGCATCAGCAATCCCTGGGTTGCGCAAAAAATCCTTGTAGAGACTGTAGAGACTGTAGAGACTGTAGTTATTTTGTAGTAGGCTGGTAGAGACTGGTAGCAAACCAGGGAAATCCTGGTTGACATGGTAGAGAGTGTAGATGCCTGTAGACACCATAGTTGCTGGTAGTAGATGGTAGAGACTTGGTAGCAAACCCTGGAATTTAAGCTACCAAATCAACAATCCTTGGGCCTCTACAGTAGTTCTACAGTAGTTCTACAGTAGTGCTCATAGAGGCCATAGTGACCCATAGGTGGTGGTAGCAACGTTTATGTTCTATGTAGTACTACCATAGTTCTACTGTAGTACCCAGGCTACTACCATAGTGCTACTGTACCTAGGCCTACTACTGTAGTGCTACTGTACCCAGGTCTGCTACTGTAGTGCTACTGTACCCAGGTCTGCTACTGTAGTGCTACTGTACCCAGGCTTACTACTGTAGTGCTACTGTACCCAGGCTTACTACTGTAGTGCTACTGTAGTACCCAGGTCTGCTACTGTAGTGCTACTGTACCTAGGTCTGCTACTGTAGTGCTACTGTACCCTGGCCCACTACTGTAGTGCTACTGTACTCAGGCCTAGTACTACTGTAGCACTATGTAGAGGCCTGAGGATTGCTGATAGTGACTGGGGGAGAGGGGGACAGGGATGGGGCACATGGAAGGGATATAGAAAAGGGGGAGGGGCCTGCACCGGTGGGAATATGCGGATGGGGATAATGTTATGGCAGCACAGCAGCTCAGAGCTGGCATTATCTATCTTTTGGAATAAAATAGCTAAAAATATGAAAATATTTAGGGACCTGGCTTTTGAAGAAAGCTGAGGGATCCTCTGCCAACTTTAAGTGATCCAATCAACCATTCCTAAGTTATTTGACATTAGCTGAAGGGTATTAGCTAGTGTTCGCAGGTCAGGTCAGGGTAACTGCAAATAACTGGAACCTGACTGGAACCTGACTGCAGCTGACCTGACTTCAGGTCAGGTTCGCTAAGAGTTCACAAAGGTTCAGTCAGGTTCACAGAGGTTTGCTGAGATTTGCGAAAGTCAGGTCAGGTTACCCCCAAAAAACCGGTTCTAACCAGTTCTGACCGGTAACCTGACCAAACCCTGACCAAACCTGACCAAAGGTTCAGTCAGGTTCGCATGTAATTTTCATATTTGTGAACTGGTCAGGGTTCAGTTACCTGAAAAAAGAGCAAAAAACCGAACCTGACTGAACTTTTAAACACTAGTATTAGCTGACACCTTTCAGCTAATGCCAAATAGCTCAGTAACAGATGATTGGATCGCTTAGAGTTGGCAAAGGATCTTTCAGCTTTTGAGAATGTCTACCTCCCCAAATATTTCCATATTTTTGGCTATTTTATTTCTGAAGATCTTAACAATACCAGTTTGAGCTGCTATAGCACTAGTCACTGAGCTGTTCAAATAAGTTGGAAACTACTGATCAGATCACTTAGAGTTGGCAGAAGACCCCTTGGCTCCTAATCTGATCTAACTCCCTAAATATTTTCAAAATTTTATCTATTTTATTTCCTGAGATATCAGAACATCGGCTCAGCCCTGGCAGCACTTAGAAAAAATAAAATGGTGTGGACCACGGGCGACTTCCAGGCAGAAGTTTAACTTGTGGTGTGGGGAAGTGCGCCACTTGGCTGCTGCATTGGATTCGGTCGGATTCGGCCGTCAGATTCGGACTCCAACATGCCCATACCCTCTTTCCTCCCACCTTCACCCCCTCCCTTCCACTTCAAGACACAAATATAAGGTGACGTCTTTCTTTCGTTTTTCTCTCATTCTCTAACTGGTGCAGGCCACAGGACATTACCGTGGTGGCCACATCCTCACCATCGTGATGGCCTTCCCTCTCCCACAACCTCAACATGGCTGTGATGCCCCTCAACCGCATTGACTGGCTGCCACATCACCTGCTGCCTCAACACAGTCGCCACTGCCACCTCGATCCGTTACGACCCTACCAACATCGCCTGCCTCGACGCTGCCGCATTGGCACCATCTCAACTTGGCTGCCACTGCCATGTCAGCACTTGGCCCCACTCAGATAAGTTTTTTTTCCTTTTCATTTTTTTTTCTTTCTCATCTCAACTGGTACAGGACCTCTCCTTCCTGCGAGCGGAATGACTTCGCTGCAGCCTCAACACCACATCAACACCCGCCGCCTTCAACCATGACCCCACCACTTCAACATGGCCGCGATGCCCTTCGACCCCGTCAACACAGCCGCCACCACAAGCTCAACTCCGCCACGCCACTGCCCCGCCACGGTCGCCACCCCCGCCATGGTCGCCACCCCCACCACGGTCGCCACCCCCGCCACGGTCACCACCCCCGCCATGGTCACCACCCCCGCCACGGTCACCACCCCCGCCACGGTCGCCACCCCCACCACAGTCGCCACCCCTGCCACGGTTGCCACTTCCACCATGGTCACCACTCCCACCCTGATCCGCTACCAATGCCCCCCCTCCACCTCACTGCACTGGCGCTGTCTCAACTCGGCCACCACTGTCACATCGTGTCATCGCTATCCCGTTACCGTGGCCCCACTCAGATAAGTTTTCTATTTCTTTCACCATTTTTTTCTTCTCATCTTTACCAGTGCAGGACCTCTCGCGGGATCCTTCCCGCAAGTAGCAGAACGACTTCACCGCAGCCTCAATGCCACCACACCCGACCCCGACCCCGACCCCACCATGTCAACATGGCCGCGACGTCTTCAACCCCATCGACACGGCTGCCACCACCACCTCGACTCCGCCACACTGCCGCTGCCCCCACACAGTCGCCACCGCCAACCCAATCGCTACGACTCTTGCCACCACACGCCGGCTCGCCACACACAAGCCCCACTATGGCGCCACTGCCATCCTGTCCACTGCGGCACCTGGCTCCCATAGTGTAGTGTTTAGTTGTAGTTGTAGTTGTGTTACTCATAAATAAATAAATAAATTCTGCATGAATATTGTCTGACTAAGAATGGACTATCAAATACTATGGTGTCTACAGTGTAACTACAGGGTATATGGATTACTACACTGTCTATGGAAGTACTATGGTAGTAGACCTGGGTACAGTAGAGCTACAGTAGTACTATGGTAGTAGGCCTGGCACTACAGTAGAACTACAGTAGTACTATGGTAGTAGGCCTGGTACTACTGTAGAACTATGGTAGTAGGCCTGGTACTACAGTAGAACTATGGTAGTAGGCCTGTACTACAGTAGAGCTACAGTAGTACTACACAGAACATAAACGTTGCTATACCACTTGTAACGCCACCACGGGCGTTTAGTCTGACTTAGACTACGAAAGGGCGTTCTCAACTTAGCGGATGTTGGGACGGGGTTCACGTGACTTGGACACGTGATCTGAACACGTGACTTGGACTTCGGGACAGAGGTACACGGCGCTTTGCGTGGCACGTGACTTGTGTATATACCAGGACGATCCCTAAGTCGCTGGATAGATTCGATATCAGACGACCTGCTCGAGGGAGACAGGCGAACTTTAGAGCACGACGATGTGAGAGAAGTGGTGATTGAAGAAGACCAGGATGGCGATCCTGAGTCTTCAACGACTACTACTTATACATGTATGAGGATGCTTTAAAGCTCCTCCCGAATCGTATGTACCAATAGCGTAAGTAGCTTGAACCCTACTACAGCTATCCTAGGAATGAGTCATGCTACCTTGGCATGTGATAGTCCGTTCGCTTACTGATCCCCTGTCCATGACACAGTACTACTTACTAACGCGGTCATCATCATATAGTAAGCGTCCACTTCGAGTGATCCGTAACACCACTACAGATACTATGGACCACTATGGCACTACTGTAGCACTACTGTAGCACTATGTAGAGACCGAGGATTGCTGATGTGTCTTCAACACTTAGTTTCCTCTCGAAAGGATGCAGAGGCAGCTCTACGCCAAAGTAAACGGTGAATGCAGACAGATGTTGAACAAAGGCATAAGTCACATGCCTTTAACGTCGGGGACAAAGTCTGGTTGCAAGCTAAGCAAATAAAGATACACCAACAGTCGTCCAAACTGGGTCCTAAGCAACTAGGTCCATTTGAAGTCACTGAAGTTAGAAGTGATGTCGACTACAAGCTTGCACTCCCCCCTGCATTACGGATCCATGATGTATTTCATGTAGACTGCCTCTCCCCTTACAAGGGAAACGAAGTTAACAGGCTTTTGCCACCTCCACCTGAACCTGTCTGTCACGATCACGTGACATTGCCCATGTACGTTTTAGTCTTGGTTTCTCGGTTTCAGACTCAGCCCGGATTCGTGACTCACAGACCACATGACTGCACAGCAATGCCAGCAGTGGATCTATTCTTAGACACATGACTCAGACGGACTCATAGGGCAGAGGGTTGCCAGCGAGCATGTTTGCTGGCATACACACGTCCTGGTTTCACACTTACGCGGCTCATAGAAAATGTACAGGAAAATCATAGACAGTACGGTATAAGTAGAGCAATAGTACCAGCTTGTAACAGTATTCGAGTCTCTTAAGAATATAGCCCAACAAGCTTGTTCTACAGAGTGAAGAGTCAACCCTGGTCCAAGTTCCCACGAAGTGGATTAGTAAGTGTCGGTGACCTTTCCGGCCCGACTTACTAGTCTTCCTTGAAATCCCACATGTAACGATCCGGGTGATCGTAACACTGTCACAGTCGAAGGGGAAGAAGAGTACGAAGTAGACCATATAAGAGATTCAAAACTCTTCGGTCATACTCTTAAGTACCTAGTTCACTGGAAGGGCTACAGAGAAGGCGAGGACACTTGGGAACCTGCTAAAAACCTAGCACATGCCCCAGAAAGCTTAAAGAGTTCCACTCTTTGAACCCAGGCGCACCTAGAAAAATAGCAGCTCTCATCTACATGTCCTTGCCTTGGCAGTCTCCTCACATGTACACAGAGGCCAACGCGGACATTGACCCTTAAGAAGGGGGGTGATGTCACAAACATGTATTATTTTCCCTATTTTTCTGTATTTATACGGATTTATATGGTGAAGATATAAAGGGCTGAAGTACAGAGGTGTTCATTAGTCACATGTGTTTGCCACCATGTGCACATGATCGTGGGATTAGTATCCCTCATTTGTACAGACTCATATGATTGGTAGATAAGGATAGAAGGTTCTGGAAGGTTCTGGAAGAGTCTAGAAGGATCTAGACTATGCTTAGTAGTTTATGCTTACTCACTGTATTAGGATTTACTCAGCAAAGTGGAGCCGCTCGTAAGTGCTATGACAGTGCCTCAGTCAGCACAATAGATAAGCGCTATTAATAGACACGACGCATCAGTTCCTGAGTCAAGCTTACTGTACACTTAGTAATAGTGTTTAGACTCAGTTCAAGCCCAGCTTCAGTAGTGTATATAAACCCTCCTGTAGCGTCCTGAGTGGAACCAACTTGTCCTCTTGGTTCTCCACTCAGGTGCGTATTCCCCTTGTACCTTCCTACATCTCCAATGTTAACTTGTCCTCTTGGTTCTCCACTCAGCGTGCCACAGTGTGATCACCGACAGTTTGAGTCCTTGAATAAAGGCTCCACACTTCTGTCCCCTCCACTGTGACTGTACGTTTAAGCATGTGACTTGTCTCCACATTAGGTTGAGTGTGCTCCCTTACAGTTCACCCTTACCTTTCACTTGACTTGGCGTAGCACGGCAGTCGCACTGCTACAGTGGCTGTATTGTTCCCTTGTTGGTAGATTTCTAGTGTCAATGTCACAGTTGTAGTTTTGCCCTGCTGGGCATACCACATCCCACCTGTTGTTGATTGGATTCCATGTAATTTCCACACAGCACAAGTTTTCGAAGTTAAACTCAACTGGTCTGTATCGGGTAGGGCCTGATGCAAAGTCCATGAAGTATCCGATGTCTCCTCGGAATTCTCTCCACCTAGCAGCCCTTAAGAATTGGACCAGTATGTTGCAATCCCCTCTTCTTTCGAGGGAGTAAGTTCTGAACTGGGTCCAGCAGTCTCAAGTGGTGAACACCACAATGAAGGGATCCTGGTCTTAATGTAACACCATCACAGGTGTTTAGTTCAACTTGAACTACGAAAAGGGCATTCATGACTTAGCAAATATTCCTAGCCTCTGTGTAACGCCACCACAGGGGCGTTAAGTACGACATGTACTTCGGTTAAGTCACGGACGGTAACGGGACAGGGGTAAGTCAGTTACGACTTAGTTCGATGGTGAACAAGTACCACTTGGCCTCCGTGGACACAAGGGTAATAGCAAAGACAGGCTCAAGCGCAATCGGCGAGCGAAGACGGGGAGTCAAGCGAAAGTGCGACTCAAGGGGTCGGGTCGTGAGAGTAGACAGCGGTGTGGTATTACACAAGAAGTCAAGTCTACCGTACAAGCTAGGTAGCGTGGGACTTATATACTAGTACACGATGTTTGTCAGGGACAAACATATGGCGCGATCCTAGGATCCGGGTCCTAGAGAGCTAACAAAGGGAAAGTACGAACAGAGAACAAGGGAATCCCGCGGAACGACGCGTGGATCAGAAGTCGTCAGCAGGTTCTGGAAGTCGCGCCACAGGGCGTCGTAACGGTCATGCGCTAGGCGCGAGATAAGAGCCAGGGGTTCGAATTCGAAGCGGAACGTATCGTAAAAGTACAATGGAAAGTCGACACGGAATATGGGTCACGAGATGGGAGTAAAGGAAGAGGCGAAGAGGGGAAAATTGTAACATTACCCCCCCGTCAGACTCGAAGTCGCCACGACTTCGACTAGTCACTGGTATAGTAACAGTCCTCTTCGGGAATAACGGTCGCAGGGTCAGGAGAGGGGGAACGGGGACAAGTGTGAGAGCATAAGAACATATGGTGTCCCCTGCGGCCACACTTACGGCATCCCTCGTACTGGGGACAGTCAATCTCATCGTGGGTTGCCTTCCAGTCGAGACACTTCCCACACCAGCGGGTGCGCGGCGTGGGATTCTCGTACCGAGCCGACATCGGGGATAGTTGCCTTATGAGGCAGACGTCCACACGATGGGCGAGACTGCCACACCATTGGCACGCGTCTCGCCGTCCTCGCTCGGGGCAGTCTCTGACGAGGTGGTCCTTGGACCGACACTTGTAGCATCTGCGACGACGCATGCTGCCTTCCCCTTGAAGGCGCGGACATCTCGCTAGGTCCTCCCGCACGTGGTGGTAGGGGCATCTCGTCTGCGCCGTCAGCGCGGAGCTCAGACGAGTGGCGGGGGCGAGTGGGTTTCGTCATCAGTTCTACGTATCGGTCGCTGATGAGTGGGATGATTCGGGCGTACTGCAACCTCTTCCATACGCTCGACATGTTCATGTCGAGGTGGAATTGGTCCTTTGTCGCCTCGGCCTCCAACCTACGGAGGTCGTCCCGGCGCACCTTGAGCGCGTCTCGCGCTTCGAGGCAGGTGCGCAGGTGGGAGACGTCCGCATGGAGTGCGGGGTAATGGAGGGAAGAAATCACCTCATCGATTACGATGCGGCGAGGGTCATGAGGGTGGAATAGGTCCACCTGCTGGTCCGTAACATGTTGTGGGAGCTGGTTAGCTTGGACGGTGCGCAGGTAGACAGATGTGACGTAGCAAGGTTCCCCCTTGCCCATGGTGCCCACGACTTCCTGATAATCCTTGCGGTAATAGATGTACCGCGCCACCTCCTTCTGGCCCGGCTCACCAATCATGAGCGGGTGGAAGCGTGGGGAGGTAGGGTCGTTGAGGAAGTACGGGATGCCCGGTTCCCCTGACTTGTCCTCATCCTCATCGTCGAGGAGGGCATAGCGGTGGTCAGGGATGGCGAGCTCTACTGTAGGGCGAGGGGTGAACACATGGTCTATACCAGGTGGGAATGGGGGGAGCGGGAGTGACGACTGGTGCAAGGTGCTGAGTGTTGGTTGTGAGACAAGAGGGGGCGGCGACGTCGTCTTAGAGGATCCCGATGACTCGGGCGGCTCGGCAATGGTGGGTAACGAGGTTTCGGGATCGAGCGTAAACTCGGGCAACGGGGGAGGAGTAATGATTCGGGAGTAGGGAGTGTAGGCGGCGTCAGGGTTCATGTCCGGAATCCCCACCTCTTGGGACTGGGACTGTCAAGTTGTCAAGAATGATTTGAGAGGGGGGGCGAACGGGCACAGTGGTGACGATGGGTGTGTCAGCCATGAGGTTTCCAGGGATGATCATGGGTGACGAGAGTGGGCGGAGGGGGTGCGCTTTTTATATCTTTCGTCCAGCCCCTTCGGCGGTAGGATTTTGCCGATAGAACTCGGCGATTAAGTCAGGTGCGTGGTGAACGTTATCAAGTGGCTCCCACGAGCTGTCACTCATGGGAAATCCCTTCCACTGGATCAGGAATTGAAGTTTGCGCCCTCGGCCATGAAGGCGAGATTGTAACACGCACTCCACTTCAAACTCTTCTTCTCCTTCGATAAGGTCAGGTGGAGGTCGCGTGAAGTTAGCTCCATGGAGTTCCGTCTCCTTGTATGGCGTAAGGAGGTTCGCATGGAACACGGGGTGTATCTTCCACGTCTTCGGAAGATCTAGTTCGTACGAGACCGCCGATAAGACTTTCTTGATTCGGAACGGTCCGTGGCATTTTGGCGCGAGCTTTGTGGTGGGGTAGAAGGTCTGGAGGTTCGTCCCCTCCAACCATACCTGAGCGCCTTCCAAGTAAGGTATGAAGCGCGTCTTTCCCCTCTTCGCCATAAGCTCTTGCGCGTGCTTGATACAGTCTTGCGCATGCTGGCATCTGTCACCCATCTCTTCTAATCGTTGATCGACGGACGGAGTTGACGTGGGCTTTGATGTCCACGTGGTACGTGGTTCCCATCCCATGATCAATGAGAATGGGGAATGCTTGGTTGTGGCGTTTGGCCACAAGTTGTGCGCGAATTGCGCTACTGGAAGTGCCTCCGCCCAGTTATCCTGTTGCACGTTGCTCCAGTGGCGGAGATATTGTTCCAGCCACTGGTTCGTGCGCTCCGACTGCCCATCCGTCTGTGGGTGATATGCGGAGGAGATGTTCTGGCAGATCCCTAGCGTTTTACACAAGTCCTTCATGAAGGCGGACGTGAAGCGTGGGTCTCGATCCGTGATCATCTTTCGGGGGATACCGTAGTGCGGATAGACGTGGTGGAGGTAGAGCCGTGCTACTCCTTCCGCAGTAATCGTCTCATTACATGGGATGAAGATGGCTGCTTTTGAACAATCGTGGTCGGTAATGGTGAGGATAGAGTCGTATCCGTTCGACGGGGGTAGCTTCGTGATGAAGTCCATTGTCACGACTTCAAATGGTTCGGCGTCAGGGTCTGTGGTGATAGGGAAGAGATGTGGCTTTTGTTGGTGGGGGTTGATTTTGTTGGCTTGGCACGTTGCACAGCCCTTGACGTAGTCTTCTACGTCATTCCGCATATTCGGCCACCAGTAGTCACGTCACACCAACTCTAGCGTGTTTGCGATTCCTGGGTGGCCCATGCTTGGCGTGTCGTGGAAAAAGGTAATTACCCCCCGTTTAAGATCGTTGTCGCCCACGACAACGAGAGCGTCGCCTTTCCACCAGAGACCTTGGTGCTTTTTCAGGTTGTGGGGTTCGACCCAGCCGAGGATGGCTTTCTCGTCCATGTTTTGCGCTATTTGCGTCCAGATGTCCATGTCGTGCATTGACATCTAGTCTTTGAAAGTCCAGTTGCAGCAACTGAAAAAGACTGCAACTCAACTGAACTGCAACTGGAAAAAACCGGACTTTTGGTTGCAGTTGTACCTAATCCTAGAATGTATCAGTTGCAGTTGCCCGAAATGGCAGCTGACCTCCAACCGGTTGCAACCGATTTCTTAGTCAGCAGGTGATTGGGCTGAATTTCTGATCAAAACGAGCCTAAGATCACCCAAATCGGCCAAAAACTGAGCAAGTTATGATCAAAACAATCATTTTACTCATAACTTTTGCTTTTTTTGGCTGTTTTACCTAATTATTTTTTCATTATAAGGCAGTTGCACTTAGAAATTTATTATAAGTACCTATTAACACTAATTATAAGTGGTTTTGACTCAGTTTAGACCAGTTTCAGATAGATTAAATAACATTCAGTTGGGTCCAGTTGCAACTGGTGCAACTGGTTTTTTTGCAGTTTTTTGCAGTTGCAGTTGAGGTTGCAACAAATTTCATTTTTTGGCAACCAGTTGCAGTTGCAGTTGGACCAAATATGGTCAAAAAACCGGACCCAACCGGACTTTCAAACGCTATTGACATCTGGGTTGCGCGTATGAATCGGTCAGCGGGGAGGACGATTACATCGTTGTTGTCCTCCTCGTTGGGCTCATAGTCAGCTCGTCGTGAGAGGGCGTCCGCGCGACCATTTTTTATACCAGGTACGTGCTTCAGTGCGAAGTTGTACTCCGATAACTCCAAAAACTCGCGTGCCACTCTCCGGCTGATCTTTCGGGGGTCTTTCCAATACTGCAGATTGGCGTGGTCGGTGTGGATGATGATCTTGTGAGGGGAGCCAACCAGGTAGGGATGCCAGGCTCGCAGTGCCTTGACTACCACTAGTAGCTCCCTGTCGTAGATGTCATAGTTGCGTTCCGCTTCCGTTAGTGACTCAGAGTGGAACGCCACCGGGTGCATGCGTTGATCAGGCCCTAGTTGATTAAGTACTGCTCCAAGGGCTACGTTGGACGCATCCACTTCGAGCTCGAATGGTTTTGTGAGGTCGGGGAATAGGAGTGTGGGTTCTCGGCCAATGCTTTGTCTGATGTTATCGAACGCATCCTGCTGGTCCTGGTCCCAACGCCAGGGGGTATCTTTCTTTGTGAGGTCGTGCAGCGGGCGGGCGAGGGTGGAGAATCCTTGAATAAACTGCCTATAGAAGTTGCAGAAGCCGAGGAAGGCGCGCACTTCCCGGAGGCTTCTCGGGGCCGGCCATTCCAGGACTCCCCGTACCTTAACGGGGTCCATCCAGACGTTCCCATGTCCGATGATGAGTCCGAGGTATTCAATTTCTAATACCTCGAATTCGCATTTCTCCGGTTTGACGTACAGGTCATGCTCGTCGCAGAGGCGTAGTACCTCATGCAGCACGTTCCTGTTTGGGCGTGGTCGAGGGCAGTGGCGATGAGGATATCGTCCATATAGACGATCACAAGCCCGAGCAGGATAAGGTCTCGGAAGATGTAATCCATCATCCCCTGGAAGGTCGACGGGGAGTTGGTAAGGCCGAAATACATGACCAGGGGTTTGAACAGTCCCCGGTTCGTTTTAAACGCTGCTTTATGCTCATCTCCCGGTTTGATCCGTACATTGTTGTAGCCCCACCTAATGTCGAGCTTAGAGAAGAGTCGGGCTCCTCGTATGCGGTCAATGAGTTCGGGGATGAGGGGAAGGGGATAGTGGTTTCGGACGGTGATCTCGTTCAACCGCCTATAGTCTTGGACGGGTCTCAGCTTCCCATCTTTCTTCTTGATAAAGAAGAATGGTGATGCGTAAGCGGACTTGGAGGGTCTGATGTACCCTTTTTCAAGCTGTTCAGTGAGGAACGTGGTGAGCGCCTCCTCTTCGTTCTGCACCAGTGGGTATACTTTACAGTCTAACGCTGGCGGAGCGTTTGGTAGGAGGTCGATGGCATGGTCCCATACTCGTGAGGGGGGAAATCGGTGGGATGCTTCCTCACTGAACACTTTACAGTGTCGCCGGTACTCCGCGGGTACCAGTTCTTCGAATGTGCGTTCGGGCCTCTTTGCTGCCTCACGCTGGGCTAACTCTGAGGCGGTTGTGGTTTTTCGTAGGAATGTGATGCAGGGATCCCGCTCATCGTCTATGAGCTGTTCCCACGCCTCCTCGTCAAGTTCATACGTCTCCAACGCCCTTATGGATGCTTCCATAGGCGTGGCTTCGTCTGACAGATGAAGGCTGGAAATAACGACCGGTTGAAACTCCTTGTTCAACGTCGCTTCTCCCCATCGTATCTTTGGCTCGAAGGCCGTGAACCAGGGGTATCCGAGGATCACTTCGTCCCTTCCTAAGTTCGTGATTAGGAAACGAAGTGTCTTGGTCTCCTTCCCTGTTCTTACGGTGAGATTGGTGTACTGCGTGATCTCTCCGTCCTGGTTGTTCGTCCCATCCACGTTCCAAATGCGGATGGGGTGCGAGATGTTTCGGGTAGATATCTGTAGTCGTTTGAGCAGTGTCGAACAAATGAAATTGTCGGTTGCTCCTGAGTCCACTAGGACTTGTCGTTCGGCCGTTGTGTGTGCAGATTTAAACAGAACTGGGATTCGCATGGATCGATATCTGCTAGTGTACACGTTTAGGTTTAACGCTCTAGCCCAGGCCGCCGGGTTCAAGCGTTGGGAAAACCCTCCTTCCCGAATAGTTTGTCCACCATGAGGTCCCTGACCTCCTGGGTTTGCGCTTTCATCGCAGCGATCTGCGCATCCGCCTGTTCTTCATTCGAAAGTATGCGATTAGAAGATATGGCGACAGTAGTGACGGTGGGAGTTGGTAGGTCTGGAGTCGGGGCAAGGGAGGGGGATCCAAAGGAGGAGGCAGTAGCCGCGCGCGTTCCCTTTTGTGGGCAGTTACGCGACAGGTGCCCTTGAGCACGACATCTAAAACATCGTCCCTCCTTCTGAAGTTGGGCCCGGTCTCCGTCGGTAAGTGCCACGGAGGCTCGGGCACGTCCAACATCCATGGCGTTCGGGTTTCGGTTCTGCTTAAGAGCCTGGACCCACTGCTCTCGGCTGTGTCTAGTCTTTGAAAGTTCAGTTGCAGGAACTGAAAAAGACTGCAACCCAACCTGACTTCAACTGGTAGCAACTGCAACTGAAAGTTGCAGTTGCAGAGTTTTACGCATCAGCAACTGCAGTCTTTTGCAGTTGTGCAACCGGTTGCAACCGGTTGCGACCGGTTGCTTAGTAAGCAAGTGATTGGGCTGAATTTCTGATCAAAACGAGCCTAAGATCACCCAAATCAGCCAAAAACTGAGCAAGTTATGATCAAAACAATCATTTTACTCATAACTTCTGCTTTTTTTGGCTGTTTTACCTAATTATTTTTTAATTATAAGGCAGTTGCACTTAGAAATTTATTATAAGTACCTATTAACACTAATCATAAGTGGTTTTGACTCAGTTTAGACCAGTTTCAAATAGATTAAATAACATTCAGTTGGGTCCAGTTGCAACTGGTGCAACTGGTTTTTTTGCAGTTTTTTGCAGTTGCAGTTGAGGTTGCAACAAATTTCATTTTTTGGCAACCAGTTGCAGTTGCAGTTGGACCAAATATGGTCAAAAAACCGGACCCAACCGGACTTTCAAACCCTAGCTGTGTCCGCTCTTCTTTCCGCGTTGGGGTCTGTTCTTCCCCAAGCGGTCCTTTAAAACCAAGTATTCAGCCTGCTGTAGACGAGCAGCCGCCTTCCAATCATCCCACGTGATCAGATGTTGGAAGCGCGTGGCGTTGATTACTAACTGGTCTGGGAGTCCATCCTGGAACATTTCCAGGGTCGTGGCTTCATCGGGGTTATACCCGGCTTTGTGAACTAGATTGGAAAATGTAGCCACGTAGGTGTCGATGTCTTCGCCCTTCATCGTCAGAGTCTGCAGACTCTTTCGGGCTTTTGTCCGTTCCGAGGTATCGGTGTACGCTTGCACAAACCGATCGTGAACGGTGTTCCACAGGTTCATCTCTGTCATCAGAACTCCTGTGTTTCGCTGGTCCTCAAGCCAAGCGAACTGCTCTGTGACCCAGTCGTCGACAAGGGGTCCGCGGATGTAGGAGAGAAAGGTCATCGCGCGGGGGTAGGGGATAGCGAGCTGGTCGACGGTGGGGTTCATTTCTCGGTATAGGTTGAACGCAAGCATGAATTGCTTGCTTTTCTCTCGTTCTCCGTTGAACTCGGGGGGCGGGTTCCCTCCTAAGCGTCCGTGTCCTCCGGGTGCGGGTGGGATCGCGGCTGGTGCGGCTCTGGCGGGGGGAACAGGAGCACCACCTGCTCCGCCGCCCCCGCCTCCTCCGCCACCTGCGCCGCCTGCTCCACCGCCTGGCGCACCTCCTCCACCAATGCCGCCACCCGGGAGACCTCCTCCAGGAGCTGCGCTTCCGCCTCCAGGAGCCGCTGCTCCACCTGACGGGCCGCCGCTAGGAGCGCCTCCACTACCAAAAGGAGCTGGTCCTCCGCTGGTAAGGGTTGTGCTGGCCGAGGCATGGGTTTGTGACATGGACTGGGGTGTGGGTTGAGAACCGGGTAGGTCTGGGGGATTTACGAACAGAGAGGGGGTAAATGTGGCTGTTGGTACCGAGACACTAGGTGAATTATCGGGGTCGGAGTCGATGTCAATCCCTTTCGGGTTGTGACCTTTTAGTGGTCCGACGTTCAACTCAAGTGGTACTGGTTTGATAGTGTACCAGCTTCGTTCGTTCGGCGAGTAATCGATGTAAGCCCAGAGATGTTTGTCCTCTAGGTAATGGATCTGGTGATACTCTTTCTTCGTTGGGTTGAAGATATAATATCCTTCAACGCCGTTGATTTCTGCCCAGACAGCTGCTCCTTTGATACGATCAGAGAGCTCGTCGGTTGTAAACCGAGTAATATATTCTGGGTGGAACGCGGATCTGGCGCGACTAGATGTTGCCACTGTGAGAGACTTGACTTAATGTAACGCCACCACAGGGGCGTTAAGTACGACGTGTACTTCGGTTAAGTCACGGACGGTAACGGGACAGGGGTAAGTCAGTTACGACTTAGTTCGATGGTGAACAAGTACCACTTGGCCTCCGTGGACACAAGGGTAATAGCAAAGACAGGCTCAAGCGCAATCGGCGAGCGAAGACGGGGAGTCAAGCGAAAGTGCGACTCAAGGGGTCGGGTCGTGAGAGTAGACAGCGGTGTGGTATTACACAAGAAGTCAAGTCTACCGTACAAGCTAGGTAGCGTGGGACTTATATACTAGTACACGATGTTTGTCAGGGACAAACATATGGCGCGATCCTAGGATCCGGGTCCTAGAGAGCTAACAAAGGGAAAGTACGAACAGAGAACAAGGGAATCCCGCGGAACGACGCGTGGATCAGAAGTCGTCAGCGGGTTCTGGAAGTCGCGCCACAGGGCGTCGTAACGGTCATGCGCTAGGCGCGAGATAAGAGCCGGGGTTTGAATCGAAGCGGAACGTATCGTAAAAGTACAATGGAAAGTCGACACGGAATATGGGTCACGAGATGGGAGCATCTGTAATTGCACTAGGTGTTCAGAGCTGTTCGGAGCCGTTCAAGGACACTCTGAACAGCTCTGAACACTCTGAACACCTAATTGCATTTACAGATGAGTAAAGGAAGAGGCGAAGAGGGGAAAATCGTAACACTCTGATACGTGACTTAGTGTGGGGTGAATCACAGATACACAGTGTCTATACAGGCAGGTGATCTCTTTGTATACTAGGACGTTGTGGCCACTGGATACCTCAATGATGAAGATGACTTGCTCAAGGGAGACAAGCGAAGCACACAATGAGAGATGAGAGAAGCAGTGATTGAAGAAGACCAGGATGGTGATCCTGAGTCTTTGACTACTACTACTTATACATGTATGAGGAAGCTTTAAAGCTCCTCTGGAATCCATACAACTAATAGCACAAGTAGCTTGAACCCTACTACAGCTATCCTAGCAATGAGTCATGCCCTAGAGGCATGTGATAGATGAGTCCTGCTGACCGATACAACTGTCCATGACACATATACACTTACGAACGAGGCCATGACCATACCGTAAGTGTCCACTTTGATCGGACTGTGACACCACCCCTCCCCTTTCCCCTTCAGCCACGCTGCCATGTACACACAGGAAAGGGGCACACAAGGGTGCCCCACCCCCGCCCCACTGTTACAAATCCCGACTGCCGACGCTACAGGACGTGGGCCAGAGGAACCGCCTAGCCAGGCAGGGACTCCCGATGGCTCAGACGCCGCTAGCAGGACCTTACGGAGCGCTAGGGAGACCTTCAGGAAGGGTCTGGGCTTATGATGGTATGATCACATGACCGGAGCCTAGACTGACCTAGAACAATAACGATCGATGGCGCAACATGCATGTGACCTTCTGGTAGGTTCCATGACTGCGCACGGACCCTGATCCCAGATAGAGCGGACTTAGCTGAGTACGAACCTTATGTACCTGCATGTATATATACCAGGCTTGTCTTCGTACTCAAGTCCTCAGACTTGATTTACTTAGCAATACCAGCTTTGTATCTTGGGAACCCTGCTCTGCCTTGCTTTAAGCCTTCCCCTTTACTTGTGCATCACCGTTCTCACCTCGCCTCTTGTTACGAATCCCGACCGCCGACGCTACCGGATGCAGGCCGGAGGAACCGCCTAGCCAGGCAGAGACTCCCGATGGCTCAGACACCGCTAGCGGGACCTTGCAGAGCGCTAGGGAGACCTTCAGGAAGGGTCTAGGCCTATGATGGTATGATCACGTGACCAGAGGCTAGACTAACCTAGAATGATGACGATCAATGGCGCAATATGCATGTGACCTTCTGTGTTACGATTTTCCCCCTTCTTTCTCCGTCCTCTTCCTTTCGCATCCCGTGACTCATATTCTGTGCCAACTTTCCATTGTACTTTTACGATACGATCTGCTTCGATCCGTACCTCGGCTCTTATCTCGCGCCTAGCGCATGACCGTTACGACGCCTCATGGCGCGACTTCCAGAACCCGCTGACGACTTCTGATCCACGCGTCGTCCCGCGGGATTCCCTTGTTCTCTTTTCATATTCTCCCTTTGTTAGCTCTCTAGGACCCAGATCCTAGGATCGCGCCATATGTTTGTCTCTGACAAACATCGTGTATTAGTATATAAGTCTCACGCTACCTAGCTTGTACGGTAGACTTGACTTCTTGTGTAATACCACACAGCTGTCTACTCTCACAACCCAATCCCTTGAGTCGCATTTTCGCTTGACTCCCCTCTTTTGCTCGCCGTTGCGCTTGAGCCTGTCCTTGCTATTACCCTTGTGTCCACGGAGGCCAAGTGGTACTTGTTCACCATCGAACTGAGTCATAACTGACTCACTCCTGTCCCGTTACCGTCCGTGACTTAACCAAAGTACACGTCGTACTTAACGCCCCTGTGGTGGCGTTACATTAAGTCAAGTCTCTCACTGTGGCGACATCTAGTCGCGCTAGATCCGGATTCCACCCGGAGTACATCACTCGGCTTACAACCGACGAGCTTTCTGACCATATCAAAGGAGCAGCTGTCTGGGCAGAAATCAACAACGTTGAAGGATATTACATCTTCAACCCGAAAAAGAAAGAGTATCACCAGATCCATTACCTGGAGGATAAACGTCTCTGGGCTTATATTGATTACTCGCCGAACGAATGAAGCTGGTATACTATCGGACCAGTACCGCTTGAGCTGAACGTCAGACCACTAAAGAGTCATAACCCGAAAGGGATTGACATTGACTCCGACCCTGATAATTCACCTAGTGTCTCCGTACCAACAACCACGTTCACCCCCTCCCTATTCGTAAACCCCCCAGACCTACCTGGTTCCCATCCCACACCCCAGTCCATGTCACAGACTCATGCCTCGGCTAGCACAACCCTTACCAGTGGAGGACCAGCTCCTTCTGGTAGTGGAGGCGCTCCTAGCGGCGGCCCGTCAGGTGGAGCAGTGGCTCCTGGAGGCGGAAGCGCAGCTCCTGGAGGAGGTCTCTCGGGTGGCGGCGCTAGTGGAGGAAGTGTGCCAGGCGGTGGAGGAGGCGGCGCAGGTGGCGGAGGAGGCGGGGGTGGTGGAGCAGGTGGTGCTCCTATTCCCCCCGCCGGAGCCGCACCAGCCGCGATCCCACCCGCACCTGGAGGACACGGACGCTTAGGAGGGAACCCACCCCCCAAGTTCAACGGAGACCGAGAGAAATAGTCTTTGAAAGTCCAGTTGCAGCAACTGAAAAAGACTGCAACTCAACTGAACTGCAACTGGAAAAAACCGGACTTTTGGTTGCAGTTGTACCTAATCCTAGAATGTATCAGTTGCAGTTGCCCGAAATGGCAGCTGACCTCCAACCGGTTGCAACCGGTTGCAACCGATTTCTTAGTCAGCAGGTGATTGGGCTGAATTTCTGATCAAAACGAGCCTAAGATCACCCAAATCGGCCAAAAACTGAGCAAGTTATGATCAAAACAATCATTTTACTCATAACTTTTGCTTTTTTTGGCTGTTTTACCTAATTATTTTTTCATTATAAGGCAGTTGCACTTAGAAATTTATTATAAGTACCTATTAACACTAATTATAAGTGGTTTTGACTCAGTTTAGACCAGTTTCAGATAGATTAAATAACATTCAGTTGGGTCCAGTTGCAACTGGTGCAACTGGTTTTTTTGCAGTTTTTTGCAGTTGCAGTTGAGGTTGCAACAAATTTCATTTTTTGGCAACCAGTTGCAGTTGCAGTTGGACCAAATATGGTCAAAAAACCGGACCCAACCGGACTTTCAAACCCTAGAGAGAAAAGCAAGCAGTTCATGCTTGCGTTCAACTTATACCGAGAAATGAACCCCACCGTCGACCAGCTCGCTATCCCCTACCCCCGCGCGATGACCTTTCTTTCCTACATCCACGGACCCCTTGTCAACGATTGGGTCACAGAGCAGTTCGCTTGGCTTGAGGGCCAGCGAAACACAGGCGTTCTAATGACTGAAATGAACCTGTGGAACACCGTCCACGATCGGTTCATGCAATCGTATACTGATACAGCAGAGCGAACGAAAGCCCGAAAGAGTTTACAAACTCTGACCATGAAGGGCGAAGATATCGACACCTACGTGGCTACGTTCTCCAACCTAGTCCACAAAGCCGGGTATAACCCCGATGAAGCCACGATGCTGGACATGTTCCAGGATGGACTCCCAGACCAGTTAGTAATCAACGCCACACGCTTCCAACATCCAATCACATGGGATGATTGGAAGGCGGCCGCTCGTCTACAGCAGGCTGAATATCTGGTTTTAAAGGACCACCTGGGAAAGAACAGATCCCAGCGTGGAAAGAAGAGCGGACACAGCCGAGAGCAGTGGGTCCAGGCCCTCAAACAGAACCGAAACCCTAACGCCATGGATGTTGGACGCGCCCAAGCCTCCATGGCGCTTACCGACGGAGACCGGGCCCAGCTTCAGAAGGAGGGACGATGTTTTAGATGTTGTGCTCAAGGGCACATGTCGCGTAACTGCCCACAAAAGGGAACGTGCACGGCTACTGCCTCCTCCTTCGGATCCCCCTCCTTTACCCCGACTCCAGACGTACCAACTCCCACCATCACTACTGTCGCCGTATCTTCTAATCGCGTACTTTCGAATGAAGAGCAGGCGGATGTGCAGATCGCTGCGATGAAAGCACAGACTCAGGAGGTCAGGGACCTCATGGTGGACAAACTATTCGGGAAGGAGGGTTTTCCCAACGCTTGAACCCAGCGGCCTGGGCTAGAGCGTTAAATCTAAACGTGTACACTAGCAGATATCGATCCATGCGAATCCCAGTTCTGTTTAAATCTGCACACACAACGGCTGAACGACAAGGCCTAGTGGACTCAGGAGCAACCGACAATTTCATTTGTTCAACACTGCTCAAACGACTACAGATATCCACCCGAAATGTCTCGCATCCCATCTGCATTTGGAACATGGATGGGACGAACAACCAGGACGGAGAGATCACGCAGTACACCGATCTCACCGTAAGAACAGGGAAGGAGACCAAGACACTTCGTTTCCTAATCACGAACTTAGGAAGAGACGAAGTGATCCTCGGGTACCCCTGGTTCACGGCCTTCGAGCCGCAGATACGATGGGGAGAAGCGACATTGAACGAGGAGTTTCAACCAGTCGTTATTTCCAGCCTTCATCTGTCAGACGAAGCCACGCCTATGGAAGCATCCATAAGGGCGTTGGAGACGTATGAACTTGACGAGGAGGCGTGGGAACAGCTCATAGATGATGAGCGGGATCCCTGCATCACATTCCTATGAAAAACAACGACTGCCTCGGAGTTAGCCCAGCACGAGGCAGCAAAGAGACCCGAACGCACATTTGAAGAACTGGTACCCGCGGAGTACCGGCGACACCGTAAAGTGTTCAGTGAGGAAGCGTCCCACCGATTTCCTCCCTCACGAGTGTGGGACCATGCCATCGACCTCCTACCGAACGCCCTGCCAGCGTTAGATTGTAAAGTGTACCCGCTGGCACAGAACGAAGAGGAGGCGCTCACCACGTTCCTCACTGAGCAGCTTGACAAAGGGTATATCAGACCCTCCAAGTCCGCTTACGCATCACCGTTCTTCTTTATCAAGAAGAAAGATGGGAAGCTGAGACCCGTCCAAGACTACAGGCGGTTGAACGAGATCACCGTCTGAAACCACTATCCCCTTCCCCTTATCCCCGAACTCATCGATCGCATACGAGGAGCCCAATTGTTCTCCAAGCTCGACATTAGATGGGGCTATAACAATGTACGGGTCAAACCGGGAGATGAGCATAAGGCAGCATTTAAAACGAACTGGGGACTATTCGAACCCCTGGTCATGTATTTCGGCCTTACCAACTCCCCGTCGACCTTCCAGGGGATGATGGACTACATCTTCCGAGACCTTATCCTGCTCGGACTTGTGATCATCTATATGGATGACATCCTAATCGCCACCGCCCTCGACCACGCCCAACACCGGAACGTGCTGCACGAGGTACTGCACCTCTGCGAAGAGCACGACTGTTATGATTTTCCCTCCTTCTTTCCCCTCTTCCCTTCGCATCCTGTAACTCGTATTCTGTGCCGACTTTCCATTGTACTTTTACGATACGATCCGCTTCGATCCGTGCCTCGGCTCTTATCTCGCGCCTAGCGCATGACCGTTACGACGCCCTGTGGCGCGACTTCCAGAACCCGCTGATGACTTCTGATCCACGCGTCGTCCCGCGGGATTCCCTTGTTCTCTTTTCGTATTCTCCCTTTGTTAGCTCTCTAGGACCCGGATCCTAGGATCGCGCCATATGTTTGTCTCTGACAAACATCGTGTACTAGTATATAAGTCTCACGCTACCTAGCTTGTACGGTAGACTTGACTTCTTGTGTAATACCACACCGCTGTCTACTCTCACGATCCGATCCCTTGAGTCGCACTTTCGCTTGACTCCCTTCTTTTGCTCGCTGTTGCGCTTGAGCCTGTCCTTGCTATTACCCTTGTGTCCACGGAGGCCAAGTGGTACTTGTTCACCATCGAACTGAGTCGTAACTGACTCACTCCTGTCCCGTTACCGTCCGTGACTTAACCAAAGTACACGTCGTACTTAACGCCCCTGTGGTGGCGTTACATTAAGTCAAGTCTCTCACTGTGGCGACATCTAGTCGCGCTAGATCCAGATTCCAGCCAGAGTACATCACTCGGCTTACAACCGACGAGCTCTCTGACTGTATCAAAGGAGCAGCTGTCTGGACAGAAATCAACAGCATTGAAGGATATTACATCTTCAACCCGAAAAAGAAAGAGTATCACCAGATCCATTACCTGGAGGATAAACGTCTCTGGGCTTATATTGATTACTCGCCGAACGAACGAAGCTGGTATACTATCAGACCAGTACCGCTTGAGCTGAATGTCAGACCACTAAAGAGTCATAACCCGAAAGGGATTGACATTGACTCCGACCCTGATAATTCACCTAGTGTCTCCGTACCAACAACCACGTTCACCCCCTCCCTATTCGTAAACCCCCCGGACCTACCTGGTTCCCAACCGACACCCCAGTCCATGTCACAGACTCATGCCTCGGCCAGCACAACCCTTACCAGTGGAGGACCAGCTCCTTCTGGTAGTGGAGGCGCTCCTAGCGGCGGCCCGTCAGGTGGAGCAGTGGCTCCTGGAGGCGGAAGCGCAGCTCCTGGAGGAGGTCTCCTCGGGTGGCGGCGCTAGTGGAGGAAGTGTGCCAGGCAGTGGAGGAGGCGGCGCAGGTGGCAGAGGAGGCGGGGGCGGTGGAGCAGGTGGCGCTCCTATTCCCCCCGCCGGAGCCGCACCAGCCGCGATCCCGCCCGCACCTGGAGGACACGGACGCTTAGGAGGGAACCCACCCCCCGAGTTCAATGGAGACCGAGAGAAAAGCAAGCAGTTCATGCTTGTGTTCAACTTATACCGAGAAATGAACCCCACTGTCGACCAGCTCACTATCCCCTACCCCCGCGCGATGACCTTTCTCTCCTACATCCGCGGACCCCTTGTCGACGATTGGGTCACAGAGCAGTTTGCTTGGCTCAAGGACCAGCGAAACACAGGCGTCCTGATGACTGAAATGAACCTGTGGAACACCGTCCGCAATCGGTTCATGCAATCGTATACCGATACAGCGGAACGAACGAAAGCCCGGAAGAGTTTACAAACTCTGACCATGAAGGGCGAAGATATCGACACCTACGTGGCTACGTTCTCCAACCTAGTCCACAAAGCCGGGTATAACCCCGATGAAGCCACGATGCTGGACATGTTCCAGGATGGACTCCCAGACCAGTTAGTAATCAACGCCACACGCTTCCAACATCCAATCACATGGGATGATTGGAAGGCGGCCGCTCGTCTACAGCAGGCTGAATATCTGGTTTTAAAGGACCGCCTGGGAAAGAACAGATCCCAGCACGGAAAGAAGAGCGGACACAGCCGAGAGCAGTGGGTCCAGGCCCTCAAACAGAACCGAAACCCTAACGCCATGGAGATTGGACGCACCCGAGCCTCCATGGCACTTACCGATGGAGACCGGGCCCAGCTTCAGAAGGAGGGACGATGTTTTAGATGTTGTGCTCAAGGGCACATGTCGCGTAACTGCCCACAAAAGGGAACGCGCGCGGCTACTACCTCCTCCTCCGGACCCCCCTCCTTTACCCCGACTCCAGACGTATCAACTCCCACCATCACTACTGTCGCCGTATCTTCTAATCGCGTACTTTCGAATGAAGAGCAGGCGGATGTGCAGATCGCTGCGATGAAAGCACAGACTCAGGAGGTCAGGGACCTCATGGTGGACAAACTATTCAGGAAGGAGGGTTTTCCCAACGCTTGAACCCGGCGGCCTGGGCTAGAGCGTTAAATCTAAATGTGTACACTAGCAGATATTGATCCATGCGAATCCCAGTTCTGTTCAAATCTGCACACACAACGGCCGAACGACAAGTCCTAGTGGACTCAGGAGCAACCGACAATTTCATTTGTTCAACACTGCTCAAACGACTACAGATATCCACCCGAAACGTCTCGCATCCCATCCGCATTTGGAACGTGGATGGGACAAACAACCAGGACGGAGAGATCACGCAGTACACTGATCTCACCGTAAGAACAGGGAAGGAGACCAAGACGCTTCGTTTCCTAATCACGAATTTAGGAAGAGACAAAGTGATCCTCGGGTACCCCTGGTTCACGGCCTTCGAGCCGCAGATACGGTGGGGGAAGCGACATTGAACGAGGAGTTTCAACCAGTCGTTATTTCCAGCCTTCATCTGTCAGACGAAGCCACGCCTATGGAAGCATCCATAAGGGCGTTGGAGACGTATGAACTTGACGAGGAGGCGTGGGAACAGCTCATAGATGATGAGCGGGATCCCTGCATCACATTCCTACGAAAAACAACGACTGCCTCGGAGTTAGCCCAGCGCAAGGCAGCAAAGAGACCCGAACGCACATTTGAAGAACTGGTACCTGCAGAGTACCGACGACACCGTAAAGTGTTCAGTGAGGAAGCGTCCCACCGATTTCCTCCCTCACGAGTGTGGGACCATGCCATCGACCTCCTACCGAATGCCCCGCCAGCGTTAGATTGTAAAGTATACCCGCTGGCACAGAACGAAGAGGAGGCGCTCACCACGTTCCTCACAGAGCAGCTTGACAAAGGGTATATCAGACCCTCCAAGTCCGCTTACGCATCACCGTTCTTCTTTATCAAGAAGAAAGATGGGAAGCTGAGACCCGTCCAAGACTACAGGCGGTTGAACAAGATCACCATCCGAAACCACTATCCCCTTCCCCTCATCCCCGAACTCATCGATCGCATACGAGGAGCCCAATTGTTCTCCAAGCTCGACATTAGATGGGGCTATAACAATGTACGGGTCAAACCGGGAGATGAGCATAAGGCAGCATTTAAAACGAACTGGGGACTATTCGAACCCCTGGTCATGTATTTCGGCCTTAGTAACTCCCCGTCGACCTTCCAAGCGATGATGGATTACATCTTCCGAGACCTTATCCTGCTCGGGCTTGTGATCGTCTATATGGATGACATCCTAATCGCCACCGCCCTCGACCACGCCCAACACCGGAACGTGCTGCACGAGGTACTGCGCCTCTGTGAAGAGCACGACCTGTACGTTAAACCAGAGAAATGCGAGTTCGAGGTGTTAGAAATTGAATACCTCGGACTCGTCATCGGGCACGGGAATGTCCGGATGGATCCCGTTAAGGTACGGGGAATCCTGGAATGGCCAGCCCCAAAAAGCCTCAGGGAAGTGCTTGCCTTCCTCGGCTTCTGTAACTTCTATAGGCAGTTTATCCGAGGATTCTCCACCCTCGCCCGCCCGCTGCATGACCTCACAAAGAAAGACACCCCCTGGCGTTGGGACCAGGACCAGCAGGATGCGTTCGATAATATCAGACGAAGCATCGGCCAAGAACCTACACTCCTCTTCCCCGACTTCACGAAACCATTTGAACTCGAAGTAGACGCGTCCAACGTAGCCCTTGGGGCAGTACTCAATCAATTAGGACCTGATCAACGCATGCACCCGGTTGCGTTCCACTCTGAGTCACTAACGGAAGCGGAACGCAACTACGACATCTACAACAGGGAGCTACTAGCGGTAGTCAAGGTGCTACGAGCCTGGTGTACCTACCTGGTCGGCTCCCCTCACAAAATTATCATCCACACCGACCACGCCAATCTGCAGTATTGGAAAGACCCCCGAAAGATCAGCCGAAGAGTGGCACGCAAGTTTTTGGAGTTATCGGAGTACAACTTTGCACTGAAGCACGTACCTGGTATAAAAAACGGTCGCGCAGACGCCCTCTCACGACAAGCTGACTATGAGCCCAACGAGGAGGACAACAACGATGTCATCGTCCTCCCCACTGACCGATTCATACGCACAACCCAGATGTCAATGCACGACATGGACATCTGGACGCAGATAGCGCAAAACATGGACGAGAAAGCCGTCCTCACGTGGGTCGAACCCCACAACCTGAAAAAGCACCAAGGACTCTGGTGGAAAGGAGACGCTCTCGTTGTCGTGGGTGACAACGATCTTAAACAGGGGGTAATTACCTTTTTCCACGACACGCCGAGCATGGGCCATCCAGGGATCGCAAACACGCTAGAGTTGGTGCGACGTGACTACTGGTGGCCAAACATGCGAAAGGACGTGGAAGACTATGTCAAAGGTTGTGCGACGTGCCAAGCCAACAAAATCAACCCCCACCGACAAAAGCCACATCTTTTCCCCATCACCACAGACCCCGACGCCGAACCATTTGAAGTCGTAACAATGGACTTCATCACAAAGCTACCCCCGTTGAATGGATACGACTCCATTCTCACCATCACCGACCACGATTGTTCAAAAGCGGCCATCTTCATCCCATGTAATGAGATGATTACCGTGGAAGGAGTGGCGCGACTCTATCTCCACCACGTCTACCCGCAAGCACTATGGCATTCCCCGAAAAATGATCACGGATCGAGACCCGCGCTTCACGTCCACCTTTATGAAGGACTTGTGTAAGACGCTGGGGATCCATCAGAACATCTCCTCCGCATATCATCCACAGACGGATGGGCAGTCGGAGCAGACCAACCAGTGGTTGGAACAGTATCTTCGCCACTGGAGTAACGTGCAACAGGATAACTGGGCGGAGGCACTCCCAGTAGCACAATTCGCGCACAACTCGTGGCCAAATGCCACAACCAAGCATTCCCCATTCTCGTTGATCATGGGATGGGAACCACGTACCATGTGGACGTCAAAGCCCACATCAACTCCGTCCGTCGATCAACGACTGGAAGAAATGGGGGATAGACGCCAGCACGCGCAAGACTGCATCAAGCACGCGCAAGAGCTTATGGCGAAGAGGGGGAAGACACGCTTCATACCTTACCTGGAAGGCGCTCAAGTATGGTTGGAGGGGATGAACCTCCGGACCTTCTACCCCACCGCAAAGCTCGCACCAAAACGCCACGGATCGTTCCGAATCAAGAAAGTCTTATCGGCGGTCTCGTACGAGCTAGATCTTCCGAAGACGTGGAAGATACATCCCGTGTTCCATGCGAACCTCCTTACGCCATACAAGGAGACGGAACTCCATGGAGCTAACTTCACGCGACCTCCACCTGACCTTATCAAAGGAGAAGAAGAGTTTGAAGTGGAGCGCGTGTTACAATCTCGCCTTCATGGCCGAGGGCGCAAACTTCAATTCCTGATCCAGTGGAAGGGATTTCCCATGAGTGACAGCTCGTGGGAACCACTCGATAACGTCCGCCACGCACCTGACTTAATCGCTGAATTCTATCGGCAAAATCCTACCGCCGAAGGGGCTGGACAAAAGATATAAAAGACGCACCCCCTTCGCCCACTCTCGTCACCTATGATCATCCCCGGAAACCTCATGTCTGATACACCCGTCATCACCACTGTGCCCATCCGTCCCCCATCCCAAATCATTCTCGACAACTTGACTGTCCCATCCCAAGAGGCTGGAATCCCGGACATGAACCCTGACGCTGCCTACACCCCATACTCCCGAATCACTACGCCTCCCCCACTGCCTGAATTTACACTTGACCCCGAAACCTCACTACCCACCATTGCCAAACCACCCGAGTCGTCGGGATCATCTGGGTCGACGTCGCCACCTCCACTTGTCTCGCAACCAACGCTCAGTACCTTGCACCAATCCTCACTCCCGCTCCCTCCATTCCCACCTGGGATTGACCACGTGTTTACCCCCGTTGCCACCGTTGAGCTCGCTCTCCCTGATCCACGCTACGTGTCATGGACGCGTATTATTTTCCCTATTTTTCTGTATTTATACGGATTTAATTGGTGAAGATATGAAGGGCCGAAGTACAGAGGTACTCGTCAGTCACATGTGTTTGCCACCATGTGCACGTGATCGTGGGATTAGTATCCCTCATTAAGTACGGACTCATACGATTGGACGATAAGGATGGAAGGGACTAGAAGGATCTAGAATGTGCTTAGTAGTTTACGCTTACTCGCTGTATTAGGTTTTACTCAGCAAGTGGAGCCGCTCGTAAGCGTTATGACAGAGTGCCACGTCAGCACCATAGATAACGCTATTAATAGACACGACGCGTCAGCTCCTGAGTCATAGGACCTTACTGTACACTTAGTAATAGTGTTCGAACTCAGTTTAGACTCAGCCGCAGTAGTGTATATAAGCTTCCCTGTAGCGTCCTGAGTGGAACCAACTTGTCCTCTTGGTTCTCCACTCAGGTGCGTATTCTCCCTTGTACTTCCTCACATCTCCAATGTTAACTGGTCCTCTTGGTTCTCCACTCAGACGTGCCACTGCGTGATCACCTTGACTTGAGTCTTGTATAAAGGCTCTAAGTGTCTTACTCTCCGCAGTGTCTGTACGTTGGCGCGTGACTTGTCTCCGCGTCGAGTTGAGTGTGCTCACCTTAGCAGTTCATTTTAGTTTGCCCTTGACTTGACGTAGCGCGGCAGTCGCACCGCTACATTAGGACAAGTTCCTCTTTCACACTCTCGGGTTACCCACCCGCCAGTCTTACTCCTTTTATCATCTTTCCCTCTAGGTGGTTGACGACCATCAGTCCCTTGTGTTATCCACCTCACTCTTTGCCTGTGGACCTCCGTAAGCAGATTCTGTGCTATTGTGGTACAACTGTAGTGTCCGTAAAATCGGCATACATTGTGCTTGCCTATAGGCGTTCTATCTGGTCACAGTAGAACGTTTGGGTACTTGCTGCAGAACTGGTCACCACGCCAGATAAGCTGCAGTAGGACGAGAAGCCAGCCAGGCCTAGCCTGCGACAGCTGTACACGTAGTAAACAGAAAAGTTTGAGAGCGCTTCGGCGTGAGAGGCAGCCAACAGGTCGAGAAGACTGAGGCAGACAGCCTTGTGGCTCTACACATATCCCTACCCCACTCCTGAGTGTCCCTTTATCGCCGCAGCCTCGCGCAGTGTGAAACAATCACTGTGTATTGGTCTTGCTTGATAGGGCATTCCACACATCCTCGAGTTAGCGTTGCGCGCTCGTTGTATCCAGTCGTCTTAACCCACCTATCCTCCCGTTTTCACCCTGCCTCGCATATTTGCGAACGTTCGTACCCGACTCCGTCATCTCTTTAGGAGGAGACAAGCATCCATCCCACCAATCCCGACGCCCCCTAGTAATCAAGCCTCTGCTTCGGCATCGCTTCACGTACTCAGGACACCTCAAATCACCAACGAGCGTGCTCCTTCCCCATCAACATCATCACACGGGTCGTCGTCAACTTCATTCCATTCCGCACACTCCTCCTCCCAAGAAACCCTCGCCCAGTCAGGCGAAAGCTTCATAGACGAAGACGGTGTCAATATCCGTTACCAGGGGTTCCAATTAGAACTGCCCCCTCGTAACCTCGCAGAACAATACGTGCAGGCTATCTACTCCTTCCCTAACTATCACTACGGCCTTCTAGAGCTTTACGGCCTAGGCGGTGAAGTTAACGGAACCGGATATACCGTGCCCCAGTTGGTCGCATTCGCGGCAGACCTAGTCCCACGCCTCTCTCCCCCTCCCTCTCCTTCACCACCTCACAGTGGCTCCCAGCGGTCGGCAGAAAGCCAAGCAGGCGCAAGCCCAGTACCCTCGCGGAGTTCACTCCAAATTCGCGCTCCCTCCTCTCACGAAGAGTGAAAGAGTTTTCACCTCTTCAGTAGTAGATTGGGACGATATCTCGCCCGACGAACAATTAATTCTCCTAGAGAATTATCGAAAGGCACAAGAAGAAGCAGAGAGAAAAGAGAGACAGGCCCAACTAGACGCAATGGCCGACCCCACAGCATCCACATCCGCAGCCGCCTCGGGCTCTGCACCCGCTCCTCCCACCGTCCAGGATTGCCTGGACCTCATACACCAACTCAGCCTGGCCATGGGTGTAATAGCCCAGGAGGTCAAGGATCTCACGCAGGCAGTCGGAGCATCTCACGCTGCCCGGCCCCATTCAAATGGTAACAAAAAGGACATAGTGGCCCGCCCAAAGCCTTGGGATGGGAAAGGCGACTCTACAGAAGCCCGTCATTTCCTTGCCGCTTACCATAACTGGGCCGGCTCCGTGGGGGACGCGATGAACACCTGGAACGATGCAGATAAGAGGTGGTACATTGACGAAGGTCGATGGACTGCGGCCGCCCTCAACCTCATGGAAGGGGACGCGAAAACCTGGGCCCTTCCATATCTGGAAGAGGCAAATCAAGGTGGATCGCCATTTGGCGGAACCTTTGCCGGTTTCGTCAAGGCTTTTAACCTCAGGTTTAGTCCGCGGGACACCACAGAGTTAGCGCGAGAGGCGCTCAAAAAGACAAAACAAGGTCGCAAGGAGGTGACCCAGTACATATCCCTGTTCGACCAGTACGCCGGACAGACGAAGTGGTCTGAAGAAGACCTATGCACCCGGTTCTATGATGGCCTCGCTGAGGAAATCAAGGACATCCTCGCATTCACGGGGAAAACAGCTCTAAACTACAAAGACCTGCGTAAGGCCTCGCAAGACATCGATCAGCGCATGCGAGCCAGGAAAGCAGAGAAGGGGGGTGAAAGCTCCCGCATTACACCTACATCGGCCCACCCCGATGCCATGCAAGTAGACGCTACGCGTCAGCAAGGCAAGAAACCGGGACCGGCCGATATCTTAAAAACAAGAGCTGAGTACCAGACGTGGATGAAGGGGAAGTGTTACGGGTGTGGGTCAACAGAACACTCGAAGAAGGATGGAAACCACGAACGGGACGTGTGCAACTGGTGCCAAAGAGTCGGTCACCGTGCACCCGTCTGCATGACCAAGAAAATGGGGAAGCCAGCTAAAGCCAAGGCTGCAGCAACGGACTCCCCTAGTCCACCATCCTCTTCGAATACTGCGGTAGCATCCGCCTCCTCAAGTTCAAGTACCTCTCCGGCCAAGACGTCACAGGTAGACGTAGCCAAATTGATGGAGATGGTAAAAAAGCAGCAAGAGCAGATTGAGTCGCTCAAGGCGGCTTTTTAGTGCAAGGGACCAGCAGAGCTGCGTCTGGCCCCTTATTTACAGTAGATGACTCGGCTTCCTGTAGTTGTAAAATATGCTTACGCTCTCGCCTCGTTTCGGACTTATCTCCTGTAATTCATACAATCTCTTCCTCTACCTGTAAGTTAGATAGTAGTGTCGGCTCCGTTTCTTGTCTTCTCGGCCCCTCCACATCTACATCTGCCTCGGAGATGAACAATATATGTAGTGTTCCAGTTGCTCCACCCCTTCTCGAAGCAGCGCCGCACGTGATGAATTCTGATGCAGCACTGTCTTCAACTATTATTCCCGAAACAAAAGATAAAAAATCACATTTTCATATTTCTGTGTATTTAAAAGGACGTCATCGTACTGTAAAAGTAGCAGCAATGGTAGACTCGGGGGCAACTTCGTTGTTCCTCGACAAAAAGTACGCTGACCGCCACAAGATGTTCCAGGTTCCTCTTGAGAATCCCATTATCCTCTATAACATAGACGGGACACTCAATGAAGCCGGTAGTATCACCCACAAAGTTCGACTTAATCTCCAAGTTGGACCAACGGAAGAAAGTCATGACTTCTTAGTCACTTCCCTGGGCCCAGAGAACGTCATTTTGGGACTACCCTGGCTTAGATTACGGAACCCGGAAATAGATTGGCAGGAAGGCACAATGCGTCTCAATTCCACCGCTGAAATAGCGCCACCGGAACTTGAGATAGAGGTGACGCGCATTATGGCAAACCGTATGGAACGCCGCCGTCTCCTTGCGGAGAAAGTGCTAGACACGGCCCAGGACGAAGTTTTCTGTTTGGCTGGCTTTACATATAGTCAGCAGATAGCCGAAAAAGCTACTGCAGCTAAGCCAAAGAAAACGTTCGAAGAAATGGTGCCGAAGCACTATCGTGACTTCGCAAAAGTCTTCTCTGAGGAAGAATCCCAGAGGCTCCCGGAACATCAACCATGGGATCACGCCATAGATCTTGAACCAGATGCAGTCAAGCACTGGAAGATCAAGACGTACCCCATGTCACTCAGCGAGCAAGTGGAACTTGACAAATTCCTGCAAGAACACATTGCTAAAGGATACCTGGTCCCATCTAAGTCACCGATGGCCTCCCCAGTATTCTTTATCAAAAAGAAAGACGGAAAGCTCCGTCTAGTGCAGGATTATCGCCGTCTTAATAAAATCACCATTAAGAACCGATACCCACTTCCACTCGCAGCTGACATCGTCAACCGGTTGAAAGGAGCAGAGTACTTCACAAAGTTTGACGTTCGATGGGGCTATCACAATATTCGAATCCGAGAAGGAGACGAATGGAAGGGTGCTATCGTCACCAACCGCGGACTGTTTGAGCCAAAAGTAATGTACTTTGGCATGACCAACAGCCCCGCAACCTTCCAAGCCCTCATGAACGCAATATTCGCGGATCTCATCGCAGAAGGAGAAGTCGCAGTCTATATGGATGATATCCTCATCTATAGTTGAGACCTTAACCACCATCGCAAAATCGTACGTGAGGTGCTCAAAAGGCTCGAAGACTACGATCTCTATCTCAAACCTGAGAAATGCGACTTCGAGAAACGCGAGATGGAGTACTTAGGGATGATTATCCGTCCCGGAGAAGTGCAGATGGACCCTGGCAAGGTCTCTGCAGTAAGGGAGTGGCCTATACCCACGAATCTCAAAGAAGTTAGAGCATTCGTTGGGTTCGCCAACTTCTATCGTAGATTCATTAAGGATTTCGCGGCCATCGCCCGACCCTTACATGACCTCACGAAGAAGGATACTCCATGGCACTGGCATTCTGAACAGCAGGAAGCTTTCGACGGTCTTAAGGGACGTTTCGTTCAAGAACCTATTCTAAAGGTGTACGATCCGAACCTCCCTACTCGCGTCGAAACAGATGCTTCAGGATTTGCTACTGGCGGGATACTTACTCAGAAGTACCCAGACGGTCTTTGGCACCCCGTTGCGTATCGCTCAGAGTCAATGAGCAAGGAAGAGCGCAACTACGAAATCTACGACAGAGAAATGCTCGGCTTAATCCGCGCCCTAGAGGACTGGAGACATTTCCTCGAAGGCATCTCCTTTGAAGCGATCACCGACCATAAGAACATGGAATGGTGGGCAAGCATGAAAGACTTAAATCGCCGGCAAGCACGCTGGGCATTATATTTAAGTCGCTTCGCCTTTAAGATCACTTACAAGAAAGGAGATTCTATGCAAGCCGATGCACTCAGTAGATTTTCCAAAGACCACGTCAGGGACAATGAGGATAACCGCCAGGTTCAGGTTTTACAACCTAAGCATTTCCTCAATGCCGCCCAAGCACACTTCCGCCCAGAAGTGGACTCCCTTGGCAGCCGCATCAAACTCGCATCCATTAAAGAAGCCGAAGTTATAGAGGGTCTTAAAAGCCTTACAAAAGACCGCTCCCAAGGCTCTTACGGATGGAGTTGCGCTGTGGGAAGAAGAAGACGGTTTTGTTTATCACCGTGGAAAGTTATATGTCCCAAACGATCGTGCCCTTAGAAGGGACGTGGTAAAGTCATGCCACGACACCACGATCGCAGGACATCCCGGAAAAAACGGAACCATAGAGCTAGTTAGTCGCTATTATTGGTGGCCACGCATGGCAGGCTTCATAAGTTCATACGTAGAAGGATGCGATCGATGCCAACGCTACCGCAAAGATCTGCACCCCAAAGCTACAATTCAGCCGCAAGAAGTACCTGAGGGTCCATGGCAGTTAATTGGGATCGATTTAATCGGCCCTCTGCCTATGTCACGTGGAAAGGATATGATCCTTAACATAGTGGATCACTACACAAAACAGATCCATCTATTTCCAGTGACTTCTCAGATTACGGCTGATGGGGTAGCATCCATCTACTTTGAACAAGTCTTCCCCTTGCACGGGATCCCTCGAAAGATCATTAGTGATCGAGGACCCCAGTTTGCTGCAAGGAGCATGCGGGCACTATATAAGCGACTAGGAATAGACGCAGGTCTTACTACAGCCTATCACCCTCAAGCTAATGGACAGGTAGAGCGCAAAAACCAAGAAGTAGAAGTCTACTTGCGCTTGTTCATTAGTAAGAGGCAGGATGATTGGGCAGACCTGCTCCCTACAGCGGAATTCGTAATCAACAGTAGGCTCAACTCTGCAACGGGTCATACCCCGTTCGAGCTACTGTACGGCTACACGCCGGATTTCACGATTCCTGCTGGCAGGCCAACGGGTATTCCAACGCTCGACAAGCGTCTTCAACACTTAGTTTCCTCTAGAAAGGATGCAGAGGCAGCTCTACGCCAAAGTAAACGGCGAATGCAGACAGACGTTGAACAAAGGCATAAGCCACACGCCTTTAACGTCGGGGACAAAGTCTGGTTGCAAGCTAAGCAAATAAAGATACACCAGCAGTCGTCCAAACTGGGCCCTAAACAGTTAGGCCCATTTGAAGTCACTGAAGTCAGAAGTGATGTCGACTACAAGCTTGCACTCCCTCCTGCATTACGGATCCATGATGTATTTCATGTAGACCGCCTCTCCCCTTACAAGGGAAACGAAGTTAACGGGCTTTTGCCACCTCCACCTGAACCCGTCACAGTTGAAGGGGAAGAAGAGTACGAGGTAGACCATATAAGAGATTCAAAACTCTTCGGTCGTACTCTTAAGTACCTGGTTCGCTGGAAGGGCTATGGAGAGGGCGAGGACACCTGGGAACCTGCTAAAAACCTAGCGCACGCCCCGGAAATGCTTAAAGAGTTCCACTCTTTGAACCCGGGCGCACCTAGAAAAATAGCAGCTCTCATTTACGCGTCCTTGCCTTGGCAGTCTCCTCACATGTACACAGAGGCCAACGCGGACGTCGACCCTTAAGAAGGGGGGTGATGTCATGGACGCGTATTATTTTCCCTATTTTTCTGTATTTATACGGATTTAATTGGTGAAGATATGAAGGGCCGAAGTACAGAGGTACTCGTCAGTCACATGTGTTTGCCACCATGTGCACGTGATCGTGGGATTAGTATCCCTCATTAAGTACGGACTCATACGATTGGACGATAAGGATGGAAGGGACTAGAAGGATCTAGAATGTGCTTAGTAGTTTACGCTTACTCGCTGTATTAGGTTTTACTCAGCAAGTGGAGCCGCTCGTAAGCGTTATGACAGAGTGCCACGTCAGCACCATAGATAACGCTATTAATAGACACGACGCGTCAGCTCCTGAGTCATAGGACCTTACTGTACACTTAGTAATAGTGTTCGAACTCAGTTTAGACTCAGCCGCAGTAGTGTATATAAGCTTCCCTGTAGCGTCCTGAGTGGAACCAACTTGTCCTCTTGGTTCTCCACTCAGGTGCGTATTCTCCCTTGTACTTCCTCACATCTCCAATGTTAACTGGTCCTCTTGGTTCTCCACTCAGACGTGCCACTGCGTGATCACCTTGACTTGAGTCTTGTATAAAGGCTCTAAGTGTCTTACTCTCCGCAGTGTCTGTACGTTGGCGCGTGACTTGTCTCCGCGTCGAGTTGAGTGTGCTCACCTTAGCAGTTCATTTTAGTTTGCCCTTGACTTGACGTAGCGCGGCAGTCGCACCGCTACACTACGCCCTCCTTGACGATGAAGACCCGGACACATCAGGAGAGCTGGGGATTCCCTATTTCCCTAACGACCCCACCTCCCCGCGCTTCTACCCGTCATGATTGGCGAGCCGGGGAAGAAGGAAGTGGCGCGGTATATCTACTACCGCAAGGACTACCAGGAGGTGGTAGGGACGATGGGGAAAGGAGAGCCATGCTATGTCACGTCCATCTACCTACGCACCACCACAGCTAACCAGTTACCCCAACACGTGACGGACCAGCAGATAGACCTCTTCCACCCCCATGACCCTTGCCGACTTGTCATCGATGAAGTCATCTCCTCCCTTCACTACCCTGCCCTCCACACCGACGTCGCCCACCTACGCACATGCCTGGAAGCCCGAGACCCGCTCAAGGTGCGACGGGACGACCTCCGCAGGCTGGAGGCGGAGGCCGTCAAAGACCAGTTCCACCTGGACATGAATATGTCCAGTGTAAGAAAGCGGTTGCAGTACGCCCGCATCATTCCCCTTATCAGCGACCGATACGTTGAGCTCATGACCAAACCCACTCGACCCTGCCACTCCTCAATGCCGCTGCCCCTGCGCGCGGACGGACCTGGCGAGATGCCGTTACCCCCGCGGGAGGGAGGACCCTGCGAGATGCCGCGCCTTCAAGGGGAAGGCAGCACGCGTCGTCGCAGGTGCTACGAGTGCAGGTCCAAAGACCACCTCGTAAGAGACTGCCCCAAGCGAGCACGGCGGGACGCATGCCAGTGGTGTGGCAGCCTTGCCCACCGCGTGGACGTTTGCCTCATAAGGTGAATGTCCCCAATGTCCACCCGGTACGAGAACCCCACGCCGCGTACCCGCTGGTGTGGGAAATGTCTCGACTGGAAGGCCACTCACGATGAGATTGATTGCCCTCAGTATGAGGAGTGCCGGAAGTGTGGCCGCAGGGGGCGCCACATGTTTTTACGTTCTCACACCTGTCCCCGTTCCCCCTCTCCTGACCCGGCTACCGTTATACCAGAAGAGGACTGTTACTATACTAGCGACTAGTCAAAGTCGTGGCGACTTCGAATCTGAAGGGGGGGTAATGTTACGATTTTCCCTCCTTCTTTCCCCTCTTCCCTTCGCATCCCGTAACTCGTATTCTGTGCCAACTTTCCATTGTACTTTTACGATATGATCCGCTTCGATCTGTGCCTCGGCTCTTATCTCGCACCTAGCGCATGACCGTTACGACGCCCCATGGCGCGACTTCCAGAACCCGTTGACGACTTCTGATCCACGCATCATCCCGCGGGATTCCCTTGTTCTCTTTTCGTATTCTCCCTTTGTTAGCTCTCTAGGACCCGGATCCTAGGATCACGCCATATGTTTGTCTCTGACAAACATCGTGTACTAGTATATAAGTCTCACGCTACCTAGCTTGTATGGTAGACTTGACTTCTTGTGTAATACCACACTGCTGTCTACTCTCACGATCCGATCCCTTGAGTTGCACTTTCGCTTGACTCCCTTCTTTTGCTCACCGTTGCGCTTGAGCCTGTCCTTGCTATTACCCTTGTGTCCACGGAGGCCAAGTGGTACTTGTTCACCATCGAACTGAGTCGTAACTGACTTACTCCTGTCCCGTTACCGTCCGTGACTTAACCGAAGTACACGTCGTACTTAACGCCCCTGTGGTGGCATTACAACGACCTGTACGTCAAACCAGAGAAGTGCGAGTTCGAGGTGTTAGAAATCAAATACCTCGGACTCATCATCGGGCATGGGAATGTCCGGATGGATCCCGTTAAGGTATGGGGAATCCTGGAATGGCCAGCCCCAAAAAGCCTCAGGGAAGTGCGCGCTTTCCTCGGCTTCTGTAACTTCTATAGGCGGTTTATCCGAGGATTCTCCACCCTCGCCCGCCCGCTGCACGACCTCACAAAGAAAGATACCCCCTGGCGTTGGGACCAGGACCAGCAGGATGTGTTCGATAATATCAGACGAAGCATCGGCCGAGAACCTACACTCCTTTTCCCCGACCTCACGAAACCATTTGAGCTCGAAGTAGACGCGTCCAATGTGGCCCTTGGGGCAGTACTTAATCAATTGGGACCTGATCAACGCATGCACCCGGTTGCGTTCCACTCTGAGTCACTAACGGAAGTGGAACGCAACTACGACATCTACAACAGGGAGCTACTAGCGGTAGTCAAGGCGCTACGAGCCTGGCGCACCTACCTGGTCGGCTCCCCTCACAAAATTATCATCCACACCGACCACGCCAATCTGCAGTATTGGAAGGACCCCCGAAAGATCAGCCGAAGAGTGGCATGCGAGTTTTTGGAGTTATCAGAGTACAACTTTGCACTGAAGCACGTACCTGGTATAAGAAATGGTCGTGCGGACGCCCTCTCGCGATGAGCTGACTATGAGCCCAACGAGGAGGACAACAACGATGTAATCGTCCTCCCCACTGACCGATTCATACGCACAACCCAGATGTCAATGCACGACATGGACATCTGGACGCAGATAGCACAGAACATGGACGAGAAAGCCGTCCTCACGTGGGTCGAACCCCACAACCTAAAGAAGCATCAAGGTCTCTGGTGGAAAGGAGACGCTCTCGTTGTCGTGGGTGACAACGATCTTAAACGGGGGGTAATCACCTTTTTCCACGACACGCCGAGCATGGGCCATCCAGGGATTGCAAACACGCTAGAGTTGGTGCGACGTGACTACTGGTGGCCGAACATGCGAAAGGACGTGGAAGACTACGTCAAAGGTTGTGCGATGTGCCAAGCCAACAAAATCAACCCCCACCGATAGTGTTGGGGAAGTTTGGTTCCAAACTGATCCAAACTCAGTTTGAACCAAACCCAAACTTCCAGTTTGGTTTGGGGTTTGGGATTTTCTGAAAAAAGCTAAATGGTTTGGTTTCCAGTTTGGGGGTCCCAAACTGAGTTCAAACCGTTTCAAACCGATTACATAATAAGCGCCCAACAAGCATTTAATAATCACATTTAAACTCAGTTTGGTTCAAAATTAGTTCAAAATCAGTCCAAAACTGGTTCAAACTCAGTTGAAATCAAGTCTTAAATGGTTTGAGTTTGGTTTAAACTGAACCAAACTCAAACCAAACTGATTTGTAAGCAATTTGACACATTATTTGGGCGCTTAGTGGGCGCTTATTTAATCGGTTTGGAACGGTTTGGTTCAGTTTGGAGCAGTTTGAATCAGTTTGGTTCAGTTTGGTTTCAGTTTGGCCAAAATGTAATCAGTTTGGTTTCCAGTTTGGCAAAAATGGCCTCAAACCAAACCAAACCAAACTTCCCCAACACTACCCACCGACAAAAGCCACACCTTTTCCCCATCACCACAGACCCCGACGCTGAACCACATCTGTAATTGCAGTAGGTGTTCGGAGCTGTTCGGAGCCGTTCAAGGACACTCTGAACAGCTCTGAACACTCCGAACACCTAATTGCATTTACAGATGCATTTGAGGTCGTAACAATGGACTTCATCACAAAGCTACCCCCGTCAAATGGATACGACTCCATTCTCACCATCACCGACCACGATTGTTCAAAAGCAGCCATCTTCATCCCGTGTAATGAGACGATTACCGCAGAAGGAGTGGCACGACTCTATCTCCACCACATTTATCCGCACTATGGCATTCCCCGAAAAATGATCACAGATCGAGACCCGCGCTTCACGTCCGCCTTCATGAAGGACTTGTGTAAGACGCTGGGGATTCGCCAGAACATCTCCTCCACATATCATCCACAGACAGATGGGCAGTCGGAGCAGACCAACCAGTGGTTGGAACAGTATCTTCGCCACTGGAGTAACGTACAACAGGATAACTGGGCGGAGGCACTCCCTGTAGAATGGTATGGACGATTGGATACGGAAGTATAAGAGTATAAAGTGAGTAAAAGTGTGCGCGGGCAGTGTCTGTACAACAGGACAACGCCTAACTCAGTATCTGCGCACACAAACAACAGAAACTCTTTATTCACCTGTACAACAGGACAACGCCTAACTGGGGCGGATGAGTACAGGCTAGACACATGTAAAGTACTAGAAAACATACCTCAGTATCTGCGCACACAAACAACAGAAACTGAGGTACTACGCTGCGAAACGGAAGGGTTTTTATACTAAAGGCGTACAGTAATAAACTGGGGCTTCAAGCCCGCGGACCCACACGATATACTGATCGAGGCAGAAATCAGAGACACAAAATACGTAGACATCGCACGTGTTTGCACGACGTCAGCTCAGTAATCGAATATACGAACGGTATGGTAACGAAAACGAATCATCAGACGATCGAACTCACTCCGATACTCCAACACTCCCCCTCAAACCGCGCGAAGTCCTAGGCACTCAGCAAAGTGCTTGACCTTCGGCGACGGGAGCACTTTAGTCAGCACGTCCGCAATCATGTCGGCGGTCGGGCAATAAACGAGGCGCAGTGCGCCGTTCTCCACCACCCAGCGAATAAAGTGATAACACACATCAATATGCTTGGTGCAGGGGTGAAACTGGTGGTCGCGCGTCAACGCTATCACAGACTGGTTGTCTGAGAACAACGTCGTCGCGTCCACGACCGGCTCGAAGACTTCAGCTAGCAGGTTGCGAAGCCAGAGGGCCTCCTTCATCCCATGCGTAGCTGCGACATACTCACTCTCCGTGGTTGAGAGCGAGATGATTTCTTGCTTCTTGGAGGACCAGGACACTGCGCTGCCGTCGATGAGGAAGGCGTATCCGGTGATCGCGCGGCGGTCCTCAGACATGCTGCCATCAGCGTCCGCATATCCCACTAGAGTGCAGCGCGCCTCTCCGTACGTGAGCCACAAATCGTGCGTCCCCGCCAAATAGCGGAAGATGCGTTTTACCGTGGTCCAGTGTGCCATCCCGGGGTTGGCCGAGAACCTGGCAACAGTGGAAACCGCAAACGCGATGTCGGGGTGTGTCGTGAGCGCGGCCCAGTTGAGCGCGCCGACAGCCTCGCGGTAGGGCACGTCGCGCATGACTGCGAACTCGGCCGCATCCGCCGGGGCTTGCTCAAGAGTGAGCCGGATCTGGGTGTCGAATGGGGTGGAGACAGGCTTTACGTCCTCGAAGCCGTACCGACACAGGGTCGAGTCGATGTATGACCGCTGCGAGAGATGCACAGTCCCGGCAGCACGGTCTCGCTTGACCTCAATGCCGAGCATCCAGTGCAGCTCGCCGAGGTCCGTGACCTCAACGTGCTTGCGGAGCCCGGCCTTGAACGCATCGACGGCTGCAACACTGTTCGCGGCAATCGTGCAGTCATCCACATGCACGGCGATGACAATCTGGACCTGAGGCTTCTTGGAGTGCTTGAAGAACACTGCTTGGTCGACCTTGCACTGCTGGAAGCCGAGCGAGCTGAGGATCTGGACGAACTTCTGATACCAGCGTCTTCCCGCCTGCTTGAGTCCGTAGAGTGATTTGCGCAGACGCAGGACACGCCCGGAAGAGTCTTCAGCAATAGCCAGGGGGGTGACGCATGTACAATACCTCGTCGGCCATGAGCTCGCCATTGAGGTACGCACCTTTAATGTCCACCTGCTGTAACTCCATTCCGAACCGATTTGCCATGGCGATGACTGTGCGCGATGACGCGAGCTTGGCTACTGGGGTGTATGTGTCAAAGTAATCAACTCCTTCAACCTGGCTGAAGCCTTGCGCGACGAGCCTTGCCTTGTACCGGGCAACCTTACCCGAGGCGTCCTTCTTGGCCTTGAAGACCCATTTGGACCCAATGACGTTGGCCCTGGGCGGTGCGTGCTCTAGAGTCCAGGTGCCGGCAGTGTGGAGGGTGGCGAGCTCTTCGCGGATGGCTTGCTCCCACAGGGGCCAGTCAGGCCTGCGTTTCGCCTCAGCCAAGTTGCGAGGTTCGAGCGCCTCTGAGTCAGCGATCTCAGCAGCTAAAGCCACCTCAAGTCCGTCCCAGTTCTCACGCAGCGCGGGCAAGCCAGCTTCAACAGACCAAGCTTCCACGGCCACATCAGCCATCTCATCGTTTTCGTCATAGCTCCCGGGCATGGATACTCCCCTAGGAAGGACGGGGTCAGAGCGGCGCGTGGACACAACACCGACGCCGGCTTGAAGCTCCCGTACAATTCGGGACGGCTTGCGAAGACGAGTAGAGCGCGCTGGCTCGGGCGTGGGAAGCATGTCTTCCACCTCAGACAGCGAAGACAGTGAAGACGGAGGGGATTCAGGAGAAGGGAGTGTAGGCTGAGGGGGTGGTGCAGATGGCTGGTGGGTTGCTGCTGGCGGCAGCGTCGGCGCAGGTAACCCTGGCGCAGTCAGCGCTGGCAGAGGGGGTGGAGGCAACGTCGGCGGTGCGGCGTGTGGCTCAGTCGGTAAAGTTGTGGGGGTAGGTACGTCCAATGACTAGCGTTTGAAAGTCCGGTTGGGTCCGGTTTTTTGACCATATTTGGTCCAACTGCAACTGCAACTGGTTGCCAAAAAATGAAATTTGTTGCAACCTCAACTGCAACTGCAAAAAACTGCAAAAAAACCAGTTGCACCAGTTGCAACTGGACCCAACTGAATGTTATTTAATCTATCTGAAACTGGTCTAAACTGAGTCAAAACCACTTATAATTAGTGTTAATAGGTACTTATAATAAATTTCTAAGTGCAACTGCCTTATAATGAAAAAATAATTAGGTAAAACAGCCAAAAAAAGCAAAAGTTATGAGTAAAATGATTGTTTTGATCATAACTTGCTCAGTTTTTGGCCGATTTGGGTGATCTTAGGCTCGTTTTGATCAGAAATTCAGCCCAATCACCTGCTGACTAAGAAATCGGTTGCAACCGGTTGCAACCAGTTGGAGGTCAGCTGCCATTTCGGGCAACTGCAACTGATACATTCTAGGATTAGGTACAACTGCAACCAAAAGTCCGGTTTTTTCCAGTTGCAGTTCAGTTGAGTTGCAGTCTTTTTCAGTTGCTGCAACTGGACTTTCAAAGACTACCAATGACTCCCCCTCGAGCCGCTCAGCCGCAGCAAAATACACGTTGCGCTCGATGCCAACTGACCTGTTTGCCGCCCAGTAGATCCTGTGACCACGCGACTCGATGTCGAAGCCGATCCAACTGGCCTTTGCGAGCGCGCGGATCCAGCTTAGATCCATCCGAGTCGTGAACCCAGACAGTTTCACCAAACCGCTTCAGCCTAGACAAGTCGGGCGGGCTCCTGTACAATGCCTGCCAGGGTGTTTTGCCGCCAAGGGCCCGCGTCGAAGTGCGGTTCTTCAGCCAAGTGGAGTGCCTTAAAGCCTCCCCCCACATACTCTGTGGAAGGCCCGCCATGTGCAACAACGCCCGCACCTTCTCTACAAGAGTGCGGTTGAGGCGCTCGGCCACGCCGTTCAACTGTGGCGTGTCGTGGACGGTGAGTCGACGCGCGGTACCGGCAGCTGCAAGGTGCTGATCAAACTCGGCGCTCAGATACTTGCCGCCGCGGTCTGAACGCAAAACCTTGATCGCGTCACAGTGGTTCTGAGTCTTTGCCCAAGCCTCAAACTGGCGGTAGAAGGTGAGGACGTCGCTCTTGGCGACCAGGAGGTAGGTGAGAGTGAAGCGGGTAGCATCGTCCGTGAACGTGACGAAGTAGCGCCGTCCACATCAAGTCGACACCGGAGCAGGGCCCCAGACGTCCGTATGGATTTCGTCGCCGAAACGCTGGGCTTGTGGACTGACCCGAGATTTAGGGATTGACTGCCGGGTAGCACGCACGAAAATGCACGCCTCGCAGTGCTCCTCCCGTGAAGTCGTGTCGAGAGCGATTCCGGTAACAAGTCCATCTTCCACGAGCTTGCGAGCACTCGCGGGAGCAATGTGCCCCATGCGACGGTGCAGCTCCATGACGCTGATTACCTCCACAGCGTAACCGCCCTCCTCCTCATGAGAGATGCGGTACAGCCCGCGCGGGGAACGCGCGATGCGGGCAAGGCGATCACTGCCGGATGACTGGATCTCAAGGTGGCCTCTGCCGATGGCAATGCAGTAGCCTAGCCCATCTAGTGCCCCAAGCGACACGAGGGTGTAGCCGACAGACGGCGTGTGCAACACATCCACGAGTGTGAGCTCGGACTGTCCGCTGCCGTTCGGCGCGTTGACGACCATACTACCCGTGCCCACGGCTGGGAATTGCTGACCATTAGCTGCGTTCAAGAAGAGCGGGGGGTCCAGCAGACGGTAAGTCGAGAAGTCGTCGCGATAGGGGGAAATGTGGCGCGTGGCGCCAGAATCATAGAGCTCAATGCGAGTATGTTTCTCCTTTTCAACCTGCATGATGACAGCTGCTGCGAGCCCGCCAGACGACACGGCACCCGCCCCTGCCTCTTCGCACACTTGAGGGGAAACAACGACCTCCGGGAGTTCGAGGACATCGCCGACAAACACAGCCGACCAGCACCCGTCAGGCTCGACAGAATGCCAACCTTCGGGATCTTCTTCAGACGCGGCCACGACGTTGGCCGATCCGACTGGCTTGTTTTCGGACTTGTTGGCGTTGGAGTATGCCGGCGGCTGACCTTGCGAACTGGACTGCCCCGGCGTCTGACTCTGCGCCTGGTTCTGGGTATCTTTCTTCGGCGACTGACACTCTCGTGCCCAGTGACCGAGCTTGCCACAATTGTGGCACTTTCCCTTCCGACGTTTCTTCCCTCCGTCCCACTGGGTGGCCGCCATCGCCTCGTCCTGGCTCTGGGACTGCTTCCCTTTGCCAGTTGAACCGCCTTCACGCTTGCGTCGCGCCACTAACCGGTCAGCCTCCTCGGAAATATGGTCAATGAGGGTGTCGGGGTCGATGGAAGTGGTAGGGGATATGACGCGGGCAGCAGTGAGTAAGCTTGAGGCGAACTTGGACATCTCATCCGGGATGGCTTTGATGATAGCTGACCGATACTCCTTTTCAGTCATGGTGACGCCCACAGCCGCCAGTTCCTCGCGCTTCACGCGCATCTGGCCGAGGAATGTGCGAACATCCCCGCCGCGTGGACAGCGCATCTCCGAGAAAGCGGTGAGCATATCCGTCTCCGCATACTGGCTTTTAACGCTGAACTCGGTAGTGACTTTGTCCCAGCGATCTTTGGTGGAAGTAAGGGTCCTGAGACGTACAGCAGTGGAGTCGGGTAGACGTTGGGATAGGAGGTATATGGCGACAGTCTCATCATGGTTCCACTCAGCGATGGCCTTCTTCTCGTCATCCGTAGGCTTGTTCGGGTCAGCCGCGACGGGACAAGTAGACTTGCCAGTGAAGTGGCCCCACTTCTGGTTAGCCTCCATGGCTTCCTGGAAGCGCATCGAGAAAATAGCCCAGTTGGAGCCGGTGGGATCGAGACGGGGGACAGAGGTGGGGAGGGGATCATTCATAGCAGTTGGGAGTGGACCCATAACCTGTAGAATGGTATGGACGATTGGATATGGAAGTATAAGAGTATAAAGTGAGTAAAAGTGTGCGCGGGCAGTGTCTGTACAACAGGACAACGCCTAACTCAGTATCTGCGCACACAAACAACAGAAACTCTTTATTCACCTGTACAACAGGACAACGCCTAACTGGGGCGGATGAGTACAGGCTAGACACATGTAAAGTACTAGAAAACATACCTCAGTATCTGCGCACACAAACAACAGAAACTGAGGTACTACGCTGCGAAACGGAAGGGTTTTTATACTAAAGGCGTACAGTAATAAACTGGGGCTTCAAGCCCGTGGACCCACACGATATACTGATCGAGGCAGAAATCAGAGACACAAAATACGTAGACATCACGCGTGTTTGCACGACGTCAGCTCAGTAATCGAATATACGAACGGTATGGTAACGAAAATGAATCATCAGACGATCGAACTCACTCCGATACTCCAACACTCCCAGTAGCACAATTCGCGCACAACTCGTGGCCAAATGCCACAACCAAGCATTCCCCATTCTCGTTGATCATGGGATGGGAACCACATACCATGTGGACGTCAAAACCCACATCAACTCCGTCCATTGATCAACGACTGGAAGAAATGGGGGATAGACGCCAGCACGCGCAAGACTGCATCAAGCACGCGCAAGAGCTTATGGCGAAGAGGGGGAAGACGCGCTTCATACCTTACCTGGAAGGCGCTCAAGTATGGTTGGAGGGGACGAACCTCCAGACCTTCTACCCCACCGCAAAGCTCGCACCAAAACGCCACGGACCGTTCCGAATCAAGAAAGTCTTATCGGCGGTCTCATACGAACTAGATCTTCCGAAGATGTGGAAGATGTTGAAGCGCAGAACTAACAAGCGAGGAGTAAAAGCAAAGAGCTAATAGACAAGTTAACTTCAGAGGTGAAGGGAACTCTATTACAACTGCATACCTAATAGACAAGTTACTATGGAACGTCTATGAGCAAAGGTAATATGAGAAGTAAAGAAGAAGGGACTTACACTTCAGAGGTGAAGGGAACTCTGAAGTGTAGAGGCGTAAACAGCAGTCCTTATATACAGGACGCTTAGCTAAGAATGGTCTGTGCGCACTGGTGACCCAAACACAATACATGTGGTCTGTGCGCCAGAGGGAGAAGTGCCATTGGAGGGCAGAGAACAATAGCTGCCTAAAGCAGACAATACCGGTATCTTAACAATAAAGAACAATAAGAGCCATATATGACTCTGACAATAAAGATAAACAAAAGCGGTCCGTATGAGTCCGGAGTGTCCAAAAGAGTCCATAAGGGACAGATACCGTATTTAGTATGTGGGCTGACACAATCAGATCCCACGAGACATGTGACTTATTCAGTCGCGTCTCAACATCCCTCCATGATTGGGACAGTCCATAGTGTAGAGTAACAGAGGTGTGTTAAAGTTGAAGCTCTGAAGATAGAGATCCTTGACTATTATATAAGATGATAATCTTTTCAAGAGCCAGAATTTGTAGGCTCTCTGAGTCAAGGTCCAACTCCTTCAGAGTTCTAAGAAGGGCTTTTCGTGGTTGTAAAAGACCCAAAGGAAGTCTGCAAAAGCTTCGCTTGCAATAGTTCGACGTTCCTGAAAACTCCTTCTGTTTAACCTCTTGAAGATCAGAGAACATGATGTGCTTGTTACAGGACAATGTGACGTCCTTGCTGATAAACCAAGGATCGACGACCATTGACTGTGTACACAGCACGATGTTCCTGAGTCTTTACATCATTCCTAGATCAGTGACCATTTTGTCGAAGGGTTCTCTGGGCAGTGACTTAGTAAGTCCATCTGCAACCATTTCCCCTGTTGGAGTACGTATCAGGTCTATGACCTTGTTTTCTACATACTCCCTGACTACATGGTGTTTGATCAGGATATGTTTAGACCGTCTTCCAGTGACAGGGTTTAATGCTAAGTCTACAGCACCCTTGTTGTCACAGTGTAGGGGAATAGGGGAGGTAACCTCATACCCTAGTTCCCCGAGGAAGGTAGTATACCACTGAGCTTGATTTGACGCCTCAGAGAGGCTCATGTATTCAGCTTCTGTGGTAGACTGGGCTATGGTCTTCTGCTTTCTGGTACACCATGAAATGGCTCCATTGGCAAGCAGGAAGACGTAACCAGAGGTAGAGTGCTTCTCTTCTTGATCTCCCCAAGAAGAGTCACAGTAGCCATGAAGGCCTTCTCCACCTGAGCCATTCCCTCCAGCATAGCGCAACGCATAGTCCTTGGTACTGTTTAGATATGCCAGGACATATTTTGCTAGGCGTAGGTGCTGTGGTGAGGGGTTGGAAGCGAACTGGCTAAGGCGCGCAACAGCGAATGATATATCAGGTCTGCTTCCAATCTGCGCGTATAGCAGAGACCCAATTATCTGTTGATACTTCTTAATCTCAGAAGTAGAGGCCTGATCGTCATACTTGATCAAGTGTGCCTCGGCGCCAGAGGGAAGAGGAGTATATACTGGGTTGGAATCTAACATTCCAAAGCGCTCGACCACATCGCGGATGTAATCTGCTTGGTTGATTTCCATAGTGCGGTTTGCACGGTCTCTGGTGATGTTAACACCTAGATAAGACTGGATTTCACCAAGATCAGTCATCTCATATCGACTTGATAGAGATGCTTTCAGATCATTGATCTTTGATAGGGAGCTCCCAAGTATAGTGATGTCATCTACATATAAGATCACGAATAGTGTGTCACCCCCCTCTTGAAGATGATACACGTATACTCCTGCATCAGAGTACGTCCGCGCGAAGCCTAGGTCACAAAGGACCCCATGGAATTGTAAGTTCCATGCGCGGGAGGCTTGTTTCAGGCCATAAAGGGCCTTCTGTAACCGGCACACAAGGTGCTCGGAGCCAGCTGTGACGAAACCGACTGGTTGCTCCATATAAATTTCTTCCTCCAGTTCCCCATGAAGGAATGCCGATTTGACATCCATCTGGTGAATATGCCAATCTTCAAGCGTGGCTAACGCAAGAAGGAGTCGTAGGGACTCAAAGCGGGCAACTGGGGAGAAAGTTTCGTCAAAGTCCACCCCCTCTAGTTGGGTGAACCCTTTTGCCACTAGCCTAGCACGAAAGCGACCATCCGCTTTCTTTTTGAACACCCATTTACACTTCACCACCTTCCTATTAGCAGGAAGGGGTTCAAGTCTCCAGACATCAAGCTTACTGAGAGCATCGAGTTCATACTCGCATGCTTCAAGCCAATCAGTAGCTTGGTCAGACTCCATGGCCTGCTTATACGTTTGAGGTTCCTTGTAACCAGGGACCTCAGCGGCGTTCAGCAAGTCCATCATTCCCAGCCTACTACTACCCTGCACGAAGTCATCGTCTTCCTCTTGTAGATAGCGAGGATTCGTGAATCGTACCCTTGTGCTCCGCCTGGGACGAATAGGCGAAGGTACCTGAGTGTTCCTGGGAGATCTAGGGGTTTCCCTAGGAGGAGACACTTCCCGATTAAAGTTCGGGGCAGGTATAGGCGCGGAGACTACCGGAGGCCTAGAAGAGCGGGTGCGAGGGCGCACAGGAGTAGTTGGTAGGTGGGGCTTGGGAAGGGGGAGTGTGATATATTGTCTGGTCTGCCGGGGCAGGTGTGATGTTAGGGGGTGTGAGAGGGGTGCTAGGCTGTTGAGTTGCTGCAGGTACCATTGGTGGTAGTATAAAGACTGGTGTAGTCTGTGGTACTGCAGGGGCAACAGCTGGTGTAGGCGGGCCAGGCACTACAAAGAAAAACTCACCACCATCGGTTCCCCTTGAAGGTTCACCGGAGGAGGGAGCTGGAATGGATGGTGTGGAGTGACGGGCCGGGTCACTCAGGGATGGGAAGGTGTCTTCATCAAATGTAACATCTCGTGAAGAGATGAAGCACCGGCTATGTCTATCCCAGAGTTTGTAACCCTTTGATAAGGGTTCATAGCCCACAAACACGGCTTCCTTTGACTTAGGATCTAGTTTGCGCCGGTTGTGTTCGGGTACATGATAGTAGGCTTTGCAGCCAAATACTCTAAAGTAAGAGACATCTGGGACTGTACCATCCCAGAGCTCTAGCGGAGTTTTCCACTGATTAGAACGAGTGGGAGTGCGGTTATATATATGCGCAGCAGTATGAACTGCTTGTTCCCAAAAGCCGAGGCTAAGGCCTGCATGGTGAAGCATGCTAGTGCCTTTTTCCATAACTGTACGGTTAAATCGCTCGGCTCTCCCATTCTGTTGTGGAGAATAAGGCATTGTGAGCATATGCTCGATTCCTGCTTCCTCAAGTATGTGCTTAAGATCGTTGTTGACATACTCGCCACCACGGTCCGAGTGTAAGGATTTAATGGGCTTATTTAGTTGTTTTTCAGCCCACGCCTTGTAGTGTAGGAAGGCGTCCTTAAACTGGTCCTTTGATTTCATAAAGATGATTACTGCAGCTTTGGAGTAGTCATCTATGAACGTGGCGAAGTATTTGTTGCCCTGAATAGAATTGCTCTGCATGGGGCCAACAAGGTCACTGTGTACGATTTCAAGGGGTTCCTTGGCACGTTTGAGGGAAGGTGGGAAGGGTAGACGGGTGGATTTGCCGACTTCACAGCCATGGCAAAGCCCGTTTTCCACAGGGGAATCATTAACTTTGAGTCCTTTTACAGACTCTTGAGCATATCTCTTTAGCGCATCTTTGGACATATGTCCCATGCGCTGATGCCAGACATCAAGGCTAGCAGATGCAGGTGCTCGGACTGAATTCATGTAGTGTCCGTCTAGCCAATAGAGGCCAGAAGCCTTGTGTCCTTCCGCAATGGTTTCCCCATTGTGCCTAATGGCAAAGGATGTGGCGTCAAAACTAACTATAGCGCCCTTTTCTGCTAGGGCGCTGGTGGACAGAATACGCGAATGCGTATTGGGGAGGTGGAGCACATTTGATATTTTGAGGTTGAAACCTCGATTGGTGCGGATAGTAATAGTACCCGTGCCAACACTCTTGAGTAGAGAGCTGTCACCAAGGAGGACTTCAACACCTTCGTGAGAGGTATAGGTGTCGTAGTCCTCAATGTGTGGGGTAAAATGTGCTGATGCTCCACTGTCCATCATCCATCTTGACGCTATTTGAGTGTGGTTTGCACTCATCATGTAAAGGGAAACCTGAGGTACCTCATGTACCTCCTCTATTTTGCCAGAGCCATTGACTATAGTAAATAATCGGCTCTTTGGTACAGGTATGCTATTGGCCGCAGCAAACCTGTTTGCCGGAATGGAGTCCGGCGCCTCAGATATGGTATTCTGAGCAGCTTTCCCTCGCTGCCCAGCCCTCCCTTTCTTTGCATTCTCCTGGTCCCGCTTGAGTTTATAGCAGTCTGGCTTTTTATGGCCAGCCCGCTTGCAGTAGTGGCAGGTTATGTCCTGAGACACAGAGCTGCCCGATGCCTGCGACACGTGATCACGTGGAGGCTGATGTTTGATGGGGGCTATCTTGGTAAAAGATGCCGGGGGACCAGAGATGCGTGATTCCTCATTGATGAACCTATTGATGAGGTCCTGAGGTATGAGATTGGCAGGGGGGCCAGAGGCGAGGATCGTGCCTGCTATGGTGCTGTAGGAGGGGGGTAGTGCGTCTAAAAGTATGAAGGACATTTGCATGTCCGAGACGGGCATCCCATTCTCCACGAGGGTGTTCCTCAGGTCCAGCATTTTTTGGAGCTGAGGTAGGAAGGGGCTACCTTCCTGAAGCTTGGTATTTGCCAAGCCCACCCACAAATTAAAGGTGGCCATAGAGCCAACCTGACCATAGAGGCTGTCTAGCTGCTGGTACTTGTCGTGGACACTTGGATACAGTGCCATTGATTGAATACCAGAGAGGACCTCCGATGTCACCGATAAAAATAGGAGGCCAGTGATGACCTCTTCCTGCCTCTCCCATAGGGCCATGATGGCCAGCCCTGCATCTGTAGGACCTGTGGGTCCTGCTTGTCCTGCAGGGAGTGCTGGGTGGTGGGGGACAGCGCCCACATTTGAATGGGTGAGGTGGCGCCTGCACCCATTCATAAGCATGAGGGAGGAAAAGGTCAACGACCATGTTTGCCAGTTGGTTCCATCCAACTTGGCGAGGGTGACGGACGGAGGGAAAACGAGATGGAAAGACATTTGAGATGTTTGTAAATCTGGTTCCGAGGAGCAGTCAGAACCAGCCCAGATCTTTTGTAAGGGAAAGTGAAGTCCAGCCATAGGAGCGCTATAACTCCATAACACATAAAGTGTCATGCCTCAAGTTTGTGCGACTTGGATTTGTACTATAGTAGTGGAATCTTTTTTATAATGGCTGCCTTATACTGTAGTCTCCTAGGCCCGAATGTTACTAAGGGCGGATAGTCATGCACGACGCCGTAGGTTTCGAGCAAGAAGGATCAGAGGAGCATTGTCCGGCGAAGGACGCTCCGAGTCCATCTCTAGCCTAGTAGCATGAAGGCTGGGGCTATCCAAGAACTACAGTAAAGGGTAGTACCCTAGAGAGGAGCCAACAGCGAATTCCAGAAGTGATGATAGGGATCAACTCCCATAACAATCACGACTGTCGTCTGTGGAGTCTCTAGAACAGACCATTAAGGGTCTTGGTACTAAGTAACTAGAATAGTGATACATGCCATGCAGCGAATCCTGCACAAGGGGAGCGAATACTTCTCCTGGCAGAGGTCTACTCATAGCTACTATGTAAATACCATTATAATAACATAGCGTCTCCTAGTTGTATCAGAGGGAAGGACTTCTGGGTTTGACTATTAACCAGGCCTTCACACCCCTTAAAGTGACCCAGGTATTAACCGAGTATCACCCAACCATTAGAGAGGCATATAGCCGCAAGGGTCTTCCCCTTTTGGCCTATGAAAGCACTTCCGGACGAAGACCGGGTAAAGAAAATATAGTAGGAGTAGTGCGCACAGAGGAATTTAAGGTCATGATAGGACCTTTCATGAGAACCTCCTTAGGAGGCTAGCCAAAATGGCGCATGACATAGTCATGGTGGACGAGAAGGGATGTGTGTCGAAATAATGGTAGAGGATGCTCACTGAAGATGTGTAAGACGACAAAGAAGATGTGGTCGGCAGAGAGAGCAAAGTGACACGAGTAGATCTGTTTAAAAATGCGAGTTAGTTATTAGGCGTCAGGGCCCATAACCTGTTGAAGCGCAGAACTAACAAGCGAGGAGTAAAAGCAAAGAGCTAATAGACAAGTTAACTTCAGAGGTGAAGGGAACTCTATTACAACTGCATACCTAATAGACAAGTTACTATGGAACGTCTATGAGCAAAGGTAATATGAGAAGTAAAGAAGAAGGGACTTACACTTCAGAGGTGAAGGGAACTCTGAAGTGTAGAGGCGTAAACAGCAGTCCTTATATACAGGACGCTTAGCTAAGAATGGTCTGTGCGCACTGGTGACCCAAACACAATACATGTGGTCTGTGCGCCAGAGGGAGAAGTGCCATTGGAGGGCAGAGAACAATAGCTGCCTAAAGCAGACAATACCGGTATCTTAACAATAAAGAACAATAAGAGCCATATATGACTCTGACAATAAAGATAAACAAAAGCGGTCCGTATGAGTCCGGAGTGTCCAAAAGAGTCCATAAGGGACAGATACCGTATTTAGTATGTGGGCTGACACAATCAGATCCCACGAGACATGTGACTTATTCAGTCGCGTCTCAACAGAAGATACATCCCGTGTTCCATGCGAACCTCCTTACGCCATACAAGGAGACGGAACTCCATGGAGCTAACTTCACGCAACCCCCACCTGACCTTATCGAAGGAGAAGAAGAGTTCAAAGTGGAGCGCGTGTTACAATCTCGCCTTCATGGCTGAGGGCGCAAACTTCAATTCCTGATCCAGTGGAAGGGATTTCCCATGAGTGACAGCTCGTGGGAACCACTTGATAACGTCCGCCACGCACCTGACTTAATCACTGAATTCTATTGGCAAAATCCTACCGCTGAAGGGGCTGGACGAAAGATATAAAAGACGCACCCCCTTCGCCCACTCTCGTCACCTATGATCATCCCCGGAAACCTCATGTCTGATACACCCGTCATCACCACTGTGCCCAGTCCGTCCCCCATCTCAGATTATTCTCAAAAACTTGACCGTACCGTCTCAAGAGGCTGGTATCCCGGTTATGGGATACGACGCCTATACTCCCTACTCGCGCATCGTGACTCCGGACCCTCTGCCAGAGTTCACACTTGACCCCAACAATTCCCTACCCACCGTTGTTGAACCGGCTGAGTCACCAGAATCCCCCAAGTCGACGTCTCCACCCCCACTTGTTTCTCAGCCCACGTTAAGCTCGCTCCACCAACCAAGCCTCCCACTACCCCCATTCCCACCTGGTATGGACCACGTGTTCACCCCTCGCCCTACAGTAGAGCTCGCAGTCCCTGACCGCCGCTACGCCCTCCTTGACGATGAAGAGGAGGACAAGTCAGGGGAACCAGGCATCCCCTACTTCCTTAACAACCCCACTTCCCCACGCTTCCACCCGCTTATGATTGGAGAGCTGGGGAAGGAGGTAGCACGGTATATTTATTACCGAAAGGACTATCAGGAGGTCGTAGGCACCATGGGCAAGGGGGAACCTTGCTACGTCACATCCGTCTACCTGCGCACTGTCCAAGCTAACCAACTTCCACAACACGTCATGGACCAGCAGGTGGACCTATTCCACCCTCACGACCCTCGCCGCATCGTAATCGATGAGGTGATCTCTTCTCTCCACTACCCCGTGCTCCACGCAGACATCTCCCGCCTGCGCACCTGCCTCGAGACACGAGACGCGCTCAAGGTGCGCCGGGACGACCTTCGCAGGCTGGAGGCTGAGGTGACAAAGGACCAGTTCCACCTCAACATGAACATGTCGAGCGTACAGAAGAGGTTGCAGTACGCCCGAATCATCCCACTCATTAGCGACTGATACGTGGAGCTGATGACGAAACCCACTCGCCCCCGCCATTCATCTGAGCTCCGCGCCGACAGCACGGACGAGATGCCCTTACCACCGTGTGCAGGAGGACCTAGCGAGATGCCGCGCCTTCAAGGGGAAGGCAGCGCGCGTCGTCGCAGGTAGGGTTTGAAAGTCCGGTTGGGTCCGGTTTTTTGACCATATTTGGTCCAACTGCAACTGCAACTGGTTGCCAAAAAATGAAATTTGTTGCAACCTCAACTGCAACTGCAAAAAACTGCAAAAAAACCAGTTGCACCAGTTGCAACTGGACCCAACTGAATGTTATTTAATCTATCTGAAACTGGTCTAAACTGAGTCAAAACCACTTATAATTAGTGTTAATAGGTACTTATAATAAATTTCTAAGTGCAACTGCCTTATAATGAAAAAATAATTAGGTAAAACAGCCAAAAAAAGCAAAAGTTATGAGTAAAATGATTGTTTTGATCATAACTTGCTCAGTTTTTGGCCGATTTGGGTGATCTTAGGCTCGTTTTGATCAGAAATTCAGCCCAATCACCTGCTGACTAAGAAATCGGTTGCAACCGGTTGCAACCAGTTGGAGGTCAGCTGCCATTTCGGGCAACTGCAACTGATACATTCTAGGATTAGGTACAACTGCAACCAAAAGTCCGGTTTTTTCCAGTTGCAGTTCAGTTGAGTTGCAGTCTTTTTCAGTTGCTGCAACTGGACTTTCAAAGACTAGTCGCAGGTGTTATGAGTGTCAGTCTAAGGACCACCTCGTCAGAGATTGCCCCGAGCGAGGGCGGCGGGATGCATGCCAGTGGTGTGGCAGTCTCGCCCACCGCATGGATGTCTGCCTCATAAGGCGACTATCCCCGATGTCCGCTCGGTACGAGAACCCCACACCGCGCACCCGTTGGTGTGGGAAGTGCCTCGACTGGAAGGCGACGCACGACAAGATCGACTGCCCGCAGTATGAGGGGTGCCGTAAGTGTGGCCGAAGGGGACGCCACATGTTCCTACGATCTCACACTTGTCCCGTTCCCCTTCTCCTGATCCCACTACGGTTATACCAGAAGAGGACTGCTACTATACTAGTGACTAGTCGAAGTCGTGGCGACTTCGAATCTGAAGGGGGGGTAATGTTACGATTTTCCCCCTTCTTTCTCCGTCCTCTTCCTTTTGCATCCCGTGACTCGTATTCTGTGCCGACTTTCCATTGTACTTTTACGATACGATCCACTTCGATCCGTACCTCGGCTCTTATCTCGCGCCTAGCGCATGACCGTTACGACGCCTCGTGGCGCGACTTCCAGAACCTGCGGACGACTTCTGATCCACGCGTCGTCCCGCGGGATTCCCTTGTTCTCTTTTCGTACTCTCCCTTTGTTAGCTCTCTAGGACCCGGATCCTAGGATCACGCCATATGTTTGTCTCTGACAAACATCGTGTATTAGTATATAAGTCTCACGCTACCTAGCTTGTACGGTAGACTTGACTTCTTGTGTAATACCACACCGCTGTCTACTCTCACGACCCGATCCCTTGAGTCGCATTTTCGCTTGACTCCCCTCTTTTGCTCGCCGTTGCACTTGAGCCTGTCCTTGCTATTACCCTTGTGTCCATGGAGGCCAAGTGGTACTTGTTCACCATCGAACTGAGTCGTAACTGACTCACTCCTGTCTCGTTACCGTCTGTGACTTAACCGAAGTACACGTCGTACTTAACGCCCCTGTGGTGGCGTTACATTCTGGTAGGTTCCATGACTGTGCACAGACCCAGATCCCAGATAGAGCGGACTTAGCTGAGTATGAACCTTATGTACCTGCATGTATATATACCAGGCTTGTCTTCGTACTCGAGTCCTCAGACTTGATTTACTTAGCAATACCAGCTTTGTATCTTGGGAACCCTGCTCTGCCTTGTCTTAAGCCTTCCCCTTTACTTGTGCATCACCGTTCTTGCCTCACCTCTTCGAGCGTGCACCTTTGACTGATATCAGTCTCCATTATCGCTGTTGTCCGATAATGCCGAATGCATCTTCTGCTAGACCTGCCGCGGGTACTATGAACCATGGACGTCGCCCCGCTGGTGGCGTTACACCTCTTTGAGCGTGTGCCTTCGACCGATATCAGTCTCCATTATCGCCGTTGTCCGATAATGCTGAACACATCTTCTGCTAGACCTGCTGCAGGCAGTGTTGTCACGACCTTGGTCAGACCTGGTCGGTCAGAAAAAGGGTCTCACAGCGACCACTTTTACGGCACGGTCGGACCAAGGTCGGACCTCAGGGTTCACGTCGCTTAATCTAGAGGCCCCCACTGCCCCGTTGTACACAAACCCTCGCATTTTTATGGTACTCTGGATATTAGAATGATAATATATAGGATGACGGGTTCTATATAGCTGTAGTAAAATTAAACGTGAAAAAATGGTGACTTATAACAAAATTATGATGCCAGCGCTGGTCATCAATCCGGACTCTGAGTCTGAGTCTCTGGGACGACGTTCATGCCGCAATGCTCTCTCCAGCTGAGACTTCGTAGGCAGCCAGCTCCTCATCCAGTGCTCGGATACCTCCTCTCCAGTAGAAGTTCAAGCCCTCTGTTCCGAGATAGAAAGGGTCTGCAGGGTGAATAAAAAGACGGTGAAGGGGAACTTGAATACGCAGGGTGTGACCGGAAGCCCGAGTTGCACCTCTGCGACCTGGAGGGGGTGGGTGTGAGTGCTCAGATGATATTGCAGGCCGGACTTGATCGGCTAGACCAGCCACTGGTGCGTACGCTGGCCTTGACATTGGCCACATTTGTTGGAGAGGGGAAACATTGCCATCATCGGCGCTCTCATCGGCATCGGCATTGCAGTCATCTTGTAACGCGCTCGCAATCAACCTGTCTGCCATGGCCCGGAAATCTGTTGGGTCAAAGCTGTTGTCATCACCATGCGTAGCACCGTGACTGGGATCTGTAGTGGGCTGGTAGTCATAAGGAGACTCAGCCTCTGAGTCTTCCCCGGTCTCCGTTTCGGGGCGTTTTCGTTTGCGACTCCGAGTCTGAGATGGACCATCTTCTTTCTGGCTTCGACGGAGGTCCATTTTGACTGTAATAGTTTTGTGACACGTATCAAGGGCCATCCGATTTCGTAGCTTTGAATGTGTAATCCCCATTTGGCTGAAAGTGCGTTCACAACCAGCGGAATTGGGGACGATGGAGAGGATGTGCTTGGCGAACTTAACAAGGAGGTTGCGACCTCCCATCTTCCCATTATCGAGTGTGCTCCATAATCGCACAAGGTTGACGTCCCGGTTCTATCAAAAGTATCAAGTATTAGCCAATACTCAAGGAAACAAAGTCTCGGATACGCACCTCTTGGTCGTACAGTACCTTCAAATCATCCAAACTCATTCTCTCCCTCGAAAACTCCCTTTCCTCATTCAAATAGTCAAAAAATGCGCCATAGAAGTCGACGCCCACATCTTGAGAGAAGACACGCTGACAGAGGTGTTTGGCCATAGCAAATAGGCCAGCTGGAGTGAGGGAGGGGTTGTCGCGGTTGAAGTATTTGTCCCGAAGGTACGGATTTAGAACAACAGCACAGATGAAAACATCTTGATCTGCTTTTGCCCAGCGTTTTTCAAGGTCGGAGCAAACACCATCTTGAACTTGTTGGTCGATGTCAGCGGTGTTGTCAAATATATGATAGAGCTGCCCGAGAGTGAGAGTCACGCAGTCACATGTGGTGCCATTTCGTTGAAGGATTTTGGCGGCCACACAGAATGGCTGGAGGTGTGTCTTAACACTATGGGTGTTCGCAAGGCGGCAAGGGTGTTCAGTAAGCTGGGAATCTGAAGAACAGTAATAGTACTCACGCCGCAATGTTCCTCCAAAATTCCTCTGAGCCTACTGTCCGAATGATATCCATCGCCTTCTGCTGCTCGGCACCCCTCCCAGATCCTTCAATGAGCTTTTCTTCATCCTCTATACAGCAGCTTCGCATCGGCCGTGAGACCTCCAGAAGTCACCGGAGACTGAAATAGTGGCATGTCCATCGAGTGAGGTTGGGAAGGATGAGTGCGTAAAAGGCGCCTTGAAAACTCATTATTTGACGAGTCCGTAACAGGCCAAGTGGGACGCTGTGGTTATTGAACCACTTGATGACCTCCAATGCCTGTGGGACGCATTCCATGAAAGGTGTCTTGAGCTTCAGATAACCGCCAACCATGAGGTTTATCTGGTGAGCCCAACATAATATCACGATCAAATCTGGTCTGGTTGTGAGCAGAAGCCGGCGCATCCTCCTTCCGTCACCACCGTCATCTGTAACCCATGCGATTATCACCACTCCGTACTTGCTTTTAACGTAGAGGATGTCATCGAGTACAAGTTTCAAGAGGTTGTCGCCTGTCTTCCTGTCAGCTGAAATGTCATGTGTTCGGATGAGGAAAGGCTATCAAAGGATGGTATTAGACCTCGCCATCAAAGACCTGAACAACTATCCGACTTACTTCATAGTCGACAGTGACCATGGACGCTACAATTGATGCCTTGGCAATATTCTTCCAACCGTCACATTGACCCGTTGCGATCTTTCCATTTAGCTTTAACCTCAAGTGATCTTCAACACGTTCGACCTCTTTATTGAGAAACTTTCCACTCAATGCCCTTCTGCCTGGTACGTGTGCTCCGGGAATATATTTTGTAATAAATTTTGCCATCTCTGGGTCGCTGGCTGCATTGAAAGGAATACCTGCGGAAATCCATGCCCGAAGCATATCTTGTGAAAACTCAACTTGGCGCTCAGCTGTCCACACTTCATTTGTCTTCTGTCGCTTGCCAGTGGGCACTCTTGCAGCTCCCCAGGGACTGGCAGGTGATGTTGGTGCAATTTGGTGACTACGCATCCGTGTTCGAAGAGGGGTGATAGTAGGAGTCCTGTTACCTAAGGAATTAGCAGCTCCTTTGTGGTATCCGGGTCTTCCTGCTTGCTTCTCGTCCTGGGCACGTTTTCTAACGTCTGGGTTGACCAAAGAACATTTGATTAGGTGTGGAATCATTGTTTTAGCTGGTTTGCCCTGCATTGGCGGCACAAGTTGTTGGGCTCATTTACTTGTGAGTCCTATATCCGTCTCTAATGTTTATAGCTAGCTTACCTGCACTGTATAGCTCCTGCTCTGTCCTTTTCCCGCCAGTGATACCATTTACACTGACAGATCGAGCCTCCGCTCCTGCAAGCTCTGAAACTTTGAGGGAAAGACATCCCAAGCACCACGCATTGAAGTCGCTTTTGTTCTCCTTGTACAAGTTATTGTCAGTAACAAAATAGTCCCAGCACCAGTGTTTGTGGGTCATAGTTGCTGTAGAGTGTGTCCAGGGAGGGATACAAACGCGGTGTCTTCACCAAATTGAATTCTATTAGTGATTTTAGACTACGGGATCAAGACGGGATTCAATAATGTATTCATTTGAGTCATATTTGATTTATTGGTCAGACCCTAGCGACCGGCCCCAGACCATGTGGTCTAAATTGACTGACCACCGACCACTGACCATTGGTGACCTTGGTCGCTCCGACCTTGACAACACTGGCTGCAGGTACTTCGAACCATGGATGTCACCCCGCTGGTGGCATTACACCTACCCTTGCCATTTGCACAGAACTTGAAGGGGGTGCATGAGGGCATGCCACCCCTGGCACCTCCCTTCCCCCTTGGCCGCACCACCCTGTACACATGGGAAGGGGCACGAGGGACACCCTATCACCACCAGCCCCTTCCCTTCCCCCTTTGACCGTGCTGCTGTGTACATGTGGGAAAGGGGCATGCAAGGGCTTGTGACCCCCGGCCCCACCTTTCCCATTCATGTGGAAGGGGCATGCATGAGGGGCATGCTGTCACGGACCAGGCCGAAGTGGATGCTTACTATACGAATATGACCGCATTAGTAAGTAGTACTGTGTCATGGACAGGGGATCAGTAAGCATACAGACTATCACATGCTGATGTGGCATGACACATTCCTAGGATAGCTATAGTAGGGTTTGAGCTACTTAGGCTATTGGTACATATGATTCGGGAGGAGCTTCAAAGCATCCTCGTAAATGTATAAGTAGTAGTCGTCGAAGACTCAGGATCGCCATCCTGGTCTTCTTCAATCACCATTCTCTTCTCATCTTGTCATCGTTCAGCTTCGCTTGTCTCCCTTGAGCAAGTCGTCTATCGTCGAAGTATCCAGTGACTAAGACGTCCTGGTATACCCCGTGGTCACATGCTCAATTAAGCACCGTGTACCCTACCTGATCACGCGTCAAGTCACGTGCGTACAAAGAGGATTATCGGCTAAGTCATGAACACCCTTTCGTAGTCTAAGTCAGACTAAACGCCTGTGGTGGCGTTACACACGCTGCCCCAGCACCTCCTGACTGCACCGCCTTGTATGCATGGGAAATGGACAAGCAACCCCTGGCCCACCCTTCCCATTCACACAGAAGGGGCACACATGAGGGGCACGAGGCCCCCCTTTTGTCATGGACACATATTATTTTCCCTATTTTTCTGTATTTATATGGATTTATATGGTGAAGATATAAAGGGCTGAAGTATAGAGGTATTTGTTAGTCACATGTGTGTGCCACCATGTGCACGTGATCATGGGATTGTGATCCCTTATTCATATGGACTCATGCGATTGGAAGATAAGGATGGAAGGTTCTGGAAGGTTCCGGAAGTAGTGTTTTCAGGTCCGGTCGAGTCCGGTTCTTTACCCGTTTTGGCCACAACCGGAACCGGAACTGGTTGGCCTTTTCATGGCCATTGCCCAACCGACAACCCAACCGCGACCGACCGATATTGTCAGTTGTGCGACCGATTATAGGCGGTTGGAACTGGTTCCAACCGCCATGGCCCCGCCGCCGAGGGAATGACTCGGACGCGGGTCATACCACGAGTGATGTACACCTCAACACCACAGTATTATACCGTGGGTTATTACCATGGTACTACTAGATAACTACTGAACAAATACTGTACAAATGACTATCTGAGTCGTTCCTACGAGCAAAGGCTGCAAAGCCCACCGCAGCGTCGCTGCGCCCCGCTATCGTCGTGTCTCCAGACTCCCTACGCGGTCGTAATGTTGCGTCGTCTGTTGTGTGACCTGCGTCGTCGTCGTCGTCGTCGTTCGAGGTCGCTTGGTCTTCACCTTGCTGTCGCTGTTGTCGAGTTGGACATGGACACTACGCCCACCATCATGGTTGAAACTTGAAACGATGTTGCTGTCTTGCGTCGTCGTCGTCGTCGTTTGAGGCCCGAGTGACGCAGACTGGGGGCAGTTGGTGGTGCGTACAGCTTGAGGCCTTGAGGTCCATCGGGTAGCTTGTTGGCGTTGCTGCATTGTCGTCTTGGTTGTCGTTGTGACAGTCTGGACGCAAACAAAACCGGCAAATTGTGGTGACCGGCACAAATTGGGAAATGCACACTTTAGGGACCCGTGACGTGTGTGACTCAGTGTCATCTCGGCGTACGACGACTACGACAGCGCAAACAGCAACCCCGCCGATGCCATGCTGACCACCACAATGACAAAACGACGAAGCACGTCACCGATGCAGCCTCGAGTCGAACAGCCTACCAACCACAGGCGCTACCGGTGTCCCACCAACACAAGTCCGCCGGCGACAACGCAAGTCCATTGCATCTGCCCCAAATGCGACTCTGGAAGCATCCGCTATGACACCAGCGGCCAGAACGATGGCGAGGCGGCGACGACAGCTCAACCACGATGTTGGAGCCGTGTCCAACTCGACCACGACGACAACGATGACATCGGCACCCGCAAGACAACATCGAACGGCCGCAAGCCCACAAACAACAGCAACAACAACGATTCAAGACGACGCGGCAGACAACGGTGGTGACGCGACGTCGGCGGGGGGCAGTGACGACAGGCTCTATAGTTGTGTTATAGTAGTACTTGCTGTATTCTATAATAGTATTACTCTTTGCTATAGTACCACCTTGATACCACGGAAATAAGACTCATGTGCCGATGAACGGTTGCAACCGGTTGCAGTCGGTCGCAACCAGTTGGAGAATGCGATGCAATCGCAGCAACCACAACCGCACCTTGATGTGCCGGGCCCCAACCGCAACCGGAATTCCAGTTGTTTGCAGTTGTGGTCCGGTCCGGTTGCGGTCTTTTTCCAGTTCCAGCAACTGGACCTGAAAACACTATCCGGAAGAGTCCAGAAGGATCTGGACTATGCTTAGTAGTTTACACTTACTTGCTGTATTAGGACTTACTCAGCCAAGTGGAGCCACTCATAAGCGCTATGACAAATGCCTCAGTCAGCACAATAGATAAGTGCTATTAATAGACACGATGTGTCAGCTCCTGAGTCAAGGAGTCTTACTGTACACTTAGTAATAGTGTTCAGACTCAGTTCAAGCTCAGCTCCAGTAGTGTATATAGACCCTCCTGTAGCGTCCTGAGTGGAACCAACTTGTCCTCTTGGTTCTCCACTCAGGTGCGTATCCCCCTTGTACCTTCTTACATCTCCAATGTTAACTTGTCCTCTTGGTTCTCCACTCAGACGTGCCACTGCGTGATCACCTTAGACTTGAGTTCTTGCATAAAGACTCCACACATCTATCTCTCCACAGTGACTGTACGTTGGCGCGTGACTTGTCTCCGCACCGAGTTGAGTGTGCTTACCTGTTCAGTTCACTCTAGTTCACTTGACTTGGCGTAGCATGACTGTCATACTGCTACACCTTTCCCTTGGCTGCGCCACTCCAGCATGGACAGCAGCATGCAAGGGCAAGCTGCCTCATCCTGTGGCACCCCATTTGCATGGGAAGGGGTGCATGAGGCCACTCACCTCCCTATGTGTCACAGTCTCCATGTGCCTGCGTTCACCGCACCTGCACCCCACCATTGTACAACTTAGACAAAAAAAATAGATGTAGACTAATTAGATAATAAGAATATATTGATGTTTTTGTTAAGTTGTTTGAACATTTAAAAAAACATATGACGCTGACCAAGACAATGTGTACAATTAAGGAGATACATCTTTATAAAAAGGAGTCTATTTTATTTGTGCTTACTAAGAGTAAAACAAACTGGGCTCAAATGTTGTTCGGGGATGCCCATTTTGTGATGACAGAGAAAACATGACTTTCTTGGCACCTTCCTTTTTGAGGACATGATTCCCTGCAAAAAAATGGCCACTGCTAGACAAAGACATGTGACAAGTCACCAGTCACCGGTCACTCGAGTATGTCCGGTCCGATTATTCCGTATTCAAACACATATCACATAAGTGATGAAAGGTACACGATGATTCTCCAAGACATTCTCAATCCTTTCAAGCCTTTGGTTCCGAAGAATGGGCTGTGCCTGAAGCCTCTCCATCAGTAGATCCGGTCGCGTGTGCATGCTGGGAATCCTTGTGTTCGTCTGCGATCCGACGGGCTTCCTCATGTATATCCAAAATTTGCTTCGAGGTCGAAGTGTAGAATGATCGCACCCGCTGGCCAAGCGGGGAACCCAAGGCGCGCGTATAATACTGCCAACGTGAAGCATCAGGTGAGGTATATATGGTGAGGCCCAGGTGTTCACATACATCCCCTGCAACCTTGGTATAGCCCTTCTGTTCGTCTACAGTCTTGGCGTGCTGGGTCGCAGTCTGGAATGTACTGGTCACCTTGCCGGATAATGTTTGATCAGGACCAAGCGCTTTGGCGCCGATAGACACATCGAGAGACTGAAAGTAGTTCAGGAAGCGCGTAGAAATACCCTTTTCAGCTGTAGATATAGTCGCTTGAGTATGAATGAAATTGGACAACGGTGTTGGGCTCACTATCAAGTTGGATGGCGCGTTGCAGGATACTGTCAGAAAGTTTATATCCCTTGGAGAGATATTCCGCGGCAACTGGACAGCCACAAATTACGCTAGCATCATGTATCGCGCAGAGAATACTCACTACCTGCCCTCGGTTTGTCACTCTGATCAAGAGGAGAGCCCGGTACGTGCGGAGCTTCCTCTTCGTCTGGGTGCACAGTATCGGAGTGTATGCTCAGCTGAGCACCATCAAGTGAACCACCGTTCAGCTGCGTGGGCAATCCAGTGGGTAACGATGTTCGTAGAGCGAGAAGTGACCGCACCATTAAAGCTGTCCTCACTGCAGTGGGCTTCTCGAAGTGTACCACCGCTGATTTCGAAAGGCCGGTTTCATCGAGGTCGATTCGCGAAATCCTTCATAAGACGTATCATAGAAACATAGAGAACCCGCATCGGAGGGACAACGCACCCTCCACAAAGGCTAACAAACGAATTTAGAGAGAGACGCAAGGTTATGCAATCAGATAAGCGACATACGTGAAGAATTCATTCAAATGTTGTTCCGTTGTGGATGCAGCAATACCCGAAACCTGTCACTGTCAATGAAATCTGAAAAAGGGCGAACTATGATGCGCACGTTGACAGTGTAAGACATAGCGAGAAGAGATAACCAGGCTCAGGGGCCCTACAAAGTGCCTTAAGTATCTCTTTCTTTGCTCCGCTGACGTCACTCGCATAAATCACGTGTCTGATGGCGACGAATGTTTACATTACTGCCAGTGCAGGCAGTGCAGGATATATAATACAGGATACCACATAATTCAACCACTCATTAAGATCTCATTCGTCAAACTGAATTGCAGTCGTAAGACATTGTGCAGCCAGGGTCGAAAGCACGACCTACCTGGACAATGAGCGACCCGGGGAACGGTGTGAGACGCCCATTCATGTCGCAGTAAGATTGTTCGGGTACGTTGTGGATTTTTTCCGTGAATCTCGTCAACCGGCCGGAGTGTGTCGGCTGGCGCCGCAAGTTCTTCAATTTGAAGATTTGTCCAAGTATGCGCGGCACGACCTAGTCAAAGTCGTCAAAACTGGGACCGTGGGGAGCTAGGTTGTTCATACCCGATCAAACAAATCCTGAGACAAAAGGCTACAAGCTCTTGATCAATAAAAATAAAAACCCAGTCGAGATATCGACTCACCCTCTACGATCCAGTCCAAGAACATCCGCGACTTTTCTCGGCTGCCGTCCATAATTCGGCTCCTTGGGGCTCTCGAATGTCGATGGCTGTGTCAGGCCACATTCATCTGTCTGTGGAATGATGTTTGTATTGGTGGAGACTTACGTCATGAGTAGCCCCAGTAATGTCGACCAAAATATGTTGACCCTCGGCGACTGCAGTGCCTGCGACACTCGCGGCAGATCTTGCGGTCAATAGTAAGCTAGAAAGCTGCACCACACTCATGGTCAATACATCTCCTTTCTTATACGTTCAGTGCCCAGGAACTCACAGGAGGATCCAGGCCTGGATCCTATTGTGAGCACTAATCTCCGCATGATGACAACCGAAGCTTACGAAGTGCTTCAAAAATGTAGGGTATGACCTCAGCATTCGCATCCCTCTCAACGAGGCGCACAATTTGCTCTCGCTGGGCCACCTTGTCCTCATCGAGGTAAAAGTTGACAATGTGGGCGATAATTTGCGAGAAAAGGGCCGCAGTGGGTACAACCGACGCAAGAAGGCTGTTAGCCAGGCCATCCAACTCGCTGTCGCTTGATAGTGAACCGGTAGCCTTTACTAAAACGCCCAAGAATCGTTCACTGTGGTCGTTCTTCCTAGATACCCAGTGTAAGACCGAGTCGGTGATGCCCTCGACATTTACCTGCACTCAGGTTCTCAGCCCGTATACGAAGGTATCAAGTAGTGGGCAACATACCAAACCTCTTGTCAACTTCACAAGATGGCCTTTGAGATACCGTATCATCTCGCGAGTAGCTTCTTGAGACTGTTCTCGCAAGGCCCAGTCATTTGATGGATCCGTATTATGGTAAACGTAGCTGGAGAAAGCGGTTGAGTAAACACTATCCAAACTGGACCAAATTCGAGCCTCACTTTCCGATGTTTGCAAACCAACCGTAGAGGTCCTGTTCCCTGTAAGTACCACGAGGATTCCCCTCCACCTTCAGAGGCAGCCCAATCTAGGACATGACTAGGTGAGCAGCGTAATTTGGTGGAGTAGTCCGTACACACAATGTCGTTGGAAAGCCAGTGGACTGGAATAAGGTTGATGACATCCCGCACGATGTCAATATATCTAGTGTCGGCGCCAACACCCTGCAGCTGCTTCTTCTTGATCAGTGCGTCCGTGAGGCTGGAGAGTGCTTGGGCAGCATTATTCAGCTGCTGCTCATTTGTAAGTACGTGCCCGACCTTCAAGGGAACACGAATAAGTGAAACGACGGCCGGTATGTGTGATGGAGGACGCACAGATTCAAAACCGAGGCGAACCCCGCCAGTCAAGATCTCGAGCCGTTGCCTAGCGCTCGATGTGTAAGTTGCTGGCTGCGCGAGTAAGCTTTGAACCTCGGAGTACGGTTTAACTATGACCGTGGGTCCAACCGGTAGACGAGGACGATCCCATTCGTACTTGCGCCCGACGTCATCAGGAAGATCCTTCGCAAACTCTCTCATCTTCTCTGGCACCATCATCGGGAAGTGAGCATATGCAGACCCTGCGGGGTAGTAATCCGGCAGGTGACGGAACAATAACTTTGACAGCATGCCCCCGTAGGATCCGTCCGCCGTGTCAGCCTGGCAATCATCGTAACCCCAAGTGGTGAGATTGAATGCTTGTGAAGTGATGTCAGAAACGCTGGTCAGATGAGGAGGTGAGGGCCGCGTACGAGTAAAATCAACGGTCAGGAAGCGATCGCCTCGTGTAAGAGCAACGGCATCAGCAAGAATCGCGCGAGACGTCGTGTAGCCTGGACAGAGTCCGGCACCAGGCATGGGTTCCTTGGTCTCCTCTGCTTGCATGCCGACATAAAGTTCCAAGTTATCGATGTCATGGTACAGAGCCTCGGCGGCAGCCTCGGGGATAGTCAGTAAGAGGGATGTCAATGGCAGGGGGTCAACTGACGGCGATGCTCTCATTGGGGTTCCATTCCAGGAACGACTTGTACGCTACCAGCGATTATCAGCAACTCTCGGGAAAGCGCACTGAGACACAAAGCACTTACGATTCAACCCCATGAATTTACGAAACTCGTTTAACTGAAGCAGGGAAATGAGACACTGATGAAAATGTGACAAAATATCCTTACCGTGCATGCACCCCATGCCCGGCCTTGCTCGATGCCCAACAGTTCGACCACACGCAACACCTCTGGCGTCCCACGTGCCCCAAATGCGTGGGCAGGCGCTGCTGTCGCATTTTGAAGGATGCGTGCTAGGTCTGCATCTGCGAAGCGTCCGTTGGCACTACGTTTAAGGCTGTGAGAGAATGCGTAAGTGACTTCTATTGTAGAATCAAAATAGCATTACAGACCCCCCGAATGTCCACTTCTTGACATCTGGGCCAGGGTTCATCGCTCGCCGTGCGTTCGCAGTAAAATCTTTCACCGAGACCTATCGGGCGTTAAGTTATCGAAAGCTAAGAAGTCAAGGAAAATCCTACTGTCTTCATATCGACCCCTTTCATCGACTCCGCAAAAAGTTTCTCTGTCCACTCCTCATCAGGCTCTGATACGGCCGCATGCCAGCGATATAACAAATTGAATTCGATGGACACGACGTTGCCCTCTCCACGCGGGGAGACCTCGTGATCAATATCACGCGTGCTCTACAACGCGACTTTTAGGAAAAGGGCAAAGATATTTTCATTCTAGCTCACCATCAAGGGGTCTAGGCGCCAAGAAGACCCATCCCGCACCAAACCGAGAATAGAGCCAACGTAATCGCGCAAAATGATCTGCATGAAGTAACCAGTATTTACCAGGCGGGCCCTTTGAAAAATTTCCTCGTCTTGGTCGGCGAGGGTAACAGGATCGCAGAGCCGTATATCTTTGAAGGTTCCGCGTTCGTTGATGCAGAGGATCTTTTCTGCAATGTACTTCGAGACCGATGAGGCAAGTGCGTGATGAATAGTGTGTATGAGGTAGACTTACGTTGTGATTGCGGCTGAGGAGGACCAGAAGCGCGCAAACCGCGGGTGGCATATAGATCAAACGGCCGTCCGAAAATACATCGTCCCATAGCCTGCCAGTACCATCCCTTCGGCGCACTTTGTTAACTTCTTCTTGCGAGTTGCCATACAGCGGACTTAGATCCAAATAACTGCTCGCGTTGTTTCGCGTCCAGCCCTTCACGCTAAAGTCCGTGTTGAAGATGTTGTGTATGATAATTTCTGCAAAGGCAAAGAACAAGGAGGAGATTCCACCAGGGTGTTCCTTGAACTCGTCCCGCTTAAGCAGTTTATCGAATACTAGATCCGCAGAGGGTAAGGAAGCCAGGGGTAGGCAGCGCAATGAAGGAACAGAGCGGGCATAAGGGGAACCTGCCTTTCCCATAGAGGGTATGAGTGGATTATAGTCTGATCCATCAGCGGGGCGGTAAGCATAATTCACAGGTTTTGTGCGATAGGCGTCGGTGGGGTCACGGGAGGTATTGACGGATACAGGTCGACTCCCATCAACTGGTGCCTGTTGATTTGGGGCAGGAAGGGCCAGATATCCACTAGGAGGGTGGGGCAAGTCCTTGTACACTAAATGGCCGCTTGTGAATACAACATATTAAAATGCCCGAGGTAAGCTCACATATTCCAATGACGTATTGCTGCAGCTTCAAGCTGAATTCCGGAGATTCGCCGCTTAATCTGGCCATCAATGTCAAGAGTTTTTCAAGCTAATACGAGAACTGTGTCACGTGGTGTACCAGTCAACGAATTGAGAATACATACGAGCAACTTGCGATCATCTATGGTACCACCGAGATTGGCGGCAGCATCGATGTACGCAGGCTGGTAAAGAGGTGAGTCCCACGTGGTGTCATAGAGTAGTGTAAACAAGCACGCACAAGATCGGAAAGCGAAAATGCTGGGCCATGGTCGACGACGTTCCTGATGTCAGTGAGAGACTGAGACAACAAGGAAGGGACCGGGCGTGCGCCGTAAGTATGTAGCGGAGCGCTGGAGGCAGCGAGATACTGGGCAGCAGTTTGCAAGCCGTCGACGGCGCGATCGACCTGACCACGAAGAGACATAACGGAGTGAGTATGTGTGTGTGTGGGATTGGAGAACAGTGTCACATCATAGACGAGAAGCCAGTGATATTTATACCAGAGCGATGCAAGACGAGAAGGGCGCCAAGAAAGAAGGCACCCAGATCTTCGTCACGGAATATTAAGATTAGGTCACAGTCACGATACCGGAACATAGCATCGACCGTGGTCATGGCTAATTTCAATTTCCCATAGCTGGGCGCTGATAGCGTTGATCTATGACCACCGTAGCCAGTTCAGCTCGCGTTTCTATCCACGAAAATTCAAGGCTTGTTGAACATGAGTAGGGCCATACCCCCCAAATGGCTATGATTTTTGACTCAAAACTGTGGTTGCTCATTCAGTAATATGATTGATGTAGCTGGCGCTACGCCCACACGCATTCGTCAACTCAGGGTGATGAGACCCGGCGTTATTATCTCGTTTCGTGCATCAAGAGGCCCTAGGCTTTGTCTAGCATACCGGTATTTTTGATCCCGTTTTACAGAGTACGTTACCCTTCCATCCGAGCTTCCGTGTAGCCAAGACAATACAGTCACGTTGGCCGTCTAGATTTGGGCACTGGCTTAGAGGCCGACTGACATCAGTACGGAATCGCCCAATGCCACAATCAACAATGGAGCAGACGGCTGTGTTGTTACCGACTTGGCCACGGTACTCAACGATGATCACATCCCACAATCGTCATCGCCGTCATTGGCACCACTGCAGTGCCCTCGGCCACGGAGGCAAACTTAAACAGTAGCTCATCTTGCGCCTAAGGAACCAATTACGAGTTGGGGAATTGCCAATGTCGCCCTGCCATAATGAAATGACTTGTGCCTTCTCAGAAGCCGCCACATGAAGCTGCCAGGCCGAAAAAACCGTTGCCGACCGCTCAAACTGCCTACGACTAGGTGTTACACAGCCCCCAAGAGGGGTCAGCGCCGAACCGATCTGTTTCCCCAATCCATACAGTAATGTAATACTGCAACGATCGGTCCAATTACAGTGCAAACACCTTATGATCAACAAGTTAACAAAGCACTAAATATAGAGCGTTCTAAGTACTTCACAGAATGCATAATTGCTGCAACATCTCTCACGCACAAGGCAGGTCCATTCCATACAATGTCCCAGTACAGAACTGCGCTGTGAAAGGCCAATAATATGAAAAAATAGGATCGGACAAGAGAGGCGCACACGTCCGGCGGTACGGTGGAACTCTAAATGAGGACGACTCGATCCGACAATGCGAAAAATGTGCCTATAAGAGAAAGAAAAACGTGGATAAATATGTGTAGAACAGAGCGTCAGAACTGCGGTGCTGGCCCCCTCCAAAAAGAAAAAGTGAGAACGTAGGAAAGCGGAATGTGATGCTCAGACTTGGTATCTGTTGTTTTAAGAGGATGAGTGGGTCTCTCTGATCATCTACCGTTCCAAAAGTCCTGCAGACAGCGAGCTTCGTTCGTCATCCTGCGAAAAGCATCTCGAACCCGCAATCCCATCGGCCTCCGGCAGTTCACCAATTGAGACTGCTTTGCGTCAGAATTGGTGCAGAAATAGCACCCGTCACGACAGGCGCTCTACGCTCGCGCACACCGTCCGGGCTAGTGCGATAACTGTACTCCACCTGCGACACGTCGTGCTGGGGCTGTGCTACTGGCACGGCCGTCTGCTGCACCGCCTGTTGGCCCCGCAGACTATCCTCTGCAAAGTAGAAGCTCCGCCTGCGCTGCCCGCCGACACTGTCCTGGTCAAAGTCGCGGCCTGTGCGATCCGGGTATGGGTCATTCGGCGCATTGGGATCGGACAACCTGCGGTGACTCAAATCGCGACTCCGTTTGACACTGCGGTAGATGAGCACTCCGAGGACGCCAAGGGCGAGGCCGCCAAGGGCGCTGGCGACGCCAATTATTGCGTCCGTTCGTGATTTATTCCCGCTCGAGTTGACAGAACTGGTGGTCCCCGTCCCCGGTACCGCATTTGGGTCCTGTACTGAGGTGAGCGAGTACGCTGGATTGACATGAGAGGCGAGGGTCTTGTATGGTTCTCCGAGGCTTGTGTAAAACGGCGATGAAATCACCTTGATTTGGTTTGCAAGTACAGGAACCTGACCCGACGGGATGTACAGAAGGAAAGTCGTCTGCAGCATGTCAACATCCGCAGGACCGCTGTACGTGGCAGGTAGGAAGACCTGCAATGCAAATGTCTTGACCTGGTCGGAGGGTAGACCGAGCGCAGCCTGAAGTATTGTTGGTAGCCAGAGGAAAAGTTGCCCCTGAGACTGGGTATTCTGGGCAACGAATGACCAGGACAAGAACCGGTCAAAGAGGATGCTGACTAGACTAAAGCCGGACAAACTATTGGGATCAACTTGGGTAGGGGGGTATATGCGCGCAGGGAGATTCGATGGAAGGAGGACCGGTGTTGTTGTCGAAGGCAGGTTCGACGACGAAACGATGGCCAACGTAGGGGGCACGGCATCGGGGTCACTCAGTGTGACCGGCGACGAGCTGGGAACGGGTGTACCTAACAGCGAAGCCTGTGTGACGTAGGACAGTTGGCCCTGCGGAGGCGGCGTGAACGACGGGATAGACGGGCCACTGGTGGGGGTCGACGAGAAACTAGTTGTCGAAAAAACGGTATCATTGGTCGAGGGGAACGCTATCACAGGAGGTGAAGACAAGCTATCCAGGAGTCAGCAAATAGTTAACACGGAAACGCTCACTCGAACTCACCTAGTCCCATTGCCCGATCCAGACATAGAACTACTGACAGTCCCACTCCATGAGGTGGGGATACCACTTGGGAAACTGGTAGTAAGGCTACTACCACTCTGGCCACTCGGCGAAGGCTGGCTCTGAGTTCCGGGAGGAGACGAAGGGACGGTCGTACCAGAATCAGATGTAGTGGTAGAGCCACACAAACCTAGGGGCCCGCATGACTCAGGCGTGATAGTCGAATATGTAAATATGGATGAGTCCGTGGGAAGAGCAGGCGGTGAAAATGAGCTAGAGAGTGATGAACCCGGAGGCAAGGAAGAAGAATTTGTGGGCTGAGGCAGCGTCTGTGGAGTTGTCGCCGAGCTTGGCAAGGACGTACAAAGTCCAAGATCGATACCAAGTGAACCACAAGGTTCCACCGGCTGGTATGGAGTCGACGTTGGGGATGGCGCTGACTGAGACGACGAGTCTGGAGGGTTTGCGGATGGGCTTGTTTGGGGCGTCGAGGTCAACGGTGGGGTGCTAGCAGGGGGACTCGAATTAGATGAGCACAGACCAAGGAGCTGGCCAACGGATCCACAGGGATCAACCGGTTGAGAAGAGGGTGGTGTATGTGCAGGTGACTCCGGATTAGTAGCGGGCGGAGATGAAGATGAGTCGGGGTCCCGGGTGATAGACGGTAGAGGTATTGACGGAGGCGGCTCGGACGTGGGCGACGGACTCGATGCGCTGGGCGGTGGTGTTGACGAACCAGACGAAGGAGGCACACATTCCCCTTTAATCACCAGTCCCAGTGGACAGTCCGGTGTCGGTGTCGGTGTCGGTGCAGATGCACTGGGCGGAGGTGTTGACGAACCAGACGAAGGAGGCACACATTCCCCTTTAATCACCAGTCCCAGCGGACAGTCCGGTGTCGGTGTCGGTGCAGATGCGCTGGGCGGAGGTGTTGACGAACTAGACGAAGGAAGCACACATCCCCCATTTATCGCCAGTCCAAGTGGACAGTCCGGTGTCGGTGTCGGTGTCGGTGTATCTGGTGAGGAAGCAGGGGGACCGGAAGATGTAGACGTGGTCTGAGTGGTTGGAGGGTCTGTGGGCGGTGGCGACGGAGAGTCGGTTGTCTGAGACGACGCTGAAGACACCGATAGGACACAGTTGCCCAAAAGGTCCAAACCTAGTGGGCAAGAGGAGCCGTCAGGGAAAGGTGTGGATGATGACAGGGGCGACGAAGAGATTCCAGAGCTAGTCGTCGAAGGCGTGGATGTAGGGGTATCGGAAGAGGGTGGGGGAGGGGTTGTAGACGGCGTATCCGAGGATGGGGTAGTCGTCGTAGAATGACTGGTCGATTGCGGGTCAGTATTTGCGGGGTCAGTGGTGGGGGGAGATGTCGTGTCCGACGAGGTCGTAGAAGTGGAACTTGGGCCTGGAAAAGATTAGACAAGAAAAGAAAGGAGATGGCTGCCTACCTGGAGTGGTGGGCCCAGTATTACCCAAGAGATCACCAACTAAATCACCCAAAGCACCGGGGATGTCGAGCTGGCGATGGAGCTTCTTCTTGAATGCGAGGGAACGGCGAGCGTGAACGGGAGAGGGACCATGCGCATGAACGGAAAAGAACAAGAGAAAAAAGGTGAAAAAAAAGACCAAGGGCAACCGATACTTGAGAGACATGCTCAGGAATCGGGAAGGAGAAAGCGCGTGTGGCAGGCAGAGATGAGGAGGGAGAAGTAGCGTAAAAGAGTGTGGAAGCACGAGCAGTGCAAATGAAGGGGAAAAGAGGGATTCAGAGTCGGGCAACGAGACGACTTGGGAGCGGTCAACGGTGACGAAGGGAAATGAGACGGCCGGCCGAAGCCACGGACAACGGCCGCAACTCCCGTTCTATTTTCCCATCAGAACCCGGATTATATTGATTTCTCGGCTAATATGATCATCTCTCGAGAGCACAGTCAGTCCCAGTTCTTATACCCTCGTCGCTCGATTCTATGATATCATGCCATCATGGCTCATACTTGGCATGTCGCGTGCACCATACAAAATCAGTTTCGAGTTAAACAAGGCACCACCCAACCAACCCAACTAGATAAACCCAATCTACCCACCAATGTTGGTCATCCTCAACAGTTAACAAATATTCGCACGCACCTTGTTGGCAACATCGAGTGCGTCGTGGTCTGATGTCAACCGTACATAGGCCTTCTTTTTGCCATCAGGTCTGTACGGCAATAATGCGTTTACATCAGCGTAGCATTACCCAATTGCCTAGTTTACCCACCGTATCAACGTGTTCACCTTCGCGGCTTGAACCTCCCACAGTTTTTTCACTGCGTCCTTGATCTGGCGTTTATTCGCCTTGATATCAACGAGAAACACGAGTGTATTGTGTTCCTCGATCTTCTTCATCGCAGACTCAGTATTCAGAGGGCTGCCAGTTAGCAGTAAAATAAGTTATAGCGAGACGAATGGAGGTGCACTCGGGATACGCACGAAACGATGGTGCGAAATTGATCCATGCGAGGCGCGTGCGGTACACTCTTGCGCTGATACTTGGGATCCCGTGGTAGACGCAGAGTTTTTGGTCGGTGGAATGATACACTCGTGCGCTTCTTGCGGGAAGAGTGTGAGTGCACACCCTGTAGCGCGGCTTTCTTCGCTGTCTTGGCCTTGGTCTCCGGTTTCGAAACTATTCAATCACCGCTCAGTTTCGACCTACCAGGGACTACAGATGAAAAGGAAGTGTACTCTTAGCAGCGGCAGCCTTGCCCTTCGTGCTCTTTGTGGAGGCCATTTTGAATCTATTGAAAGATCAAGGGGGTGAGGTTAGATGTGAGGCTTACAACGAATAAGACAGTAAGATGTCGTTGATTATCCTGCCACAGGCCTCACTTGGCCAATAGAAATGAACCGCACTGGTCATTGGCGCAGAACAGGACAGCTTCATGCAGATTCCTGCATTGCCATCCACACTCCCATCATCCCATCCACCACCTGACAACGCCCTAGCTGCAGAAACACATCCCTCATCTTCTCCAGAAAAAAGCAAGCGCAGATGACAAGTACATTATGATGGCTTACCTTAAGGTTCTTGTCTAGATGGTTGTGTCCGTCGAGCGACGAGCAGGTTCGGGATAAGGTTCGTGGCGCGAGTTGCCGAATGTGGCTGTGATTGTGACCCGGTTGCAGTTTCCCGGCCGTACAGTACTGTACTGTACGTACATCTGCGTCCAAGTCTGCGTCGCGGTGTTCAGCTGTACTGTACTGTAGTCCTGTGGTGTATGAACGTGCGCAACGTGAATTCGACGTTGTGCGATGCGCTTTTTGGCTGTTACCGGACCGGTGATGTTGTTGTTCTACGTACAACGGCGACTTCCCTACTGCCTTTCTGGAATGACATTATGACTTGCCCATTATTGAGGGTGATGGGACGCGAAGTCATGCCATGCCAGCTTGTTTTGCCCCTTCTATGGTCCGTGGCTTCAGAGCACTAATTAGTAGTGATTCCTTTTTGGAAAGTCCCAGGGAACATGACTCCAGTCCTTTACAGTAGCTTCAGTCGCTCTCGTGTGTGTAGGGGTTCCACGATAAAATGCCGGGCACTCTCCTCGGGGTGTCCACATACCGGGCACTTTATGCTGTCTGCTTTCTTCAAGCCTTGCTTCAAGCTGTATACAGTACAGTACACTTGGCTGCTTGCCTGCGGGACGTGACGCGTGACCGCATGACCAGGTGACCGGTGACCATTCATAGCAAGATTCGTCTCAGAGACCGTGCACTGCGAGAACTCAAAAAGGTTTAATAAAGCTTGACTTTTACTGCACGAGTACAGTAGAACTCAAGTAGAACTCTTTAATACACCGCCATAATGATTAAGCGCCGTCCCAGGATTGTGTAAGTTGCATGAGAAAGACACAAATTACTTACAGGGTTCTGTGGATCAAGCGGAGTACAAGAAACTCCAGCCCGAGATAGGAGATAGACGGATTTCTTATGGGTCAAGTTAAGTTAAACAATGTACAGTGCGTGACGTGCGTGACCATGTGGCAATGCAGATCACGCGGCCTGTGACACGATTAAGCGCCGAAATTCTGCGAACTCGCGTTCCCGAGGCGCGCCTGCCTGCGTCCTTGCCATCAACATTAACGATCAAGCAAGATGCAAGATCCCAATGGTTGGTACGGCCGACAGCGGTCAAATGCTGGACATCATCTGTACCCTGCGCAGGAACCAGCTTCTGGTGCATCTGCTCGAGCCCCGGATACTGTTCATGGTGCGCAGGCGCTGCCGGCAGTGTACCGTGACCCTTTCACATCTGCCACCTCAACAACACATGGTGAAGCCTCCAGCCCTGGTCTCAGCCTAATTATTTAATCTTCGTTTCAGTGACCCGTCACCCCGCCCATCCGTCTGCTGGCGCATCTCCCCCCTGTGTGCAGCCCCGCTATTACGGTACTAATAGCTATCAATACCCCTCACAGAATCCTCCCCCATACACGGAATATGAGTTGAATCGTCCACAATCCTCACAGCATATAGAGGGAAATTCTGGTTACTGGACCGGCGCTAGAGATGACACGTTGAGGTACATCGGGGCTCAGTCTAGCAGGTACGTAGTTTCCTTTATAGCCCAAATGGATGGCTATATGCGCACATTATCTAGCAACTATCCAGAGTTTAACCATCATGGCCAATATGCGTCTTACCATACCTATCCGTCCTATCCCACCAACGTACTTGCGCAGTCCGTCTTTCCTCCTCAGACAATGCACCCCTTTCCATATCCAACGCCACCGCCTCCGGGCATACACTCCTCTTCCTCCTCTCTCGCATTTGCCCTTGACGAGCGCGCGATTCCTCAAAAGAAGCAATACCCTCAACGAGAGTCAACGGGCCTATTGAGCAACTATCTGGACAAGTCCAGTCGTGAGCTGGAACGTGCGCAGGCGGCGAAATATACAAACCCATCTAGCCCCTCGCGGCCGGATAGGAGCTTCAGCATACCACGATATGCCAGTCCCGATCCCCTTGAACTTCCACCCAGCCAATCTGTGACGCCACAGAAGCGCAAATCAATAGAATTTCTCCAGTCTCCCTCTGTCAAGCGGGTTCAGGCACTACACAGAATGCCATCTTCTTCGCCGCTCTCCAATCCTCCAACTACGCCCGCTTCTTCATCCCAAGGCTCCTTCTCTACGCAAGGAACTCCTTCATCCTCACATGTTACACCTCGATCCGTGCCTTCACACACGCCTAAGATGCGAGCGTATGTCGAGCTACCCCCTGCGCCTAAGTACTTTTCGTCGCAAAAGTCTTCTCAACCCGAAAAGAAGTCAAAAGTCAAAATGTCGCATGTGCATCAGGGGGGCAAACACAAGACAGAAACTGACGACGAGGACGACCTTGGGGGATTTGGGCCAGAGGAAGACCATCCTCACCAACCGGGAAAGACGAGTCTCAGTATGACTGATGCTGGAAGATCTTCTGCGAAGCGTACTGGGGACCGGGACGACCGAGGTGATACTTGTTTCCATCCAAGTTTCTGATCCTCTGACGACGTCACACATACAGTGCCCCTAGAGAAGCTAGTCACATTTCTCGAAGACGTTTTTGAGGCCGAGGACACACTTCCCGCGGATGCAGACCCAGAATCCCTCTCAATTGAGTTCTTTTCACCTCTTACTGTCGAAGCCTCCCGACCGCAGCTGCACCCGAATCTTATCCGCAAGCTCTCCAAGCTCATATCCCAGGTCGCTCGTCCCGTGAAGCGTCTTCGTACCTCGACTGCCACTAAGCAAGCCCTCCGAGGTCCGGCTCCCTGCAGCATCGCGGACATTGAAACATCAACGCTTTCCCGAATCCTAAAGATCCTTGAACGGAGTGTGCGCGCCGGTGAGGACGTCGATCCGTTCAAAGCCGATAGACCCGCCGAGACTCGTTCTCTTGCATCGCCCGGTAAGAAGGGAAAGGTCTCGAAGAAGCTTGGGGTCCATCGGCGATCACAAACCCCCGTCGGAGACAACGAACCCCGACTCGGCGCTGATATAGGTGCCGCTGAGCCTACCGCGGTCATTGATGCGGATCTTGATACACTTGCGCACATTCTTGAAGTTGCGCGGGATAGTATCCTTGCTGCAGACTGTTGTATCGCGTTGCTTGGTGCAGACCGTTTGTCAAAGCAGGTCTATTCCGAAGAACTCATCACAGCTTGCCTCGGTGCTGTCAAAAATCAGCTTGAGCGAATTGTGTACCCATTTGTCGAGGGCTCCGATGCTTCTGCGTTACTGCAGCACGTGTCCAAGCATGAAAAGAAACACAAGGCTCAAATTGCGGAAGTATTCCAGGTGTTAACTTCTGTTCTTCCGAGAATCAACAATTTATTCTGCGCGGACACTGTCGCTATGTCAGACTCCATCATCATTCAAGGGGTTTTCATCGCGATCGGCCCGTTCTTCGTCACCGAGGTTGGCACCTTTGACGGAAAAGGGAAGAAAGAGAGTTTTGTATTGAATACCCTCGGCCAAACGGCTATGCGCGGCCTTAGACTAGAGGCTCTATCACTCATCCGGAGCGTAAGCCGCTTAGTTCTGTGTTTATTTGGTTGTTCAAAAGTGTCATGCAGATATTTGCAAATCATGAAGATCAACGCTCGTGGATCATCGAAGAGATTCTCAGCTCCTTGATCAGGCTTTCTGACGCCAAGCAAAAGGCGGGACAGTTTCGGTACGTATGGGCAGTCCAGAGTTTTATCATATTATGACCGGTCTTAGACTTCGAGACGGGAGGTCAATACGGACTGTTTCTGCACTACTTCTCCAGCTCGTTCAGACTTCTGCGCACGGCGTGCGAGTTGAGGCAAAGCGGCTTTCCAAAGCGCGGCAACAGGCACTTGCCCTGCGGCGACAAGAGAGCATGGCGGAGGTACCGTCGGACAAGCCCGCAGACCCTTTTCTGGACGAGAAGGACGAAGAGGTACTTTCGTCGAGACCACGAACTACGTAATGCGTGAACTTTTTCACAGGAAATTCAACTTTACATGTCCGGACTTGAGTCCGCGACCAAAGCCGCGAAGACTATCGTCCTCTTTCTCACGCAGAGATCCGGCAAGGCCAAAGCGACAAAGAATTCAAATGAGGCTGAGTACCGAGCAATCTTTGATAATCTCGTATCCGATCTCCTCGTTGTCCTCTTCTGGCCAGAGTGGCCTGCTGCAAGTCTTCTTCTGGGTATAATATGCAAGTTTATGGTAAGTATTGTATCCTCGCTTATACCTAGATACTCATGCGTGCTTCTTGGGCAGGTCTCCTCTCTTGACGACGTTAAGTCGTCAAGCCAAACTGACAACAATGCTGCGAAGACAATGGCATTAGATCATCTAGGCGTGATCGCTGCGCGAATACGTTCGAGCATGTTGAAAGCAACAGGCGCTGATGGAAATGGCTCTCTCGGCTTGAGACCCCTTGATGAAGTGCATCCATCTTATGTCACTGCGTCTGTCTGTCTGCTCATCTTTATGTAGGTTTTGTCTCGCACAACCGTCAAACATCTGGAGCGGCTAGCAACTGCGCACCAGGATCTAGCAACGCATTTGTCGAAGCGGTCTGCGGCAGATCAGGCTTATGAAGTGAGCATATGACGCAACCCTTCTTTGACACGGATTAACAGTAGCATAGAGCGCGCGCGAGCTAACGGCTGTCACTTGGGGCCAAGAACTTGCCATTGCCCTGAGGCAGTGTAATACTTCGCTTCGCTACTGCGATGATCCTGATTCTAGTGAGGCCAAGCAGTCCTCCCTACACCCGTTTGGACGCAGGGTTAAGTCAGCCCTACGCGACGTATGGAAGGAAGCAGCGACAGACGTCTTCGATATAGGGTACATATCTTCTCAATGTCGTTCTTCTTGTTCACTCGGCATTTTTGTAGGTCCCCTGAAGAGGTCGCGCGTATCGATCGACTGGCGGAGGAAATAGGCATAGTCCAAGACTTGAGGAATTCGTACCAACCAATTCTCAACGTCATCTTACTTGCTTTAGATGCTCCGCCCGTTTTTGTACGCACGAAGGCGTTGCGAGCACTGGGTCAGATCGTGACCAGTGACCCGACAATCTTAACAGGTGTACGTCGTTTCACTCGTATAAACCGCTGGTCATGTAAAGTGGTTGTAAATAGGCCAATGTTCGTCGGGGAATCGAGAGCCATCTCCTTGACAGCTCGCCTGCGGTTCGCGACGCCGCTGTGGAACTCATTGGCAAGTACGTGATCGATACCCCCGAGGTTGCAGGCGACTACTACCAGAAGATCGCCGATCGTATTGCTGTATGTTGTACGATTTTCACCTACCGACATGTTCTGAGCTTTCGTAGGATACCGGCCTCGGCGTTCGCAAACGCGTGATCAAGCTCCTCCGGGCTTTCTATGGTGTCACCGACGACATCAAGCGCCGCACGGATATTTGTACCAAACTGGTACTAAGGATGTTTGATGAAGACGACACCGTCAAAGATCTCTCAATCAAGACTCTCGAGGAGTTGTGGTTTTCAAGCGTGATGTCCCAACCAGCTCTGCAAAAGCTACGTGGCGGTGGCCAAGGGTCTAGCCTGGACGATAAAGTTCAGCTTCTTAATAAGGTGTCCGTTATTATGGGGGTGGCGGCCAATTTCCGGGACCGTCAATCTCCTCTGGAAGATGTACTTCATAAGATCATGGCATCGAAGGAAGATGCCGAGGCAGGTCAACTACATGCGCGTTATGGCGAGATTTGCGAAGCGTTAATCGATGGTCTCGTGGACGCTTCTGAACTCCCGGGTTTTGTGAGAATTTTTCATCGCTCTCTAATTTTATCTTGCGGTCTTGACGGGTCGATTAGACTGTCGTCAACTGCATTCGAACCATCTACTTGCTCAGCTCTGCATACCCAGCAATTCTTTCTGGCTCCAACGCGTCCACGTTGTTGCCATACCTCAAGAATGCCACATCTGTAAGTCTTTCCTTCGTGATGAATCAAGTCTCTTCATTCTTTTTCCAGCCAGAGGAACAAGTAACATCTGATTACTTACTCAAAATATTTCGGGTATCCGTTCCACATATGCCCAAGACCTCTGTGAAGTTTGGCAACGAGCTGCAGTTGGCGTTGCAACCTATGATTTTAAAGCCATCGACGGCAGGTGGTGTCCAGGTAGGCGCGAGTGGTGTGATCAGTCAGTCAGGTAAATCATACTATGATTCTAGGCGTTACAAGAAATAGTTGCGTGCCTATGTGCGGTGGTCCAACACCTAACGCATGACTTCGTTCGTCTCGTCGGGTTATTAAAATCTTGCAATGGTGCGTGTAGTTCTTCATTCCTTCCATCATTCCCATATTCATTCTCTTCCCAGCCCGTTTGCAATCCGCGGCTCAAAAGGCGCAAATGGCCCCCGCTGACTTGCGCACGCTGTCCATCTTGATTTTTATCATCTCGCTTCTGGTCGAACATTGCGATTTTGACCGTCTGAGAATTGAGCATTCTGGTACGTGATCGTTAATCAACGAATCTCGATCCGCGGGGTATCTGATTACGTCTAGACCTGTCGGCCGACCTGGACATGGTTTCCAAAGTGAGATTCCGCGTTGTGCAGCCGCTGCGCCGCTTAAAAGATTTCTAGGGATCCCTTATCGAGCACGTCTACAACAGTCTTCTAAACCTTTATCAGAAGCAATCCGAGCCAGGGCTTCGCGGACGCACCCTGCAATGTCTTGGTATGAATCATCGTCGTTCTGATTCCGTTTCTCATCTCAGAACATATCAGGGTTTCTCTTCCGTACTCAGCCTACGTTGATGACGTTGGAATCATCAGCGATGATCATGGATGCCACATTTGCATCCCAAGAAGAGGAAGGCCGTGCACGCTTGCTGAAAATTATGCAAGAGTTTCTCATGTCGGAAGCTGCCAAGCACACGCAGAAGGAGAAAGGCAAGACGGGGGCGAAAAGTAAATCAGTACCAACGGATGTTAACATGGAAGAACTCGTTGGTAATACTGATGGGTTCGCCGACTCTGGGTAAGCACAGTGGTACTGATGCGTTCGTTACATTAACCCCCTAGAATAGTGTTAGTTCGGCCATCGTGCAACGCTACATGGACCCGATCTTGGACGCAGCCCTGTCTCAGCACCCGCAGACTCAAGGTGCTGCCGTTGACATCTTGAGCTTCACGATCAAGCAAGGTCTTGCACATCCACTTCAATCTTTCCCTGTCATCGTGGCCCTAGAGACAAGCCCAAATACTGCTTTGAGTACACGCGCGAGTGCTCTGCACTCGGTATTGCACAGCAAGCACGCATCGCTACTCAACTCTCGGTACATCGTTAGCGCGCGCGCGTCCTTCTCATATCAAATTAAACTCGCCCAAGGGTGCGGGGGCTCTAACAGTGTGCAGGGTGCACGGAGCGGTACGGCGTTGTTACACCGTTGGTTTGCACTTGCACGTGAGAAGCGCGGGCCGAAATTAGACTTCCTCAAAGCTCTTGTGCGCGCATTCGACGTGGGCACCGCGCTGTCTACGGTACAAGATGACGTCGACTTTGCACGGTACATGGCCGAGAACTTCGCTGCGTTCGACTACAAGACCCAGGAGGAAGTGCTTCTGGTCATCAAGAGTCTTACTAATGTGCTTTCAACTGCTGGCATGCAGTGCGTCGAGGCCTTGTCTCCCGGGAACCTGCTGGCACAACTGCAAGCCCGGCCTTCCCAAACTGCCCACCTTGCACTACCTGCACACCCTTCTCCTACTTCCCGTTTCACCTTGCCTGAATCATCCGCTGCCCCTGAACTATCTGAGTCTGCCCCTCTTGCTCCCCTTCCATCGTCGCCGCAGACCCAAGCGAACGGCGCGGACACAGATACGACAGATGCTACGGCGGTCGCAGTCCCCGCTGTGCAAGGTACGCTTACCCTGCATTCGTGTTATGTTCTTGGCGGTTGCTTACACCAGTTAGACGTAGCCATGATCGCGGCTGCCGCAACTCCGCCTTGGCAGACACTTGAGAAACTGCCACTGCTACGCACTTCGGTGCTGATCGCATTGATCATGCTTCTCAAAGCGTACCTTAAGAACCTTTATGGCCTGTCCGAAGAGTACGTGGTTGCTGCTCACGGCGCAGAGCGGACCCGTGCTGACACAATTATTAGGAAATGTCTCAAGTGGGTGGTAGGCAAGAAGAATGCTCTGGGTGACAAACCCGCGACACGGCGTGCAGGAGCTGCGGCCGCACCACTGACCTGGACACGCCTGCCATTCGCAACGCGACCCCTGCTTACGACAGCGGACATGGCAGCACAGCGCGAAACGGTACGTGGATGTCTCACGCACGATTTTCACGTCAATATAATCCTCACACCTTATAATCATTCATGCTAGTTCTTGGGGATTTGGAACGAGGACGGTGTCACTGGTGAGCCCGAAGATGACGACTTGACATGACGATAGAGAAGGAACCGACACGCGCATGACGGACTGTCTTATTTTATTTTTTTCTTCGAGAGGTAAAGAAGAGGTTGTTGTACTGGTATTCTCCCCACTCAAATTTGCTACTAAGCACGCCGGTAACTTACAGAAACAATTTGTGCATATCATTATCCCTCTGTCCCTCTTCTATTCAACATTATTGTTCGTTTTTGGACTTCGGGTGCTGGACTTTGTCGTAGATAAAGTGGTCTCTCAGGTGGCCCTGCATGGTCATAGCAGTGATGATAATGGCAGTTGTAATTTACAAATCAAAAGGACATCTATGTCTACGCCAATGTCAGGTACTTGTCTCAGCACTTCCATTCGGTGCATATCGTGGCTCGGGGCGGGCGACTTTGCCGTCGACAAAGACAATAGGCCCACGGGGGATCTCGTCCGAACAGAGAAGCTCACGCGCGGGGGTGTCAAGTACGGGCTCGTCCTCGAACGTGAACGGTAGCGTACCGCCATAGACTTGCGGGAGTGAATCGGCGTCCATGAGCTGAAGGAGGACAGGGCCAGGATCAGCGCCTAGTACATGGACCTTGTTGCGCGTGCCCTCATCGAACCAAGCCTATATTTTAGAAGGCCGCACGGGAGCATTCAGTATTCTGTCACGAACGGGGGGGGATAGGAAGGCACACCTTGATCCAGCTCCAGACCGTGGGGAAGAAGGAGGGCGCGTTGACGACGGCGATTGTGTGGAGCGTCTCAGGGTAGTGTGCGGTGGCGAGTTCGGAAGCCTGCTGGAGATGCCGGCGGAGGGACCACATCATGCCAAGGGAGACACCGCCGAGGTCGATGATCGACGTCGTCGCGGTGACAGGAGGTGGTGATGTAGGTGATGGTAGAGATGAAGTGACGGAAGTGGGCGCATCAGGTGATGATGGGACAAGGGGGGAATGGGGGAGGGCGGAGCACAGTGGGAGAGTGAAGCGAGACATAAACTCCCAGAGGGCGACACTGTCAGGGGCCATGCGTCTGTGGGAAGGATCAGGGGTAGGGAACAGATGACGCACATGCGTTGATAGCGGCGCTCCTCTGGGGTGGCATTGAGCTCTTTCTGAAGTGTCCCTGACAAGGAGGCGAGGCGGAAGACGTAGACTGGTATGCCATGCTGTGTGGGAGAGTTGTTCGAGTCAAGCTGACTGGATATCAACTGGATTGACGCCCACCTTGTCGCGTCGCCCCGTCCAGCGGGGATAAAATCGCTTTGCAGATTCGAGCTCGTCTGGGTCGAAGGTCGCATAGAGATTCAGGACGTCGAACTTGACCCTCCAAGCTTCGGTGGCGGCGAACTGCTTGTGGGCCTTTACGGGGTCAAACTTGCGAGCACGCAGGAAACGTCTGTGATCGGATCGGATTGGACCGAATTTGATAACTGAAGCATATGAGACGTGAAGAGGAAGAAAGTCCTACAAGAGAGTGGCATCGTCGTGAGACGCAGCAGTGTCGCCGCTAGGTGGGGTGTAGAGATGCTTATCCTGTAGAGAACGCTTGAGCTCGCTTAGCTCGTCCGCGGACGAGGCTGAGGACATGTCGATATGGGTCTTACTTATATAATCAAGCTCGATCTTTGATAAGGGCGGTGACCGAGATGCCCGAGGTGATGCTTGTCGTGACGCTATCATGTACTGGTACTTAAGACTCCTCGAATCGCCACTCGCAGCATGGCCCCCCTTCTCCTCTTCGTCCTCCTCGTCTGGTCTCTGACCCTCTACGCTCTCCGGCCACTCTTTAAGCTCGTCCTCTCCCGTTTCCGCTCTCCTCTCCGTCTCCTCCCGTCCCCTCCTTCCCCTTCTTTCCTCGTTGGAAACCTTGCACAAATATCGGACGAAGAGAACAACGACATATTCCAAAGATGGGCACAACTCTACGGGCACACCTTCATATACCGCGGTTTCATCAATTGCCCCCGTCTCATCACCACCGATCCTCTTGCTCTTGCCTACATTCTCGGTCATGCCTATGACTTTCCCAGGCCTGATTTTCTCATGGAGGCCCTCGCAGAAGCTGGTGCAGGCCGCGAAGGCCTTCTTACTGCGCAGGGTGACGTGCATCGGCGGCAGGTCTGTCCATCCCTCTATACAATCAACCACGTCTCATGGCAGTTGTCCTCCTCCCCAGCGCCGCATCTTGGTACTGTACAGCGCCGCTCGTCTAGCTACCTCTTTTCTCTGACAACCTTGTCGCCCTAGAATCAAGCATTCTCTCCATCTCACATTAAATCCATCATACCCATTTTTCGCGAAAAGGCAGAACGCGTGTGCATCCCTTTCAATCCCCCTATGAAACCTATTCCCGTCCTTACACTTCTCCCCTCGTAGCTGCGCGATATATTCACACAAATTGCGGACGCACCACCTTCAGTGACAACTACTACCCACACAGATCACATTTCTTCAGGCCCTGACCCGTGCACTGTCCTTCGCTCGCCACTCGAACCCACATGCCGACCCCCGTCCGGTCGACATCGGACCTCACCTTTGCAGACCGCCTCATCCACGTCCACACGTCCCGTCGTCGATGTCCTTTCTTGGCTTACTCGTGCGACTCTGGACATCATCGGGGAAGCCGGTAAAATCTTAATCACAAATTCACATTTTTCATACTCTCACCCCCGGTCTCAGGATTTGGCTACTCTTTTCATTCACTTCCACCCCCGGGTACCGACCATTCTAGTGCCAATCGGCCCGAGAGCGAGCTCGCACACGCATTCGCAGCCATCTTTTCTACCTCGCACTCGTTTAGTGTGCTGTCCGTCCTAGCGATTTGGTTTCCCTTCCTGCGGCGATTCGTGCGTCCCTTGTTTTACTATCGAGAATTCCTTTCGGACTTATTTTCCGAATTCAGCGTCCAAACTCTCGTGCGTTACAAGAAGCCCAAGCAACTATGCAGCGCATTGGCACGCAGCTCATCAACGAGCGCAAGTCCGCGCCTCTACCGGATGAGTCATTTTGCGAGGCACAAAGGTCGCGCGACATCCTCTCCGTCCTCAGTACGTCCACGACCCTCCTTTCCATATATCCCCTTCCACAACAACGTGCTTCCCACAGTCCGCGCCAACGCTACTTCCTCGCCTTGTCAAGCCCTCACTCACTCCGAAATGCTCTCACAGATCACCACATTCCTCGTTGCAGGACACGAAACGACTGCGTCTGCCATCACCTGGACGCTCTATGCTCTCGCTCGTGCTCCCGTAGCGCAAGCGCAGTTGCGTGCCGCACTCCGGGCCTGCGACAGGGACGATCTCTACACAGCCCTTGAGCTCCCACTGCTCGAGTATACCGTGCGCGAGGCTCTCCGCCTCCACGCTCCTGTTCGTAGCACAATGCGTGTATACGCTGGCGCCGCACCGGACTGCTTCGTTCCCCTCCAGCGCCCTGTTCGGGTGCGCTGGCCAACCTGGCATCGGCTTACCCGCCGTCTACGATTCCGCTCCCGTTCCCTGACAGCCGAGGAGGACGGGAATCATCGGTGGCATCCCGAAAGTTCGATCCACCTCCGCCACGGCGACATCGTCACTATTCCAATTCAGACCGTCAATCGTACACCCGACCTGTGGGGACCCGATGCTCACGAGTTTCGGCCCGAGCGTTGGACGACACTACCGCCGGCCGTGCGTGCCGTGCCCGGTTTGTACGCCCACACACTGACCTTCCTAAATGGGAATGGCAACGGGACGACAGGCAACCGCGCATGCATTGGGTACCGTTTCGCCCTTGCGGAAATCAAGGTGTTCCTTGCGTGCCTATTGCGCGACCTAGAGTTCACGATCGACGACGACGTCGTGATCAAAAAGCGCACCAAGTGCGTTCCCTTTCCTTCTCTTATGTTTTCGGGACGCTGACCGGTAAATTCATGGTGTTTAGTATTGTGACACGTCCCATCGTGGCATCTTCTCCAGAGATAGGTTTCCAGATGCCGCTGCGTCTGCGGCGCGTGCCTCCGGATGAGGTTGTTGGGGCTCCCGATGTCTGCTCCTAAGATGTGCGGACAGAGTGGTGTTGACATTGTACCAGGGGTCATGTCTCATTGGTTACACAGGCATGGTTGCTTGCTACGAGTTTCTTTTCTTTTCCTTTTTTTGTTTTTTTTTTGGTATACCCGTCGCGTGTGACCAATCAACCGAACAAGATGGCATTCTTGTGCATAATTCCCAGAATGCCGCAACCGGGCTACGGGCTTCTTATAGGGGAACTTCTTATTTATGTTCATACCATGCAGTTTGCATCCGGGACGTGTCGTCGAAGGTGGTCCTTCATGTCATTCAAGGTGTACCTTACACTTTCCCGGGCCAGTCCCGCGGCTCACACTCGACGATATTATTTGGGCGATGTGGTTTTTAAAAAAATGAACTTGGCACAGTCTCTGTCATCGGTAACTTGCACAATTCATGGGGGCGCCGGATTTCCTTCACTGTCTGGCGGAATCCAGGGTTAGGTTGCTTTTACCCTTGTAGATCCCTTGTGTCCTCCTCCCGGGCCATGGTAATGATCATGAGCAACTAATCGCGCGCAGGCCGTCGCACCCTCATCCACCCGGCTCCGTGACCGCACACCGCTGGTACCGTGGCGACATAACGACCGGGCTGAATCGCCTTCGTTACTGCTTTTCCTCCATATCACTGGTACCTGTATGAGTATGACTGTCGTGCTTATGATAGCCGCATTCTCTACCTGGATCCTGGATCCTATAACTGGTTTAAGGAAAACCCGGCGTCTATGAGCGAAGCGGAATAGAACGCAGATACTGTATAAAAATTAAAAATGAGACGACGGAATTACTACTAGGACATTCTAGTCACACGAATCACCGTGGCTATACCGTTCAGAGCTGGCTAGCTTGTATTTTGCACTCAGCTTATGCGTTGGTGCTGACAAGAACAATCAGAGAGCACGCGATAAGCCGAAAGTTGTTCAGCCATGATACGCATGACACGATATACTGTGAATTACGACTCAATTGTCCATTCGTTCGATTAGCAGTTGAAGCCACAGAAATAAACATTCACTCCATAGTCTGCAGTAGGAATACGAGAAAACTCTGCGATTAGTTAGTTCCATCATATGACTTGATAGGCACCATCAAAGTTCTCGTCACCGTTGACAGACTACTGTAGGTCGGTATCAATTGATGACAACGCAGTACTAATCCCAAATAAGTTACTGTAGCGCCATGTCGTTACCCACGCGTAATACGTGTATGGACTGTCCGGGAACCAGGTTGCTGCAGTCATTATTCACGTCGTCGTCGTACTCGGCGAACTGGTCCTGACTGAGACCCAACTTGGACATCAGCCCGTCGCACGTCGTGTCAGTGGCGGGAGCTTGCAGCTTGCCGGTAGGCGTCGTTTGCCTGATGCACAATACATTGCCCGCAGGGAGGGTCCCCTCGCCTGTGGTGGTATTTGTGGGGAGAAGGTGGGTTTCTCGGTCAGAGCTCTGCTTGGTCGGATTGTATTAAGGACACCTACAGCTTAACCCAGAATTCATTGACAGGATGTCAGCCTTGCTCAGGCCGAGCGCCGTGGCGAGGGTGTCGCAGGGTTTATACTTCCTGGTGGCGAGCAAGCCAGTCAACACATATCCAAAGGTGCCTTGGAGAGATACGATACTCCAAGACTTACGGAACGGTATACGTTTCTGTACATAGGACAGCATGAGAACGCCTCCTCAGACGACCAGGAGTGAGAGGGTGAAGAAGATGAACGCACCGGCACACTGTGATCGCGGACCGGTTACTTGTACGACGACAGCCAGCGATGAGGCCAAAGTGAGAAAAGATACAAAGGTAGCAGTAGAGATGTCGTATATGGTAAAGTAGACCTTGTGTCAGAGGGTTTATGCTCCAATGAAGGGGAAGTGGCCCTCGATTTTATACTCGCAGGAAGCTCGAGTTGCGCAAAAAGACAGATGAATCTACCTCAGGTCCACGGCCTCGCAGAAGAGTCTACACATGCGACATGGTCACCTGAAGATGTGACCGTTAGAATGACGATGAAGGTTGCACGAGAACTGCGTAGCGAAATGAATGGCACGGTGGGGAATAGTCACTCACTAAACTTCTCCGCAGCGTCTCCACTACGCGCGAACCGAAGAGACGAGATAGTCTAGGGTGCAGTGGCCGTGAGTCACGCGTGTGAGAACAAAGACTCATACAGATGTATAGCTAGTTACAAAACAGGCCTTGAGACAGAGAGAGGAAAGGTGAAGCGTGCGTTACCAAAGCTTTTAGCGTGATCGGCGCAAGAATGAGCAGCGAGGGTGGGAGGACGAAGTCGGGGTGACGGATAGTAGCCCAAGCGTGTGACAAATGAGTGAATGAAGAACGCGAGCAAACGGATGAGGAACTTATGACAGGAAGAGACGTGATTTGAGTTGCGTCACGGCATGTGTACCCAGCCCAAGCCAGGGCTAGGTTCAAAGGCTCGACTGAAGTGAGCTGCCAGCTGACTGGCGCTGACGAGAAGGGGCGTGGGAACAGGAAGCCTTCCTATTGGTGTTCACGTCTCAGCTCTGAACCCGTCAGGCTCGTGTAACTCGAAACGATTCTCTTTGAACGTCTTTAGCCCAGGCCCTCAACTAAACGGTTTGAATGGGTCATACAGTGTGACAATCACCCACAGCATCCATGACCCCTTCTTTCATATCAAGCGTAGACTGAGGGTTTTGCTTGAAGATTACCTTAGTGCCAATAATATTAGGCCTACTCAGTCTGGTGCATCCTCGACACGCTCAGGGGCGCCCGGATGACGGAATGCTCTGAGTTCTGCGCGTACCCGTCCCGATGACACCTCACACTCCGTTATGGGCCTTATGGCACGCGTCATTTCTTATACCGAAGATGACTGAGACCGCTGGACCGTCTTGTGGGGTTCAGATACTGTAGTATCTAATGACGTTGGCCTTCAAGAACCCCGCTTGACTCGGAGCAACGCGATGATACTACGACCACATACACCTTCCAACATCGACATCCAACAGCGGCGACTCCAAGCGACCAGCGGGGACAACATCGGCTCTTCCTGTAATCTAACCCACCACTATCACATGCACTATCATATGTTTCGACGGCCAATGCTAATACGCAGGATGACCTTGCGTTCGCACTGCCTCCATCTGTCATACCAAACACTGATACTAACTCAGTGACCGTGGTGCCGCGGTACTCACTACCAACACAGGCTTCGACAATCTGCGACTTGATCACGCCAAGACTGATTCTGGTGAGTGACGAAAGTCCAACTCGCAATACCACTCACAAGGCCGTTAACATGTGGAAAGCCCCTCGAGAAGGAGATGTACATTGGACATGGCATAACAACAACTTTGTGTCGAATATGCGATATCCTAAATAACGATGCGTTTGGTTTAGAGGAAGGTAAACGCGGCGGCGAACAAGCAAGAGATGTTGCCTATAAATGACCAACTAAGCAACCATTCCAGTTTCATCGGGTAACCGTGACTCCTCGTCCACATCAAAGTTTACACTTCCGTGACTATTGCAGTCTCGCTCAAGACGGTCATATAACTCGTATAATTTATTGTCTTTGCTTGTTGCACCCTTTCGAATCCCTTGTGTCCTCCAAGGCTGCGATAATCTGATCATGAGCGAGTAATTGCGCGCAACAAAATCTAGGGGCCGGCGCCCTTGCACAGCCTTCATCCACATCGTGATCACATTCGTCGAAGCCACACGAAGCGGAATATACAAAAAAAAACGAAATGATCGACCAACTGTGTGTCATCGCCGTCGTGTTCATTCAGCATTCAGAATGGGCTAGCTTGGAATTTGCACTCAGCTTATGCGTTGGTGCTGACAAGGACAATTAGAGTATCTTGGTGAGACATACAGCCCGTTTATGGGTATATTTTTCGAAGTGAGTGGAGTGAGACGTGATGGCAAGTGGGTCATGAGATCAATGAAAGCTGATATAGCGCTGATAAACCGAAAGTTACATTCCACCATGACGTGCATGACACGATGTAATTACAGTATTCCAGTCGTCCGTCTGATTAGTGTGGTCGGGTTGTCACACAAATAAACATTCAGTCCATAGTCTGCAGTGGGAACACGAGAAACTCTGCCATTAATTTAACCTCGCCTTCTACACAGAAGAGAGTCCATCCCATTGTTTGACTCGATGTGCACAACCAAAGATCTTGTCACTGTTGACAGACTGGATCTGAGTTCCCCGGGTAACAACCATCGATGGACACGCAGTACTAATCGCGAATGAGTCAGCGCTACGTCACATCCCCGCGCGCATAACGTCGTCTAGAGCGGGAATATACGTACCGGCTGTCCGGAAACGAGGTCAGTGCAGTTACCGTTCACGTCGTCGTTGTAGTTGATGAAGTCCGTCTGAGTGATATTCCACTTGGACGCCAGCCCGTCGCACGTCGTGTCCGTGGCGGTCGCGTTGAGCGTGCATGTAGGGTCCCACGCCTTCATGCACAATACTTCGCCGGCGGGGAGGGTGCCTTCGCCTGTCGGGAAAAGGTGTGCATCTCGGCTCTGAAAAACAAAAAACTTGGATAATAGTCACTTACAGCTTATCCCGGGATTCATGGACAGAATCACAGTCTGGTTCGCGCCGAGTATCGCGCCGAGAGTGTCACAGGTTGCACCCTCCCTGGTGGTGAGCAAGACGGTCAGCAAATTCATCGGGAGGCACTACGGAGAGATACGATATTCCGACACTTACGGAACATTATACGTTTCTGTACATGGAACAGCATGAAATCGCTTTCTCAGACTACCGGGAGTGAAATAGTGACGAAGGTGACGCACCGGTACACAGTGTTCGCGGGCCAGTTGCTTGTACGATGACAGCCAGCGACGAGACCAAGGCAAGAACGGAAACATAGGCAGCAGTGGAGATGGCGTACATGGTAAAGCGGATCGTGCGTCAAAGAGTTTGTGCTCCAATGAAGGGGAGCAGCCCTTCGTTTTATACCCGCGGTATGCCGGGTTGTACCCATAGACGGACTGACGAAAGGGCTATCTCGGCGTCTGGAAGCTCACATACTGACATGGAGGCGTGACCATAAACTGCGCAGCGAAATAAAAGACCCGGATAGATAGACGCCCGGCACACTTCTCCGCAGCGTTTCCAGTGTCGGATAACTAAAAACACTGCTTCGAATTGCGAGCCGTCGGAAAAACCAACGACAGTCGTGAGGTACATATAGTTACACTTACGTTCCATCGCAAAAGTTGGTACTGTAGCTGGAAGCGCAGCTCAGGTGACGCGAAATATTAAGCGAAGTGGCGCAGGACATATACCTAGTTGGGTTTGTAGCAAATGAGGATTTGTTACTGTAAGGTGTTTTTAACGTCCCGGTACACCGCCAAACGTACCAGAACCCTGTTTGAGGGTCCGGTCGCCCAGGCCGTGCGGCCTCAGTTTAGGCTCATTCGAGAGGAGTGGCCCTTACGAGAACTGTAGATTCAACATTGTGTGATAGGACGGCGCTTCGCCCACGCTTGACCAGTAGAAACGCAATGTTCACCTATGATTAAATGTGAAGCTTATGAGAGCTACATTACATCGCACGTGGCTCCTTTTTTTGTCAGCATAACAACGAAAAGCGTTTCCTTGCTCGTACCGATCCAAGAGAACCGCAGCTATTCGCCAAGCCGGGCGAAGGGTGCACGTGAGCGATTGTAGCTCAGTTTGGACGTGGGCGGAAGGGAAAGTGATCCGATGCGCGGACCATGCATCGCCGAAGAATGACTGAGGACTAAGGAGAAAGCCCGAAACGATGGATGGCATGGCCTTGTGCGAATGGCCGGCAACGATCATGCTGTGGCTGTAGTGGAAGACAACACTGCGCGTTTATATTTATGGGGTACGTCTGCATCACGCGAGTTGGCCTGCTCTGCGCTATTGCCATTGGCGTTGTTGCTCGGGAAAAGGAGACGGGTTCCGGTCCTGGATATTATTGTCTCAGGGAGCGAAAAGTTTCTGAGAGTCGATCACGATATGGGCCGGTAGAAGTTCTTGTAACGCCAGTTGGCATGGAAATATCGTCCATGATTTGAGTTGTACCACGGCGGCGTCTGTATCCCGAGCTGCGCATTGGAAAGACGAGAACCCCAGGCCAGGGCTAGGTTCAAAAGCTTGACTGAAGTCGGTTGTGTCATATCGGTCCACGTACAACTGACCAAGTTCGGTATTGTAAGGCACAGACCTGGTTAGTGGGCGCGCAGCTCTTTGACATTTCTATATCAGTGTCCTCTAGCTTTCATATGTAATAATACACACCGTGTTAAATATATACATTAATAAGTTCCTTCTGCGTCTTCGTTCGGCCTAGATCTACTTTTCACTTCGAGACGGCAAGACCTTCTATACTTGCTACGCTGATGAGAGGCATAAGTATTATCTGCTACAACCCTCTGTTCTCAGATAAGTGAGGTGCGTCGACGCATTCGGTGTTACACGTAGCTCCAAGTCTTCGTTGCCTCAAATGATCCTCTTTCTTCTGATGCATGGCACAGAGAACTCCAGCAATTAATCATAAGATACCAAAGTAAATTCTATTGGTGGTACAGGTGGCCGAATCTTCGAAAATATTAGGATGCGTCTGTCTGAGGGGTACTGTGATGTCGTTTCGGTGGCTTCGGTGGCTTCGGGGGCGAAATCGTCAGTAGAGCATCCTGTGCGACGGCGTGTGTCCCGCCACGGAGCTCGACAAACTCCCCGATGAGTTGAAGGGCCTCAGTGACATGGCCGCCTTTCTTCCCAGCCAACATCTCCCCTATGAAGGTCAGGAACTTGTCAACGATGTACGCGGGGACGTCATCGGCAGGCGTCTCGTTATTTTTCGGGAGTACCTGTCGGAGAAGGTGGACCAAAAGACGCTGCGTACCCGGCGCATCTCGATGTTCCTTCCAGTCGGATGTGAGGCTCTTGAAGGTGCCGATGAAGAGGGGTCGCGAAGAGTGGTGTAGCGAGACCTTGCTGGCACGGACCGCCGCCATGAAAAGCTCGAGCATGGACACGAAGCCGCCGTCGCGTAGGTCCTGTAGGCGCCAGAGCTGGGCCTTCATAGGGGCTGGCGTTGGGTCGATGACCCGCCTGATTTCCGAGACGTCCATCTCTGGCGCGCATAGGTCTCCCAGCGCCTTTGGCTGATAAGGGCTGGCGCCCCAATCCGCGGTGGCGATATTTCGCAATGCCAAGACGCACAGCCATAGCCGCTGAGTGAGCAATCGAGGGGGGAGGAACTGGGGCATCAGGTGCAGGGGCGCTGCGCGCATCCCGAAATCCGGCTTTCGACGAGAATCATGGGCCCATGAGAGGACTGCTGTGGGGAGGTAGCCGAGCACGCCGCCCGTGGTGAATACCATAGTCCGCACGAGGTCGATGATAGCCTCGTCTGCCTTGTCCGCCCAGCCAAGCGAGTTCCACGCGTCTCCAAGGTCTTTGATGGCAGCTTGGGTCGGATATTCTGCCAAGGTCTCCAAAAACAGCTCCTCCATCTTGTCGGGCTCCACCTCGCGATTGAGGGCAGTGCGCAGGTTGTCCGCCGCCTCCCATCCGCTCTTCAGATGACGGTCGATAATCCCGGTCGTCTTGGCCGCCACCTCGTCCTCGTCCACACCATTCTCCCCGCGCACCTCGGCGAGACAAGTGATGACGTGCCGCGCCGCAGTCCGTACCGCCGGCGTGTTCAGCATCCTGCGCACGGCCACGAGGGCCATGCACGTCCAGCGCACCGCGAATGCCGCATCAAAGCCGGGGGAAGTCGGTTCACGGATTCTTTCGACGTCGCCGAGGTAGGTAAGCGCCTGTGACATGATCTCGGGCTCGGCGAACCACTCCCAGTCGTCGTCGATGGAGAGTACAAAGGACAGGGAGGCGTCCACGCACGCGCGGGCGCGCTTCCTTCGCGCTTCCTCCGTCGGCAAGACGCCGGGGTCGGTGCACGTTTTCAGAAGGCGCGTGATCCGGCCGCTGAGGTCTCCAATCGTGTTCTCGCGTTGTGTGAGCATGGGCGACGAGGGAGGACCACCGGGACTACGCGACACGACCGCAAGCTCCATCACCTCGTTCGGCTGCGGAGTACTGGCGCCACCGCTGTTGCTTCTGTTATCCTCCTCCGCCGCGACGACCTCCCAGACCTTTTTGCCCCAATTGGAATTGAACGAGCCGGGGACGCCAATGACGAACGGCTCGAGCTCGCTATCCTCTGTGAGGTTATCGACCACCCAACGGATCGCACGCGCGTCCCGTTTCTTGCGGTCGTCGGATTCGTCCATGGCCAGCTGCACGCGGCCGTCTGTCATGTTGGTGCTGATGCGTTTACGTGCACCGCCGGTGCTGTGATCCCGGTGAGTTCGACCGCGGATGATTTGGAAAAGCGCCCAGAAGATCCCGGACAGTGGGCTCTGGTACGGCGATTGGGCGTCATGGACGGGGGCGATGATGCACCAGAGATAGAGGGCGGCACAGATGGTGATCATGATCGTGGTGGTGGTTGCCGTGGCAGTGTTTATACTGAAGAGGTAGTCCGCAAGTCCAATGAAGAATAAGAAGAGTGAGACATGGATGAGCGCGGGGACAGCCTCGACTACCACCGGCATGTACCACTTTTCCGCACCCTCGTAGAGGAACTGTCGCACCCGGGCACGCTTGAGGGGATGGTTGTACCTCTGGAAGACGTGCATGTAGTCGCGGACCCACTGCTGAACGATCGTTGCGGCGAGAGCAGAAGTCAAACTGAAAACCAGGCTCATAAACCAGAACACGTTCACTCTGACGTCTGATGACGCGGGATGGAAATCGGGGAAGGGTGTTGGGAATGGAAACGTGGTAGGGGGCGGCGAGCCGCTCGCAGCGAGTTGTGCAGAGATCTGCGCCAGTAGGACCACGGACTGTCGCGAGTAGTACGCGCTCTGCTGCGCATAATTTGGGGTCAAATTTGGGAAACTTTGCTGCAGGAAGGCGGTCAAGCTAGCTGAGTACAAACCAGCCTATCATAGGGAGGAAACGGTGGACGACGCCTTGTCAGCCATGTTGATCACGACGAGACCACTTATGGCGGACGCACGAAAATGATGATTCCCTCCATGTCGTCCTTCCATGTCTCGATCAGGGCCTTGTCATGACTCTCAGCCTCCTGTACGTAGACGGACCAAAACTTGGTCGCTCTTTCGTCATACTCGTCCATGTCGCGGTCGTGGGATTCAGCAGGGACGACACGGCTGTCGTTGAGAGGTTGGACATCCTCCGGACTCGTTGGTGTCACAAGCTTCTCGTCTGTGTCTAACTTCTCTGCAGGAGACACCTCTTCTATCCCTTTTTCTTTTGTCGTCGTGAGATTGGTGTGACAATGAAATACATGGCGAACACGCACCTTGAACCGATGGGCCGTCGACCTGCGCTTCGAGGTCACGATGGGTTGACTCTGTGGGCTCAGTCATGACGGGGGAAGGATAATAATATCCAAACTGACACGGGGCAGTCGACAGGCGAAGAAAGACAAACAAAGACGGTAAGAAGATTGGGAGACAAGCGAAATGACAATTGTCACCACGATCGCCAGGGGCGCATCACCAACGCGTGCCAGCGCTAAGCGTGGCGCTCCAGGCTCCAAGTCCCATCCCGACGGCATTTAGCGTCGGGGTACATATAGGGTTTGTAATCCCCTTCAATACTTCTCTTCCAAGTCGAGAGAAACGGCTGAGATGCCCCCGTTCCCCAGTCTCTGAGTCCGAGTAAGTGTCGTTAAGTCGTTGGTTTGACAAGACCTGCCGGAGGTGCGTGCTGTCAACACTGCCATCAGGTCCACATCAGCCAGTGATCGAAGTCATGTGGTTTCATTCGATCTGGGACAATGCAAGCAAGTCGCCAATTCACAGCTCCATTGGGTCTAGGGACGATAGAAGTGTGACTAGCTGTACAACTGATTGCATCGACCTGCGCCTTATTCGCTTCCTCAATGCGCCCGGTGTGCCGCTAGCCTTGCTCTGCCAACCAAGCAGTTCCACATGCGGATACGCTCCAACAAGCTGGCACGGCTCGACAAAACTCTAGAAAACGAAGAGATAAACCCTCTGTTCACCCGGACGGAACTGATGGCGTCGCGGTGGGCGCGGGTCAGTTGAACCATAGGACGAAGATAGACGCTACGTGCCTCGCGTATCACGATCGCGTCCTCACTGATCATCGCAACGACCCTCTCATCTATCTGACTCGGGAGCACCAGTTGTTTCTGCACGCAGGGCAAAGATTCACGGTCACATCGCTGCGGTTCAAGCGCAACACCGGCGCGGCTGAAGTCCCAGACATCTACCACACCTATCAAATCCCTCGTTTCGGGGCGGGGGATGAACTGCGATCCCGCAAGCGCGTGCCGGAAGTACCCCGATAAGGTTGGATCGGGAACCCGTCGAACGTCAATGAATCCCCAGTTGTTCCATGGGACGTACCGCGTCGGTACATCAGTAGCAGTGGTACTACCAAGCCTGACCAGGGGTATGAGGAGAACGTGGCCAAGTACGATGCTTCGATCGTCGGCGAGCATACCAGTCACTTGGAGAGCAATTAGATGATCTGTTGGAGCACTGAAGAACGGGACGGCGACCTCGTGGGGGTACGGGTGGATGTTGAGGTGGTAATGGAGCGCCAGGTGGACGGGAATGATGTCGTACCCAAATTCGAGAGCAAAGACGGCGATCGGACGGGCGGCAGCTCCATGTCGCTGCAAGGCAGACAACTGGTCCAAGCTGTACATCACCAGAGCCGGGTATTTCCCTAGTCCGTTGGTGTTTGCTTCCGCGACAAAGTCATCCACGCATGCGGTAGCAAGCAATATGCGATTCTCTGGGATAAATGATATACTTTGGGCGTTCTCAGAAGCGACGTCCTGGGTCAAGGTCAGGGACCCCGTGTCTCGTGATGATCTTCTAACGTACCAGCAATATTTGTCCAGTTTTCCAATTCCAGACCCTGAGTTTTCGGTCTCGTATCAGCACGGCGACATGGTTTTGAGCTACGCTGATTCGCACGTGTGTTATTTGATGGAAGGGAGGAAGAGGGTCATAGAGGGGAGGGTCGGCGGCTAGAGGATGGGGTTTTCCGGTGCTGAGGGACAAAAAGTGGAGGTTGAATCTACGATACGCGGATAAGCATAGGGTGCAATAGGATCTAAAACCACTAACTCATTCCGCTGCGACACAACGAGAATGTCCTCGGAGAGGTCAAGAGCACATGGCGCGTGTGGAACAAAAGAAAGAGAAAGTTCCCATTGGCGCATAGGGATACCGCGCAAGTTGGATGGAATTTGAACAAAGATGATCCTCCTTTCTCTACTCGAGACGAAAGTGAGAATGCCACCCGGAGCAATGTTCGCTTCATAATATCCATGATCGGGAAAGTTAAACACATTTAGGCAGGCTGACCAGCGAAGACTCTTCCAGGCATCATCGTGGGCCAGTAATCTTTCCCTACGCTCGAGAATAGACAGAGTGCTCAGAGGGCCATCGTTCATACCGCATCTTCCCAGCTCGAGGTGATACTGCAGTAAAACAGAATCTCGAATAATATCGGCCATGCGCCTGCACACCTGTTAAGACCGCGCTGAGCTAGTCGTCACAATAGGATAGGAAAGACTCACTTGGATGCAAGAGGCAAGGTCCCGATAATGCAGCGCTGCGAGGATATTTGTGATCAGCTCATTGGGCAAGATTTTGAGTAAATCTCTTCCTGGCGAGTCGACCATTTGTTCCAGTCGAAGTTACGAAAAGGGAAGGAGGCACTCTCTCGGACGCGGTCATGTCTTCGTCAACGAATCACCAAGCAGAGGGCCTTTGTCTCCGTTTTCCAGAGAACTTACCGCCGCACTCGTCGCTCACACATGAGGTCGCCGTTCAAATGCTCGTTCGCGCGGTCGGCCTCGCAACACAGATCGCATTTCAGTCCAGCTACGTCGACAAACCACCGGGTGCGCTGCTTCCTCCTCGCGCGTCGTCGTGCGTCACTCAAAAACACGGCCACAGATGGCCAAATCTATCTCCTCTTTATTCCGGGCGGCGTAAACTTCCCTCTGGATGGGGTGAGATACATGGAGGCAGAGCAGCGCTATTCTATCCCTATTCAGGGCGGACGTGTACGTTGGTCCTTTTACCCCCACTCCTACACCTGTAACGCGCTTTTCTCGTCGATAGGAACTGGAAGTCATCGAGGCACGTCATGGGTTTATCCCTCTTTCGGGGGAGATGGTCGCTTCGCGCGTCCGCAGGCGGTATCGTCTCGTCAAGGGCGGCCATCCGTTCCTCGTCCTTGTGCACTATTCACGCGGGCAGTCGATACGTCAGTCTCTTTCTCACTTTCTATGCCACATTGACCCTCTTTTTAATAAATATACATATAGCTGTCCCACCGCCTCTGCAAACCCAGCCAGTCCGGCAGTACCCATTGCGCCCGCACAACGAGCCTGCCGTCTTCGTTCTCGGCGAACGGCAGGGCCAGCGCTTTCCCCCAGGACCCATCGCGGCGGGCATGCCGCCCAACGTAGGCGTTGGAGTCGGGATCGGAGTGGGCGGACGGCCCGACGCACAGGCGATGCTCGCGCAACAGAACCGTGAGATGGAGGCGCTCGAGCGTCGGAGCCAGCGCGAGCGCAGCGCCAGTATGAACCCAGGACCGGTTCGTCTGGTCATCTTGCCTCACATATTTTGACTCTGACTGGTTCACGTGCAGAGGCAGCAACAGCAGCAGCAGCAGCAGCCCCAGCGACTCGACGAGGAGGACTCGGCTGACGAGCTCGAGAATATATCGACTAGGACGCTCGCGCTGACGCGGTACAGGCGGAACCACGAACTTATGAACGAGGTGTTCACGTACGCCGCGTTTGGTCGGTTTTGTTACCCATAGCGTCTTCATCCGAGTACCTAACGCACACATGCCTTTTCGCTGTATAGGCGATAAACAGCCGCCCAAGCTCCCAGCGCCATATTCCATTTTTAAAGAGACCGAGTTGGAAAGTCGCGTGGTACGCGTGTGCCTCTCGCCTCACAACATCCGGTGCTGGTGAAAGGGAGCTGATTCACTTCATCTTACAGGAAGCTTTGACGAAAGAAATCGAGGAGCTTCGAGCAAAGTCGGCGGCGAGGAAGGCGATGGCGCGGGAAAGGGAGGAAAGTACAGATATGTACATCGACAAGGTCTCTACTGCCACCCCTCCTGCGGTATCGAGCACCTACGTGGCTTGAGAATTTGATCGTATGATTCGTATCATATCTATTAATCCAGCGATTTGTCGCTGCTATCTGCAAGCTACCATCTACACCTTGAAAGTTGCATCCCAAGATGTCGTGGTCCTTGTCTTTCTTTTCTTCTCGGAGGTACTGTCTCTCTTTGGTTTGGCGCAACGTTAACGCGTGTCGGATGCAAATAGATCACAAGCCTGAGGAGGTCCTCGGTTCGGCGACTAATCCGATAGTAGCTTTAACCTTGCAAAACCGAGATGCGATTACTTATGCTCGCATCTCGATAAGTTACGCCATGTGGGATATGTTCCAGACCGAGCTAGATGTCGTGATCATCAGTAAAAGGACGGCTGACGTTGGTGGCGGCGTCTTTCGTCGAGACAACGGAACAGTCGAGCGAATTGACAAGTGTGGCCAAGGCAGGGCTAGAGTGTCTGTAAATCTAGACCGATTACACGTACACACGTCCGCACCCGTTACTACGCCGCAGTCTCAACTTGCTTGGATGTGGAAATGGCACTTGCGCCCCTGCGCCCGCAGCGACGGCCCTCCCCAAAGCGTCAACACAAGTACAGCTGCGTGCATCTCTTCGCTCCCACCGTCGTCTTCGCCGCCGTCTTATAAATGGGTCTTGCAACCTCCTGCCTCTATTCATCTCCCTCGACATCTAAACCTCGAATATGTCGCGCGAACTCGGCTTCTCTAGCTTCACTGGCTCAGCTACACGCGGTGGTGGTAGTCGCAATAGGCCGGATCATGCAAACAGCCACTACTTCCGCAGTTCTCGTGGGGGACGGGGAGGCGCCTCCGCCAGACCTGGCCGTGACACTGCCTCCGAGGTTAATATCAAACAGGGCTTGGACACGTCCAAGATCATCGAGACGATACCTCAGCCAACGCGCGCTAGCGCGCCAGAGGATTTACCTATCGAGAACGTGAAATACGTCGCGTCGTACAATTGGGTCGACACGGACAAACCGACGATCGTAGTCCCAGGTGCGTTCTTCAATATCATTTTTAATATTTCCTGATAACAAAATCATCGCAGGTTCGCCGGCCATATGGACGGGGCATGCCCTCCCTTTCACGCTGCAGCCCGACGACGGCTCCGTTTTTGTCGACCAGAACAGCGCACGGCTGTCCGAGTATCCGATGCTCCCCCTCTTCGCCGCCGCGGACGCGATACACGGCCCCAAGACGACGGCCTCGCCCGTCGATTGGCCGACGGTCGACGTCATCACGGACCGCAATGGCCTGCGCAAGCTCCTGCGCTGGCTCAACCCGTCGCCGGGCAGAGAGGTGCGCGACTTCAGGATCGACATCCAGCTCGTGGGGACCAAGACCCTCATGCTGGGCCGCTGGGAGGGCCGCTCGCGCGAGCCGCCCTCCGGCCGCACGTACGGGTTCGGCTTTGAGGACGCGACGACGCGCGCCGCGCCGGGCTGTCCTCCGTCGGGCCATCATCGGGCAATCACATATGTACGCCGCCACAGGATTTCCTTTTTCTATCGTTAAACATGCCTTCAATAGGATATGCTCGGTGTGAAGATGGTAGTTCGATTCGAGGTCGACGCGTGCTTGCCTACTGCTACCTCCAGCGTCCCGAAGACGACACCGGCGTCCGTCGACGACCTGGCGGATGCGCTAGGCGGCATGAACATCAAACACCGCACTCCTGCAACTACAAAGACCACTTCTTCATCATCGCCGGTCATCGACATCGTCCGTGCGGGGACGCAAGTCCCGCAAGAAGCCCTGGTCGAACTGACCTCGCGCTCCGCATACTTCCTCGATCAGCTCGACTGGAACGAGCTCTACCCACAATTGGCGCTCTCGCAGACGCCAGCGCTGCACATCGGCGTGCACGAGCGGGGCGTGTTCACCCAGCTGCACGAGTGGCAGCTCGACGGACGACCACCACGCACTGGGACGAGAGTAACGAGCGACGCGGCGGCGGCGGCGAAGGCGAAGGCGCCGGATATCTCGGCGCAGCGCCGGGAGACGGGCGCCCAGATCGTGCGGCTCGCGAGGCTGTTCGAGATCGTGCAGGAGGTCGCGATCGCGCGCGGAGCTGGCCCCGCGGGCAGTTTCAGTCTCGTGTGCGAGGGCGGAGAGCTGCGTGTGTATGCGCGCAAGAGGGACGCGGGCGCGAAGAGCTGCTTGCCGCGGGATGTGGTAGCGCGGTTCGAGGCCCATACGCAGACCTAAGCCCGGCCCCCGGGTGCGCGATGTCGTGTAATTGTGTACAGTAATGCATGTGGGGAAATATTAGTCCGTGTGGAAGTCCGGCGCCGACAAAGAGTAACGAGTTGTCGTCGTCGTACGCGTAAGGTAATTAGGGTACGATGTCACGGGTTACAATCAATGGGACTCAAATATGTATCGAAGCAGCATCCCCACTGGTTTTCTAAAGTAAACACACCGCATCTACACCAGTTGTTGGCCCTGACGCGAGGCAGGCCGGCGCTCGGACAAGGAGAAAGTTCGGTGAAATCGCGGAGAAATGGCACGGATCGCTTGAGAATGGGAGCCACTAGGTAAATCCTCTGTAAAAACTCACACCCATATCTGTCAACCAGGACAAGCCGGCGAGCGCGCAGCTACACGTAAACGTAAATACATAGGCGCCATTCCCCAAATGTCGTGGGTCGAAGGTATTGGTAGCTCCCAAAGTAGAGTAGTCCATGCGATCGGTGCTTGCGGTAGAATCTCCGTGCAGCGCAAATTTCCCATTGTCACGCTCAATACACGTGCATGTCGCCGCGAGGGGCTGCGAAGAATCAATAGGCAGGCTTTGATTTAGGGTATGCCGCGTGCAGTACAATCTGCGGCCCAAATAACTTGTGCAAAGTGGCGCATAGAGACACCGAAGAAAGTCCCTATCGGTTTCGAGGTTGCGAGGTTGCATCTGCAATAAATCACGTTGCATCAGTGTTGCTTCGCTTCCTTTCTGATTTATTTTCTTTCTCCAATGGTTGTGCATCGGAAGCCGTGTGGTTTTGAGAAAATTCCGTTGTTTGTGCCACGGCGCAGTAGCCCCGTTTCGATGGGGTATTACGAGCTACGTTAGTTTATTGGCCACGATGAAACCCCTTTATTCGGCGCTCAACACTACTGAACAAGCGAAATCCAGGGCGAGAAACGAAGCTGGCAGGGAGCAGAGAGCAGCCTAGACCCGATATAACATTACCGTAAGACACCCACCGCCTACCCCGAGAGGACGATCGTTTCTTCAGTTGCTGTGTTCGCACGAGAAAGCCCTCCTGTGTATTATGGCAATTTTCAGTCGACGAAAGTGAAAGAACTTGAAAACCAAAAAAAAGATTCAAGTACAGTATATACCTCAACAAAGACGGGCGCCGCCAAACGCCACCTCGGGCTTTCCCGGAAAAAAAACGCGGGACTTGTGATTGGGGCATCATTGCGAGTCTCAGATCATGAATCAGTACCCGGATAGCCACGAACCCGGGATCGGCTACAGCCATGCACGGAGCGAGGTGAGGGAATTGTTCCTGTAAGATTGGGGCGGATCTATGGGGCGGATCTACTAGGGGACATCACCTGGCATGTTCTACTCACCCCAATGCGTGCTGGGGTATACGAGCCTTTGAACGTACGTGTTGCGCCAGGGATCTCTAGAAACGCAAATTTGTTGTCAGGATTCGGACTGTTCCGTGACTGAAAAATGCCCGCGGCGACTCTTTGAGTCGACTCTAAATTACATCCTTTTTGGTCCACTAAGTAAGGGCAGATCGTCACCAGTGGCGCTGATTGGATGTATCGTCGTATACGTACTGCATCCGCCGGCAAGCGAGAATAACGGAGTTGTTGAGAGGTGCCGTAAAGGTCCAAAAGAAGAGCCACAAAGAAAAGGCCTTTTTTGCAGGGTTGACCCACTCGTGAATGGATGGGAGGATGTCATAAGCACCAGAAGGAGGAAAATTGTGCATTGCGAAGATTATAATCCAAAGCCGCGCGATGGATGCTCACCGCGCACAAAGGAAGCACAGGTTGGAACCCTCAAATGATGGTCGTTTGGATGTTTGCGCCCGAGAATCGCCATGTGTCACCACCTCGAGGATGGAGGTTACGCCCTAGGTAGTCTTATGAACTCCAACGCTTAGGGCGTAGATTAACACAGGTCAAGAATAGTCGGAGATACCAAATCGGAGGGCACTGCGTGTTTTGTCAAAATCACGATCGCGATTGAATATGGTTGTGAGGGTACCATTCCATTGCAGCCACCGGGCACATGTTCGTTCACAGCGGAGGTGCCAGCTTTGCGACCGCTTTTGGTAGCTCTGCTGTGCTACGAAGAGTGAGGGAATAACGTCTATTCGGGTTGAAAAAAGGAATTGAATACCGAGTAGATGGAGGATGTCGCGCGCCGTCGAGGCCAGGGACGTCAAGACAAGAGAAGCGTGGAGGGGAAGGGCCTGGAAAGGGAACTTTGGGTGCTGAGGGTATTTAAGCGCCCTAACGAGGCGGCCTAAATCCACCGTGTGGCTTAGTGCCAAGGACGTAAAAGAAGTGATCGGGCTCAATTCTGTGGTGGAATGTCTAAAGTAGATGATGACGCGAGGCGAGATTGCACACAGCGAGGTGAACGGAGCGAGGCACTAGAAAAGCGGGGAAAGATAGGCCAGAACGGCGAGAGTGCAAGGAGAAGGACGGCCGAGTGCCGGGGAAGCGGAGATGGGGAAGCCAAGTGATGTTTAGAGATAAGATAAGCCGGGGAGTCGTCGGGAGATTGCCGCACTAGGGAGGTAGACACCGGCCGGAGTAACTAAGTCTTATGGATTCAAACTCCGACTCATCGTCCCCTTTGCTAACAATGACGCGCGTCGGGTGCGTATATCAGCCTCTCTTGCTCTTCCGTTCTCTATTCTTTTCCCCCTTCTATCACCTCCCCTCCCTTTCCCCATGCCAGACATGTCCGCTATTGTAAACCCGCAACAAAGGCAATTTAACCCGTATGCAGAAAATGGCGGCACAATTCTCGCAATCGCAGGCGCAGACTTCACGGTCATCGCCGGCGACACCCGGCAAAGCGAGGGTTACAGCATCCAGACCCGCTATGCCCCCAAGGTCTTCAGATTGTATGCCGTACAACTTGCAATAGACTCTCATCGTGCTCACGCGTCCCTTTCAGGACCGACCGGGCTGTCCTCGCAGTCAATGGCTTCGCTGCAGACGGCAATATGTTCGTGAAAAAGGTCAAGCAAAGACTCGAGGTACTTGCCCCTCCCCCTACCCCGGGGGTGTTGTTCATGTCGTTTCGTCAGTGGTATCGGCATGCTCACGCAAAGGACATGCCTCTACGCGCGATAGCGCGTCTAATCCAAACCATGCTCTACGCGCAACGCTTCTTCCCATACTACGTCTACAACATTCTTGGTGGCATTGAGGAAGACGGTAAGCTCATTTACCCAGCCCCTGCCAATTATGTCCTCACTTCCGCATTCCTTGGTATGCAGGCACAGGCGCTGTTTATTCCTTTGATCCCGTGGGATCCTACGAACGCGAAACATGTCGTGCGGCGGGAGCGGCACAGTCCCTCGTACAACCTTTCCTCGATAATCAGGTGAATATACCGTTTTCCAAATGATTACCCTACACCGCGCGACCCGTCCTCCCTCTCCTTCCGTCTCTCCGAACTATCCCCGAAGTTTTTCCGGACCTCTTGCTAACTCCGTCCTTCTCGATAAGATTTACTTCAAGAACCAGACAGTTGCGCAGGGCTCGCCACACCCGGCGCACCTGCCATTACCAGATGTCCTTTCTATCGTGATCGACTCGTTCACCAGCGCCACGGAGCGTCATATCGAGGTACGCTTCCATTTCCCAACCATCCCCATTGATGACCATATCGATCACGCCCTTGCCAGGTTGGTGATGGCCTAGAGATGTACATCGTTTTGGCGAGGGGACGGACCTTACCCGACGCGGTGGCGGGTCTACGGCCGCAGGAACTTCCTTCAGCTGGCGGTGAGAAGGTGTTTGTACTGAAACGAGATTTGAAGAAAGACTAGCCCTCTGTATAATACTATCCATACTGGTTCTTTGCAATCACAATTGGCCTCCGCTCATAACATCATATTGTACATTGGTTGTCGCATGAGACACTTTTTGTGAGGCCGTGGGTGTTGCCACGCCTGGTTGGGAAGGAGGTCCAAAACAGGAACAAACTGAACCCGTCCACTCTCTCGCAGCGCAGTCACTCCACTTGTCTTCACCTCCTCCTCGTCCTCACGCGCACTCGCGTCCCCCTTCCAGTCCTCAAGACCACTCCTTTTTCGTTCGCCCGCGAGTGCAAAGAAATCCCCTATTAATACCCTACCTCTCAGTTTTCCCATGTTTGTCAGCTCTGTCGCTCTCCTAGCCCTCGCGACCATTCCTGCCCTCGCGCAGTTCGACGCGGCACATAACGCTACCCCTATCGGCGGGACATGGGCATCAGGTTCAAAGAATGTTGTCACTGGTTCTGTGCGTATCATGTGCGGGCCTTCTTGCACAAGCAGTCGTTCATGCGTTAGGAATTTGATTAGTCGTTCGTAAATCCGGCCAACGTCAGCTTCATCTATCCCCCGACGACAGGCATCTCCTTCTCTTTGTGCGCAATCATCTTTTCAATGATTAAAATTCGATTTGATTGATTTCATCCCCTTTTAGCTCTGAAGAAGGGTTCTATGAGATTGCACGATACCGGATGAACGGCAATGGTGCGTATCCGCAGCCTGCCGTCTCGATATACGCTCAGCTGTCCATTCATAGGCTCATCTCCCCAATGCATCACTGGTGTCATGAACTGGGCTCATGGCACATTCACATATAATTCCAATGGTTCGTTGACCATGTACCCATTTGGCGACGGTTTCCAGCAGATCCAGGCGCCATGTTCCGCGACTTCCAATTTCTTGGAGACTTACAACGACACGGAGCTATACCAGCTATGGCAAATTTTCGTAGATCCAACCGACGGGCCCAAGCTCCACATGTATCAGTTTGATGGCTCGCCACTTCCGCCCATGTTCCTAATCTCCACAACGCCAAACATGCTCCCCACACGGTCACTACGCAATGTCTCCGCTCCCTCATCGACTCCATCGTCTAACGTCTCGAAACGCTCAACCAACGACGCACCGCCCGTCGGCCGGTGGGCGACTGCCAGTCTCACCGCAGTAGGAGGGTTACTTGTCGGTGCACTTCTCGTTTTGGCCTAGGTGCGGTGGCACGGTTGGGAGCCGCCGCACAGATTTTTGAGCGGGGCTGGGTAGATTCCAATGCATACACGCGGACTTGGGAGCAGACACTTTGCCAGAACGATTTTATAAATGCACAACCAGTACAGTATACTTCCCGTTTCCTACGTTTACCCCTCACGATACCCGATCCGTTGGAGAAACACGCTCCTTTGTTTTTCATGTTCATTCCACTGCATGAATGAACGCTCTGTTGGTCGGTGGCTCGCACTCGAAACGCAATGCCTCATAATTGCAGCAGCAGCAGCAGCAGCACATAGCAAGCGTTCATCCTTTGCCTTTATCTTGTTTATTAACCTTTTTCTTTGCACTTACTGGCGTGCTATGATCTGGGCGAGTGAGGTTACATTTGTGTTGGGTATGCTTGATACATTACTTTATGGGATTACCGCCTGGTGTTGGTGAAAACGACTGTAATGTAGTTTCGGTTACGCTTTAGACTCGTTATATATATAATTAACACCCCTTGGACCTGAGCCCGATAGCATCAAGTACAGTGGCTTCAGTTTACAGTAAACCCTCTGTCGGCGAGGAACAGTTCCGCTGTTCGACCTTTTGATTCTTCTGCTTTCCGCGTTCCCATCACATGGCCCGGGCCCCAGTCACGGTCATGTTTTGTTTTCACATCGACGGACGAAAGACTCACCGAAGCTCGGACCACAGAAAAAGGGGTCGGGGACGCGTGTGCCTAGTCGTGCGATGGTCGGGCGTACGGAGGAGTACCAAAGTGACAGAACTTTTTAGCGTTGTTCTTCCTCTTCTGCTTCTTACTTCCTGGTTATCGTTATTCTGCAAGATGATGTCCTCGGGGGCAAGTACTGTAATGACAGTGATTCTTCTGGTGAATAGTTTAGGATTGTTCCGCCGCCTAGATAGCGTGCGCTAAAGGGGTGTCATGCCTCGACATGATTGATGACTGTCGGAACGTGAGGGAATAGACGGAGGGGGCTCGAGGGGGCGAAGGAAGACTTCTACTGATGGTATGCACCACGGCACCGGTCTGAGACCTCTTGGCATCACTGCTCGGTAAGTGAGTCTCCTCGGGCAGCAGCTGTGTGGGCGACTGAACGCCACGAAATGCACGGCCAAGAACGACGCACGTACTACCCAAAGGCAAAAGATCCATCGGAGGACCGTCCCTGACGGCCTGGAGAGAGCGTGTTGTCAAGGACGAAAACGAACAAGAAAACATACATACGCGCCCGTCGATTTAGAACAAAAGTCAAGGCGATAAAGCATCGCGCGCGCGCGCTGCAGGGCAGGAACGGGAGTGCGCGTCTATACTGCCATAGACGCAGGTGCTCGTGGCCCGTGAATCATGTTGATCACGCTTCGCTCGAATGAAAGCTCTGCCTCATGGGGCCGCGGCGAATCATAGAGAGATCGTTGCGGTATGCTCGCGCCGCAAGCATTCTTCTTCCATCCTCACTCCGAATGGGTTGGAGCGGCCGCCGCTGGTGGCTCGGCTCCGTTCCTGTGTACGAGGCGTGCGCAGTCAGTCAGTCGCGGCGATTTGTCCGCCCCAGTCATCTGCGCGGGCACAACTCGCTTCGCTAGATGGAGTACGGCGCACGAAGAGTGGACGTGTAACGAATTGAGCGAATAGAACGAGTGGTGAATGGGTGGGGCCACTCTACTGCAGCACTCCGTCTGATGAGCGTGATGGACGTACAGAATCTGAAGCCCAATCAAATTGGAGCACGTCTGTCGTTCTTTGCAACCGCGGTACAAGCTGCCACGTACTTACTGTGCCGTATGAGCGATTGGTGTCACCTGTTCACCGCCGTAACGGTATCTCATTTTCTCCGTGTTCTTCTCTCCTTTCGGCCATAGGGAGAATAGGTGTCACGCGCCGGTGAATTTCAAGTCGTGAGTACCATGCTAGTGGCGGGAGAGGGGTTAGTATGTCACCGTGCATGTCTCGTGAGAGTTGCATGTGCAGAAATTGCCCTGTGCCTGCGCTTCCACCGAGCAAAAGGATCTACGGGACGATCCAACGAAATCCGACAGAGATGAAAGAAATTGAACGCAATTCCCCTTGTCCATCAGATTTTGTTGGATTGTCTCACAAATCGTTTCGTTCGTCCCTTTTCAAGTTGCCTTTCAGGGGCCAAAATAGCCAAGGTGGTGAGCAAGGGGCACTCACTGCACTAAGTTACGCCCGGGTCGTTCCCGAGTCGTCTCGTGGAGGGCGTACCTGTACTTTTTGGCACCAGTGACCCACAGTCTCCAGTGAAATTTTTCTTCAAGGAGTGGGGGAGATTGTACGTACGAAGAGCATGTCCTCTGGTATCCCGATGCAGCAAAACGCCGTGTGGGTTTCGTCAAGGTTCTACCAATGTTGGTGCTTATGGCCGAACGTGTGGACAGGCTCCTCCTGCCTGGGACCAGCGAAGTTGCTCCCAAAGCGGCCATCAGGCCTCATTCGGGCTTTGCGCCTCCTTCAAAGTCAGTGGTCTCGTGAGCGGCTCAGCTCGCTTCGTGCGCACGGCGACTCGGAGTGGCCCACGTCACACACAGAGGTGTGCCTACTACCACTCACCCCTTCGGTCGCTGGCCGCCAACCAGATTTCTCGTGTTCTTGCTCTCGGACGGGCGTCGGATTCCCAGCCAGCCCATCTATAGCGGGAATCCAGGAGGGACAGGGTTTGCGGCTCCCCACTTCTCATTGCGCCACGCACCCCTATCCATCTGGGTGTGGTCCAATCAATTCGGGAGCGTTCGTCGTGTAATTATAGGCCGTCTTCCTCGTAGGCCTCCTTCCCAGTTACAGTGACTGTTCGTTGTACGGGTATGTACGGGTATGACTTGAGATAATTTCCCATTATTATTGAATTTACGGTATTATAACCTTTAGTGTCAATTATTACCGGTTGTCGCAAATAACTCCGGGGTTATCCCGGGAGTGATGCCAGCCACTGATATTTGCGTATTAAGTTAGTTTTTCTTGACTGACCCCCGACGACGACTCGGATAGGTGAATTGCAAGTACGCCGAACGGATCTGGAGAGACGTCGCGCGGGGCGTGCTCGGAAAAAAGGGCGGCTGTGCCTTCCTTGACCCATCGTTGGTGAACTTGCGCTTCCAGATGTCCTAGAAGCCGCTGCTGCTGGGGTCAACTTCCTGGCCACGATCCGTCTTGTGTTGTTGTTGTCGCCGTGACCTGTTCGGCCATTGGGACAGTTGGGCTCCGTGACTCGTGATCACGGTCTATACACCGCCAGAAGAGAGAAAAAGGGAAAGAAGGACGGACGGACGGATTGGGCGAGTGCTATGGTTCTGTCATGTCATTTGACGTTGGAACACCTTCGCTCACTGGTTCCGCGTCCTTCTTCGGGCACTTCCCCGCCCGCAACTGGAACTCGAGCTCAGGTCCCAGTCGAGTCGGGGTCCCTGTGGCGACAGTTTCCGAGCTTGGAGCTCTAGCTTTGAGCCCTGCTTCCTTGGGGTTCCGTTGCTCCTCGAGCCTCTCTCGTTGGTTAGTTCACTGGCTGGAATCTGTGGCGCACCACGTCATACTGAACCATTTCCGCGGCCCACCCTGCAGCACGTACTGCACGTTTCACTCCACAGTGTGAAGGAGCGCCCCACATACACACAGTATTTTTTTCCCGCCTCCGAGTCGACGCTTCCGCCGACGCACGGAGAATGGAGAGATTCGAGGACCGGCGTTCCCCGTTGAGATCGTAGATCGGGGCGTCTCTTGAGAAGAGCGAGCGGAAATGGGGGTGCGGTGAGCCATCAAAGTCCTCCGAAGGAAGATGCTTCTCGTTGTCTTTCAAATCCATTCCGGCCGGCACTGCGTCCGGAGGTTACAGGGCACTGCACTCCTCGTCATTCGAGGATGATTTAACGAGCTCTAGCCCTTTCCAGTGTAGAGATCGGACCCCTGACGCAAACAATGCGGGTTAATCAGCGGGGGTAAGTATATGCGCTCTTTCGTTGGCGGCCTTTGACTTCGGCCTTGCGTTCGAAGGACCCAGGTGGACCTTAAGGCCCAAGGCCTAGGCGATGGAAAGTTCATTCAATGAGCTTCATTGTAGCCTTGCTCGGGTCCACGTGACGGTCTCTCATGGTGATTAATGTTTGCTTTTCCAGAAAAGGACGTCTCATTAATACTGGTACTCCACATAGCAGGGCGAGTGCTCCTGGACTATACTCATGTATGTATTGTTTGAAAAGTCCTGCGAGTCGTTTGCTCCCACAGGCACTGGGAGTGTCCATTAGTTATAGGATTTTCGTTAGCCGGGCCTCCAAGAGAAAAATGATGAGATTTCAAGCATAAGAGTCCAGTGGTTGCCTCTCACTGTGGGCTTTTGTTGCTGTCACGGCGTCCAGCGCTGAAGGTGCCTGACATGCGGAGTCAGAAAAATGATGCTGGGAGACACTTCTGCGCATTGGTCGTGTTAGCCTGAGCGTGGAGTATTCCATCGGAATCGACCATTACCTGTGGTCCTTTGAAACGAGGGGTCAGCATTGGTAGAAAAGGTAACGTTGGCGCTTATTAACACTTATTAAATGAGGGCGCATGGGCCCGTCGTCTAATCGAATCCCGATCGCACTTTCAAACCTCGGTTTGAGCTCGCACCCATCACATCATATAGGGATAGTAAAGGTGATCCATAGTTGTTGGCCTTTCTGGTAGATGGCTCTCCCAAGTCGTCGAGGTCCGCATCCGCCCAGGCAGTGATCGGGGAGAGCGACCTTCTGTGGCGCTTCCTGGGGGTATGGAGAATCTGATCGTACAAATGCAATATACGTCAAGTAAACCTAGATGCCACTCAAACGAAAGCGCAGGTGGGAGCCTACCAGACGAGACGAGCTTGGACACCTGTATGCAAAGCAAGAATCACCGAACTTAGGATGCGTGCAACGAATGCTCCTGTGTCGTCTACGGCGTCTCCTCGGCCTGCGGAGCTTAAGAGAATAGTACTACTCGGGGTGAGTGAAGAGAGAGCTGGAAAGCGCCGAAAAGAAGTGATGTAAGAGGACATTGTTCGACGCCAACGTGAATGCGAGGCGAATAGAAGTGATAATAGTGCCCAATAAACCGGTCGCGCCCCATCGATAAGCGGTCCACGGAGAGGTCGAGACCACCGCTTCGCGGATCTGGGGTTGCATTTTTTGGGGATACTTCTCGTCAGAGGGGAGACGACATGACAGCAAGGATCGCCTTGACCGCGTTGCGGCTGGGCGAGCGTGTTAACTCCGTGGCGGCTCTCTTAGCTGCCTCCAACTCCGCGACGCGTTTCTCTTCTTCGGCTTGGAGCCTCTCATCGTTCGCTGCACTCTAGGCTTCGTGCTCCGCGACCTACATTTTCCGTGGGAAAACGTGGTCAGGATGGCCGGAGTGGAGATGACGGAGGAATAATGAATGGTACCCGGGGATCTGGAGGGGATTAGGTGTGAGAGGAATGTGGGGCGAGGACGGGGGGGGAGGGCGGTGGGCGGGCGGAGGTTTGTGTGAAGGGGACGGCGAAGAACTGGAAACCGAAGCGACGATAGAGACCCGCTCGCAAAGAGCTCATCCGCGTCTGAGACCCTTGGCTCCGGAAGCGGTGGCAACGGCCATGTCGACCATTTATATGGACCTGGTAGCCTTGGGTGCACTACTTTGGCAAGGTGGAGATCCTGTGTGTGCACTAGGACCATGGGGAGGTGAGGGGTCGATGGGGCATCATGCATCATGGGAGGGAATGACGACTTGTCGACATGATTTCTTTCGAGGACTTCCGCTAACTTCGAATTTGCAACTGAGAAGAATCGGAGATCCATCCTGCGACCTCTGGTCATGGATTTATAACTCGCTACAGGATCGCCTAGACTTGCATTTAGGCTCGACACCAAGACGCCAAAAAGTCAGATCGACTGGCAGATCAAGTCAGAATCGAGGCGATGAGCGCTAGCCGCCCAAATAATATCTGAGTTTCCGGGGAACATGACTTTCGCCTCATGCATGGCCACAGTTGGAGTACTTGTAGATAGAACTGCTGCGAAGATATGGTTTACCTTCCTTGCTCATGGCTTCCCTCATGGCTTCCTTGATGGTATGGCTTCGTTATAACTCGTCGTGAGTTGCCGGTCCGGCTCAGAAGCAGCCTATCTCAAGCCAGGCCGGGTTTGGAGTTTCGCAGATCATCAAGAACGTCATTGCTAGGCCAAGACTGCCGCCAATAGGTAGTTTCCGCATCACCGCTGCATCACTGATGAACATACAACAAGAAAGGAGAATTATCCTTCCACTCCAGAGTTCAGATCTTCAGAGCTCCTGCAGTGGCCACACTGGCGGTGCCTGTACAAGCATATATTGCCACTGGCAGCCCTGTGTCGGTCAGGAGCTTGAAGTCGTTTAACTCGCACACTGGCCGCGGTCATATTCCAACCGTCGCAAGGGCCGTCGTGTATGTATTTTCACGTCGACGGCGAATGAAGAACCCGGACCTCCAAAACGGGCCAAGGACGCGGGTGCCTGTCGTGCGATGGTCGGGTTTACGAAGGAGTACGACCTTGTTATTATTTTCTGCTTCGTTACTGAAGCAATATAGAAGAAGACGACGTCCTCGGGCCAAGCCTCGGGCGCAATTTGGTTGACTATACTGGAATGACTCGGACGCACGATTCCCCTGGTGAATATTTTAGGGTCGTTCCGCCTCTTGTCTGGCGTGCGCTAAAAGTGGTTCAAGACCGCGTACAAGTGGACTTTTAGCTCATAAGGTTGTGTGTTTTCGATGCAGCACCCTTTCATCGAAATGATGCATTTCCACTTCTCGCCACGGCGTTGCTCGTGCCAGTGCCTTCGGTACACCTTGATCTTGTCAATAGTTTTCCATGGGGAAAGACATTACTACGTTGACGCTCCTTGCGATGGTTTTGCACTAGATTTTGTCGACTAATGTGATGTGGGAGACCACTTTTTTATTTGCGGACTCCGTTATCTAAGTCAGTATGGTGCTTGCGCTCTATCGACATGAAAATCGTTGTAATGCCTCAGTTTATTTATTCAAAATGGAGTGGAGTTGAGAACTGCCACCTTTCCCCTTCGGGAAACCTAGGCAAGGTTGGCAGTCGAGTAGTACCCTGCGGCCTGAGGGCTACAGCGGCAGTTGTGGGGCTGAGCGCTGAACCCCAACATACACCACCTGCACGTCTTGTCTCTCCTACCGAGCACTCTTCCCCTTCCTCTACTCCCAGGGGGGATACTTTCCACCTATCCGACATCGACCACGGTCTTCCTCTGGGAGGAGCCCCCTATCACACCCTTTTGACCTCTCATTTGTTACACCCCCTTATTACTCACGACACGGAGGCATGTGACGGCGTAGCAACCGGTCGTACTATCCCGGGTTATAAATGGATTTTTAAAAAAGAAGAGTTGGAACGAAAAGGTGATAGGACTCGGATACACCTCATACACGGAGGGGGCTTGGCAGAGCGAAGGAAGGTCTCTGGGAGAGAAAGCAAGTATCCAACAACTGATGGTATGCACCACAGCACCAGTCCCTCTTGGAATCACTGCGCAGTAGCTGAGTCTCATCGGGCAGCAGTTGAGTGGGCGATGACCGTGGGCCTGCCGTAAGATCCGAACGGCTACTCGTGCTTCCTTTCTGCTCTAAAATAAAAGACCAGCATCTGAGTCAGAGTCGTTACCGCGTCGCACTACCTGACGGCCGGAGGGCTGGAGAGAGCGTGCTATCAATGAAGAAAAAAAAATACATAAGCGTTCGTGTTTGGAGCCAAGTCGAATAAAAATCGCGCATACGCAGGAACGTGTGGCCAAACTGCCTCACTCACCCACGGGCCCACGCACAGTCGTGATCGTGGTCCCTGAATCGTGCTTCGCTCAAATATTAATAAAGCTTTCCCCCATGGGGCCGCCACAATTCAAAGCCCAGAGGGCCCTTTTTACGTCACACTCGTCCCACACCCTCCAGTGGGAGCAAGATCTAATAGAGCGAGGCCGCCGTAGCAGGTGCGCAAAGTTAGTCGCGGCGATTGTCCCCTCCTTTCATCTTCGCGGGCAACGCTTGTTTCGCCAGATGCAATACAGCGCGCGAGGAGCGGACGGAAGGAACGAACAGAACGAGTGAATGAACGGGTGGGGTCACTCTATATTAATATATTCCCCGACGGAATTGCGTAGCGTCACCGGGACCTCTGTGCGCAATTTTTTTTTTTCCATTTTCTTCTCCCATGGAGAGATATATCATGCACCTGAGTACCGGGCTAGTGGCGAGAAAGGGGTTGGGTCACCATGCATGTTCCTTGGCGCGGAGCGGAGGTTGTACTGTGACTGCCCTTCTACGTCTCTTTTTGCCTTTCAGACGAGCTTGTCTAGCAATTACACACGACCTTGTCATGATTCCCGTTCCCGAGTCGTCTCGTGACGGGTCTATACTTTTTTTTCATAGTGCTTTGCTGGCACCGGGAGCCCACAGTCTACTATGGGGGGATATTCTTCAACGAGTGGGGCGGAGGGCATGTAGTCTGTCACTCCAATGCGGTGAACGCGTGATCGTGGCGTGTGGGTCGCGTGTATGCCTGTTACCGAAAACGTGTGGACACTGGAATGTGCGAAGTTGTTCCCAATCCCTGCGGCTTTCCGCCTCCTTCAGTGACCTGTGGCGGCGTTGTTCTCGTCAGCGACTCGGCTTGCTTCATACGTACGGCGAGTGGCCCACGTCACGCACGGCAGTGTGCCTCTTCTCCCTCACCTCTTCAGTTGCTGGCCGCCGCCGTGCCCTTTGCTCTCGGAGGGGCGTTTGAGTTACCAGCCAGCCCATCTATAGCAGGAACCAGAGAGGCAAGTTCTGAGGCATGCTTCCCCCCACTTCTTCTCACTTCTCGATTTTCACATTCTCTGCCAAGCGTCCCCGTCTGGGTGTGGTCCGGTTCGGAAGCATTCGTCATACGATGATAGATCCCTTCTTCCCGGTTACGGTGATCGTTCGTCGAACCCAGCGGGCGGGAACGCTATTGATATCTCTGCGTAAAGGTCCTTCTTGGCTGGTCGACCAGATTCCATTGAGCGGACTAAGTTCGGGCCGAGGACGATCGGTGAATAACAAGTACGGCGAACGAACCCACCTGGAGAAATGTCGCGCGAAGTCGCAGGACGCGCGGTGCGTGCTCGGAAAAACGGCGCCCGCCCCTTACCGGCTCATTGTCCGACCGAGGTCGATGAACTTGCGTTTCTGGACAACGATCAACTGGGTAAACTCTCTGCCGCGGTTATCGTCGTCTTCGTCGCTCTGCTCCGGAACAGTCGGGCTGTGTGACGTGCGATCGCGGTCCATATGCACATGGTCTGAACCGTGGTTCTGGAAAGAAAGAGGGAAGAAGGACAACTAGATTGTGGTTCGGTCAATTCATTTAATATCGGGACATCCTTGCTCACTTGTTCCGCGTCCTTTGAAGAAGGCACCCCCATCTGCAACTGGAACTCGAGCTCAGATTCCAGATGATCAAATTCCGGGCCCCTGCCGCGCCAGTTCCCGCACCGAAGCTGGAGCTTCGGGCCCTGCTTCGTCGACGCTCTGTTTGTTCCTTGAGCCTCTCTCGTTGGTTCGTCGGCTGGAACCTGCGGGCGCACCGTACGTCATACTGGTCCATTCCCGCGGCCCACTTTGCAGCATGCTCCGTACGAAGAGCTCCACAGAGATTGTATGGAACACCCTACATGCATAATTTTTTTCTTGCCTTCGGGTCGACGCTTCCACCGACGCATGAGGTACGAGGTCCGGTGTCCTTTGTTGAGACCGTAGATCGGGGTATCTCTTGCGACGAGCGAGCGAAATCGCGCCATCAACTTGAAGGTCGTTTAGAAGGAAGACGCTTCTCCCGGCCTCTCAGAGGACACGCACTCATGGATGATCTAACGAGTCCTATCTCCTTCCTCTCTGTGTGTGCTCGGGATAGTGACCGGCCCCATGACGAGGATCCGTAAATAATGCAGGTCAATTAGTGAAGGTAAGTATATGCGTACGTTCCTTGGCAGTGCAGAATTGTCCTGAACCCAGCCTTGCGTTCGAATGACTTAGAGCGGCCCCTAGGACTTAAGGGCTAAAGCTCTTTGTAGGATTGCTAGCCGTGTGCCAGATCCTATCGCGTGCCTGAAGGCGTTTGCACCTCACTTACGCCTTGAGTCCGCATGACACCCTCTCGTGATGGTTCTTTTCCAGAACAAGTTGTCTGACTAACACCGATGTGGACAGATGGTGCTCCCAGACGCAGGCACTCGCAGTCGTCCGTTCTATCATCATTAGGTGACTCACAAACGACTCCGAGCCATGGTTGGTCTGCTATCGTCGCATCCAAGAAGAAAAACGTTATAGAAGTTATTGGTAACGATCGGTCGGTTTAGAGAGCCGGACCGAACCTGCGTGGTGCCCAATATACAGCTTGGGTGGCGAAGCGTCAGCAGCGATGATCGCATCACTAAAAGTGATGATACTTCATACCATAGCATGTTAGGGGCTGTATGTCCTCGGGATCTCCAACCATGGGTAGGACGTAGGTCAGCGGACCGATTGAATTTGTCATGATATCAGCGAGGATGATACGCCATTGTCCCGTGGAGACTGAGGGGGAAGGTAGGAGGGGGAAGGAAGAAATGCCGCGAGATCGATCTAGAGGATGTGTTTTTTGCACAACACAAACGAGTCTATGGAGAGAATCTGGAGGACGCAGCGGAATTTTGTGGGACAGAGAATTAAATACTTGCTTCATAGGTAGGCACCCTACGCCGAAGTTATTTACGAATTGCCGTACAGTATTGAATGAGGGCTGTGACTTGGCCAGAAATATCCTTTATCCGATCGACGGCGCCCACGTTGAGGCTTGTCGCGATTACTGTAGATCGGGACGAAGGTGAAGGAACGGCTCGATTTGCAAGCCGGTGACGTTACCTTGCTCTCATGGTGAGCAGGACGGAGCCGAGTTGCCTATGATGTCTGATTGGCACTTGCGCATGGTGGGAAGGAATCCCACGAGACGAATGGGCTATGACTCGTATTACGTATAGGGTGAAGGGGTCAATCAAGTGTAACTTAACTTGGAGGGGTATATCATCGCTTATTTTATAGCATGTAACGGAGGAACGATCTATGCTTCGTTGCACAGCGCGGGGTTGTCCTGAAGGGAGTTGCAAGAGGACTGGATATTTATGTGCAGTTCGAGAAAATGACGTGGCGGTGAAGATCCGAGAGATTTTGAGATTGAGATTTTGAGATTGAGGGAGTTGATATTATAAAGCACACGGCCAGGCTTTGACCAAGACACCCTGTTGTCCATGCACTCAGCACTCCTCCAGCGTCCCCTCGGTCGTGCACTTTCCAATGACGACCTCGATTCAACTCTTGACATGCCTCACTCATCCGCCTTCATCCTCACAGACCCTACTACTCTCTCTTCCTCCGCTCCAGACTACGATGGCCTCCCACCATTGTCTCCTATCTTCCCTTCCCTCGACCACACCAGCACCGTCTCATCGTCCCCCGCAGCCATGTTCCTCTCAGCTTTCAGCCCCACTGTCTCCGCCGCTCCCTTGCCCGACGACGAGGGCGAGCAGGTCGACGGATACAAGCTCGGTCCCATCATTGGCTTTGGCGGTTTCTCCTCCATTCGACGTGCCTTTTCCCCGTCGGGTGGCACCGTCGCCGTCAAGATCGTACGCCGCTCAGACTTGGAGCCTGATTCCCCACAGGCCCGCGAACGTCTCGAGAACGAGGCATCCATCTGGCACACCCTTTCGCACGAGCACATCCTTCCCCTCTTCCACACCGTCCACACCCCTTACGCCGACTTTTTCTTCATGCTCTTCTGCCCTGCCGGCACTCTCTACGACATTCTCAAACGCGATGGTCGTCCCGCACTGCCCCATGATGACGCCGGCATGATGTTCCGTCAGGTCGTCCGTGGTGTTCGTTATCTTCACGAGCAGATGGCCCTCGTCCATGCCGATCTCAAACTCGAGAACGTCCTCGTCGATGAGATGGGCGTATGCCGCATCTGCGATTTCGGGATGACCCGTAGCTTCGGAGAGGAAGAGGACATCGACGGGGATCTCCCAGCGCTTCCATCTGCCCCACATGGCCTCCGCAACCACCGCTCAATCCCAGATTCAGCCAGGCTTCCTCGTACTTCCTCTCTCCTTCGTAGCGGTCGTGGTTCGCTCAAGGCTACTGGCCACCTTTCGCACTTGATTCACCAACACTCACGTCCCCGTCGCCGCGAATCCACCCCTCTCCCCACTCATCCTCAATCCCAGGCGCCCCATCTCCACGCCGTATACGAATTCCCACCTGGCTCGCTTCCCTACGCCTCTCCAGAGCTCCTACGCAGGCCAGATGCAGACCGCCCTTATCGTCCACACCCCGCCCAAGATATCTGGGCACTCGGCGTCATGTTGTACGCATTGCTTACGGGTGGCCTGCCGTTTGTGGACTCTTTCGAGCCACGCCTAACGATGAAAATTTTACACGGTAGATTCAACGTCGTTTCTAGCGCCTCGTGTTCTCTTGCTGACAAATTCCCCAAGGTGCCTTTGACATGCCAAAGAATGTTGGTCGGGGTGCCGAATTGGTACTCCGTGGATGTCTAGAAGCATCGGTACCCCAACGCTGGACCATTGCAGCGGTTGATGATGTCAGTTGGTCTGTCGGTTGGGGCACCCAAACTGATGACACGTCTCCCGGATCCGCAGAGAATGAACTCGAGCAACTCGAGCAAATGGTTCACGAGACCCACGCACAAGCTAAGAGGCACAGATCATCACGCTCGCGGTCTCGTGCCCGCGCCCACCCACCTCTTATCCTTCCTGATCACGACGCCGCCAGTGACGACGCTGTTCCGGAGCTGGAATACGATCCCGAGCCCATGGGCAGCGCTGCGTTCGCGCGTTCCACCTCGTCGCGCAGCCGCAGCACGGGTCCGTTCTCGCCCTTCACACACTCATGGTCCGAAGTCGAAATGCCGCCTTCCGTCGGCCCACCGGAACTCGCGCTGCTGGGGACCCCGCCCGTGCACCCGGCGCCGGCGCTTGCGCCCCTCGAGCGCCACCGCGGCCGAAGTCACAACGCGCCAAAATGCCGCGAGGGGGGCCGGACGCCGTCACTGGGTGTTCCGCGCTCGCGCAGCTCGAGCGTGGCGCCTCTATCGCCGGCGATCGCGGAGATGCGCGGACGACAGGGCATGGCCGCGAGGCCCATACTCACATTAGGGCTCGGCCTGAGCACAGACATGAGTCTAGGCTCGAAGCGCGCGGGCAGTCAGCCCCCGGCGCGCTCGACGCCGTGGGCACTCCCGTCACGGGCGAGGGCGAGCGTGGGCGTATCCCCCGCATTGTCCGTCGCGTTCTCCACGCCACACGCCGACGGCGGGTTCGTGCTGAAGTCAGGGGTAGCCAGCGTAGCAACGCGGCCGCAGTTCCGGACGCGCTTGAGATGCGCAGTGACGTTCCTTCATGATCTATCTCCATCTGTCCCACCACTCTCTCTCTTATGGTTTTTTCTAATGGCGATTTTCTTATTGTGGATTTGTCGCTACGTGTATGTATCCTCTCACCGCTGTGTCTATATTGACAGGTTGGACCATCATCACCTTCGTTGTACAAAATTATCTCTGTAAACATATATCCACTGTCGTATCGTAATAGGACACCAATTTGCAATTTTATCTATGTTCTCCGCACTAGTTCTGGTCACACCCGGGAATTATCGAGGTTGAAGATGAGGATATCCTCCGCGCCGACGCTCACGAGTTGATCCATCACGTCCGCCATCTTGGACCGCTCGACCATGGAGCTGACCGCGACCCACTCGGGGTCCTCGAGCGGGCTGAATTGTCGGCGCGCGTCGGCCAGGCGTGACAGGCCGTCGCGGCGGAGAGCGTCGCGCGGCGCACATTGTACTGGCAAATGACGTATTTTCCCGCAGCGATGACGCCAGCGATGCGGGCTGTGATCTTGTCGATGAGCGGCGCGAGGTGCGCGTGCTTCGGGGTCGAGGACCGAATCAGCACCGCCTCGGACTGCAGCAGCGTCGCGATCGGCCGGAGGCCCGCCGCGCGCATCGTCTCGCCAGATTCTGTATGCGGTCTGTCACTCTCCGTTCCTACCTGCTGGGTGGTTTTACGCACCTACAAGGTCAACTGTGAGAGAGAAAAAAGTCAGGTAGGGACGTCTGTACAGAGAGGGAGAGACGCACCGATGCCATCTGCGAGGCCGAGTGCGCACGCGGCCTCGACGCTGCCGCCGACATACTCGATCTGCGTACGGGCGTCGTCGCTCTCGATGCCGGCGCGCTTGTCGACGTCCGCGAAGAAATGGCCCGCGAGGCACCTCGAAGCTCGTGACGATGCGCTTTCCCGCGAGCGCATCGACGGTGTGCACGGGGGCGGCTTCGGGTACCTGCACCTGGAGCGCGCACTTGCCAAAGCCGAGGCGCAGCGTCTCCGAGACGTGGGCCTCCATCTGGGCCTCGAGGATCACGTCGTGGCCCGTGATGCCGAGGTCGACGTTGCCCTTGCCGACGAACGAGGGGATGTCGGACGCGGGCAGGAAGACGCTGCGGGCCAAGTCAGCGAGGCGTGTGTGTGAGGAACGCGACGCACAGGGCGATGGGATGGTTCTGTACGAGGCAGACGTCGAGACGGTTCGGCCGACGGAACTGGATATCCGCTCCTACGCGGGGTTAGTCTGGACTCGCGCAGATCTTGAAGGCCGCGCACCGGCAAGCAGAGACAAGCATTTTTCGTGAAGACGACCTGTGAATCAGCGGTCAGTGCTTGGAAAGACGAAAAAGCCAGATCGACGTGCCTTTCTTGGGGATCGCGAAGAGCAGACGGCCGTCAAGTGTGCTAGCATCTGTGAACGGGTCAGTATGTACCATGCCAGCAGATGTGCTCTCCGACCGAGTGCAGACATTATGACTGACCAGCGAACTGATATAAAATCTAATCAAATTTTTTTTTTTACAAAACCACCTTGTACAGAACTCTAGAAAACGAGGAGATATGTACCGGGCTTTTTCCAGTCATGGTGCTGATTGCGTCACGGTGAGTGGCAGACAGTCAGTCTGGAGATAGCATACCACGAACCTGGCATATCAATGCGTCCTCGCTGATCGCCACGGTTTCAAGTTCAAGACCTCTCATCTGTATCGGGAGCGCTACACTTTTCTTCACGCTGGGTAGGAATCCTTGGTGGCAGGCCGGTTCAAGTTGCGCGCCACGGGTGTGGCTGAAGTCCCAGACATCTACAAAATTTTGTTGTCGACCTGAAACTAACCGCGAGCCCGAAACTTGACGCGAGCCGAGGAAGTAACCCAAGAGCCGATCGGCCGCCCATCCAGTGCCCGTGGCTCCCCAGTCTTTCCACGGGATGTACCGCATCAACACATTGTCGGATGAAGCACCGTCAATGTGCGATGTCAGCCTGATCATGGGAATCAGAAGAATGGGACAGCATTCGATTTGAGGAAAGCTATGTGTTCCGAGGGTGACGAGCTGTTCTGATGGCGAACTGAAGAATGGGACGGCAACTTCGTCAGAGTAGGAGTGGATGTTGAGGTAGTAATGTAACTCCTCCACAGGGTCCGAGTCGAATTCGTCCCCAACTTCGAGGGAAAAGACAACGATCGGAGTGGGGACGCCCTCGTGCTGTGATGCGGACACCCGATCCAAGTCGTACACCTCTAGAACCGGGCGATGCCCATATGGGACGAGAATTACGTCTTTGGCACGGTCACCGAGACTGGTAGTGGCAAGCAAGAGACGATTTTCTGGGAGAAATGACACGCTTTGGATGACATGCTTGACATCTGAAGTGAAAGACTTGTGTAAATCAGCAAACCCCTTCCCTTGTGCTCCGTGGAGGCACTAGACGTACTAGCACTATTTGGCCGGTTTTCCAATTGCATACACAGACCTCACGCTTCGGATTCGGATGGCGAGGTAGTTTTGAACCACCCTGAGTTTGAAGTTTGCACCCAAAGAACGCACGAGGTGACGGAATTGAGAGAGGAGAGAAACGGCAACTAAAGGATGGGGTTCACCAGTGGTGAGAGACAAAAAATGGAAGCGATGTTCACTTTCATAGGGGCCGAATGGGTTGAGCGGCGGTTCCATTAGAACGAGAATATCCTCAGAGGGGTCAAGAGCACGTGTGTATGGGGTAAATGAAAAGGAAAGCTCCCATTGTCGCATAGGGATACCACGCAAGATTGATGGAATTTGCACAAGCACGAGCTTGCCTTCTCTCTCAGTCCCCGAGGCAAATGTGAGGATGCCACCTGGGGAAACGTCCATGTTGTGTCGTCTCTCAGTGTTGGGCAGCTCTATGCAGGTCGACCAACGAAGGTGCTTCCAGGCATCGTTGTAGGACCGCAATCTTTCCCTACGCTCGGGAATAGACACAATGCTTAGAGGGCCATCTTCCATACCGGATCTTCCAAGCTCGAGGTGATATTGCAGTAAAGCAGATCCCCCGATGATATCGACTATGCGCCCGCATACCTGTCGACCGGATCAGTTTAGTCAGTAGGACAGGAGGCTAGGACAGGAGGCTAGGAAGACGCACCCGTGTGCAAGAGAAGAGGTCTCGATAATGTAGCATTGCGAGGATTTTTACGATGAGCTCATTGGGCAAGAGTTCGAGTAAATTTCTTGTCGAGTTATCCAGTGGAGTCCAACACTGGCACTCAGGTGGAGAGGAAGGAGACTGGTCCTCCCCTCCTTTCTCGGTGTTGAAAGTCGTGTGGGGTGCTGGCGTGACATCGCCCCTTAGGTGATCCAAGGTAGCCAGTACAGTCGGCGAAATAGTGCCAAGTCGAGGGTAGAATCGAAGTAGAGCGCGAGCGATAACGAAGGAAGTTCTGAACTTCACCATTGAAAGGATTCAGATGAGGGAGAGCACGGACGTTTTTTTTGAGAACAGAATGGTGGTGACATGCAGGTAATTTTATATAATAGGATACTACATTTTAACAAAAATAGACGCAAAGAAGGTGAAAGCGATGACGATGAGGCAGTGGGCAGCTTCGGCGTGTGACATGTGACGTCTCCGTACTCGAGCAGAGGGTTCACGAGACCCATGCACACGCTAAGAATCATCACGCTCGCGGTCTCGTGCTCCACCTCTCATCGTTCCTGATCACGACGCCACCAGTGACTCGACGACGCTGTTCCGGAGCTGGAATACGATTCCGAGCCCATGGGCGGTCCTGCGTTCGCGCGCTCTACCTCATCGCACAGCCGCAGCACGGGGCCCTTCTCGCCCTTCACACACGCATGGTCCGAAATCGAAATGCCGCCTTCCATCGGCCCTCCGGAACTCGCGCTGCTGGGGACCCCGCCTGTGCACCCGGCACCGGCGCTCGCACTCCTCGAGCGCCCCCGCGGCCGAAGTCACAACGCGCCAAAATGCCGCGAGGGCGACCGCACACCGTCACTGGGTGTTCCGCGCTCGCGCAGCTCGAGCGTGGCGCCTCTATCGCCGGCGATCGCGGAGATGCGCGGACGACAGGGCATGGCTGCGAGGCCCGTACTCACATTAGGGCTCGGCCTGAACGCAGACATGCGTATAGGCTCGAAGCGCGCGGGCAGTCAGCCCCCGGCACGCTCGACGCCGTGGGCGTTCCCGTCACGGGCGAGGGCGAGCGTCGGCGTATCCCCTGCGTTGTCTGTCGCGTTCTCCGCGCCACACGCCGACGGCAGGTTCGTGCTGAAGTCAGGGGTAGCCAGCGTGCAACGCGGCCGCAGTTCCGAACGCGCTTGAGATGCACAGTGACGTTCATGATCTATCTCCATCTGTCCCACCACTCTCTCTTCCTTGGTTCACGGTTTTCTAATGGCGGTTTTCTTATTGTAGGTTTGTCGCTCATGTATGTATCCTCTCACCACTGTGTCCATATTGACAGGTTGGACTATCATCACCTTCGTTGTACAAAATTATCTCTGTAAACATATCCACTGTCATATCGTAATAGGACACCAATTGCAATTTTATCTATGTGCTCCCCCCTCTATTCTGGTCACACCCGGGAATTATCGAGGTTGAAGATGAGGATATCCTCCGCGCCGACGCTCACGAGTTGGTCCATCACGTCCGCCATCTTGGACCGCTCGACCATGGAGCTGACCGCGACCCACTCGGGGTCCTCGAGCGGGCTGATCGTCGGCGCGCGTCGCCCAGGCGTGATGGCCGTCGCGGCGGAGAGCGTCGCGCGGCGGACATTGTACTGGCAAATGACGTACTTTCCCGCAGCGATGACGCCAGCGATGCGGGCTGTGATCTTGTCGATGAGCGGCGCAAGGTGCGCGTGCTTCGGTGTCGAGGACCGAATGAGCACCGCCTCGGACTGCAGCAGCGTCGCGATCGGCCGGAGGCCCGCCGCGCGCATCGTCTCGCCGGATTCTGCATGCGGTCTGTCACTCTGCGTTCCTACCTGCTGGGGTGGTTCTACGCACCTACAAGGTCGACTGCGAGAGAGAAAAAGTCAGGTAGGGGATGCCTGTACGGAGGGGAGAGACGCACCGATGCCATCTGCGAGGCCGAGTGCGCACGCGGCCTCGACGCTGCCGCCGACATACTCGATCTGCGTACGGGCGTTGTCGCTCTCGATGCCGGCGCGCCTGTCGACGTCCGCGAAGAAGTGGCCCACGAGGACCTCGAAGCTCGTGACGATGCGCTTTCCCGCGAGCGCCTCGACGGTGTGCACGGGGGCGGCTTCGGGCACCTGCACCTGGAGCGCGCACTTGCCAAAGCCGAGGCGCAGCGTCTCCGAGACGTGGGCCTCCATCTGGGCCTCGAGGATCACGTCGTGGCCCGTGATGCCGAGGTCGACGTTGCCCTTGCCGACGAACGAGGGGATGTCGGACGCGGGCAGGAAGACGCTGCGGGCCAAGTTAGCGAGGCGTGTGTGTGAGGAACGCGACGCACAGCGCGATGGGGTGATTCTGTACGAGGCAGACGTCGAGACGGTTCGGCCGACGGAACTGGATATCCGCTCCTACGTGGGGTTAGTCTGGAATCGAGCAGATCTTGAAAGTCGCGCACCAGCAAGCAGTGTCAAGCATTTTTCGTGAAGACGACCTTTGAATCAGCGGTCAGTACTGGTCAGTGCCTGGAAGGGCGAGATAGCCAGATCGACGTGCCTTTCTTGGGGATCGCGAAGAGCAGACGGCCGTTGAGGGTGCTAGCATCTGTGAACGGGTCAGTTAGGCCATGCACGATGCCAGTAGATGTGCTCTCCGACCGAGTGCAGACATTGTGACTGACCAGCGAACTGATATAAAATTTTCTTACAAAACCACGATCATGTCTCAGTCGGACCTCAATCCCGCCAGCTTTAAACTCATCCTGTCAAAGCTCATCAAGACACCCCAAGACTTCATCGCTGCCGACATCCAGCTCGCCATCAACCACGTCATCACTCCCGGCGCCGCCCTCCCAGAGCAGCTTGGCGCATTCCTCACTGGTCTTGCCATCGCTCGTGTCGAGCTACGCGAAGATATCCTCCTCGCCGCCGCCTCCTTCGTTTTTGAACGCTCCATCCCAGCCATCGTCAACGATGTCGATAAGCACTTTATCGTCGACATCGTCGGGACAGGCGGCGACGGACACAACACTTTCAACGTCAGCACGACCGCTGCGATGATCGCAGCAGGTGCAGGCGCACGGGTAATAAAGGTAGCATGTCCACACCTATCTTCTATCGCATCCTGACAACTATGTAGCACGGGAGCAGCGCTTCCACGTCATCCAGCGGCTCTGCAGACCTCCTGCACGCCCTCGGGTGCGTCTTCACACCACCGCGCGGCGGCAAGCCCTCGCCTGTCCCCGACATCCCGCTCGTCTTCCTCCTGGCGCCACACTACCACCCCTCACTAGCGGCGCTCGCGCCCGCCCGACGCGCGCTGCCCTTCCGCACGCTCTTCAACGCGCTCGGGCCGCTGCTCAACCCAGCCCGTCCACGCGGGATGCTCGTCGGCGTCGCAGAGCCCGCGCTGGGCCCACCATACGTCGCCGCGCTCCGCGCTGCCGGCGTGCGCCGCGGCTTCGTCGTGTGCGGCGCCGAGGGGCTCGACGAGATCTCGTGCGCGGGAGATACGCGCGCCTGGGAGCTGCGCGAGGACGGCGAGGTGCGCGAGCGCACCCTCCACCCCACGACTGACTTTGGCCTGCCCGTACACCCCCTCGCGGACGTCAGGGGTGCGTCGCCCGCGGAGAACGCCGCGACGCTCAGAGCGCTCCTCACGTCGGGCGACGACATGCCCGAACACCTCACGCCTATCCTGGACTTTGTGCTGCTCAACGCGGCGGCACTGCTTGTTGTCGCTGGGCGCGTGGATAATTTTGTGGACGGCGTCGCGCTGGCAAAAGAGGCGGTCACTACTGGAAAGGCGTGGCGTGCATTCGAGTTGTTCCGAGAGTACAGCCTCAAAGATGCCGCGGAGGCCGTGGTCGGGGCCTAATTGCGACAAAAGGAGGAATGGGGTGTACATGTATAGCGGGTGACTGGATTGTACGGTACTGTAATGGTCGGTCGTGTGTAACTTATAACTTCGCTACGGCGCTGATGGCGCTGACTGTCACTTGGTCCGATCTCGAATGACAGCGAAGTACACTGACTTGTAATCTTTGCCGGGGACGTGATAATCATGGTCTTGAGCGGTCATAATACACCCAGCGCGGCTAACCAGAGCGCTTTCCCTCAGGAGGTTCTCCTCGTTCTGTGTTCTTCAGCGGTAATGCAATCCAAACCTTGGTGGCTGGGCACTAGGCATCATTTTGGAATCTGATCCTAGTGGCATATCATACTCTTTCTACGATGGTGGGACCCTCAACATTGAACAGTACAAATCGTAGTCACAACCTTGAGGCCCAGAGACATGACAATTTGGTTGAGACATGGGACAAGGGAATGGAGAAAGTCATGTCTGTTGTGAGTTCCTGCCTGTTGAGCGCAGAACTAACAAGCGAGGAGTGAAAGCAAAGAATGCTAGTAGACAAGTTAACTTCAGAGGTGAAGGGAACTCTATTACAACTGCATACCTAGTAGACAAGTTACTATGGAACATCTATGAGCAAAGGTAATAAGAGAAGTAAAGAGAAAGGGACTTACACTTCAGAGGTGAAGGGAACTCTGAAGTGTAGAGGCGTAAACAGCAGTCCTTATATACAGGACACTTAGGTAAGAATGGTCTGTGCGCACTGGTGACCCAAACACAATACATGTGGTCTGTGCGCCAGAGAGAGAAGTGCCATTGGAGGGCAGAGAACAATAGCTGCCTAAAGCAGACAATACCGGTATCTTAATAATAAAGAACAATAAGAGCCATATATGACTCTGACAATAAAGATAAACAAAAGCGGTCCGTATGAGTCCGGAGTGTCCAAAAGAGTCCATAAGGGACAGATACCGTATTTAGTATGTGGGCTGACACAATCAGATCCCACGAGACATGTGACTTATTCAGTCGCGTCTCAACATCCCTCCATGATTGGGACAGTCCATAGTGTAGGTAACAGAGGTGTGTTAAAGTTGGAGCTCTGAAGTAAGAGATCTTTGACTATGATATACAAGATGATAATCTTTTCAAGAGCCATAATTTGTAGGCTCTCTGAGTCAAGATCCAACTCCTTCAGAGTTCTAAGAAGGGCTTTTCGTGGTTGTAAAAGACCCAAAGGAAGTCTGCAATAGTTTGACGTTCCTGAAGCCTTCTTCTGTTAAACCTCTTGAAGATCAGAGAACATGATGTGCTTGTTACAGGACAATGTGACGTCCTTGTTGAGTGCAGATGATCGACGACCATTGACTGTGTACTCAGCACGATGTTCCTGAGTCTTTACACCATTCCTAGATCAGTGACCATTTTGTCAAAGGGTTCTCTGGGCAGTGACTTAGTAAGTCCATCTGCAACCATTTCCCCTGTGGGAGTACGTATCAGGTCTATGACCTTGTTTTCTACATACTCCCTGACTACATGGTGTTTGATCAGGATATGTTTGGACCATCTTCCAGTGACAGGGTTTAATGCTAAGTCTACAGCACCCTTGTTGTCACAGTGTAGGGGTATAGGGGAGGCAACCTCATACCCTAGTTCCCCTAGGAAGGTAGTGTACCACTGAGCTTGATTTGACGCTTCTGTGGTAGACTGGGCAATGGTCTTCTGCTTTCTGGTACACCATGAAATGGCTCCATTGGCAAGCAGGAAGACGTAACCAGAGGTGGAGTGCTTCTCTTCTTGATCTCCCCACATCTGTAAACACAATTAGGTGTTCGGAGTGTTCAGAGCTGTTCAGAGTGTCCTTGAATGGCTCCGAACAGCTCTGAACACCTAGTGCAATTACAGATGCAAGAAGAGTCACAGTAGCCATGAAGGCCTTCTCCACCTGAGCCATTCCCTCCAGCATAGCGTAACGCATAGTCCTTAGTACTGTTTAGGTATGCCAGGACATATTTCGCTAGGCGTAGATGCTGTGGCAAGGGGTTGGAAGCAAATTGGCTAAGGCGCGCAACAGCAAAGGATATATCAGGTCTGCTTCCAATCTGTGCATACAGCAGAGACCCAATTATCTGTTGATACTTCTTGATCTCAGAAGTAGAGGCCTGATCATTGTATTTGATCAAGTGTGCCTCGGCGCCAGAGGGAAGAGGGGTATATACTGGGTTGGAATCTAACATTCCAAAGCGCTCGACCACGTTGCGGATGTAATCTGCTTGGTTGATTTCCATGGTGTGGTTTGCACGGTCTCTGGTGATGTTAACACCTAGGTAAGACTGGATTTCACCAAGATCAGTCATCTCATATTGACTTGATAGAGATGCTTTCAGATCATTGATCTTTGATAGGGAGCTCCCAAGTATAGTGATGTCATCTACATATAAGATCACGAATAGTGTGTCACCCCCCTCTTGAAGATGATACACATATACTCCTGCATCAGAGTACATCCGTGTGAAGCCTAGGTCACAGAGGACCCCATGGAATTGCAAGTTCCATGCGCGGGAAGCCTGTTTCAGGCCATAAAGGGCCTTTTGTAACCGGCACACAAGGTGCTTGGAGCCAGCTGTGACAAAACCGACTGGTTGCTCCATATAAATTTCTTCCTCCAGTTCCCCATGAAGGAATGCCGATTTGACATCCATTTGGTGGATATGCCAATCTTCAAGCATGGCTAACGCGAGAAGGAGTCTTAAGGACTCAAAGCAGGCAACTGGGGAGAAAGTTTCGTCAAAGTCCACCCCCTCTAGTTGGGTGAACCCTTTTGCCACTAGCCTAGCACGAAAGTGTCCATCTGCTTTCTTTTTGAACACCCATTTACACTTCACCACCTTCCTATTCGCAGGAAGGGGTTCAAGTCTCCAGACATCAAGCTTACTGAGAGCATCAAGTTCATACTCACATGCTTCAAGCCAATCAGTAGCTTGGTTAGACTCCATGGCTTGCTTATACGTTTGGGGTTCCTTGTAGCCAGGAACCTCAGCAGCATTCAGCAAGTCCATCATTCCCAGCCTACTACTACCCTGCACGAATTCATCGTCTGCCTCTTGTAGATAGCGAGGATTCGTGAATCATACCCTTGTGCTCCACCTGGGATGAATAGGCAAAGGGACCTGAGTGTTCCTTGGAGATCTAGGGGTTTCCCTAGGAGGAGACACTTCCCAGTTAAAGTTCGGGGCAGGTATAGGCGCGGAGACTACCGGAGGCCTAGAAGAGTGGGTGCGAGGGCATGCAGGAGTAGTTGGTAGTGGGGCTTGGGAAGGGGGAGTGTGATATATTGTCTGGTCTGCCAGGGCAGGTGTAATGTTAGGGGGTGTGAGAGGGGTGCTAGGCTGTTGAGATGCTGCAGGTACCTGAGGTGGTAGTACGAAGACTGGTGTAGTTTGTGGTACTGCAGGGGCAACAGCTGGTGTAGGCGGGCCAGGCACTACAAAGAAAATCTCACCACCATCGGTTCCCCTTGGAGGTTCACCAGAGGAGGGAGATGGAATGGGTGGTGTGGAGTGACGGGCCAGGTCACTCAGGGATGGGAAGGTGTCTTCATCAAATGTAACATCTTGTGAAGAGATGAAGCACCGGCTATGTCTATCCCAGAGTTTGTAACCCTTTGATAAGGGTTCATAGCCCACAAACACGGCTTCCTTTGACTTAGGATCTAGTTTGCGCCGGTTGTGTTCGGGTACATGATAGTAGGCTTTGCAGCCAAATACTCTAAAGTAAGAGACATCTGGGACTGTACCATCCCAGAGCTCTAGCGGAGTTTTCCACTGATTAGAACGAGTGGGAGTGCGGTTGTATATATGCGCAGCAGTATGAACTGCTTGTTCCCAAAAGCCAAGGCTAAGGCCTGCATGGTGAAGCATGCTAGTGCCTTTTTCCATAACCGTACGGTTAAAACGCTCGGCTCTCCCATTCTGTTGTGGAGAATAAGGCATTGTGAGCATATGCTCGATTCCTGCTTCCTCAAGTATGTGCTTTAAGTCATTGTTGACATACTCGCCACCACGGTCTGAGTGTAAGGATTTGATGGGCTTATTTAGTTGTTTTTCAGCCCACGCCTTGTAGTGTAGGAAGGCGTCCTTAAACTGGTCCTTTGATTTCATAAAGATGATTACTGCAGCTTTGGAGTAGTCATCTATGAACGTGGTGAAGTATTTGTTGCCCTGAATAGAATTGCTCTGCATGGGGCCAACAAGGTCACTGTGTACGACTTCAAGGGGTTCCTTGGCACGTTTGGAGGAAGGTGGGAAGGGTAGATGGGTGGATTTGCCGACTTCACAGCCATGGCAAAGCCCGTCTTCCACGGGGGAATCATTAATTTTGAGTCCTTTTACAGACTCTTGAGCATATCTCTTTAGTGCATCTTTGGACATATGTCCCATGCGCTGGTGCCAGACATCAAGGCTAGCAGATGCAGGTGCTCGGACTGTGTTTATATAGTGTCTGTCTAGCCAATAGAGGCCAGAAGCCTTGTGTCCTTCCGCAATAGTTTCCCCATTGTGCCTAATGGCAAAGGATGTAGCGTCAAAACTAACTATAGCACCCTTATCTGCTAGGGCGCTGGTGGACAGAATACGCAAATGCGTGTTGGGGAGGTGCAGCACATTTGATATTTTGAGGTTGAACCCTCGGTTGGTGCAGATAGTAACGGTACCCGTGCCAATGCTCTTGAGTAGAGAGCTGTCACCAAGGAGGACTTCAATACCTTCATGAGAAGTATAGGTGTCATAGTCCTCAATGTGTGGGGTAAAGTGTGCTGATGCTCCACTGTCCATCATCCATTTTGACGCTATTTGAGTGTGGTTTGCACTCATCATGTAAAGGGAAACCTGAGGTACCTCATGTACCTCCTCTATTTTGCTAGAGCCATTGACTATAGTAAATAATCGGCTCTTTGGTACAGGTATGCTATTGGCCACAGCAAACCTGTTTGCCGGAATGGAGTCCGGTGCCTCAGATATGGTATTCTGAGCAGCTTTCCCTCGCTGCCCAGCCCTCCCTTTCTTCGCGTTCTCCTGGTCCCGTTTGAGTTTATAGCAGTCTGGCTTTTTATGGCCAGCCCGCTTGCAGTAGTGGCAGATTATGTCTGGAGACACAGAGCTGCCCGATGCCTGCGACACGTGATCGCGTGGAGGCTGATGTTGTTTGATGGGGGCTATCTTGGTAAAAGATGCCGGGGGACCAGAGATGTGTGATTCCTCATTGATGAACCTATTGATGAGGTCCTGAGGTACAAGATTGGCAGGGGGGCCAGAGGTGAGGATGGTACCTGCTATGGTGCTGTAGGAGGGGGGTAGTGCGTCTAAAAGTATGAAGGACATTTGCATGTCCGAGACAGGCATCCCATTCTCCACGAGGGTGTTCCTCAGGTCCAGCATCTTTTGGAGCTGAGGTAGGAAGGGGCTACCTTCCTGAAGCTTGGTATTCGCCAAGCCCACCCACAAATTAAAGGTGGCCATAGAGCCAACCTGACCATAGAGGTGATCCAGCTGCTGATACTTGTCATGGACGCTTGGGTACAGCGCCATGGATTGAATACCAGAGAGGACCTCCGATGTCACAGATAAGAATAGGAGGCCAGTGATGACCTCTTCCTGCCTTTCCCATAGGGCCATCATGGCCAGCCCTGCATCCGTAGGACCTGTGGGTCCTGCTTGTCCTGCAGGGAGTGCTGGGTGGTGAGGGACAGTGCCCACATTTGAATGGGTGAGGTGGCGCCTGCACCCGTTCATCAGCATGAGGGAGGAGAAGGTTGACGACCATGTCTGCCAATTGGTTCCATCCAACTTGGCGAGGGTGACGGATGGAGGGAAAACAAGGTGAAAAGACATTTGAGATGTTTGTAAATCTGGTTCCGAGGAGCAGTCAGAACCAGCCCAGATCTTGGTAGGAAAAATGAAGTCCAGCCATAGGAGCGCTATAACTCCATAACACTTAAAGTGTCATGCCTCAAGTTTGTGCGACTTGGATTTGTACTATAGTAGTGGAATCATTTTTATGATGGCTGCCTTATACTGTAGTCTCCTAGGCCCAAATGTTACTAAGGGCGGATAGTCATGCGCGACGCCGTAGGTTTCGAGCAAGAAGGATCAGAGGAGCATTGTCTGGCGAAGGACGCTCCAAGTCCATCTCTAGCCTAGTAGCATGAAGGCTGGGGCTATCCAAGAACTACAGTAAAGGGTAGTACCCTAGAGAGGAGCCAACAGCAAATTCCAGAAGTGATGATAGGGATCAACTCCCATAACAATCACAACTGTCGTCTGTGGAGTCTCTAGACCAGACCATTAAGGGTCTTGGTACTAAGTAACTAGAATAGTGATACATGCCATGCAGCGAATCCTGCACAAGGGGAGCGAATACTTCTCCTGGCAGAGGTCTACTCATAGCTACTATGTAAATATCATTATAGTATAGTAGCGTCTCCTAGTTGTATCAGAGGGAAGGACTTCTGGGTTTGACTATTAACCAGGCCTTCACACCCCTTAAAGTGACCCAGGTATTAACCGAGTATCACCCAACCATTTGAGAGGCTTATAGCCGCAAGGGTCTTCCCCTCTTGGCCTATGAAAGCACTTCCGGACGAAGACCGGGAAAAGAAGATATAGTAGGAGTAGTGCGCACAGAGGAATTTGAGGTCATAGTAAGACCTCTCATGAGAACCTCCTTAGGAGGCTAGCCAAAATGGCACATGACGAAGTCATGGTGGACGAGAAAGGATGTGTCAAATTAATGGTAGAGGATGCTCACTGAAAGTGTGGAGGACAACAAAAAATGTGGTCGGCTGAGAGAGCAAGGTGACACAAGTAGATCTGTTAAAAACGCAAGTTAGTTATTAGGCGTCAGGGCCCATAACCTGTTGAGCGCAGAACTAACAAGCGAGGAGTGAAAGCAAAGAATGCTAGTAGACAAGTTAACTTCAGAGGTGAAGGGAACTCTATTACAACTGCATACCTAGTAGACAAGTTACTATGGAACGTCTATGAGCAAAGGTAATAAGAGAAGTAAAGAGAAAGGGACTTACACTTCAGAGGTGAAGGGAACTCTGAAGTGTAGAGGTGTAAACAGCAGTCCTTATATACAGGACGCTTAGGTAAGAATGGTCTGTGCACACTGGTGACCCAAACACAATACATGTGGTCTGTGCGCCAGAGGGAGAAGTGCCATTGGAGGGCAGAGAACAATAGCTGCCTAAAGCAGACAATACCGGTATCTTAATAATAAAGAACAATAAGAGCCATATATGACTCTGACAATAAAGATAAACAAAAGCGGTCCATGTTACGTTCCTTCCGGACGTCTGCTATCAATCACGTGACCGTTGCCGGTTCACTGCGTCCAAGTGGTGTGTCGTGCCCAAGGACCAAGATAACGTCGATAATGATAAGATGAAGAAGTCGGCGATGACTAAGCACGGCTTATAGCGGAACACGTAGTGGCGATAACTCCAGCACACTAGCAAAGAGGACAAAGGAGTGGACGAGACAATGAGGGATCAATGCTTTATACACTCTGTGCCCTAAGACCAACTCCGGCGAAGGGGAAGGTATTACACAAGATATCAAAGCTAAGGACTATAACACGTCCTCAGCCCTCTACTTATACTACAGAGGGGAGCTTTCAAGCTCAGCCCGAATCCGAAACCCTAATACACCTATCCAATAGCATAACTCGCTCTCGATTCGCATCAGTCAGCCATACAGTCATGGGGTCACCATCTAGACCGCGTCCGGGCTCAAGCTCATCCGGACTCACATTCCAGCCTCAGCCTAGGCGCAAGCTCATCTAGGCTCTTCCGGACCGTTCGAGGCAGGTCACGTGCCGGGGTCACGTGACGGCCAATAGCTCGGACCTAATCCCACGCCTCCTGATAGTCACGTGATGGCGGGTAAGGGTCACGTGTGCTCACCGCGCGTCCGGCTCGCACGTGATCTTGCGCGTACGGCTCCTTCTTCCACTTTTCTAGCAGGTCTTCGAGCACTGCTGTGGCTCCGCGGACTTCTCGATTCCATCGCGGGTCGTCTTGCGCGTACTTTGGGTCTTCGCGTAGGCTCCGCCCCAGCTGCGCCGTGACAGTCCATATGAGTCCGGAGTGTCCAAAAGAGTCCATAAGGGACAGATACCGTATTTAGTATGTGGGCTGACACAATCAGATCCCACGAGACATGTGACTTATTCAGTCGCGTCTCAACACTGCCCTCTCCGAGACTTATTGTGACTGTGGCTGACACCCGCCACTTACAAGGCTGGTTGGCTTGTTATCACCTTAACAGCTTTCCTCGTCCTCAGTCTCACAAAGTTGACCCCACAACCTGACGTGATGGTGATTGTTCTGTGGGTAATGGGCCTGGTATCAAGTTTCACTGTCTGGGTAGCCGCGGGGATGGTCCATGACAGCACTCAAGAATACATTAAAGCCTCTGAGAAGCATGAGGACCCCCTAGAGTATGCCCGGATCTGTTGCTACCTCTATGAGGGTATGGTGAAGTGGTACATGCCGGTGATGATCATTGCCATTTCCGTACTTGCCCACATTGCTGCCTCACTCTTCCTCACCGGAATTGTGATATTCCTCTTTCATAGTGAGGGCAGGGCATCAGGAATTTCGGTCACAATCATTATTTCTGCCATCTCCGCATTATATGTGGTATTCACAATCGCCCCCATCTATTACCCCGAATTCCCCTACAGGACCCTACTGTCTAGGACCGTCTGGTTACCTTACCAAGTCACCCATAGCCAAACTTACCAGGATTGCGGCCATGGTGGTGAACAGACACGTATCAGCACTGACGTGGAAGAGGGCCACATGCAAGTACTAGCCAATGGCTCGGATGAGTCTGACGACCGCACGAAACCAGACGCAGGCGCAATCCGTTCAGTTGTCGACGACCTCACATACTTGGAGGGCATCAAACTCGAACCGTTCGTCCTTGGTGCCCCGAGCTCGTTCAATTCCAATAGGGACAAGCAGGTCAGGGAGGTCGTCACAGCGGACGGGGATAACAGGGGCAGTATGGGTGGCGCCTGCACTCTGCAGCCGAACGAGGTGAAGGAACTTGCTCTCGTTGTCACATGCTTCGTCTCAAAGCCCTGGTGGTTCTCGCCCACGCTCACACAGCACGATAACACGACTGAGGGCCTCAGCAGCCTGATCACACGCCTCCTGAAGATGTGCACTGATCCTAGCGTCTGGCCGACAGAGGAAGCACGGCGCAAGCATTCCCATGCGTGCATCGACACCGCTCTGTCCTTTGTACTTGCCGTTGGCGACGACTGGGAGTGGTTTCCTGAGCCCAAGGTCATGTCCCAGGTACTTACATACCTCGGCAACGTCGAGAGGATCCGCGAACCAACAACCCCCGGTTTTGATATGGCATTCGCGGCATGCTGGACGTGCGTGGCCCTTGTGGCCGTGCGCAGGATGCTGAACACGCAGGCGGTACGGACCGCGGCACAGCACATCATCACCTGTCTCGCCGAGGAGCTAGGGAGGAAAGGTTTGGATGGGGACGAGGTGGCGGCCAAGACAACCAAGATCACTGACCTTCACCTAAAGAGAGGATGGGCGGCGGCGCACATCTTGCACACTGCCCTCAATCGCGAGGTAGAGCACGACAAGATGGAGGAGCTGTTTTTGGAGACCCTTGCAGATCCGCCAACCATAGTTGCCATCAAAGACCTTAGAGACGCGTGGAACTCGCTTGATTGGGCAGACAAGACTGACGAAGCAATCACCAACCTCGTGGAGACCATGTTATCCACCACGGGCGGCATACTCAGCTATCTCCCCACTGCAGTCCTCCCATGGGCACCAGATTCCCGTTCAGCTTCAGGGTCGAGTGACAGGATTTGCACAGCACCTCTGCACTTGATTCCCCACTTCCTCCCTCCCCAATTCCTTACTCGGCGATTATGGCTCTGCGTCTCAGCGTTGGAAAGGTTCGAAGCCAGGGGTTGGAGCGACTCTGATAAGCCAAACGCGTTGGGAGACTTGTGCGCACCGGAGTTGGATGTCCCTGAAATCAGGCGGGTCTTCCACGATAACTCAACAGGCCCCATGGAGGCCCAGCTCTGGCGCCTACAGGATCTGCGCAATGGCGGTTTCGTATTTATGCTCGAACTTTTCATGGCCACAGTCCGCGCCAGCAAAGGTCTCACAGCACAACTCCCTCTTCATCGGCACTTTCAAGAGCCTCACGTCCGACTGGAAAGGCCACCGAGATGCGCCAGGTACGCAGCGCCTTCTGGTCTATCTCCTCCGGCAAGTACTCCCAAAAAGTAAGGAGGCACCTGCCGAGGACGTCCCCGCGTACATCGTCGACAAGTTCCTGACCTTCATAGGGGAGGTGTTGGCTGGGAAGGAAGGCGACCATGCCAGTGTCACCGATGCCCTCCAACTCATCAGGGAGTTTGTCGAGCTCCATGGCGGGACACATGCTGTCGCACAGGATGCTCTGCTGACGATTTCTCAAAGTCACTCACTTTCCCTCTTTTAAGTTAGTTGCCTCTCGCTCGGCCGATTCTCGCTCACTGCGATACAGACATACTAGTATACACTATACCCTACAGACTCGGAGTACGTTAGCCTAGTAATAGAGTGTTGTTTCAAAGATTATACGGGAAAATTGGGGCGTAGCATTAGGGGTGCGCTGCCCCGGATCCGGGAATTCACTCATGACAAGTGCCACTGCCGACCGCAGGGCAAGTAGATTCTAGATTCAAACATTATTCAAAATAATTCATTTTTATATTATAAAAGTATTGGTACGGCGAATTTGAGGGTTCTGATGTTTCTTTTCGGGTATTTACATTTCCGAGTAACAAGAATAAAATCTGTCGAGTTTGGCATTGAGTGAGTGGCCTTCCGATACTGTACAACATTCATTTACCCTCCCCGTCTCTTTATATCGCATGCACAATATCACGCATCCTAGCTGCCGGGCCTCGAACCGCGCCTATCTCAGGCGGCAAGCAGCTCCCAATCTGGCTCTTCCCGTCCCCGCCCCTCTTGTGCATGTACGTGAGCAGCTTCCCGTCCTCGCACTCGTCGAGACTGGAGCTGCCTGCAGGGCCCAGACCACGTGCGATGACAATCTTTTGCACGTCCCGGAGCATCTTCCCTTACGATTTGTCCAGCCATTTCCCGGCGCTCAACCCAGAGATCCAGCACGTCCGCTCCCGCCCGTCTGCGCACATGACTGGCGTGTTGTCCCCGTACCTACTCGGGCGCCAGGTCCTTCTACTATCTGCCATTCGCACAGCTCGGTACTAAACTCGCCCCGGTCATTCACGCCCAAGCACGGCGCCGGCGTCTCCGACAGCGCCAGTTGCGGGTAAGTTACAGCTTGAGTCAACTTGTTCCAGTAGAGTTGATCAAGGTAGTACACTGAGCGGCTGTGGCAAGACCACCTCTACTAGGGCGTCCTGAAGAACTTGCTCCTGGCACGGACAATGTTGACAGTTGGCGATGTTACCTTCGCCGTCGAAGTAGAAGATTGTGACGGTCTAGGGCGGAGTACGGCGTGAGCGGAGGCACAGAGCGCTGTCTTTTGAGAGAACGAAGCTCATCCCTTTTTTCCGTGCCAATTTCGCTGTAACACGTGACGCGTGACGCATGACGCGTGACCCTTCGACCTTTTCGTCCAGGAGTCCGTCCGATCGCTTTTCTTTGCGCCTATTTTTTGTTGGAATGCAGTATCTTATATAAAATGACCTGCCAGTGCGTGTCACCGAATAAACCCCATCCTGTTCTCGATACCTCTGTATACTCTCACCTGAATCCTATCAATGGCGAAGTTCAAAACTTCCTTCGTTATTGCTCGCGTTCTACTTCAATTCTGCCCTCGACTTGGCACTATTTCGTCGACTGTACTGGCTACCTTGGACCACCTAAGGGGCGATGTCACGCCAGCACCCCACATGACCTCCAACAATGAGGAAGGAGGGACCCAGTCTCCTTCCTCTTCACCTGACTGTCGGACTCCATTGGATAATTCGACAAGAAATTTACTCGAACTCTTGCCCAATGAGCTCATCGCAAAAATCCTCTCAATGCTACATAATCAAGACCTTTTCTCTTGCACCCGGGTGCGTCTACCCAGCAGCTTCCTGACCTACTGTTACGACTAAACTAATACGATCTCGACAGGTGTGCCGGCGCATGGTCGATATTATCGAGGGATCTGCTTTACTACAATATCACCTCGAGCTTGGAAGATCCGGTATGGAAGATGGCTCTCTAAGCATTATGTCTATTCCCGAGCGTAGGGAAAGATTGCGGTCCTACAACGATGCGTGGAAGCACCTTCGTTGGTCGACCTGTATAGAGATTGACAGATGCAGTCATTACGTGGACACTTCCCCAGGTGGCATCCTCATACTTGTCCCAAGGACTCGGAGAGAAGGCAAGCTCATGTTTGTGCGAATTCCATCGATCTTGCGTGGCATCCCTATGCGACAATGGGAATTTTCCTTTTCATTCCTCCCACAGGAACATGCACTCGACCCCTCCGAGGACATTCTCGTTGTAATGGAATGCGATCACTTGCCCTTCAATCCATTGGTCCCCTATGAAAGTGAACACCGCTTCCACTTTTTGTCTCTCACCACTGGGGAACCACATCCTCTAGCTGCTATTTCTCTCCTCTCTGAATCCAGTCACCTTATGCATTCTTTGGATGTGGCACATTTTAAACTCAGCATCGCTCAAAACTACCTCGCCATCCTGCATCCGAAGTGTGAACTCTGTGTATGCAATTGGAAAACCGGCCAGATAGTGCTAGTACGTCTAGTGCCCCCACGGAGAAGGGAAAGGGAGTGCTGATTTACACAAGTCTTTCTCTTCAGATGCAATCCCAAGCATGTCATTTCTCCCAGAAAATCGTCTCTTGCTTGCCACTACCCGTCTCGGTGACCTTTCCAAAGACACAATCCTCGGTGGGTATGGACATCGCCCGGTTTTAGTGGTGTACGACTTGGATCGGGAGTCCGCATCGCAGCACGAGGGCGCCCCCACTCCGATCGCTGTCTTTTCCCTCGACATTGGGGATGAATTCTACTCACATCCCATGATGAAGTTCCATTACCACCTCAACACCCGCTCCTACTCTGACGAAGTTGCCGTCCCATTCTTCAATTCGCCATCAGAACAGCTCATCTCCCTCGAAACAAATAGCATTCCTCCAATCAAAATCACCTCATGTTATCACATTCTCCTGATTCCCATGGGCAGGCTCACATCGCACATAGATGGTGCTGCAGCCGACAATATGTCGACACGCTACATCCCGTGGAAAGACTGGGGGGGAACGGGCACTGGATGGGCGCCCACTCAGCGATCGGATTGTTTCCTTGACTCGCGTCAAATTTCGGGCTCGCGCTTTGTTCTGGGTCGACAACAGAATTCTGTAGACGTCTGGGACTTCAGCCGCACCCGTGTCGCGCAACTTGAACCGCGGCCTTGCAATCGAGGATTTCTACCCGGCGTGAAGAAACAGGTAGCGCTCCCGATACAGAATACGGGTCTTGGATTTGACACCGTGGCGATCAGTGAGGACGCGTTGATATGCCAGGTTCGTGGTATCAATCTTCGTTGTATCTCCCAACTGATTGCCTGCCGCTCACCGCGACGCCATCAGCACCATGACCGGAACAAGCCCGGGACGTATCTCCTCATTTTCTAGAGTTCTGTCATATATTCGAGCCAGTGAAAGAATATCTTGTGGAATCGCTTGGTCGGTAAGCCAGCGCGAGCTGAACCGCTGGCACACCTACGCCGTGTGAAGCAAGCAGACAAGGAACGGGCAATCTCATCACACAGGGTTGCATAGCTAGTCACCCACTCCCATCGACCCAATGAGTTATGATTTTATGAAGAGTCGAATAATAAAGCATTTGTCCTCATCCCGCACCATCACCTTTCTCACCGCCAGCTCTGGTCATACTACTGACTAGTACGTCGATTTATTTCGCGTGGCTTTCCTGTGAGACGAAATGAAATTATATGCGTCAACGTATCAACGCTCGATAGAGAACTGAGTCACACCTATATCACACATCTTCGCGAGTCGCTGCTTTGCTCCCACGAGGCGGGTTTCGTGCAGCGCCGCAGGAGAGGCAGTGGGAGGATGACTGTGCGTGGCACGGAAGGAAATATGAAAGACCCTCATGGACCTCAGGGGTGCATCGCCCACGAAGAACGCTCCAACGCTCAGAGCGCTCCTCACTTCGGCCAACGACATACCGGAACCATCAGGAAAAACCTCCCGCGCTAGCGAGAGCTAAATTAATAATAATTTGGATAATGCAATAATCACTACATAATCGATGCATAATCGCTTGTGAGATAATATAATGGGAAGATAATGGGAAATTCAAGGGAGAGTTACGACAAAAATTCTGATGTATCGGTAGTGATTTGCTGCCTGGCTCGGGCCTGGCTTCACAAAATCATAAGCCAGGGCTTGCTTGCACATTACTGTAGTTAAACACACACTAAGTACATAAACTACGAATCGCTGTCGCCATTCCTACCGTCCCCGCTGCTGCTGTCATCGTGGTTGGGGTTTCTTTGTCATGTCCGCAGTCATCACGATCGGGGTGGTTAGTCGCCAACCCCTGCTGCTACTGCTGCCAATCCCGTTGTTGCAGTCGCTTTGTCGGGGTCATTGCCGCCTAGTTGCCGCCACCGCTACCATTGTCATTATCATGGTCGTCGTTGCAGAGCTCCACCCTCTGTTGCTGCCATCGCGTTTGTGATGGTCGTGGTTGAGTCGTACCCGCACAGCCGCCATCGTTGCGGATCATCGGGATCACTGCCATTGTTGAATCACCTCGTCGTGGTCCTGGTCAATGGTCATTGCAGTCGGGGTCATTGCCACCCAGCTACTGTCACCATGTCACCCTCATTGCACTTGTCGCTACTTACTGCTTGCACTAATGCACACCCTGCAGTTCCGTGTCATTGCGCAAGGCTTGGATTGACCCCAGGCTGTGGTTGTGGCTACCTGGGGTCCACGTGCAATGGTGGGACTGGCAGTGACAACGGTAATGGTGAGCGGCCCCAACCACTGCGGAGCGCAACGATAAACTTGAAGAGAGTGAAGATAAAGAGGACAGTCTCGAAGGAAACAAAGGCGACGCTATGGGGGAGTAAGGACAGTACGAGGGGTGAAGAGAGTAATCGTCGTACACAAACAGAAGGAGCCTTGGTGGAGAGTGTACGAGTCGAAGCCAATTTCAAGAACAACCCTGACAAGGGTGACGATCATGACAATATTCTCCGCAATGAAAAGCAGGAGGAGAATCGAAGTGGCAATCCGGCTTCAGTCATACAAGGTGTGTACTTGAAATGAACAGTCAGCACAGTGATAGGGGGGGAAAGGTGATAACTCACCGCGAAGGGCCAACGATGAGGATGAACTCGACTGCCGCTATGAGAGCTTGGGTGCCGACCTCTTGGAAGATGTACCATTTGACGCAATCGCTGTTCGTGTAATGCAAGCTGAAGGCTATTCGAGTGCCTACGAACAGCGGGGCACTGAGACGAAATGAATACAAGATGACAATCTGGAAGGGCTAAAAAATTTGTTAGGTTTCCTAACGAAGAGATGAGCGAGGGAACAAGAGAATATGAGAGGGACGCACGTCCAGACGGCTTCAACTTCTTGATCGAGGGTTATGAGAATATCCCAGACGAGAAATGTGAGAGCGGCGACTGGTGGTGGAGGAGCAGAGGTCAGGGGATAGGCTAGTGTGGGGCACGACGACCTGCCTGCACTTAGATCAAGTTTGAAAGGGTCATACAACTGGTCGTCTAGCGTAGGCATTGAGGAGAGGGGGAAGGAGACCCCCCTCGTCGCGGGGGAAAGCGAAGAAAGGAATATGCATAGAAAGTGGATTTAAAGAGACGAGATGGACAGAGCGATGGAAGCCCTGCCGCTTAGCGTAGCTTGGCTTCGCCTCGGATCACTGCACTCGTGTGACTCCATCAACCGAACATCCCTCGGGTCTGCCAGTGCACAGTAATTGATGGCCTCAGTCTCTGGTTGTCTCATCGCATCGAAGTGTCAGTCGAATGATCACGACGCTCAGGCTGCAGAGGGCTGTTCCGTTCAACTGGCAATCTTCTGCGTTGGTGACGTGACGTCACTGGGGTGCCAGCATCAGAGGCCAGTAGTCGTGGCAGTGGCAGTGGGAAGGCCTGGCATTGATGTCAATACGGGTTGAAACACGCACTTGAATCGACTTAGAAAAAAAAGACTTTGGAAAAAAGTGTCGGTTAATATGTGGCGTGGGAAGGTGTGGTTGACTACAGTAAACAACAAATGTTGACTAGTGACTAGTGACTGCGTTGACTAGTTGACTTGAACTTGAACGCAGACCTCTGTCTGCCAGTTTCTTTCACTTTTCCCTCGTTCTTCTTCGAAACTGACAGCACGAACCTCACGCAGGTGGTGTGTGGCGACTTTACCCTCGAATAACTGCGTGGAGATCTTCGGTGTCCTTGGTATTGATAAGTTTTTTTTTTCTGTTTCACATCATTTTTCACTAGTGCCGTGGCTCGCCCACGTCAGCTCGTGGCCCCCTCCTCCCTCCCTCGTCACATGCAAGCCCACCATCACCACCCTGCCACACGAAAGCCCTGCCTGCCCCGACGCCAAGCCGTTGCGACACGTAAGACCAACGTGGCATATAAGTCCCCACCGCTGCCACCGATGGCTACAACGATGAGGACGATGACAGCAAGGACGATGGCGACAACAATCGACAACGCCGACAACACCAACACCGGCAACACAAGGCTCACAACCACGATGGCCACGAACATGCGACTGACGACGAGCTAGGCTTTGGCCTAGTGCATCAAGATGAGTTTTTTTATCTTTTTTGTTTGTTTCATATTGTTTCTCACTGACTCGCACCCTGTCACATGTAAAAAGCTCATCCCACGTCCGAGTCTCACTCTTCAAGCTTCAAGCCTCACAAGCCCCCGCCTCCACCCTTCGCCAGTCCACCACTACTACCCGCCATGGGGCAAGACCTGCACTGATGCCACACCATGACATGCAAGACCCACCATGACACCTGCCTGTGTGTAAGACCCGCAAGCCGTTCCCTGCAAGCCCAGCGACCCCATCTAAACACGGCACACAAGGCCTACCAGCCCGCCACAATGACACGGATGCCAACTTGACGACTTCGGAGCAAGGGAGCGAGGTCGACGGCGGCGGCAGTGACACGGTGGCGGAGGTAACACCGAGCATACCCACCAGCGGTTTCAACAAAGTAACGCACCTTTAACAGTCAACAGTGATTCCCAAATACCCCCACGATTACCGTCTTTTCTTGCTATTTTTGTCTGCCCGCTTTTTGTCCACTTGCACGTGCAACGTTAGCATTACATTATCTTTACATTATTAATTTGAATAAACCATGAAATTTGAAGAAAATTTGGACGCTTGATCTCTTTGATTATTGATAATTTAGTCGAAATTATCTGCTCATAATATAATGCATGATAGATTATCGGTAATTTATCACTATTTTATCGATATTTTATCGGGGGGTTAAGCAAATATAATATAATGCATGATAATCTAAATTATCGATAATTTATCACTATTTTATCATAATAATGCTAGAATATCAAAGTAGGTTTTTCCTGATGACGCCTCACGCCTATCTTGAACTTTGTGCCGCTCAACGCGGCGGCGCTGCTCGTAATCGCCGGATAATTTTGTGAATGGCGTCGCGCTAGCAAAAGAAGCGGTTACTTCTAGAAAGGCGTGGCATGTATGGTCTTAAGGATGCTGGGGAGGCCGCGGTCGGGGAGAAAAAGAGGAATAGGGCGCGTAGCGGGTATCATTCGACTAGATTGTAACAGAATGGTTCGTCGTCGGGACCCATAACTTCTACTTGGAAGCCTCGCTAGGAAGCGTTCGAATTCTAGTATTGCTCTCGGTTCCAAAGCCAAAGATCTGAGCACCGAGTGGCGCTAATCGGCTCGGCAAGTGACCCGACCAACCTCGTGTCTGTCGATCTTTCCCATCTCATCTCATTCTTCACCTTTGAGCTTGATCACCCATCCCTCCTCAGTCAACCTCTTACCAGTGATGTCGTCAAGGGTCCCGCCTCGGAACAGCCCATCCATCATTCTTTGCCCTGCGCACCGTCATTCATTTGATATCCTTAAAACCTTGGAATATAGTTTATCCTTACACCCACAGCCGTTGAGCAGTCCTCTTTGTCTCGGACAAAGGCGCACCCGTCTTTCGTTCATTTTCGCGTCAAACTCTTACCAGATCTTACCCCTCGTTCCTTGTCGAGTCGTCGTAGCGTGCTTCGTCAACATCCCCGTCGCCTCTCCGACTCCTCAGCGTTACCATAGTCTCGCAACCAGCCTCCCATAGTCTTTCGGTATCCCATGGACTTCCTTCTCTACTTTTCCCCCACTTTTACTACTATGCCTGACTTAGCGTTTTCGACGACGACTACCCTAACTTACAGATACATGACATATATAAGGGCTCGGTCTTGCATTCAATAAACTCACCAATTTCCCTGCGTCCGTCCTTATCGATTATCATCTCTTGCGTGATCCGGTGTCAGTTCGGTAGCGTCTCACTTCGTTACGGCCCGGGCCGATGACGCTGACCATCGACTGCAACCGCTTGCGATCAGACTTGTCATCGGTGGGTTCAATGTCGGGACGTGATAATACTAAGTTAGTAGTGGTTTGTCTAGAGCTGTGGCATGGCTGGCAGCCTAGGTCATGTTCGTCACGGTTTGCAATCTAAATGTCAGTGGCTGGCAAGGTCACACCGGGCTTCAAGATGTGACTGGAACTCTTGCTGGGATCTAATCGCAACTTGAACATATCCCACTACTTCTCCTATCCTATGGCGAGCCCCTCAGCGTTGAACCGTCCGAGTCTTAGCCACGACCTCGAGGCACAAGCCATGGACTCAGAGATACCAACCCTGGACATGGGACTGGAAGATATCCGACTCGTCCCTATTAGTAGTAGGCCCCACGTCTGGGGAACTGGGCATCACGACGTGAACGTAACGAATTCCGGGTCCACCTTGACCCAGAGCCATGACGAGGCTTTAGTCAAGACCTGGGACAAGAATATGAGGAGAATACCGTTTTTCGTGAGTTCTCCGAAACTCACTGTAACCATGGTTGACACCCACCACTTACTAGGCTCGTGTGCTCGCTCTCGGCCTGTCGATGTTCCTCCAACTCAGTATGACCCTGCGACACTCTGAGGCCGACGCTTCAGCAAGGGAGAAACCCACAGCAGGTGGTCCCACCACACACCCGGGCCCCGCAAACTCCGATGTACTTGTGAACATACTATGGATAACGGGCTGGCTCTTCAGTTTCAGCGCCTGGGGGGCTGCAGGAATTGTCCAAGATTCTACGGGTGAATACCTTCGTGCCCACACAAAGTACGAGGACCCCCTCACGTGCGCCCGGGTCCGACAGTACCTCTATGAGGGCATGGTGAAGTATCACATGCCAGTAGTGGTCAAGGCCATCTCTGCGCTCATCCACATCACATCATTCCTTTTCTATTTTGGGTTTTTTATCTTTATCCTTGATAGGAATACCACTACAGGATTCACCGCTACCGTTATTATTTCCTTCTTTGTTGCATTATGGTTCTTGTTCGCCATCACCCCTTCCCTTGCCAGTGCACACGTTTCCTGTACGGACTGTGACTCAGAAGCGAGTAAATAAAATATATTGAGTCCTTAAACAAAAGAGCGGATCGAGTATGATCGACCGTCTAGGCGACCAGAGCACCATCCCTTACCACCTTAACTCCTCTCTCGTTTTCACCCGAGACTGGTTGTCGCGCTCCGCACACCGCCGTGACGTCAGTGTTCCGCACATCGTAGTCTAAGTTCCTCATAGCTCCGCCGTAGCTGCCTGACCTGTCAGAAGGGTCCGATCGGATGCAGAGTGCGTACCACATGCGACGGCGAATGTGTCTCGGTGTTCGAGCTATGCCTAGCCCACCTGCGTTGTTTGCACGGCTGAGTTGGGCGAAAGGTGCTTGAGTCACACAGAATTGATGGCTATGGTGGCCAACTATGCAGAACCTACATTTTGCGGAGACGGAGGAGTGGCGGAAGGGTGAGAATGAAATGACCGCACCATGTAATTGGGCCGTGGTGGTCGAGAATGAAGTCCAGGGAGTTGGTGGAACTCCTGCGTTGCAGATCCGTTAAGTCAGAATATAATTTGAAGTCGGATGGACGCACAGTGCAAAGTTGGTGGCTGGTACATGTATATCCTGGAAATGTTGATGAAACCTTCTTGTACGTTGTTGCGCGCGTTGAGTACGTCACGGTTGACTCGCTGACTCGCTGCCTTGGCTTCCGGCATCGGCCTCACTGGAGGACTGGCACAATAGGGTCGTGTAATCTGTGTCTCAATGGCGTGCTCAGGAAAGAAATTTAAATGGAAGGTTTCGCTAGACAGGAGACGGGCCAGTTCAGAGAACGTGGTGCGAGGGCGTGGTGCCAGTGTAGTGCCTTCAAGTTCTAACTTCAAGTGGGAACTTCGAGAGTTGGATCATCGTCATGGCCAAATTGTTCTGTCCAAAGTCCATGGATGTTGTTGATGAGATTTGGCACGCGGCATCTTGCGCGGCATACCGGACTACGAAACCAGATTTTCGCCCATGGCAATGCGGCCACATTCAAAATAAGTTCAAGTTGTGCGAATAGATCCGAGAAATCAACTCGGGTAAATCTGGCACTATACATTGGTACGGCGAATTTGAGGTTTCTGATTTTAGTTAGATGAATTTTATCAGACGTTAAGAAACGAAACAACATCAGTCAAGTTTGGCCTTCCGACACTGTACGACATTCGTTTGTCCTGCCCGTATCTGATACATTGGCACCTTTCACATGCCCATTTCCCTACACAGTATCCGAGTCTCAAATCGTGCCACTACTTCAGGCGGAAAGCAGCTTCCAGTCAGGCTCTTCCGTCTTGCACGCGTAAACACGCAGCTTCCCGCCCTCGCACGAGACCGAAGGACCCGGACCACGTTTGCTCCCATCTGCGCCCCCGTTCGGTGTGTTGTCCCCGTACCAACTCGAGTGGACGGTTCCTCTTGCTGCCATTGGCGCAACTCCTTAAACTCGCCCCGGTCATGCACGCCCAGGCGTAGCACCGGCGTTTAGGAGAGCGCCAGCTGCGGGTACAACTCGTTCCAGTCGAGTTAGTCGAGGTAGACCACAGAGCGCGAGACCACCTAGACCAGGTCTTCCTGCAGAACTTGCGTCCCAGTACGAACGATGTTGATAGTTGGCGACGCCGAAATGGAAGTTTGTTAGGAATTCAGATTGCTGAGCGTGTCCGGGTCATCGAGGGACGTCCTTGCCACGGGAGTCTAGACTAGGCAAGCACCCAAACCGAACTACCATCTTCATGTTAGCATATCCTATCCCAAGAAATACGTTGATGAACTAGCAACGTCCAAGAAAGGAAGCACAGTGACGTACATAGGTGCGGGACGTGTCATCACCATAGGTGCGTCTAGTGGACGGGTCGCGCGAGCGGCCCTCCCAGCGGCCCAGCACGATGGTCTTGATTCCAAAGAGCTGGAGATCAATCCTGAAGTCGCGCACTGTTCTGCTTGTCAACGGGCTGAGCCAGCGCAGAGCTTGCGCAGACCGTTGCGGTCCGAGACGACATCGACCGTCGGCCCGTCGACAGGCCCCGTCGCCGCCTGGTGGTCATGTATCACGTCCGCGGCGATGAAGAGGGGTAGCATGGGATACTTCGATAGCCGTGCGCTGTGCTGGTCGACAAAAACGGAGCCGTGGTCGGGCTGAAGCTTGAAAGGGACGACAAGCTCGGGCCCCATGGCTGGTGAACATGAAACAATGACAAGAGAAAAAAAAATTGAGGGAGAGAATGCGCCGCACCTGGGACTACGATTGTTGGTACGCAACTTCACGTGGGAGGGCTATGACGCTGCGGCAGAGGTGGGCGTCACTATTACCGCTTTCGGATTGGCATGCCTCATTAGATGGATGTCACAACTACGTCCTCGAAAACGACTGACTGGAAAGAATGGACCGCCCGACAAGAAACCTACTCAAACTCTTTCCCAATGAATTGATCACAAATATTCTCGCAATGTTGCATTGTCGAGACCTTGCCTCTTGCACCCAGGTACGCCCTCTGTCTTCCTGAATACTACTGTTACAACTAAACTGCAATCTGGATAGGTGTGCAAGCGCATGGTCGATATTGTCTCGGGATCTACTTTACTGCAATACCGCCTCGAGCTGGGAAAATCCGGCATGGAAGACGGTCCTCTGAGCACCCTGTCTATTCCCGAGCGTAGGGAGAGGTTGCGGGCCTACAACGATGCCTGGAAGCACCTTCGTTGGTCAGCCTGCATAGAGCTGCCCGCCATTCGCAGATACGATATGGACATTGCCCCGGGCGATATCCTCACCTTTGTCCCAGAGAGAGATCGCAAGATCAACTTTGTGCAAATTCCATCGAAATTGCGTAGTATCCCTATGCGACAATGGGAACTCTCCTTTCCATTTGTCCTACACCAATACGCTCTTGACCCCCGTGAGGATATTCTCGTTTTATATGAATGGGATCGGTTAGTGGCCCTCGGACGTTGCTTATTCGTCTCTGATAGACCTCATCCTAGTAGAAATTTCCGCTTCCACTTTTTGTCTCTTACCACTGGGGAACCCCATCCCCGAGTTGCCGTCTCTCTCCACTCTCAACCTCGCTACCTCATGCGTTCCGCGGATTCGAAAAACTTTGTTCTCAGCATGGCTCAAAACTACCTTGCCATCCTGGATCCGATGTATGAACTATGTGTATACAATTGGAAAACCGGCCAAAAAGTGCTAGTACGTCTATTGGTGCCTCCACGGGGCATGAGGGAAGGGATCTACTGATCCACGCCAAGTTCATCGCTTCAGATGCCCTCCAAAGCGTGTCATTTCTCCCTGATAATCGTTTCTTACTTGTCACTACCCGTGCGGCTGACCTCCGAGACTCTGAAGACCCAATCCTCAAGGGACTTGGAAAATGCCCGGTTCTAGTAATGTATGACTTGGATCAGGCGTCCAGATCGCAGCGCGAGAACGTCTCATCGCCTTTAACTGTCTTTTCTCTCAAACTTGGGGAAGAATCCGATTCTGATAAAATGGCGCTCTATTACCGCCCCAACATCCACTCGTACTCCGATGATGTCGCCGTCCCGTTTTTCAGGTCGCCATCGGATCAGTTAATCGCCCTCAAAACGAGCGGCTATTGGGATGATACCTCATTACCGCCGCGTCGCGTTCTCCTGATCCCCATTGTCAGGCTCACGTCCCATACCGACGGTGCTGGACCCACTAGTGGCAATGCAGCAACGCGCTATATCCCGTGGAACGACTGGGGAGCCACGAGCACTCGGTGGGTGCCCGGTCCATCATGGCCGCCTTCCTTCCCTGGCTCGCTTTCGGGCTCGCGGTTCATCCCGGGTTTCTTCGAGACGAAATTTGTACGTGTCTGGGATTTCAGCCGCGCCGAAGTCGCGCAACTTGAACCGCAGCCTTGCGACCGAAAATCTCTACTGTGCGTGAAGAAACAGGTGGCGCCCCCGATAGGATATGATACCGTGGCGATCAGTGAGGACGCATTAATTTTTCAGGTACATGTATCAATCTCTGCCATCGCTCAACTGATTGTTGCTCACCGTGAAGCCATCAGCATGGTAACAAGATGTTCAAGCTCAACACATCTCTCTCATTTTCTAGAGTTCTGTCATATCGTCGGCACATCCCCGCGGTGACCCGCATGAAGCAAGCAGACAAGGAACGGGCGATCTCATCGCAGAGGGTGGTATGGCTAGTTACCATCCGAGCTCCTAATCCCAACGAGTGTAGATAGTTATGCGAGTATAGGGTTATCGACCCAAGGGGAAGTGTAGATAGAGATAGATAAGATAATGGGAAACACTGAGGTGCACGGTAGCACAGATGCAGCGGACGTAGACGGAATCGTTAGAGCAGAAGTTGAGGCATAGATTGCATGTTCGTTTTCCGTACCCGTGTAAGGTATATATAACAAGCTTAGTAATTACAGCGAGTTGCAAAACACTTGGCCCCTGCCTTTTTTAGCAGACATACGGACATTCAAAACTCAAGAGCGGGGTTCATAGTTAAGTAGGCGAGAAAATTCTCAAGAAATAGGGTTATCATAAAGAATTGCGGTTATGGAATAGGTATCTCGAAAAAATAGTGTTATGGAATAGTTATCTGCGTTGCTATGCTCGGCACTCTGCCACTTGTTCTGCGATCTCCGACTCAGTGCCCCACTCCCACTCCTTACGCTGCAAACCAACCACCCATCCGCAAAGCTGGCTGAATCATTATCACAAACCCCCATATTCCCAATCTCCCTGAGTACTAATCCACGCATGCACATCCATGCGGCCCGTTACTTGGCACAAGATTTCCACAATGAGCTGCATCGCAGCTCGCTTTCACCTTCCCTCGATCGCCACTACTCCCTGGCCTTGAAGAGCCGTGTGTCACTGGTGACCTTGGCCTCTTACGCAGGTACATTGAGATTTGGACAGGACTTGGGTGACATAGCTAAGTAGACAGTTTCCATATGTTTATGAGGCCCCAATAGCGGGTGAGTGGACTCTCAAATCTACTCACCTTGTAGTTGAATACCAGCAAGAATATCAGCCTACGTTCCCTCACGTTGCCCTCTTCCCTGCTAGCTTTTTGCCCAAGTTTTTGTCAACCACTTCTGCTGTAAGGATAGCTAGGGCTCTGGCCCTGAAATCACGGTACTTTCGGTCTCGGTCCGGCGTCACATGGCTGGCTTGCCATATCGGTCACATCGTCTCGCCACAGCTCGCTCCTCACCGGCCTCACCATCGATCTTGACACCTCTCTCCTCGCTCAACATCTCCTTTGCCCTTGCCCGCCTTCGCCTATCATCGCCATGGACCACCGTCGACACTAATCCCCTTCACAAGACGCTTCCCAGCCCCCGTACGCAGGCCGCACGTCCTCGCGCCTCGCGCTGTCTTTGTCCATCAAACATTCCGTCTTGGTCGCACCACCCATCTCCCTTTCAAGATGTCAAGCTCGCTACGCCGTTCTCACTTCTCATTGCCTCAGCCCCTTTTGTTCATCATATCTTATTATCTCCTCAGCTCCTTTGTATCGTCTCGCCCGTTCGTACCTTACCGTTTGTTTGACTCGATCGTTTTCGCGTTTTGTCTCTCAGCTTCCTCTGCCACTTCTTCCTGTCCTTCTTACCTTACTCTTTCACCCCTACTTATTTGTCTTGGGGTAGCTACTGATTCTTTGTATTTAAACCATCTTGTTTTTTGCTGAATACACAGCGCCCGGTCGCCTCTGTTTCCCCCTCTATCTCGCTGTGTGAACATCCTGGAAGTCAGGCCCTACTGCGGGCACTCGAAGGATATTGCATCGCATCTTGTCGTCGCCTTGCCTCGTCTCGCCGCCTCGGATGGCATTGTTTTCTCGTCTCACTCTCGCTTTGTCTATCCACACTCGTTCCTGCCTTCGTCCGTTCGCATTCGCACCAGCTATCGCCGTCGCGAACGCTTCGGACTCAGCTCCTCTGTCCCTCTGTAACCCCTGCGGGATCCCCTCCGCCTACGAACTCACATGGACTCGGCTCCGTACACCGCGTCGCCAATCCCGAGGCTGACACAACAAGCATGAGTCGATCGCTCATCCAATGAACCCGACACTGTATAGTAAACTCAGCTCCCTGGCTGAGGGCACTACAGCTTGCGTCAGCGTGACGATCCTGAAAAGTCAGAAAGACCAGATCACTAATCGTCATCTGCCCCACTACATCAAATGTCTGTTTTTTCACTTAAAACCGATAAGTAGGATATATAAATTTTTTCATTAATTACTACGATTAATTTTGGTGGGAAAGAAATTCGGCATGGTCCTGTTAAAACCCCGCCTGTATGTGTAAGGTGGTCGTCAGGGGCCAGGTGTTATGCAACTCGCTGTAGGTAGTTTAAGAGATAAAGTATCGTTCCGAGCCTAGCCAGGACGTAGTCCTTACACGAGGTTACGACCTATGTATCAGACACATATACGTCGCGACGTGGGTCAACACGTTCCTTACGGATCGCAAGGTATCCCTGTCCTTCAACGGAGAACCCACCGAACAGCGCGGCCAACCTATTGGGACCCCGCAAGGCTCGCCAGTCTCCCCCATCCTATCCGCGTTCTACACCTCCACCCTCCTCAAGTTGATTCCCCCGCACCGGGATTCCACATTGGGGATGTATGTGGACGACGGCATCATCTTCGCCCACGGCAACTCCTGGGCGGAAGTTGACGACGTCATTCGGGAAAGATACCGGCAATGTGAAGATTGGCTTCGCAGGTCAAACCTGGCCTGCGAACCGGAAAAGACGGAGCTCATCTACTTTACCCCCCCCTACGCACGCAAACGAATTAACCCCCCCCTCCCACATCCTGCTACCAGACCCCCCATCCAATACGTACTACTCGGTCCAGGCTTCGGTTACCATACGATACCTGGGCTTCTTCATTAACCACCGCCTGGACTGGGATCCGCACGTGACGACGATGTGCAATCGCGCACGTGCATCCCTGAAGGCTTTACAGCTACTCGGCAATTCCCAGAGGGGCATATCCACGGCCAGCTGGCGGCTACTGTTTAACGCGGTATGCATGCCGGTTCTAGGCTACGGGTGCCAACTTTGGATGAACTCAAGAAAGAAAATCGGCCTTTTGAAAAAGGTACAGTTGGTAATCAACGAGGGGGTCCGCGTGTTGACCGGATCCTTCCGCTCGGCACCGCGGGGCCCCCTCCACGAATTTCTCCGCATCCTCCCGGCCAAACAGGCCCTGGAAAAACTAACGTCTACTTCCGCCATCAGACTGTTCCGTGTCCCCCGGACGTCTCAGTTGATCGCCCGTCTGGGTGCCGACTGGGATCCTCCGGTTCAGAGCGGCCCGCACTCCAGCAATGGAGGGGCGGTGTGCAACAGTGCACTGTACGTCCGGTCTGAAGGACGTCGCAACCAGAACCAGCGCCCCACTGCCTTGGAGGCTCTCGGCGCGCGAGTGGACCCACTGCTCACGGAGCGCGTCGACGTCACGGCCATCGCCCCCTGGGAAGCTCACAACTGGGAGGCGCATGTGTCCGTTGAGGGACGAACGGATCCCACTAAGCGGAAAGACTATGTCAAAGGGCTTTACGCCCAGAGGCAGAACTCGAGTACGCTGATAATCCGGGTGGCCGGTATGATCACGAATCGAAACCGGCCCGACAACCTGGTTGTAGGCGGCGCGGCCATCTCCGTATGGCAGGGAGTGTTGGAGCCACGCGCACGGGCGTGGACCCTCGGTACAGGTGTGGAAGTCCACGACGTCCACATCTTCGGCATTTCCAAAGCCGCCGAGGTGATCGCAGCTGAGTACTCACGTGCCCCATTATCCCACATCTACATACTTTCATGTGACGAGGCGGCTATCTCGTCGGTTACGAACACTCGGTCCCTATCACATCAGACCGACATATTACGTTTTCATCACGCACTGACGGCCTTTTACTCCACTCATAGAGACACGGGGATTCACCTCGTGTGGTCCCCCGAGGACCAGAAGAGAGCTGCCGATACCAAAGCCCGGTTTAGCGCCCGCGACGCATGTACCCTCCCCCCGTCCGCATCCCTCCGACGCGTGCAATCAGCCGCGTTTGTCAAAAAAGCTGTTCGGTCGACAGCCTTCCGGTCCTGGACAAAGGACTGGACGACACTCCAACAATCCAACAAACCCATCCCCCAGGCCTATGGCCACTCCATCGACTATCATCACCCACCCGATGGACGCAATCACCCCATATGGTCGGCTGCCATACCCCCCAAAAAGCCCAGTGAGGATCACGTCAGTATCACGAGACGCACCCACTGCACCGCATTCCAACTCGCTACCCTCCACTCCTTCACCTCCGACTACACCAAACGTCACCGGCCGGATCTCCCCCCGGAAGCCTCACACTGCCCGTGCGGTTTCCGGGACCGGTCCTTTTACCACATCATCTACGACTGTCCCCGGTACGCCTACCAGCGACGAGCACTCTTCAGCTCCCGGGACTCCATATCATTCACACCGGAGGACGTCACCCCTCCAATCGACCTATTTACGGACAGGGAAGGGGAACTGCCATACGCGCTTTGCCTCTTTCTTCAACAGACAGGCGCCGCTTCAACACCGGAGGCTGGGGCGCAACCCCCGGCTGATCACGGCTGAAGCAGCTCTCGGACGCAATCGGAGGACCCTGCAAACACGCAGCTCATGTGAGTTTTCTCGGTTACTACATCACACCCCGTCTTGGACAGATCGCATTATGTACCCCGTGCCCTACGCACACCCTTTTGTACCCCGGTTTCCTTTGGAAGGTGCCGCCAACGTTCTCCTACATACTCGACTGCACGTGAGCTCAGCTTACCTTACCCGTTACGATAATTTTCGCCCGATGTGGGTCGAAGACCGTTCTTGTACCCTGTACTGCCGCGGAATATAAATGGTTCAAAAAAAAAAAAAAAAAAAGACACATATACGTTGTAACGTCTGAGACTCTTGACGAGGCTTGGACGAGGGTAGGCACACTAGCATTGTAGATTGTATCGCCTCGATACGAGACTACGACGAATCTCAGGGTCTAGTTTCAATAAATAGTTTTTATGAAGGTATTTATGAAAGTGATTGAGTTTGACTTTCCGACACCGTACAACATTCATTTGTTCCGCCCGTCTCCTCTACATCGTCGCCTTCGGCGTGCCTGTTTCCCTACACGATATCACGCATCCAAGTCGTGATCTGTGCGGGTCTCGAACCGCGCCACTACCTCGGGCGGCAAGCAGCTCCCAGTCAAGCTCTTACCGTCCCCACCCTCGTCCGTCTTGCGCGCGTACACATGCAGCTTCCCGCCCTCGCACACGAGACTGAAACCGCCTGCAGGTCCGGGACCACGAGCGATTGCGAGCTTCTGCACGTCTTGGAGCAACCTCGCTAACCGCACGATCTGCACAGCCGTTTCCCGGCGCTGAGTAGAGAGATCCTGCACCTCCGCTCCCTTCTGCGTCCCGGACTGACGCGTCGTCCCGGTAATTACCGGGGTACCAGGTCCCTCGAGCTGCCATTCGCGCAACTCTTTAAACTCGCCCCGCTCATGTACGCCCATGCGCACCGCCGGCGTCTGCGAGAGCGCCAGCTGCGAGTACAACTCGTTCCAGTCGAGTTGGTCAAGGTAGTACACCGAGCGCGAGACCACCTCGACCAGGGTATCTTGCGGGACCTGCGTCCCAGCACGGACGATGTCGATAGTCGGCGATGTCGTCGTAGGAGTGGATGTTTGTTGGAGGTTCACACGGTTGAGTGCGTCCGCTAGGTCAGAGTCGTCGGTGGAGGTCGTTACTACGCCGGAGTCTGGACTGGGAAAGCACGCGTCGACCCCGAACCGAACTACCATCTTCATGTTGAACATATCCTGTCACAAGAGGTGTGTGTTTGATGAACACGACATTGTCGAAGAAAGGGAATGTGACAGCGACGTACGTAGCTGATGACCCGTTGATGGCCCGAGAGTGGACAGTCCGGCGCGGCACGTGTCATTGCGGCCTCAAAGGCGTGCCCAAACGAGCGGCCATTGTTGACCTCGGGTGTGGGGTTCTCCCAGCGGCTTAGTACAAGAGTCTTGGTCCCAACGAGCTGAACGTCGATCCTGAAATCGCGTACTGCTTTGCCTGGAGACGGGCTAAGCAAGCGCAGGAGCTTGCGCAGGCCATTGCGGTCAGTGACGACGTCCACAGTCGGCCAGTCAACGGACGGGACCGCCTCCTGATGGCCATGTATCGCGTCCACAGCGGTGAAGAGAGGAAGCATCGGGTACTGAGATAGCTGCGCGGTATTCTGGTCGACATAAACGGAACTGACGTCTGGTTCCAGAGTGAATGGGACAGCACGCTCCGCCCATATAGCCGGAGAACCTGGATAACAGACATGAGGAGAAAAAAAACTGAGGAGAGAATGCGCCGTACCTGGGACCACCATCGTTGGCTTCTCAGCCTCAACCCAATTGTACGACGCAACATACTTCACGTTGTCGATGGGAAAATACTCCGGTACCTTGGGGCGTGCTGGTACGGGTATTTTTTGAATAATCTTGGTCGTGTCAAGGCCCTCCTTGAGGTTGGGTTCAGGAGGAAAGTCGTGGGCGGGTCTGGCGGCGAAGCCTCCTCCCCCTCTTCCGCGAGAACCCTGTAGGTAGAACCTGTTCCCGTTGTCTGGCCTGAGACGACCCCCACGTCCCCGCGTTTTAGTGAAGTTCAGACGACTGGGCTGTTCACGCGATGACATGTGGGACGGTGGTTTAGATCAGGGAGATTGTGTGGAGGCTGGAATATGTATGGCCCATTTATACGACGAGTAGTGGAAGTGAAGAAGTGCGCAGCTGTACATGCGTCGTACGCTTGTGGGATCCATCACTGCGGCCGCAGGTTCAATCCCGCTGAGCGTCAGTGTCGACGCGCCGATACCGCTTTCGGAAGGGCCTTCTCGTGCGGCTGCGGCATATCTGCGGCGTATCTCGTGTTGCGTGCATCTTGGCGTGCATAGATATACTACTACGCCGAGAACTTGAAAGACAATCACAATCAAGAGACGGGGAATCCAGCTTATGATTCCTCATGGGTCGTCGGTCTACGTCTGGCCGCCAACATTTCGCGAGTTGAACGTTGAACGTTGACCCCTGAATGTTATTTTCCTTCAGATGCATCACGATTTCTCACAGGGTAGTACGCCGGATACGCTCCAACCTTCGGCAAGTCCTTCCGACGCTATCTGCGCATGCACATGCACCGCAGCAGCCCCAAACGATAAGTGACTGTTGCGCTGACACGAAAAAGATATTAGGATGCTCAAAGTGGATGCAGAAGATAAATAAAAACAGGATATACAGTAATCACATTCTCAAGTCACGATAACATCGTGGGGCGGCGCCTTGTTGATGCTCATACCCACTCATACCCATACGTGCTTCCTTACCCCAGCAGTGGCATCGCTCGAAGCTCAGTTGCTTTCGTTAAACATCATCGTAGGATGAGACCAAATGGCGCTCTTTCCTAAACGCCGGAGAGTGAGTCGAGGACTTGAGGCACCTAACTTAATCACACAACCTTGTGTACAACATTCATTCGTTCTGCTCGTCTTATTACATCGACGCCTTCTGCGGCCCATTTTACTACAAAATATCATGCATCCGAGTCTCGAACCGGGCCGCTACCTCAGGCGGCAAGCAGCTCCCAGACGGGCTCTTCCCGTCACCATCGCCGTCCAACTTGTGTGCATACACGCACAGCTTCCCATTCTCGCACACGAGGCTGAAGCCGCCTTCGGGGCCCGGACCACGTGCGATCGCGACCTTCTGCACGTCCTGGAGTAAACTCGCCAGCCGCACGAACTGCACGGCCGTTTCCTGGCGCTGAGCCGAGAGGTCCTGCACGTCGGCTCCCCTCTGCGTCCCGGACTGGCATGTTGTCTCGGTGCCTACTCGGGCGCCAGCTCCCTCGAGCTGCCATTCGCGCAACTCCTTAAACTCGCCCCGCTCGTGCACACCCAGGCGCAGCGACGGCGTCTGCGAGAGCGCCATCTGCGGGTACAACTCGTTCCAGTCGAGTTGGTCAAGGTAGAATACCGAGCGCGAGACTACCTCGACCAGGGCATCTTGCGGAACCTGCGTCCCAGCACGGACGATGTCGACAGCTGGGGATACCGTTGTCGTTGTTGTCGAAGTGGATGTCTGTGCGATCATGCTGCTAGGTGCGTCTGCCAGGTTCGAGTCGTCAATGGATGTCGTTGCTACGCTAGAGTCCGGACTGGTCAAGCATGCGTCGACCCCGGAACGAACTATCATCTTCATATTACACATATCCTATCCCGAGAAATGTGTTAATGACCCCGGCATCGTTGAAGAAAGGAAAGGTGACGACGTACATAGGCGACGACCCGGTAATGACCCGAGGAAGGACAGTCCGGCGCGGCGCGTGTCATTGCAGCCTGAAAGGCGTGCCCATACGAGCGGTTTATGTGCCCCCCGTCTGTGGGGCTCTCCCAGCGTCTCAGCACGAGGGTCTTGGTCCCGACAAGTTGGACGTCGATCCTGAAATCGCGTACCGCTTTGCCTGGCGACGGGTCAAGCCAGCGCAGGAGCTTGCGCAGGCCATTGCGGTCAGTGATGACATCCACAGTTGACCAGTCAACGGGCGGCGCCGCCTCCTGGTCGTGTATCGCGTCCGCGGCGGCGAAGAGTGGAAGCATCGGGTATTGGACCAGCTGCGCGTTTTTCTGTTCGAAATAAATGTAGCCGTCGTCGGGCTGCAGCGTGAATGGGACGGCACGTCCAGTCCATATAGCCGGAGAACCTGCAATGGATTGATAAGAACATTAGAAAAATATTGAGGGGGAGAATGCGCCGCACCTGGGACCACCATCGTCGGTTTCTCCGCAGTCGACCCAATTGTACGACGCAACGTACTTCACATTGTCTATGGGAAAAGTGCTCCGGTGCGGTGGGCTGTGGTGGTGCGGGTATTGTTTGAATGACCTTGGTAGCGTCAAGGCCCTCTTTGAGGTCAGGTTCGGGGGAAAAGTTGTGGGCGGGTCTGGTGGGAGCCAGCCCCCCCTTCCCCGAGAACCGTGGAAGTAGAATCTATTTCCATAGTCTAGTTTGAGACGACCCCAACGTCCCGCGTGTGTTGGTGAAGTTCAGGCGACTGGGCTGTTCGCGTGATGACATGTTGAGATGTACGGTGGTATAGATCAGGGAGGTTATGGAGGGAGGTCGGAAGTATGCAAGGCACATTTATACGACTGCGATATTGGGAGTAAAGAGATGCGCAGCTGTACATGCGTCGTTCGTTTGCGGGGGCCATCGCTGCGGCCGCAGACTGGGAAGAGCGGGTTCCATCACAGTTGAACGTCAGTGTCGACGCACCAGTTGTCTGATTACCACTTCCCGACGAAAGCGCTGCGGCGTAGTATCACGTATGCCGAGTTACAGGGATAAACAGGAGACGGAGAATCCAGCCTATGGTCGACTGTAGTGCTCTACCCCCATTCGACTCGACTCGGACCCACGATCGCATTTTTTGCTGCGCCCCAAGTTCCTACTGGGTGTCAACTTTGTCGACTGGAAACCTTGCTTGCTGCGAGAGGTAATGCAGAGAGTTAATCTGACATGTGTTGTAATTGATTGAGGAGAACGTGTAAGGGGAAGTGTGGTCGCGGGTGACGAAACAGACGCAATGCGGCAGCGCGAGGTACCTCGTACTAACCGGCCCGGTGTCCGCGCACGTGTATCTGTCCAAACGGGGACTACGTTGAGGCATTCACGCAGCAATGGAACCTGCGAAAGGTGCGAACTACCCCCCTGTTCACTGAGGACAAAGATGGCACGGGTGATGGGCACTGTCAAACTAGCTGAGCTTGCACCTTGGCTTGCACTGGCTTGCAGCCAATGAGAACGACTCTATAGATTGACCATTTCAGTGTGAGAATGAGAGGGATTCAACGAAACAGAGGCCGACACATTGACTTCCGCGTACGAACTTGAAGAGCGTAATCCGACGCACCACCCAGATCGTGGAAAGCCAGTGATTACGAGTGGTATCTTTTACCCGCGTTGCGGTAGCCCGCACGACGCAACCAGACGAGGAAGAGGCAATCTCATCACGGACGACACAATCCTTGGTCAACAACCCTGATGTTGATAACGTTGATAGTTGGGTTTTATCGTTCTGGAACAACGAACAGTGAACAAAAAAAAATCCAGTGGACACATCCGGAATTGAACCGGACACCTCTCGCATGCTAAGCGAGCGTGATAAACCATCTACACCATGTGCCCGTGCGATATATTTGGATTACACAATCTATGCCACACGAGAATTGTGTTCGATCGAACTCCTTTCACACTCACTAACTAGGACCAAGACTAGGACACAATGTCAGCGCAGGCCAAACCTCTCGTTGGCTCCGTTTTTGAGCGGCAGCCCCGCTCCTCCGTGTCTGCTCCATCCACACCCAAGTCGGTCGGGTCAAACAAGGGATTCCCGATGGCACAGCACCGATCAGAGAGTGTCTTTGCGCGAAGCAGAAAGGCCCAACAACAACCCGGTGCGCAACTATTACGGGCTACAGAGCCGCCTGTTGTGCAGCCTGCACCGATAATGCAAAAGTATACGCCATCGAAAGGATCTGAAGACAATGATTGGCGCGCCCAGATAAGCGAGGAGAATGAAAGACGCGTTGCTGCGATGACAGAGCACGAGAGGGAGGAAGAGCGAAGAGAGATCGAAGAGAGATTCGGCAAGAATGTCGGGGAGGTGCTACAGAAAGCGCGGAAGGCTCGGGAGGACCAACCAGGAGCAGACGAAACCCGCTACTTCCTTGGAAAGTGATCCTTGCGCGTGGCCTTCCAGACGATAGCGCGATCGCTCGGCCTGTGCCTCCAAGTGCGTATGATATCAAAATGCGTTAAGTTATGTGCCTAACACCCTGAAAGCGTTGCGTGTTGTGCCAGTGGGTCAGTTCACCTTGCGTCCTACTTACTGCACACGAAGGCTGATCTTGACTTCAGGCGAACGGGCAGCAGAACCGTCTTCCCCGCTCTCAATTATTTCTGATGCAAGCACGCGACCTTCCACCCCCGCCAGGGCCAATCGCAAACTTACGCTTTGCGGAAGTCTCCCCCGACGATGTTTATGTGTATGAGTCTGCTCCTCCTTCGCCGCGGAGAAAGCCGCTAGCACTCCCGCCTTCGTCTAGCGATGACAGTGCAGTGTCCCTCGGCCAATGGAAAGGTCCTTCCCCCAAGTCACTTAGTCCTTCCCAACCACCTTCGGAGTCTCCATCGCTTGAAGAAGTCACCCCCTCATCAGTAGTCTCCGGTCTAACCCCGGAGGAGGGTACGCCCGAAGATATCAGACGTCGTTTCTTCCCGTCGCTCCCATCTGGAGACCCATCCCTCGCCTGGATCGAGGCCACCCCAGTGCTTGATCCCGCCGCCTCTACCCTTCGCTTCGATCTCCGTGGCGCACCGATACCCCCTCAGTTGTCCGTGACCCTGCCAACACATCTAGGGCTCCATCACCACGCAGAAGGTGCTCGTGCTGGCTATACCATTGATGATGTCTTCTTGCTTGCGCGTTCGACCGTGCCCGCGCAACGCGTCGTCATGTTTGGGATAATGGCGGGAATCACTCGGAGACTCGCTGTCTTGCGGCGCGGTATTTCGGAGGACACGGAAGGGATGGAAAGAGCTACGTGGTAAGGAAGAGGACTTCCGGAAGCGGGCGGTCGCTGCTGGCGCTGAAGCGATGGGTGAGAGAGGCAGTCTGGGTTCGAGAGCGGTAGAAGTACTGTGGGAGGCTCTTGTCGGGTGGGATTCCGACCTAATGAGCGTCGACGGTATGGAGCTGCAAGAGAATACTCCAGAGAAGGGCACTCCCGATCAAGAGGGGGAGAGCGTGGTGAAGGGCGACGCTATATCGTCTCTCCCTCTGCACTTCTTCCTCACTCAAGTGGCTACCATCTTTGGTGCCGTATATCTTCCGCACCTCTCGCTTCTACAACTACTAGCCATACTCCACCGTCTCGCTATGCATAACAACGCCATCGCGGACACAATAACCGATACACCCCTTTTAATCGCTAATCTACTTCGTCTCTTTATCCTAACGCCTATCCCCCCGTTAGCAAACTCACCTCCACCCGTCCCTGACGCCATCCGCCTCATGACTACACTCGCATCAGCTTCCCGACTATCGGCCTCCAAACTTCTTGATCCCGCTTCTGCGCTTCTGCGTTTTCTAATTTCGTCTCCAACCTCATCTCCCTATCCACCCCCACTTGCCACCTCCCTCTTGACGCACACGTTGCAATTATACACCACATTCGCACGTTATGGGCTACACGCTCATACTGCAACGATAGCTGCAGAACCCCTTACCTCTCTAGCTTCTCATATCCTCTCGCCCGAGTGCGACTCGCGTCCATTGTTAACCGCCTACATAACTTTACTAGGTGCCTGGACAATCTGCGCCTCTGATCCCCACCAGACGACACCCCCACACGAAATTACTTTGGAGTCAAATATCCGGTTGGGGTTGGATCTCAAATCTGCCCATTATTGCGTGCAAGTTCACACAGGAACCCACAGACTGGGGTTCGTGGACCGCATTATGGAATGCGGAAGCCGCATGGCTCGAAGGTGCGCGGCATAATGGCGTGCGTGGTGGTGTCGAGGAGCGAGAAAGTTCGCTCGCGTGGTTGAAACCCGCGTTCGCCCGGGATACTGAGATGGAGGTGATCTCGGGTGCGATCTCTTCATTAAAGCGCCTGCTGAGTGAGATCCCCGCGGGTTATGACGTCAATCGGGGCCTTGCGTTCTATCGCGAGGTGATGGAGCCCGCTTTACTCCTCAGTGCGGTGATTCGTCTCTGGCTGGCCTGTCTCCCTCCAGACAACACGCCTCTTCCCGAGCCCCCTTTTCAGCTCCCATTTTCTCTCCTGGGAATGCTGGCAGCATTCATCTCCACTCACCCACTTCTCTCCGAGTCATCCGGCGTCCCTTCGCACATGCGGCCCTTTTTGCGACCTTTAGTCTCATATGTCTCAAACTACGTATGGCTTTCCGGTCGCCTTCCGAACACAAAAAGTGATCTCTTGCTGACGCAACTGGGAGTCGCCCTCGTGCGGTTCCTTCCTGGAGATGAGGACGCCGCGCTCGACATGCTTGATGCTATAATCAACTCGGTTGACCAGCGGTATCTCAGTAACTGCGGCTGGAGTATCCCTTCCGAAATGTGGTCGCGCGGCGGGCTCCACATACTAAAGCCTTTCCTCACCTTTGACCTCGTGTCACGTCAAGACGATGTAGGTGTTGAGGGTGAAAAGGCTCCCCGTGTGCGTGTTCGCGCCGCTTATCCCCACATCTCGCTCCCTGAGACTCGCGACAACACAACGTCTTCCCGTCCACCCGGATTTGGCTTCCTCTTCGCACGTGACTGGTCATTTCTTCCCTTGGACCACCTTCTACGCTCCGGCACCTCCCCAGTTTGGCAGCGCCTGCCGTCGGGTTGGGATGCCAACGAGACGGAGGTCGTTCGTGCCACGCTTATTCTTGCACGGGTAGTACGAGAGGCGATTCTCGCGAATGAGACACCGACGTTCGCAATGACACGCGCGGAAGTCACGTTCAACTGCATGAAGGTTTTCATGCTCGAACATGGACAGGCTCAAGGCGCGCCTTCTGCGAGCGGGGAGAATAGAGAGGAAGTGTTTCGCGACGAGACTGTCGGCGAGCTAATGAAGGCAGCTTCTCCTCCCTTGCACTCTTCGGCTGCGTCCCCGAACGGGCTCTCCGCTTCGGCCGCGTTGGATGAACAGGACGACCTCGAGTTGGCCGCGAGCCGGTTTCTCGGGACCGGGATGCCGTTCTTCCAGTTCTACACGGACCTGGTCGCGCTGTACGACGCGGTCTCCTTCGGACACCCGCTTTTCGCGGCGCTGCTCCTTCCGCCTCTCGCACAGCGCTACGCTCCTGACTACCGCAAACTAGTTTACGACGAGACCGCACACGTGCTCGGTACCGTGCGCACCCCGGTCGAACTCGTCATCGGCGGGGCCGCCGGCACCTTCCTCTGGCCCGCCGAACAGGCGCCGGAGGTCGTGGGTGCGCAACTCAGTCTGCTCGTGGGCCGCCGCGCACGCGTACCGATCGAGGGCTTCGTGCACTGGATGGCGGTCCACCACATCGCGGCGAATATATGGCCGGACCTCCGCGAAGACCCGCCGAATGCTATTGCAGATGAACGCGGACGCAGGCTCCTCGAGGCTTTGGTAATTCAGGGGGAGCACGCGGTTGTCCGTGAGGTCACTCTGTATTCGCAACGTCGGGAGGGCACAGTCATTCTACCTCCCGGGTGCTTTGTCCTCGATCCAGCTGGGCGAAGGGACCGGTTGGACTGGGTGAAATCCTGGGCGAGGGTTGATCTCGTAGAGCGTATTGAGAAGTTATTAAATGTTGTCTGATGATTAAACAAAGCATAGATGCAATGGCTATTACCCGCATATCATTACGATGAACTATGTAATGCGAAATCAATCTAAAGGAATGTGGTCTAGCCAACAGGGACAGTTTTGCCGTTGCCAATGCTGACACCATTCTGCACGCTTTCGATGAAGACACCCGAGTAGAGGATTGACTCGGTTGTGTCCTCCTGGATACCCTTATGCGAGACATCTGCTTGATCTGCAGGCGAATCAGCAGGGTCAATGAGGGGAAGCTATTCGACGTGTGCGTATCAGAAGATGGGCTCTGAAAGCGTAACCAGCAATAACGCCTCAGGACGGACCTTGAGCAGACCGAAGTGGAAGTCTCCCTGTCCGTCTGGACCTTTGGCAGCGCTCGAGTTGTCCTCGACCTGAGTGACGGCCTTCAAATCGTCCGCGTTCTGCGAGTAGAATGCCTGGAGAGTAAGCTTGTCCCAGTCGACGGCGACGGCAAAGTTGTGCCACGTGTCTTCGGCGAACGCCGTCTGGAACAGCACGTTGCCGCTGTGCGAGCGGATGCGGAGCATGCGCGCATCGGCGTCCGACACCGTCGTATTGAATGGGGTCCCTGGCACGTGCGACAGATACCGGTCAGTCCAATTCGGAGGGGGGAAGAGCGAGCGCGCGCATCATACCGGTTTGGAGGTCGAAGACGTGCGTCCCGTCGTTTGGCTCGATGAACAAGGGCTGATACTCATGTGTGAAGTTCAACTCCTGCTGGGAGTCCGCTTGCACCGAGAAGTGGAACACCGTGAGGCCGCTCTCGATCTGCGCGTTGAACGCGGTGCGGTCCCCGGTCTGGTCCGGCTGTGCGATAAGCTCGCTGCGGCGGAAGCCGAGCTGCGGCGGATTGGAGCCGGGGGTGAAGACCGATGAGGCATCGATGGTCGCCTGGATCGCCTGCTCCTCTACCGGCTGCCAAAGCGGTGTGGGGGGAGGATTGTTGCCGAGGAATTGGAAGTACTATAGGGGAAAAGGAGTTGATATATATACGTCTCGAGCTCGAGAAAGCACTCTTACTTGGCTGGCGTCCTGACTCCCTTTCACCGCACTGCAATTTCCTGAGTTGAGACAATACAGGGAAAGATCCAAGAGACGACATACGCCAAGTATGGGCCTTTCGACTGGTCGAGGTCGGCCTCTGTGATATTAGACGGTGCCCGCCCGTCATAAAGAATTGGGCTCGCCCGCCGAACTGGGGTCGCCCAGACGGAGGACCCGAGGCTCAGTGCGAAAGCGAAAAAAGAAAGTGGTAACATCTCTGAATACTGTCTCGACCGGCCATCCTGTGCAGGTTTTATACCCCCTCCTGACGAAAAGAAATACAACGGACGCGTAGATCTAGTGCCCTAGTAACTGTTCGTAGTAACATTTCGTTCTCCAGATGGGGCTAGGGAGACCCGACAGGACCAGGCTGGGGAAACTTTGAGCAAGCTGACATTGGCATGGAAATGCGCGAGTATCTAAAGTCGGTACGAAGGTGATTGTTCATTGTTCAGTTACTGTAACATATCAGACAAACCCTGCACGTACGTACTCGCACTACACTGTAGCATTTGGTTTTGCACGGTATTCACTGGCAGTGTGGCTTCACAAACGCTAGATTTCACCCATCTAGCCATGAAGCCCATGGACTCGGTCGACGGGTCGTGGTTACGGGGCTTGGCAGTGCGGCTTTGTTCAAGCTATATCCGCGGCCCGGCACAAGTGCCGAGGGTCGCAGGCACTCGGACGGACATCGAATCAGCCGTCTACCGATGACCTCTATCATCTCGCCCGTCGTCATTGGCACGACTGGCCATGCACCGCGACGGCTCTTGACTTTTTTTTCGAAATTGACTTACCAGCCTGAGATCCTTCCGTGACAGCTAAGTGCGGCCACTCGCGTTTCGGACTGTGAAGTCAGATCAAAGTTTCAATTTGTACAAGAATCTTTGAGAAGGACGCTGGACTGATCTTAAAATACTAGCACTCGGCCTAATAAGACTCATATTGTACGCTTGGCCATGGGCTCCCGAGGAGATCAAACTTGCGGTGAGACTCTGAATTCGTGACGCCTTACGGCCTGGGCAGTATCCTGGGCAGTATAGTACTACTATGCATACAGCTGTTGATCTGTGCCAGCGCGAGGGCCTATCATGCAGTTAGTAGCATATCCTACTACGGACCATCACATGGGTACGTATGAACTCCCTACAGTAATCCGCGGAATAACCTCTGACACCCGCAGAATATTTATTTGTCTGGTTTCTCATTGTTACGAAGTCCCTACGAAGTCACCCCTGAAAAAGCCTTGGCGCCAGTAAAGACGGCCTCTTAGCTGCGACAGAGGCTCGACGCTTACGATTGTGTGGGCTCGCGTGCATATCACAAGAGACTCGGTAAGAGCTGAGCCCGGTAACGTATGAAGTTGTGTCTTGTCTTGTCAACCGCGACTCAGGCTGGCGTGAGCTTCTTGCTAGAGGGCATTCTCATCGTACCAATCGTCTTCCGTTGTTGTGTGTGGGAGAGCGAGCGCAATAACAGGACGTCATCAAAGAAGCTCTTTGACCATTGCTTGTATGTACGGATGGCCCAGGACGTCTGCAAATGTAGGCGTGCGCGACCGCTCGCCAACAGTGTCCAACTCAACTTAGACACGCCTCTATACTTCCCAATGGGTGATCATTGCGAGTGCCCACCAATGCATCGTTGTGTACGTCGTTTCCGCGCCATTGGCACTGTTAAAACATATCAACGAAATATCTTTCGACAGAATAAGGTGAAACACACTATGATACCACCGCGAGCCAATTGATTAGAAAGCTGGTTGCGGTCGGAGTTCTGGCTGAGCGTTGCACTCAAACTCGGTCGTTCAGAGCCTTTCAACTACATTCCGGTGGCTCAGTAGTTTTTGACTATCAACCTTCGATGCCTACCATGTCACTCCGAACGCGCTTAAAAAGTGTCTCGAACATGGCATCATGTTACCCGAAATACCGCCTTCTGCTCGTGCTTCCACTTTGTGAACCTAAGGCAGCGCCGAATGACTGAGTCAGGAACACCACAAGGACGAGGACCAACGTTTCAGGGATGTACAACATCCATGGGAACAGCTCAACGAGATACGTTCCCGGAGTGGCCGCCACGGACATGAGGTAGGCGAAAGCGTGGATCTCTTTTCGTTTTCGGTTTCGGGGATGGGGTCATCATAATTGACATGATGGCGGAAGCCGCTGCTCATTGAAAGTGTTTTTCTAGAGCCTCAGGATTCGCTAGCAGAGCAGAGGCAGGGAGGCCTTCCTTGCAAAAGAATGGTAACGACGAATCGCCAACTTGGTGAGGATCCGGACCACGTGGGCAGCTTGTCACGGCGCCATCTATGAGCGAAACATTGAGCCCTGATTTGTAAATGAAAGGAACAGATCCACGGGTCCCAATAGGAAAGAAATGCAGTGAGATGACCACCCGAAAGCACTTCGTGCGCCATAATCAGGCCTGGGCGATGGCGACTAGTAAATGCTTGCACATCGATCAAGGAGCTCTGCGGTCGGACGAGAATGGACTGTCCAAGAGCATTGATATCCTCTACGGGAGGAACGTGGCGTCACATATCTCACCTCTAGAATCACCTCTAGAATAGCCACGAGAACGGCCCACTTGGGCCGTCGCGAGTTGCCAGACACAGTCCAATGGGGGATGGTAAAATGAGGACGAGGGTATCTACAACACCGCCAGGTCGCAACCAAGATTAGGAACAGAACCACCAGGAAAAATACCCCCTCTCATCACGCTGGGGATGATAGTCGCAAGGTACCAAAACGCAGAAGGCGACGCTTTATGCACTGTTTGCACATATATCTGATGATCCCTACTTAACGCCATGTTATCGGCCATCACCATGAAATTGCGATTCGAGTAACTTACTGTGGTTAACCTTGAGTATCGACTCGGCGAATGCTTCCGCACGTGAATATTTCAAGTACAGGAACTTCAAACCTGCAATGTGACTGCCACGTAATAAGACACGTCGTTTCCGGGATGGTAGTCCAACCTATGCAAGAATTTGGCTATCTGCACTCAGATTTTGATGCGAGAGAAGCAAGCGAGGGGAGAGATCAATGGAGGGAAGTCCAAGTTATCGAGAATCAAGGCGAGAATTGTTTGCGCATGTGGTAAGACCCGTTGGTGCCATGACTTGGGTCGGTAGGTCCGAGATGTGATCATACAGCGGGTTTCATAACGAGTGTCGCCTCGCAACTCGCCTCGTGTCCATCTTTCGCTCATAGGCGTACTCTGAATGGGCACTTGGTGACCATCCCGAGTTTTCTTCCCACAAAAAAATTAGTGCAGCACATGCAACGCGAAACTTGAAGAACTTGTTGGGGGATTGCGGATCTTATATATGGACAGCGCACTACATCCAGTCAGCCTTGGAATACACATGTCAGATTGAAAACACAGGAAGGGGACCCACATACGAAATATGCGACGTGTTTCGTCGGCCATGAGGCTCTCCGTTCGGATTATCCACCTGGTGCAGCTCGAGACCGAGGCGGTTGGCCATGGCGATGATGGAGCGTGACGATGTGAGCCGTGCGACGGGGATGTAAGTGTCGAAATAGTCGACAATTCATTGGGTCGATTGAAACGGACATTTACTACTCGTTTGTTGCGTGCGTTAACGACCTCCGTCTGTGTCTATGTCTGCATCTCCGTGTCTGTCTCTTTCCCCTCTTTCACTTCTATTTACGCTTCCCCTTGGGTCGACATCTATTACTCGCTACACGATGCGTACCTCGCACCAACCCCCTCCTCACCTCCCGTCCTTCCCCCAGTGCCCCACCCAAATACGCCAAGTACACCCACCAACAAATGCGCTCGCCCTCCGATGCGCGGCGGGCGGATAAGCTCCACCGCGACCCCCGCCACGCGCTCGCTCTCCAGTAGATACCAGTGCACGACATCAGGATCTTGTCGAGGTAGATTCCATTCTGGCAGCCCTCGCGCTGCGGCATGGACCACGAGTACACAGCGCACGGCTTCCCGCGCCCGCACCGCCGGAACGCTCATCGAACGCCACACGTGCGTACGCAGCTTTCGCGCACCAATTCGGCACCCTCGGAAGGTGCAAGGAAGCATTCAAGCACACGCAAGCACGGAAGTCTTGATACCTTCTTCCCTCTCGTCAGCTACAGGGCGACTTGGACACCGCGCAGCGAGCGCATGCTCCAAGAGACCGCCAGGATGGGGACCCGACCCAGCGCAAGTTTCTTCTATCCGCTCCTTTCGCGCCGTTATGATCTATGCTTGGGCTCAGCCTCCACAAGTAGAGGGCAAAGGATGACGAAGCTTACAAATAACTATCAAATACCATAATACGTGGCTACAACGCCGTGTTATACAATCGAGTGGGAGGTGCCCGGCGGTTTGAAAATCTGGGGTTTTAGCAGAAAATAATGCCGACTGCTCTTGCTGCGGGAGGATCGTGGTTTCCAGCGGAGTGGTGGGTTGGAGAACAGTGGCAGATCTTGTTGTGAGCAGCCTCTTCCCAGATGGAATGTCATCGGAGAAGGACATTGGGGACGACTGGGAGTATACGGGAATTGCGTTGACCAGAACCGGGATTGGGAAGGACGGCAATGGAGTATCAAGTACCGTATGAGTAGGGACAGATTGGGGATCTTCGCTATTCCGTGGAGCAACGTAACCAATAGATGAGAAAGTGTCAGTGAGCGAATGGGGGAATGTAGAAACTGCGCCAGAGACATCGAGGAAGGAACTAGCCGTCGACGAGGCGGAGGTACTAGTGTTGCCATGCGTTATATTGGCGAGTAGCCCTATTAAATCGTCATTGACAGGAGAGCTCCGGAGTACAGCGCGAGAAGGTCGGGCGACCGAGATACATTGCTGAGATATACAAGGTTCATTGTTAACCGGCTGTATGTCCGCGGAGGCGATACCGACGTGGCAAGTACTAGATGTGGGTATCAATGATGCGTCATGCGTAGCCAGAGGTGCGAAGGTTTCCAGAATGGCATTGTGGCGCAAGGCGATGAGGGAGGCTGAAGGAGTATGGACATGTGCCGTTGCGCCAGCGTTGGCATCCAAAGTGTTCGGTACCATTTTGGTACAGTCACGGATGCCCCGTAACAGATACGATGGAGGCTTCAGGGCTGTGGCGTAGGTTGAGTGAGGGGCTGAAAGAGGTGGCGTGCGGACGTCACCTTCTATCACACCAAAAGTGTCCGAAACCGGCTGGAGATGGCGGTTTTCACTACCCGCGGCGCGTATGATCCGAGGAGTGTATGCAGGCATGGCGACCGGGGTAAGGCTCTGTGGTGCAAAAGGCACATCTTCGGGAGATGGCCCCTTTGCGGGGCGGTGGAGCGTAATTGTGCAAAAGGGATATGACTGTGGGAATAGCAGGATGCTTGCGCGATCAGAGGTGGTGAAGGAAAATGCTCTCGGAGCGGCGTCAGTGCTTTGATGTATGCCACAATAAATGTTGCGGATGTGTTTGAGAATGTAGATCGAAAGATTCCGAGAGAGCTGATTCCCCGTGCTTCGAACGAGTTCATTCCACATGTCACAGAACTCGCGTTGCAGTTCGGGAAGCGTCTCTTGAAAATCGAGTCGAGAGACTAATTCCAAAGTCTTTGATCGTGAGTAGACGTCACAGCGCCAACCGTATTTCGAGTAGTCTTCCATTGTACGCCGACAAATAAAAATGCAATTAGCAAGCAACATGCTATCGCCGTGTCTGAGGTAGGTTTGAAGAGTAGTCTTTGATATACCCAAATGGCCAGTGGCGAATTCAAACCAACGGTCACCATATTCTTGTACCCTCGAAATGATGATGGAAACCACGCATTGTGAATAGTACTCCGCAAATGGGTCGCTGTAACGGGCCTTCGTTAACATGAGCCCGAAATCGACAGAATATAAGAGTCCACTCCAGTCCTTGTGCAGAACGCGCTCAAGTGTTCGGCAATTGATAGGAAGAGACGCTTCGGCCATTGCCCTGTGACAGATCGTGATCCGGCGTTGTTTGGTCGACTGGGGGAGCAGACCAGATGACAATGTACGGTGCATTAGTCCAACTACAGCCTCTGCCATCTTCTTGCTTATCGACATCTTGAAATCAGCGAAGAGATCGTTGAACACTCTTGAGTTGCAGAAGCCGGGGAAGATCTCAAAGAGCTGCTCTAGCACGTGGTCTTGATGCGAAGACTGAAGCGTCCGTAGTAGTACCCAGCCGTCAATCTCCGATGACGATTTCTGGGCACATTCTTCGGTAACCTGCTCTAAACCATGAAAAAATTGTCTTTGATATCTGTCCTTCAAGTAGCCAAAGCGATGCCAGATCTCGTCATTGCAACAGTTGAATGCCGTGAGCCACCGGAGAATACGGGCGGCAACACATAGTGTGCCGGTATAAAGGAGCCAGAGTGGGGAAGAGAGAGGGGTATAATAAGGGCTGTTACATCGAAAGATGGGAATGAGCGTAAAGTATGCATATATGACAGTGCAGAGCACGACCCAAGATGCCACGACTTTGAAGACTGTATGATTGGAACCAATGGTGAAGACAAGGAGGCCTGCCAGAAAGAGAGCGAGGGACGCGTGTAGGAGGATGGGCAATGCATCAACAGTCCATCGAAGGTGTAGATCCTCGATTCCTTTATCGAAAAATGCGCGGATCCTTGCTCGCTGGTGCGGACTACTTGCAGACCGTGGTTGAGTGAGTTTGATGTATCGACGCGTCCACTCTTGCAACAATAACGCCAGCAGGGCGCAGGAAAGGGTTATAGCCAAACTCAAGAACCACAGCGAATTGACCCAGACAGCGGATCTCTGTGGAGAGAAAGTGGGCGGGTGAGACTGAGTAAAAGAGGTGGTGACATCAGTTCTGTTAGAGTCGGACAGGAGTTGATAAATGTTCTCGAGATAGAATGCAGGCTTATCCTGCGGATCTGGTCGAAGGTCCTGAACCGATATTTCGAGGAATGTCGCAATAACGGCAGAGAACAGACCAGACTATAACCTCGGGGATTAATCCGGAGCGTGAATAAACACGATGAGCGCTCACAAAGATAAGGACCCTATCTGCATCCGCCTTCAAGCCATCCGCCATGTTCTTGTCTTGTTCCGCCATCTCAAGATACATGGAGAAGAGGGGTCGTGACCCATCATCATAAAAGTTGGGATCCCCCTGCAATGGGTCTTCTTTCTCGAACTGGGGAGGGTAGCTAGCTGCACGCTTCTATGAGAACTGTGTCACCACTGAATTGGAGGAACTGGTACCCGTTGGGATCTGCTCCTCGGGCGTATTTTTAATGTGATAGGCTCTGTGAGTAGGGGGGGGGCTAAATGACAACATATGTTTATCGTCACTATGTCCGTGTGTGGGACATTATAAGGAGTCGTACACATGGCGGCGCCTAGTACGCAACATAATCTCCCGTAATTATCGATGGTGCACGTAAGTTAGTGTGAAGTGTGAATGTGAAGTGTGACGCTCAGTAAAAAAGAAAAATAATGAAAAGTCAGAATTAGTCACTGGCGGTCCGGCAGGGTCGGATGTGGTCGGATTCAATTGAGATGTAGTCAAAATTTCCGCAAAGTCCGGAAAAGTGTCGTTGTTACAGCGAAATCCAAAATGGGGGGCCCCTTGCGACCACATTAGGCGTACAGGCTGAGTCTGAAAGGGCATTCTGTTAACCATGCCGAAGTTTTTTCTCACGAAAATTTATTTGTAGTAATTAGAAACAAAATAAAATAAAATTTGTTGTAATGGAAAGTAAAAATTACTAATCTGGATAACTATTTTATAACTATATACTTGCGAGATACCAAATTTCCCGAGAATTTCAAACTCTACTTAACTATGAACCCCACATGTCAAATTTGGAGGTCAGCTGTCGTCCATTTTTACTCAAGGGGCCCCCCATTTTGGATTTCACTGTAGTCGGATTAACGACAATCTTAGAGCCTGAATTTTTTTTACATAATGGAACTCGATTACGATTGGACATCTAAATCAAAAAATCTTGCTCGTGTCCAAATTGACGCTACCTTTCAGTGTAACAATCTCACTACAAGCACAGACTCGTCTGCATCGTATAGAAAAGCGTAGAGTACTCGACATGATGCTCTCGCCCATCTGCGGAGCTTCGTACTAGTGCTCTCTCCTCCACGGACCTTCATGATACTCTCATCGCCCCTAGCTATTCTCCCTCTTATCTCTCCGGGCAGGCACTATTGGATAGCTCTCTCTCTCTCTTTCTCCCTCTCTCTACTTCACAGATCTCACCGGTGGACATCCCTCTTCCAAGGACACCTTCATTGTTGTCGATGCCATCTAGGGATGCCAGGGTCCGGTCCGAAATGGGGTTCGGACCCGAACCGCACCGGACCGCACCCCGGGTTCGGTCCGGTCTGGGGTGTGGTTCCGAGCCCAGCTTGAGGGTCCGGTTCGGGGTTCGCCATTGACTGAGGTTGATGTGAACCCGGTCCAGACCGGACTGCACCTCGAACCGCTGTTACAAAGACCACAAATGCAATGCACGCACGGCACGGGTACAACTGGCCACAGTGGGCAGGGGTACTCATGGTCTTAAGAATACATGTTTATCATATAAGATGAAATATCTACAAGGTAGCTACTACAGGACTGCTAGCTCCACCTCGTCGTCGTCATCGTCGTCGACTCATCTCTATCACTGCACCATACTCTCGTCATCATGGTCCTGTACTGTCGTCGCTGTCGTCGTTGCTGTCACCATCACCGTCATTACTGTCACCGCATCACCGTCGCCGTCCCATCCTGCCATCGTCGATGTCACGATGCCGCGTTGCCGTCGTCGTTGCATTTGGCTTGACATCCCCGCCTTCGCCTCTCAGCATTGTGGCCGTCGCCATCGTCGCCATCGCCTCGCCGTCATCGCTTGCGGCTTACATTGGCGCACAGTCCTGCTGCGGCTGCATTGTTGTTATGGGGACGCAGGGCGTAGAGAGGAGTGGCGTGGTTGGGGATCCACGCGGGGCAGCGATTTCGGTGATGTTGATGATGGCGGGCGTTTCTCCAGGGAGGCAGTGTAAGCCCGCAATAAATGTCAGCACGTCGTAAGTTAGCATGAATAAACCAATACTCACCTATTTTGAGTTGGGTGGCACCGTTGGGTGTCTTGTGAATGCCTGCAGCAGATGCACGCTGGTTTGTATAAGAGCAATAGCTACTCATTAGCAGGGATGCAAGGGGCGGACGTGTTCGGACTTACGACCTTGGTGATGTGGCGACAGCCGGGGCGGTGACAGCAAAGGTGGTGCGGACCATTATGGGATAAGAAAAGGGGACTCAAAAAATGGGTGAACCGTCGCAGGGAAACGGAAGTAAGGACTGTTTGTGAGCCCACAAAGATCAGTATGGTCATAGACGAACGATGACGCAAAACTTACGACGAATTTCTTTATCTTTGTGAGTCGCTGTTCAGCCCTTACGAAAAGGAGTTCCATGCTGCGCTGGGTAGGGCATGAGGGGAGGCAAGAGGTGCGCGGCACAGAAGGGGGGTGACAGTAAAGAGATGTCGATATTAGGCTATTAATCTCAAAGGCGACGAGGGGAGAACTGTATATAGATGATATGCGATATGAGATAGGAGAAGTAAGAGATGGGGTGAAGTGCCAAGCGCTTCTCGATAGTTCTTGTGGCCGAGGCGAGGTCGCGATGGGCGGGCCCTCCCAGAGCGACTGAACGAGCATCGATTGACACATGTAAACCTCATCATCGATCCTTGTATAAAGGTAGCGGGTGGGTTGAAAATTAAGAAGAGAGTCATCCTGGTTTTCTAGACCAGTAGATGGGCGCGTGCACGCAAAAGAGGAATGAGCACGTGCTGCTTCACCCTCAAACAGGGACTATATGCCGCTCGTTCAAGTTCAAGCTCAAGTTCCTCGCTATGCCTTAGGGCTACATTCTTGACCTTTTTCTTGTCAACTACCCAGCAAACATGTCGTCCACGTTGTCATCTTCGTCCCTTCCGCCTCTATCATTTCGACATCTTGGTTCAGCTCTTCGAAGGCACTTCGATCGATATCAATATTGGGAGCTGTCCCTTGCGGAGCCCTGTCCCTACTATCATCTCGTTCGTGTCTGTCATTCTCTTTCACAGCTACTTCCCTTTCCCCGCTGTAACATAGTATCCGCACAGTGCTGGGGGCTACACTTCCACGCAGAGGCAAAGACAACGGGCTACATCAAGCGCCTTCTTTAGTGCTGTCGTGCTCGTTGTCTCCTCGCTGTTGTGGAACGTGAGATGACGATGACGCATTGGCCGCGAGCGATCCCGACAGTCACAGTCCCGACTCGGTCGCGTATTACTGTATCCTTGGGAGTACTTCCTCCGCTCCGTCTCCAAGCCCCTCCTCCTCGTCAACACCCTTGCCACAACTTTCCTCGGTCTCTAATTTAATCGCCTCTAGTTCATCGTCGTCTTCCTCGATTTCGAGCTCCTGGGTGAGAGAGATTTTTTTTCAACCTTAATACTTTTATGGGGTGCTGACCTCACCCTACAGACCCCATCCAGTTTGCCCACGTTGAGTACTACTTCAACGAGCTCAATGAGTCCAACCACCTCTTTGTCCACGACGACCAGCCCAGCGTCTATCTCGTCTACTCCCACTTCGTCTTCCACTCCGAATACCCACCCCAGTTTCAACACCTGACACTAAGCCGTCGTCCACCACCGGTAACTCAGCACCGAGTCAGCGGTTTCAGTCGATTCTGTAACAATGAGGAGGAGGAGAACATAGGCAACGATGATGGCCCGTCGTGGTAGCAACGGCAACGCGACGATGAACCGCGACGACCACTTCGTTGTGACCGCAACAACTCTGAGGTGATGACGACGACGACAACGACGACGACGGCCATGTCAATGTGGGGCAGCAAAGGCAGGGATGAAGATGACCGGTGCAACGAAGCCGCAATGACCCGACCACAACTGCGACCACGATGACCCCAAGGAGACGACAACGAAGACGACTGCGACCGCGACGCGAACGACAGTGGCGACGACTACGACTATGACGACAACGTGGAAGGAAGGACGAAAGACCTACATTGAACAAGTAAGCTGACTTAGACTTGCTGCAACCTGACTTCTAACTCACGTCTCTTTCTGTAGCTCGAGCAGACCATGACCAAGCTCCAAACCGCACTGACCTTTTCTTCAGAACGATTGTCGCACTGCTACCACCGACCCTGTGCATCCGCCAGCTTGAACAAGAAAACTCCAAGCTGCTCCGTGAGCATGATGAACTGCGGTGCCAATTGCATACGCGGACCAGATGGCCGTCCCTTCAACTCGTCCGTCTCTGCGGGTGGACTACCCCGATTGCGACCTCAAAAGGTGGCGCATGTCGCACCAAGTAGGTTTTTTCCCTTCGTATTGCATTCAGGTGTATGTGCGCCGCTCAGCCAGATTCCGAGTCTGCTCATTGCTACTGTCACACGGCGGCTAACTGCCTCATCAAGCATCACCACGTCGGCACACACACATGCAAGAGCAGGGTCAGCCTCACCCCCACAGCTGAATCGGTCGCCAAGATTGGAACGGAGTATCGGCTTAGGGCTGCAAAGTGGGGAGGGAAAGGGAAAGGAGGGCCTCACGGTGGAACAAGTACCCATGGCCGTGAGCACGGGGATGGGTTTCGCATGGGTGCAGGTGCGGGTAGAGTAGCTGTAGGACTCCTGTATATCTTTTTAGATTTTTAGAGATTTTTTTTGATTTTTTGTGCGCGTTCGGGGTGCAGTTCGGGGTTCAGCCCCTCTGAGCCCCGAACCGGACCCGAACCGGACCGGACCTCTCAGAGGTTCAAGGTTCGACATGAGAGCCCGAACCGGACCCGGGTCCGGTTCGGGGTTCGAAAAAAAAGGTCTCCGAACCGGACCGCACCGGACCGCGGCATCCCTAACATTGCCATCTGCCAGTGCCAGTGCTTCTGCGAGTGTCAGCATGAGTAGTCCTCGTGATAATGTTCCGTCCGTCCATGCTGATCTAACTTACTGATCATGCCCTCCGAAGTGGCACCCTCCGAACAAGCTCCGTCCAAACGAACACGGTCGGAAAGGCCACTGTCTGGGAGACCGAGCGTCATTACATGATGTCAACCGACTCCTTCAGTATCTACACAGCGTCGAGTACGACAGGCAACGCAACAATCAAGGCGTTCACGACTATCTTGGGAGAAATCCAGAACGAACTTCACAATCTGGCTGATTATATTCACGGAAAGGAGGTTCCGCGAGATGTACCACCCCCTTCTGTCCAGGTCAAAGATCGTTCCATTGGAGGAAGCAGGATCGTATTGTTGGGCGAACCTCATGTGCGTCTGATTGTCCCTCCAGACCTCCCACTGTGACTGGCAAAGCGAGTCCGCGTATCATCGTCATCCCGCTGACGCCACCCCATGTAGCCCGCTCTCCGAGTCTCCGAGTTCTTTGAGCTCTAGCCAGGATATCATTTCTGTTGTTACTACTTCGACGATTTTAGTTCGATCGTCGTCGATATCATCATCACTGTCCACTTTCCTGTCTGAGATCGAGAGTTCCTCCGGATCAGCAGCGTCTTATTCTCGCCGGAAAGCAGCTCGAGGGTGGCCGAACACCCTTCGACTACAACATTCAGAAGGAGTCCATCCTCCACCTCGGTACGTAGTCCTGACAACGCCTTTTCTTATCCTCCTCTCTGATATCGCCCCTTGTATAGTACTTCGTCTTCGCGGTGGTATGCAGACCTTTGTTAACTCGAGGCTAAATCTCTAGATAGATTGACGACGCGAAGGCGAAGATCCAGGAAATGGAGGGGATTTCTCCCAACGTCTCATTTGCTGGCGAGCAAAGCTTAAGAATGGCCGCACTTTTTCAGACTACAACATCCAGAAGGAGTCCACTTTTCATCTTGTCCATCGTCTCTGTGGGGGCAAGTAGATCTTTGTGAAGACGATCATGCTCGATGGAGGCACCCCGAACCAGCAATAGTTTGTCTTCGCTGGCGTTGTCATGCCCGTGGCTTTCGTTATGGCTTCGTTGCGGTCGTCATCGCATCCGTCTCACCGTCGTTGTGGCTATCGTCATTGCCCCATCGCGGCCACGGCCATCATCGCCGCTGTCGTTGTCGCTTTGACATGGTCGTGTCTGTTGTCGTCGCAGTCGTCATCGCGTCGTCATCGCTTCGTCACCATCTGAGTCTCCATGCTGTCTTCTACTCCGCCGCTGCCGTCGTCGTGCTCGCGGCTGGCGGTCGCAGTCGTGTCGGTTGTCGCCGTCGCTGTCGCCGTCGTGTCGTCGTGTCGTTGCCGTCGCGTCATCGCCGTTGCCGTCGCGTCATCGTCGTTGCCGTCGCGTCATCGCCGTCGCCTTCGCGTCATCGTCGTTGCCGTCGCGTCATCGCCGTCACCTTCGCGTCATCGCCGTCGCCTTCGCGTCATCGTCGTCGCTGTCGCGTCATCGCCGTCGCCGTCGTGTCATTGCCATTGCCGTCGCGTCATCGCCGTTGCTGTCGCATCATTGCCGTTGCCGTCGCGTCATTGCCGTTGCCGTCGCGTCATTGCCGTTGCCGTCGCGTCATTGCCGTTGCCGTCGCGTCGTCACTTCATCACCATCTGGGTCTCCACGCCGCTCTCCGCTCTTCCGCCGCCGCCGTCATCGATCACTGTCATGTCTGCTGTCGTCATCTGGGTCTCCACTCCGCTCTCCGCTCTGCCACCGCCGTCGTCTTCGTTGTCGCCGTTGGCGTTTCATCGCCGTCTGGGTCTTGACGCCACCTTCCATTCTGCTGCCACCGCTTTCGTGGTCGCGGCCGCCGTCGTCACTCCATCACGGTCGGTGTAACGCCACCACAGACGTTGAGTCTGACTTAGACTACGAAAGGGCGTTCACGACTTAGCAGCTATTCCGATATAGATCACGTGACTTGAACACGTGACTAGGGACTTGTGTTCTGAGGTACACGGCGCTTGGCGTGGCACGTGACCTTCGTATATACTGAGGACGTTTTCCGAGTCCCTGGATATAGTCGATAATAGACGTCTTGCTCAAGGGAGACAAGCGAACTCGGACGAAGAACGGAGAGGAACGTGGTGAATTGAAGAAGACCAGGATGGCGATCCTGAGTCTTCGACTACTACGCTTTATACAAATACGAGGTAGCTTTAAAGCTCCTCCCGAAACCGTACACCGAATAGCCAAAGTAGCTCGAACCCTACTACGGCTGTACTAGTAATGAGTCATGCCCTACAGGCATGTGATATCCGAATCCGCTTACTGATACGAGAAGTCCATGACGTATTACTGCTTACAAGGGAGTCATCGCCCATGAGTAAGAGTCCGCTTCGCCTCGACCGCAACATCACCCCCTTTTCAGCTGCGACGTCCATGTCGCGTCCGCATGGGTCCGACGCCCGATAACCATCCCTCCTGCGTACCTTGCACCCGCTCGATAGTGTCCGCCATCTCCAACCTGTACTTGCACTTCTTCAGCTCTGAATGAACCCCGCCTAGAGACTGCGCCAAGGAATGCAGGCGCTGCTCCACCCGCTCCGCCTCGTGCTGGTACTGGCGGTACCTCTTCAGCTCTGCCTTCAGGCTCCGATCCTTGAGCTCGTTGACCGCCCTATCGAGGCGGTGTTGACCGGCGTGCCCGCTAACTAGAGCGTGCATATCCTCGGGGGCATAGTGAGGCTTACCGAGTTCGCGTACGTGGGGCTCCGCGTACAAGGGCTTCGTGTACACCTTGTCACTGTCTTTGATGAGTCCCACAACGATGGGATCGGGGCCGTCGATGACCTGGACGTACGTGGCCTGCTGCGTGTGGCCCTGAGGCGTGGTGATAGGGAAGTGTATGAAGTCGTCCCCGCGGTTATGTTTGAAACCGTGGGGAGTGAGATGTGTGCCGCCGAGCTGATGGCGCAGGCGCGTGGCAGTGTAGAGGGGGTTTGCCTCCGCCTGGAGGGAGGCTCGGTACAGGGGGCGGCCCATGGTGTCACAGGCGTACGGGGTTTCGTTGGGATTATCAGAATCGGTCGTGTTAAGAATGGACAGGTGCTCAGCTGGGTACCACTCGCTCAGCTGCTCCGGGAGGTCGTAGATAGCTCGCGCATCATCGCGTCGAACTGTCGGCGCAGCGCGAGGCGCGTGGTTCTCCTTGTCGCTCCCGTCGTCCGTCGCTTTGCTGCCAGGTCGAGCTGCTCGAGCCGCCACGTCTCCGCCGTTACCTTCCACTCCTCCCATATCTTCGTCTTCTGGGTCTTCGACTTTCTGGAGCCGGTACTCGATTCGTACCAGGCCAAGTCGAGGTGAGGAGAGCGCACGCCTTCCAAGAGTGTCACAAACCTGACTAGCTTCGGCCTCTGAGAAGGGGGCCTCGTTGAGCCGGTTGTCGTCGTCGTTGAGGAGCCAGTAGGTGGGTTCGGCGTTGGGGTTGTCGAGGTCGGTGATGGGTTCGATACGTGCAATGGCGTCACACATTTCTTCATAGGTGAGACTGCCCGTTGCGCGGGCAGGGACAGTGGAGGTAGCGGCAGGAGTGGGAGAAGACATGTGTTCTGAGAGGTATCCAGGGTGGAAGGATGATGGGGACTTAGCGTCTGTTTGGATGGCTTTTATAGCCGTGGGGTGGTCCCTTTCAAACTCCGCTATGGCCTCATCCGCGAACAAGTCGGCCTTGTTGATCCACTGATTGTCCGAGTCGGAATATCCCTTCCACTTCACCAGGTACTGAAGTTTCCGTCCTCTTCCGAAACGCCGTGAGTCTAGAATGCGTTCAATTTCGTATTCCTCTTGTCCATCTACCAAATCCGGTGGCGGGCGCTGGAAGTTTTCTCCATGCATGGGCGTATCTCGGTAAGGTGTGAGAAGATCGATGTGAAACACGGGGTGAATGCTCCACTGCGTGGGAAGCTCAAGGCGATAGTTGACAGGGGACATCACCTGAATGATCCGAAATGGTCCGTGTCTTCACGCGGCGAGCTTGGCCGTGGGTTGGTTTGTGCGCAAGTGACGTCCTTCTAGCCACACTAGGTCTCCTTCCTGGTACTTGGGCGTATTCCGATGCTTGATCCACATGGATTGGGCCTTCCGCATCAGTCCCTGAGCTTGTTGCCGTGCTTCTCGGAACTGCTGGAGCCTCGTGTTTACCATCGGAATAGGGGAGGTCTTATCCATCCAATCTGCGCACGGGTCGTATCCCATCATTAGTGCAAATGGGGATACTCGTGTCACTTCGTGGGGCCAGCTGTTATGCGCGAACTCTGCCATTGGTAGGAAATGCGCCCAGTTATCTTGCCGCTCGTTAGCCCAGAATCGGAGATATTGTTCCAGCCACTGATTGGTTCGTTCCGATTGTCTGTCCGTGCGTGGGTGGTAGGCCGTAGAGATGTTCTGATAGATACCTAGAATTCTGCACAGTTCCCGGGTGAACTTGGACGCGAACCGGGGGTCTCGGTCGCTAATGATTTTCGCCGGTAATCCGAATCTCCGAAAGACGTGAGTGACGTACAGGGCGGCGGTTTCCTCTGCGGTTATCTCTTCGACGCATGGGATGAATATGGATGCTTTGGTACAATCGTGATCCGTGACCGTGAGAATGGAGTCGTACCCTTGCGATATCGGCAGTTTAGTAATAAAGTCAAGCGTGATGACTTCGAAGGGCTTAGCGTCAGGTATCGGGGTTATGGGCGCCAGTGGTGCTTTGGTGGGTCGATTGTTGACTTTGTGGCGTTGACAGTCCGCGCATCCTTTGACATACTCGGTGATGTGTTCCAGCATCCGCGGCCACCAGTAGTGCCTTTCGATGATTCGTGCGGTCCTTTTGATTCCTGGGTGTCCATATGTAGGGGTGTCGTGATGGTTTCGGATGATGGTGCGGATGTTGTCAGTTCCTCCGGTTATGACCCTGGCTCCCTGTCGATACCATACTCCGTCGACTTTCTTCAGCTGGTGTGAGTCTACCCATGGGCGCAGTTGCTCTTCATCCTGTACGTGTGATTCGGGAAGTTGGGTGCTCATGGCTCGTGCGAAGACTTTGTTGGGTAGTACTACCACTCCTTCGTTGTCTTGTTCTCCCTGGTCGTAATCGGGTCTTCGAGACAGCGCTTCCGCGCGTCCATTGCTTGTTCCTTTGATGTGATGGATCTCGATGTCATATTCCATAAGTTCGAGTACTTCTCGTGTGACGCGTCTACTTATCTTTTGTGGTGACCTCCAGTGTGTGAGGTTTAGGTGGTCCGAAAAGATCTTGATCTTGTGTGGCGATCCCGCTAGTAATGGCCTCCAGTGTCGGAGGGCCTTGACGATTGCCAGCAGTTCCAGGTCGTATATGTCGTAGTTGCGTTCGGCTTCGTTGAGGGTGGCTGAGTAATATCCTATAGGATGTCGTTTTCCGTCCTTCTTCTTCTGCAGCAGTACTCCTCCCACTGCGAAACCTGATGCGTCTACTTCGAGTTCAAACTGATCGGTGAGACAAGGATGCGCTAATACTGGTTCTTGGGTGACGAGCGCCTTGAGTTTCTGGAACGCTCGTTCTTCTTCAGTACCCCATTGCCATTCAGTGTCTTTTCGCGTGAGTTTGTTGAGTGCTCGTGCGTGTGTGGCGAAACCGCGAATGAAGAGGCGGTAAAAATTACAGAATCCTAGAAAGGAGCGGACGTCTCTGACCTTTGTTGGGCGTGGCCAATCTTTAATACCCGAAATTTTTACCGGGTCCATACGTGTTACCCCCTTTTCAAGGATTACCCCCAGGTAATCCATTCGCGGTGAGTGGAAGAGGCACTTCTCCGGTTTGAAGTATAGGTCATGGTCTAGAGCTACTTGAAGCACATCGCTGACTGCGTTGATGTGTGCTTGGAGACCCGCATTCTCGCGAGTGGCTATGCCTATGTCGTCCATGTACACGCGTATGATGGTGCCCAGCAGCACGTGTATGGCGATAGTGGGCCCCAGTATTTCGTTCATCATTGTTTGGAACGTTGCCGGTGAATTTGTGAGTCCGAAGTACATCACGAGGGGTTCGAAGAGCCCGTACCGTGTTTTAAATGCTGCTTTCGGCTCATCCCCTGGTTTGATACGTATGTTGTTGTATCCCCAGCGGACGTCCAGTTTGGTGTAAATGTGGCCGTTTCCCAGGTCGTTGATGAGTTCCGATATAAGGGGGAGAGGGTACTGGTTTCGGATGGTACACGCGTTGATTTTTCGGTAGTCTTGGACTGGTCGTAGTTTCCCGTCTTTCTTCTTTATGAAAAAGAACGACGAGGCGTAAGGTGATTTGGACGGGCGAATGTATCCCATTTTGAGCTGTTCTTCAAGCCATAATGGTAGTCTTTGAAAGTTCAGTTGCAAGAACTGGAAAAGACTGCAACTCAACTGAACTGCAACTGGAAACAACTGGACTTTTGGTTGCAGTTGTACCTAGTCCTAGAATGTATCAGTTGCAGTTGCCCGAAATGGCAGCTGACCTCCAACCGGTTGCAGTCGGTCACAACCGGTTGCAACCGACTCACATGGGACATCTTATTAAGAAGGGCGTGTTTTTTTTTTGAGTCCGACACAAATCAGGAAGAAATGGATAAAATAGCAGTATACAGTAATATAGTACACAAAAGTAGGGACAAGGGACTATTCACTCGGCACCTGCACTGGAGGACTTGGTGACAGACAGAGTAGGCGGCCAATTAGAGGTCTTGAAACTGAGACGATCGCGAAGAGTTCGGGATGGCCATAGAAATTGAGGTGATCGCGAAGAGTTCGGGATGGCAGTGATGGCCATGACCTTGTTGGAAATACCAGTGTCAGGGTGCACCTGTTTGAGCACCTTGTAGACGTACGAGGAATAAGTCTTCTTGCGGATCTTGCAACGCTTCTTCTTTTCCTTACCTCACCAGCCGGCTTGGAAGAAGTCTTCTTGGCTGCCTTGGAGCCCTCAGTCGATTTGGCAGGAGCGTGGAGGTGGTGGAGGTGGGGGCCTTGCCAGCGGTGGAAGTGGGTTTAGGAGCTATTGGAATATGTGCACCTATGTGTAAGTACGATCGACGAACAATGCCCGAATCATTTTACCTCATGTTTGACACTGGCACAACCAAGGACATAATGCGAGTGTACTACGTATAGCAGGGCAGCAGATGACAGTATATTCGGGGTGTAACACAGCTGTTTTGAGTACACTCTCGGGTGTCGAGTCCAATAAAGTGAGCTGACATAACACGTAGCTGAGGGTATTCTGAAGAGATACCGAGTTAAAGGCAGATGTATTCCGAGCGTGAAGACTCACCCACTTAACCCACTTACACCCAATCTGTGCCATATTCTCCTCCGTCCACTCGTGCAGTAGTAACTAGGTATGGCTCGTGCGCGTCGTGGATCTGGCCCATCATGTATCATCAAACCCACCGCAAAACATCAGGCAAAGGGACCTACCATTAGCAAATCAAAGGTAGCACATGCTGTACCGAAAAGGAAGCGAGCAGCCAATACCACTGATGACAGCAGGGACGGGAGCGATCAAGATGCCGACAGCGATGTTGGAGCTCGGAGGAGCCGGAGGAAGAAGCCAAAACCTCACAATGACTTGAAGGAGAGCGCGGAGGAATCGACAGGCGCATCAAAGCCAAAAAGGAAGGGGAAGAAGAAGGCGGTCATTGAGGTCGTTGATGAGGAAGAGCCAGAGGACGAGACAGAGCCCGAGATCGTTGACAATATTGAAGCCTCTGACGAATCCGAAGAAGAGGTGAGTTTGTATATTCGATAGCAGGAGATTCTATGACTTACGATGCATGACATATATTCACAGGACCTCAACGAGCACCAGGCCAAGGGAATTCCTATGGCGGTCATTACCAAGAGAGATTTGACACGTGATCTCTTGACTGTCTTCACCACGAAGATACAGGTCGTCTTTAGGAAGCCGGGCACAAAAACTTCTGAGGCGTTGGAGGGCCGATGGTGTACGCTCTGCAAGTGAGTGGCTAGAAATACACCAAGAAATGGATACTTACATGACGATCTAGGGCTGAGACTGATAAGGTGCTCGCAGGGAAGGGACGACCAAGGAAATCACTGAGGAGTTGCTTCCTGCGTGGCTCGAATTCAACATGTCGTGGTCACATTTCCAGCCACCACTTTGAAGAGTATATGAGTCGGTGTGACAATGCAACTCCACCTATCACGCCAAATTTCCGTTGTATCCCGAAGGACATCCCAGTGGACCCGGAAGTGGCCAAGCAGAAAAGGCAACAGAGCGTGTTGGGTTTTCCGAAGATAAAAGCCCCCACAGATTTCACGAAAGAGGCAATATTGGACGCCGTGGCAAAGCTTATTGCCTGCGATGATCAGGTCAGCTTGAGAGTCCGACTCGTTCTGATTCGACCGAAGCTTACTAGTAGTACTGTAGGCATTGATTCTCGCGGACAAGGCCGCATTCCGAAACTGCTTGGTAATCATGCGACCAAAGACCAAACGGGCTGATTTGCCAAGTGCCTACGACGTCAAGGTCTATCTTAAGAACGCTTTCATTACACATCTGAAACAGCTGAACAACGATATCGTGGTTAGCATACTAAGTAGACTGAATTCGTTGAGGTACGGCTACTCACTATGCAACAGAATGCTCCCGGAACGATTTCGACTACAGCTGATGGCTGGACCGCTGACAATACAAAACAAGGGTACCTTGGGATGACCGCACATTGGATCGACGTTGATCGGACATCTGGAAAATGGACACTTCGGGCCGAGGTTGTGGGCTTCCGCCTAATTCATGGAACTCACTCAGGAAGTAACCTCGGCCGTTATTTTATCGGTCTTTGTGATCGTGTGGGTATCATGTCACGCTCGCATTCCAAGGTGTGCCTCTAATTATCTCCAAGTTCATTGTTCTTGCTGACGATGGATTCCAGCTCTATACAGTAACACTTGATAACGCCTCATCAAACAACACGTTGTGCGATACCATCGAGTCTCAACACCATCTCCGCCGGCTGCCCATCTGGTCAGCAGCTGAAAAACAACTACCGTGAGTACGTTTAACTTTCGTAGTCTTCATAACTACAGTTTTGATGTAGCTGCCTCGAGCACGTTGTCAACCTAGCAAATGTAGACATTATGTCTCACATCACGAAGCTTGCGGTTATCGAGACCACTAACGCCATCTGGGAATACGACCCGGAAGACCCCGACAACCGAGTGCTGGGTGGTGGCCTGGATGTGATTGCGACAATCCGCACGCTGGCAATCAAGGTTTGCAGTTTTATCGGCATTGCTTTATCTGAGGCTAACTCATACATAGATCCAGGCTTCAGGTCAACGGATTCAGAAGTTCGAGTCAATCCAGGTCGAATGCAAGTTCACGACACCCCTGAAGATCACACTCCACAATAACACGCGCTGGGGTTCGGCATTTGGCATGCTGGACCGTGCATATAAACTTCGCATGGTAAGTCTGTCATCACTGATCGTTATGCTGTACACCTCCTTATCAAGGCCGCTAAGGCTATAAATTTGTTCATCTCATCTGCGGACCAACTCTACGGTCCCATCACAACATTACGACGTGATGGTCGCGTCTTCAAACAAATTCCTTGGGCCGCCTTCACCCTTTCAGATCTTGATTGGGCACGAGTGCTTGATGCGAAGATGATTCTTGCTGTAAGCTTTTTTTTTTCATTTTCCACGTTGTCATGCCGCTCACATGTCTGCCAGGATTCCAATCGTATCCTTCACGCTTTTTCGGCTGACAAATACCCGGGTCTCTATCGCGCACTTCCCGTGCTCGAGGACCTCCAGAGTGCCTGGGAAGCAAAGCTCGAGGAACCATGATTCGAGATCTACCACGAAGCAATCAGAGACGGCCTCGCTAAACTGAAGAAGTATTACTGTAGGTTTGATGAGAAGCCCGCATATATACTCGCGCTTGGTCAGTTTTGTGCCATGCTATTTTGTTTGATATTAAACCGCATTCGCAGTACTACACCCGTACTTCAAGTTACAGTACATCAAACTCACATGGGGAGGAGCAGAGGAGCAAGCTGCGGAACAGGAGGCTGGAAATAAACACGCCAAGAACTGGCAAGAGGAAGCTTTGAACATCGTTGAGAATTCTGTGAGTATTTTGCGTGCGTACTATGTGATGCTGAATGGCAGCACAATGTCAGATGGGTGAATACTGGAGGACCCGCCCACAACACCGACACCAGTCCGCTGGCTCCAAGTCCCAGTCGCCTTCTAATCAAGATCACGAAGAAGTCACTGCTTTCATGTCTGAATACGATCGGCACCGACTTGCACTCCTCACTGATGGTATTAGTGAGGACTGGAAGCTAGAATTGCGACGATATCTCCAGGACGTTCCCGCAGATGTGACTCGGGACACAGACATTGTCGAGTGGTGGTCTGTAAGTTATTTTCCTTTCAATTTTCACGCGTTGCGGTGACAAATGAGTTGTAGCACCACATCAAAGTATATCCTACGTTAGCCCGCATCGCCCTTGACGTCCTCCCGAGTCAAGCTTCGTCCGTTCCATGTGAACGCGTCTTCTCAAGTAGCAAGCTCACAGCCACAGATCGTCGTGCAAGACTCAAAGCCGAGGTCTTTGAACATCTCCAGGTCGTGAAAGGGGCATGGTGCCCACAGCTAGTTGATCTTGCACGACGGAACTCTGAAGAAACAGAAGAGGTGCTGGATGACTTTGAGGACCAGTTTCTAGTGGACGAGGAACTGAGGAAGTGGGATGACGAGGACGGTGAAGATGGGGAGAACCCGGAGAAGACCTCACTTGATTAGGTTACTCTAGTACATTTACATACAGTGACTATGTCTTGTCGCGCATTGAACATGATAATTGTGCTCTGGTTCACCTCAGTTGCGACCGGTCTCAACCGGCTGCAACCGACTGCAACCAGGTTGGGTCACAACCGGTTGACACAAGTTGGAGGATGGTAGTGCAACTGATAACAACCGGTTGGTCAAGGTTGGGTTGTGGTTGTACTGGTCGGGCTGGATGACCAACCGGTTGCAGTTGCAGTTGCTGCCAAATTAGGAAAAAAACCGGACCCAACCGGACTTTCAAACTCTAAAGCCATATCTTGAGCTGGCCGTCTTCCTCTTGGGTCATCGGGTAGACTTTGCATTCGATGGTCGCTGGTGTGCCTTCTTTAAACTTGATTGCGTGATCCCATGGTCGAGAAGGGGGGAATCGGTGAGACGCTTCTTCACTAAATATCTTTGCGAAACGTTGATATGGCGCCGGGATTGCAACCACCTTTGTGTCTTGGTGAGCGGCTATCGCAAGTTCCGTAGCAGTGGTACATAGCTGGCATTCTGCTTCCAGTTCTTGAACTATATCTTCGCGTTCTTCTTCGGTGAAGGCCCTGTTGAGATGGCCCTCGTCTTGTGTCCCTGTGTTCGCTATTATGGTACGACCTTCTTCTGGACTAGTGTTGGGGAAGTTTGGTTTGGTTTGGTTTGGGCCAGTTTTGGCCAAACCGGAAACCAAACCATTTAATTTTCACCAAACCGGACCCAAACCAGAACCAAACCACTTCAAACCGCTCCAAACCATTCCAAACCATTTCAAACTGATTAAAAAAAGGTGTTTTAAATTGCCTCTTAATCGGTTTGGTTTGGTTCAAACCGAGTTCAAACTGAGTTCAGACCAGTTAAGACCTGGTTTAAACTTAATTTGACACCAAAAACATGAAATATTTTTAATAATAATAAATCTAACCATTTATTTTGGTTCAAACACAGTCAAACTTGGTTCAAACTTGGTTCAAACTTGGTTTGAACTCAGTTTGAACCAAACCAAACCATTTAAGGACAAAATATAAAATAATTTTTAATAATTTTTCTTAATCGGTTTGGAATGGTTTAGCATTGGTTTGGGGGTCCCAAACCCCAAACCAAACCATTTGGTTTATTTTCAGAATTTTCCAAACCCAAACCAATTAAACGGTTTGGGTTTGGTTCAAACCAAGTTTGGATCAGTCTGGGACCGAACTTCCCCAACACTATTCTGGACCGATAGATCGTATGACAATTGGCAGCGTGTCTTCGTGAATGGTAGCGTGGGTCCAGCTGATAGTGGGTTCATATGTGGCCAGCCATGGATATCCCAGTACGAGATCTTCGTTTCCTATGTCCGTGACAAGGAATCTCATGGTCCTGTGATTTCCTTTGGTTTGTACGTCCAAATCTATGAAGTGTGTGATGGACCCAGCTTTATTTTCTGTGTTGTCGATATTCCATATCTTTTTGGGGTGTTCCAAGGCTTGCAGCCCGAGCCCCATGCGTTTGGCAAATGCCGGTCTTATGAAATTGTCGGTGGCTCCTGAGTCGACGAGCCCTTTTATGTCGGCCATTGAGTAACTTGTTCGAATCGAGACTGGGATTCTAAGCGAACGGAAGCGAGTCATGATTACAGAGTTACAGTTGATTGCCCTCACCCAGGCCGATGGGTTTAGGCGTCCGGAAAATCCTCCTGATTCCACATATCCTGGAGTATCAGGTCTTTTACTTCGTCACTTGCCCCCCTCACTCCTTCTATCCACTCCTTTGCGATTTGTTGTGGGGTCGACGTGCTTGCTGCACGAGCCGCGGGTTGTTCTTGACTGTAATAGTCCGTTTCCGCCTTTCGGCTATTCGACGGTTGCCACTGCTGCTGGCGTGGCTTCCTGGGACAAGTACAGTTCCGTGAGATGTGTCCGGGCATGTTACAGTTGTAGCAGATGACTTCCCTCATATTTTGGCGTTGACCACCTCCTCTGCCTTGTCCGGGTCCTCCCCTCGGTGGAAACAGGGATTTGGGTTGGTATGGTCCTCGGTTCGGGTCTCCTACTTCCGCGAGTCGGGCACGTGAGTGGTCCGCCGACGTGTCCATCGCATTTGGGTCGTATCTTGGAGGGGGATTTCGGGGAGCGTTCCAGGGGTTTCCTCTGAATCTGGGTGGAGCAGTGAATCGAGGGAGTGCGCTCCTTGTGGGTGCCGTGATATTGAGCTGCGCCTTGAGGTGGATGTATTGTTTTTGGCGGCGTAGGGCTGCGTCTTTCCACTCATTGAAGGTTCGGGGTTCGTCCATTTCGTATACCTTGGTGAATAGTTTCCCCGGCAGTCCCGCCGTGAATCAATCGATCGTTTGTTGATCGTTGAGATGGTAATTAGCCTTCTGCGCTAACTGTTTGAAAGTGGTGACATACATGTCTATGTCATCCCCACTCATCCTAAATCCTTTGGCCAGTGTGGCCTGCGCCTGTTCTTGCTCCAATGTATTGGAGAATCGGTCGGCGAATCCTGCTGTGAGGGTATCCCAGAGGTACTCGTCGTACCTGTCTGTTCCTCCTCTTACTTCGTTGTTCAGCCATTGGAGGAACCCCAATGTCCAGTTGCTGACCAAGGGCCCTTTGATGTAGCCTAAGAACAGCAAGCATCGCTTATAAACGTTTCTCATAATGGGGGCGTCGAAATTGAGGCCCATATAGGCATGCCATTGGGTGAGGAAGGACTCGTAATCAGCGCGGTCCCCTTTAAATATTGACGGTGGTTCACCTTCGAGTCTAGGCATCGGACCTCCTCCTGGGCCTCCTCTGGGTGCTCCTCCCGGTGGTCCTCCTCCTGGTGGTCCTCCTCCTGGTGGTCCTCCTCCGAAGATTCCTCCGAAGTTGCGTCTTGGTTAGTCTTTGAAAGTCCTGTTGCAGGAACTGAAAAAGACTGCAACTCAACTGAACTGCAACTGGAAAAAACTGGACTTTTGGTTGCAGTTGTACCTAATCCTAGAATGTATCAGTTGCAGTTGCCCGAAATGGCAGCTGACCTCCAACCGGTTGCAACCGGTTGCAACCGATTTCTTAGTCAGCAGGTGATTGGGCTGAATTTCTGATCAAAACGAGCCTAAGATCACCCAAATCAGCCAAAAACTGAGCAAGTTATGATCAAAACAATCATTTTACTCATAACTTTTGCTTTTTTTGGCTGTTTTACCTAATTATGTTTTCATTATAAGGCAGTTGCACTTAGAAATTTATTATAAGTACCTATTAACACTAATTATAAGTGGTTTTGACTCAGTTTAGACCAGTTTCAGATAGATTAAATAACATTCAGTTGGGTCCAGTTGCAACTGGTGCAACTGGTTTTTTTGCAGTTTTTTGCAGTTGCAGTTGAGGTTGCAACAAATTTCATTTTTTGGCAACCAGTTGCAGTTGCAGTTGGACCAAATATGGTCAAAAAACCGGACCCAACTGGACTTTCAAACCCTAGTCTTGGTGGCCCTCCGTCTCCTCCTCCTCCTGGCGGCTCCCCTGGTCCGGATCCTGGTGGTGGATTACGTCTTCTTCCTGGGGGCGGGTCGGGGATATCTGGTCCGACTGCCCTGAAGATAGCGGCGTCATCGGCGGTCATTCGGTGGCCCGTACTTGGGTTAATGGGTTGGAGCTGCGCTTCCGCTTCTTCTGCTATCCTCCGGATTTCTTCATCGATTGCCGTGTGTCGGAGCTGCTCTGTGACGGTTTCTGTGGCCGTTGCCATCGGGTCTACTATGGCAGGGGATAGTACTTGAATTTGTTCCGGTTCGGTTATGTGGAGTGACTCAGCTGTTCGCACTATCTCCTCCTCTTCTTCGCTCTGACTTTCTTCTTCTCCGCTAGTCTCAGATGGTGCGGGTGTTCGGGGTTCTGACGTGCTTGGTTCTTCCTCTGGCTGTCCGTCAATTCGTCCGTATTGCTCTCTTGTTGGTAATCCTCGGGTGTCGATGTCGCAGTTGTAGTTTCGGCCTGCCGGTCGTACTGCGTCGTATCTGTTGTCTATTGGGTTCCACGTAATTTCTACCCAACACAGATTTTCGAAGTTGAACTCAACTGGTCGATACCGCGTAGGTCCTGATGCGAAGTCTACAAAGTATCCGGTTTCTCCTCTGAATTCTCTCCACCTCGTGGCTCCTAAGAACTGGGTGGGTACGTTGCGGTCTCCTTGTCGTTCGAGGGAGTAGGGTCTGAACTGGGTCCAACGGTCTCGAGTTGTGAACGCCACGGTGAGGGATCCTGGTCTTAATGTAACGCCACCACGGACGTTGAGTCTGACTTAGACTACGAAAGGGCGTTCACGACTTAGCAGCTATTCCGATATAGATCACGTGACTTGAACACGTGACTAGGGACTTGTGTTCTGAGGTACACGGCGCTTGGCATGGCACGTGACCTTCGTATATACCGAGGACGTTTTCCGAGTCCCTGGATATAGTCGATAATAGACGTCTTGCTCAAGGGAGACAAGCGAACTCGGACGAAGAACGGAGAGGAACGTGGTGAATTGAAGAAGACCAGGATGGCGATCCTGAGTCTTCGACTACTACGCTTTATACAAATACGAGGTAGCTTTAAAGCTCCTCCCGAAACCGTACACCGAATAGCCAAAGTAGCTCGAACCCTACTATGGCTGTACTAGTAATGAGTCATGCCCTACAGGCATGTGATATCCGAATCCGCTTACTGATACGAGAAGTCCATGATGTATTACTGCTTACAAGGGAGTCATCGCCCGTGAGTAAGAGTCCGCTTCGCCTCGACCGCAACAGTCGGGGTCTCTGGGTCCACGGCGCCCTCTGCTCCGTCGCTGCTGCCGTTGTCTTCATGGTCGCGGCCGTCATCACGGTCGCGGTCGACGTCGAGGTGATCCTCAGTCAGTATGCTATTCCTGTGAGCTTTGGGTTCTATTTCCATGACTGAACACGCTGGTCCTTGTATGTACAGGTAAGTCTACTACTACAACACGAATCAAGCCATCTTGACCTCACTGTCAATGCCACACTCATCTGGTGATAGTAAGGTAAGTCCTGGGTGTTTCCGCAAGATATGGACGTGACCACTGTAAGTCCAGATTCCAATAAGGCTAGTTATTGCTGATGTTTCGAGCACATATAGTTTGGGTGACCATTTTCCGTACCACCTTCCAAAGAGCTTCTGGCGCTCTACCAAGGGATGATAGACAACAAGGGAGAAGTTTGCCTCGGAAACTGAAACACTATAGAAGGCCAAAGCCTCTCCAAAGGTTGGTTTGGTGTTCTCCTCCTCCAGTTCTGTTTCGTCTATGGGCTGATCTGTTGGTTGTACCTGTAGCTGGGCTTCAAAGTACCTTGAGGACCGAGATGGGTGTTTTTTTGAGAGCTCAAAGAGCTGGCTTGTAAGGGTAACATTATTGGGAAGAGGGCACTTCCCCCACCGCACAATTTTGGTTTTTGGCTCAATTGAGAGATAAGACCTAATTGCCTGTAAGTGGGACTCTAAATCCTCATCTTCCCTTGTCTGCCTCTGAGTGATGGGAATTGCTGTAAATAGAGAGGTCCGTTGAGCCTTTGCTTTTGATGGTGAGAGTGTTGGATAGGAAAGATGTATAATTTTAACAGACTGCTTGTCTGTCCTATATGAGGCTATATTTTTGAAGGGGGATTTCTTTGACCTGATCCCATGTCCAATATCTCCTATGGCCCGCTCACATGTGGCTTGAGAGCCAAATCTGATAGAGCCATTGAATGTGATGTGGTAAGGAATAAAAATGAGCTGGAAGATGCATAGTCTGCAGCGGGGAATTTTGGATGGATCATTGCCAACATATAGGCTTTCAAATCCTTCAAGAAAAAGGACAATCTTGCTATAAAGCTTGGTTAAGTCATCCTTTGTTCAAGGGACAGCTGTCATAGCATACTCCACCACATTTGAGAATATGGCAAAGTTCTTGATTACCCCATAGTCAAATCCAAGTTCCCATGCAATGGGAACAATATACCAGTGGAGGAGGGCCATCCACTCATATATCTTGTATTGGCTTTGCCGCTTTTTGTATACATCCCGAATAGGCCCACAGAAGGATGAGGGTAATGTTGCTATAGCACTTTCAACCTCTGCTCCAAGTTGTCTGGCAATATCTTCACCCATATGAACACTCTCTGATTGAGAGCTAGATGTGACCCATATATCCCAGATATGTGGCATGCAGTTTTCATAAAAGAGATTGAAGGGGTCAAGTGGAAAAAAGAATGGATGTGAGAAGGCAGGGCTAGCTGCACAAGTAGGAAGACCAGAGACACCAGTTTCCCGTACAATTGCTGTATGCTGTGCATTATTGCCCTTTGCAACTTCAAGCCTCTCAATTGTTTCCCAGTAGCCCTTTAAAGTTCGAAGTGGCAATTTCAAAATGTCAAAATCAGGGCGATCAGAATTGATTGTCTCATTTTGAGGTGGAGAGAGAGGATAATATTGGGATTTAGCACCTATAAGACAACAAAATAGTGAGATAAAATGAGAAAATAGTATATTGTATACATACCTCCCCCTATTCTAGAGCGTGCACCTTTCACCATACTAAAACGGCATCCATACACAGCCATATGTCCAGCCATTCTGCTGAGTTTTGCAGAACCAAGCATATCTCCAAGGACACCACAAAGAAAGACCCTCAAAGGAAAGTATTTTCCTGTAAGGGCATTGAAGGTCCACACACCAACACTAAGCTTTGCGAGCTCCTCGTAAAGGACATAAATGAATGACTCCACATTTGCAGGTGAAGAGGGGCCAGGAATAACAAGTGGAATGATGATATTGGTGGCTTTAGACCACATGTTGGGAGGAAGGTTTAGAACTGTGACAACAAGGACCCATACATCAGACTGCTTCTTCATAGTGAGCTGAGCACCATCCCCTGAGATGGTTATTGCAGTGTCAGTTGAATCCTTGAATAAATAGGAGTGGTTGATATGGTTAATGGAGTCAGAGAAATCTGAATATGTGGTAGGGGGGGAATTAGGCTCCAGCTTGTCCAGAGGAATCAAAGCCTTTTGTAGATGCTCATGTCGATATTGCATGGCCTCCGCCATCTCCTTATTCAGATAGAATGACTGAATAACAGGTGCAATGGGAGTATAAAGCATTTGGGCTCTTGGACGACCATTTTTGTTGTAGCGTAACTGGCCGCAAGGCCCAAGATGTTTGTCACAAATATGAATGCATGAAGAAAGGTCCTTAAACTCTCCAGTAAAAGCCATGCAGCTTTTGGGACACATGTCAACTAGCTGAGACGACAGTCCCATGAGCTCTATGGCAAGCTTTCGCACCATGTATAAGCTGAGGATCTCAGTGCCTGTGGCCTCTTGGAGGACTTGTGAGTGGAGCTGGTATGCCCTAACAGTGCCATGAGAGTCAACCCATGCTACATAGTGCTTCAAAGAGAGTGTCTCAATAGGGGTGAGTGGACGACCTCTAGGGTCAGAAATGGATGGGTGGTTAGGATGTGTATAACCAGATAAAAGCTTTGCCCGAAGTTTTTGAACCACTTCTGGCAAGTCAGCAGCACTGGCAGAAAAGGCCTTGCTGTCATCAGGACCAACACTATCTGGCTCCTTCTCAGGAAAGGAGTTATTAGTATCATCATTCAAGGCAGGCACTATAGCAGGATGGTGCCTAGATGAGTCATCTTCATCCTCGGAGTCATCGTCAAAGTCATGGCCCAAAGAGCTAGAGCCAGCCTCAGATAGCACATCAGCAGCATCCTGATCTGGCTCCAAGTTAGAGGTATCAAGGTCCATCTCTGGCTGAGTGAGATTGGCATCAACAGAACTAAAAAAAGGTGTATCTAACGCCATGCGACAATAAGCATGGACGGGCTATTTCATGTCAAAATGACATACTTACCAGGTTCCGGCCACTCTACAGTGACCTCTTGATGGTGTTCAGGCTGCCCGGAAACCTCAGAGTGGGCATCAGTGTGACGAACTGGGTGATCTGCACAATTTCGCGCCTCTGCAGTAAGCACAAGTTAAAGACTCTAAAAAAGTAAGCCGCAAACCTTCTGGGCTCTCTAGGTGAGATCCACCAGCAGCTACTGGTAGATCAGGCATTCTATGGCCCCCATGGATGTGAGAAAGAAGTTGTATTGTTTGATCGATGCATGAATTCATGAGGAGAGTGAGATCTGTGTTTGATGGGAGTGAGTCGAGAAACCACTGATCTTGCTGTAGATGAAGCTCAATGGTGCGCTTAGTGATCCTTTTTGGCCCTCCATGGCACCTAGAGCATGGGCAGAGGTATGTTTGAGCTGCTGGAGGCATCTTCACTTTGGAGTTTCACGGAATCGAGTCAATCGATGAGACGCGTTGGAGGAGGGCAAGGGCGACGCGGAGTGTGTGAACGGCACGTGTTCTACCAACTAATTCACTGGCGTGCCAGCACACCAACTCTTTTGTGCTAACTTTTGTGCCAACGCACCAACACATTCTTTTTCTTTTTCTTTGAAATATTGTGTATACGCCCACACCTCTCCTCTTTTGATGGACATCGATGACTTTAACTTTGACGACTCGGACGACGATGGCCTGGATCTGACTAGCCTTGGCTGTCCGTCCTCCGAACATTTCCCTCCACATGGGGACTTCGGCTTTGACGAAGACGAAATGGGGGGCCACGCAGTGGGTTCTCAGCACAGGCAGAGACATCAACTGAGGTCAAGGCCCGAAATCAACTTCATTGGACAACGCTCTATCGTTGGCAGTCTTCCTCCGTCCACTGTTGCTAGCCGTCCACGTTCCCACTTGTCAGGCGACTCAGGCCCAACGCAGTACTCCAATCCCTCAGCGCAACACCTGTATCCACGCAAGATATACAGTGATTCATATCCAAGACCCTCTCCCGAGCTCATTGCGACGCTCACTGTCACCAAGCTCCACAACAACCCCCACTACTGCAGACTACGCCAAAAATATGAATGCTTGACCGACATCATCACCGCATACGCAGAAAGAGACGCAATGGCTCATGTCGTGAAGCACGAAGCCGTCATCATGGCCCCAGACGTCTTCCAAGGTGCGTAAAGCTTTGTTCCAACCCGAGTATTCGCGAACTCAATCCCCACAATGTAGTACCTGGTGATGCAGACTCCCGTGCATCCTCTTTAGGGCCAAGCGACTCAGCTTCTCAACAGACAAGAGGTGGTCTTGAAGCAGACCGTGACCGTGCCATCGAACGCCTCCTCGAAACCGTAGAGCAGCCGTCCTTGCGTCCATCATTTCTTCCACCATCTGTGCTCTGGAGAGATAAAGACTGCAAAATGGACATGGAGGGCGACATTCTCACAGAGCAGAATCCGTGTCGACCAAAGATGGCCCTCGCCATCCGCTGCCCGGACGGCTCGATAGCCTCAGCCCAGGAGTACTCAAATATGCAACACTCCGCGGACATCATCGTCCAGAACCTCGTCGAACATGTTAGCTCGGACTCCCGCACTACCGGGTGTGGCGGCAGCTCCAAGTCGTTGACCAAGACGTTCGTCAAGGGCGCATTCGGGGCTGAGTACCGGCGTGCTGTCCTCGACCTCGAAGCAGAGCAAAAATTACTTCGCTTATGTTTGGGTCATTGGAAAGCCGACGCCATGATTACCAAGGCGTTCCAGCGACGAAATGCCGAGGAAAAAAAGCGCAAGGCGGCAACAAACTGCAAGCGAGCCTCATCTTCGGAGTCGAACCCTTCGGACCCAAAGGATTCCCGGCTTCTGGGCCCATCACCCGCTGTCCCACTCCCGCAACTTTGGGATACGGCATCTGTGAATGTGGCGAAGCGTGCCCTGGAGTTAAGTCCTGGTCCCAAGTCTCCCTCAGCGTCACACGATCAAAAGCGCAGCAAAGATAATACAATGTATTCTGGACAGAAGACTCGCGTGCCCTCAAATTCCCGTGAGTACAGTATTCGATGAAGTTCCCATCCCACCACTGACTAGTACTTTCTCACAGAGAAACCCCTTGGAGCACGCGATATTGCTCCAACGTTCCTTAGCCGCACTGAGGCTAGTGAACCTGCGCCAGCGAACCTCCGTCCGAGAGACGTTGATCCATCCGGTGCGTCCACGTCTTACACCTGGAGCTTCCAACTTTCTGACTTGTGGCCGAATCTGCAGCCGATAACCTGATCGGTGAGTCGAAGCGCTTTCTGTGCACACACTTCCACTAATTAGGTTCCTCACAGCGATCCTCAAGTCGCAATTTCCTTCATTAACCAACGCCCCCAACCTCCTCCGCTCCATGAACGCGCAGTCGTCGTTCAAGCAAGGCAAGACATCCAAGAAGATCATGATGCTCCTCAAGCGTGTTCGATCCGCTGACCCTGGTTCCCCAGACATTGACGAGGACAACATGGGTCAAAGCTGGGGACACTACCAATTCACGGCAGGTGATATCAGCCCGTCATCCTCGCTAACTAGCTGGAAGGATGTCGGGAGCGTTACCACTGCCTTCAAGTTAGTCGCAGCTGCCATCAGGACATGCCAGGAGGCACGCCTGATGTGCGCGAATGCCGGAATGCCGAGGACTAGTGGATTCATCAGCGATGTATACCTGGAGAAAACCCTCGAATGTCTCGAGAGTTGCTGGGTTGGCGCTGGTGGGGTAAGTGTGATTTCTTCTCCACTTTGTAAATCCGAATCAACCCTTTGTTTCCAGACAATTACTTCACATTCTCGTACCCCAATGATTCCTACCACTCCTTCCTATCGCGATGTCGTAATGTCATCCCCGGCGCGTAAACTCACAATCAAGCTCAAGCCCCTTGCTCTTGTCCCAGACGTCGCCCCCTCAGATGTTCCCACAGGATCGGCAGGACCCGACGCTACCAGCCGCCTGCCGCCTGCCATTGTCACAAAACCTACGCAGCCTGCCGCCAGCACAGAACCTACGCCGGGGCCTTCAACGGCATCAGATGAGGTGTGTTGTACTTTGATTGTATCACTCCAACTCACCTAGTCTCTAGGGTGCTCGCACCGACGCCAAATCGCTCAAGAGCCTTCACGTCCCGGAGCTCCAGGCTTGGATTAGCGAGCACAAGCTTAGTATGCTGAAGTCGAAACGCAAGGAGGGTACGTTGTACATTCTGGGCTCCCACATTAGCACGTTAACAATATCTGCCTAGATCTCATTGCATCTATTGTCAAGTCCACCGAGTTCGTGCAGGTCTCCAAGTCGGCCATCGAGAAAATCATTGAGAAGGTATGACTCTCTTATCTACTCTCACCAACCCTGACCCCACATTTCTAGCGGAAGGAGAATAAAGGGCCACAAAAACAACTCGCCAGGTTACCATAGCATGTGCCCACACAATACGCCACTGCATGCGGAGGCTAGTATGATTGCTGCAGCGTCGCTCGTATAGGTGTTCAAGGATACCTTATTTTTTTTACTAATATTTGGACTTTGTCCCAACGTACATACATGACTACCCTCGACCTGGGATGACTACCGGGCGAATAAACAATAGCATTATTTGACTGCAAATTGACGCGGGATGACTAAATCCGACCAATAAATAGCGAAAATTGACCAGGGAATCGTCCATGATGCAGCGTGATGACTTGAAACGACTGTCAGACGACTGGATTGGACTTAGAATGACTTAGAATGACCGAATAAATGGCGAATACTGACTAAAAATTGCCCCTAATGACTTGAATCGACTGTCAGATGACATGAATCGACTTGAAATGACCAACTAAACAGAAAAAAATGACTATGAATTTATCCCTAAATGATCTAAAGTGACTGTGGAACGACTTCAGCTGACTTTTCTCTAATGCCCGGGAAGAACACAATTTGACCTTATATGACCAATTCGTGTCAATCGAGGTCAGAAATCTCGCAGATTTCCATCTGTAGTCATTTTGACCACCAGATGACTATTTCCGGTAACCATCTGACACCGGGCCAACTATTCTTTTTTACTGAGTGTGACGCATGACGTGTGTCTCACCTCCCCTCTCATTTGGCATCCCTTCCACCCATCCACCGGCACATTTCGTTCCTCATGTTCCTCGATTTTTTCTCGCCGTTGCCACCTCTGGAGACTGTGGTGGCCCCTCACCTATAAGGCAAGAATAAGCTATGGGAGGACGACATGGCAGCAAGAGCGATGAAACTCTAAGTCCGTGGTCCACGACCACCAGCACCTGCCCTCAAGATGGCAACAACGGCAACACTTGGCAACACTACAACCTCGAGACAATGAGGACCATGATACCACTGGCCCCTCCCCCTCAAGTCGAACATGACTGCGATGGCGCCACAACCCCGCACCATCGGGGCGACGAGCGCTAGGCCCCCACCCTCGAGACGACAGTAGTAACACCACCAGCCCTTACCTTCAAGACGGCACAACGAAATGAGCAGCGATGATCATTTGTGAATTGAGTAGACCTTTTTCTGTATTTTTTTCGTATTCGCCGCTCCTAACAGGGTCCTCTGAGTCAAGTAACAACAACTGTGAGGATTCCACAAGCTTGAGACCCTCAAGGTAATGTCGACGACAATGCCAGCACCACATGGCGATGGAGACTATAGCCATAGCAGCTGCAGGTTCTCAAGGTGACGACTACCTCTCTGGGCCCTCGAGCCGATGACCTTCTGGCTCCTTCATGCAAGGTGCGTCCTTCTATGATATCGCACCCAAGGCACCCTATGCCATCTGCATTTTTCTGAGCTGACACTACTCATCGCATTACATGTGCAACCCATGCTTGCCAATCCCCGTCCTCCATCGACCACACTTCGGTACCCATATTTCAATGTGAATTTTCTTCCGATCACTTCGGATATCACCACATTTTTGGTGCACAGATTTGTAGTCACAACGTTCAACTGGCGTCAGAATACATAGGTTGATTATATAACTCTTTTTGGTTGCTACAATTACTTACTACGACGGTAACTTACCATACTACTAGTAGGCACTTTGAAAGCAATCTTATGTAGTGTATCAATAGGCTTATCCCCGAAATTTGGACTTCTCCCATCGGAAAAGATAGGACAGAGAAGGATGAAAAAGTATATGCTTTATTATAATTTGAGTGGATCTCAGATACCCCTGACCTCAGCTCAACCTCCTGCTTCTGCTATAGTAAATTTTCCGCCGAGAGGCCAATCAATATGAAAACCGCTGTACACGTGCCATGAGTGATGGGCACATGTCGCCGTCCGCATTCCAGCTCATGTTCTAAAACTCCGAGATGCCAATTGAGGCAATATTGTTCCGTACATACAGTATACAGCACTGTGCAGTCAACTAGTCAACATCGAGCGAATCGTATGCGGTGCTGCCACTTCGGGGCTCGCATAATAATAGGATTCAGATCGAGATTCAGGTGCTGGGTCAATAATATGGAAGCGATGGATTCTGGTGGAGAGCGCTGCATCAGTTGTACTGTACAGTAATACACGCAATGCAGTGGGATATCTTGACTTAGAGTAAATATGCATAATTATGAAACCAGGAGCCGTAGCGATACCCAAATAGAAGCTGTCGAGCTATGTCAGGACTGTTTGCAGCATAGAAACCCCCCGAGAATCGTTGGTAACCTTTTGAAATGTTCCAGTATGGTGACATGTTCACGACCAATGTTTTCAACCGTAAGTTCAATCTGGTCAATCCCAGAATCTTCATCCCTAATTGAGTGCATGAGGTGGTCAGGTAGGGATGGGATGCGGGCAAATAGAGGACTCTACGGTATCGCCGTCAGCCTCAGAAAAAAATGGAGACAAGTTACTCTCACCTGACACTGAGCTGTCTGAACGAAATTGCCAAGGTGAGTGATATGTGGACGGCATGCATGGCAATTAATAGTAGAACCCCCATGCCCAGCAACCGGAGGTTGATGAGACAGTTTCCTAGAGGTGACGAAGTAGTAGCGGGGAGTCTGGGTCCTGAATACCCTACTTATAAGGGAACTTATAGTATGAAAGATTGAGGCCGGATCCTGATCCGTCTTGCGATCCATTCCAAATGGGTCATGTAACGCCACCACGAGCGTTAGTCCGACTTGGACGGCGAAAGGGCGTTTACAACTTAGCGGATATTTAGACGGTTTGATCACGTGACAATTCCCACGGGTACACGGCGCTTATCGAGACACGTGACGCGTATAAGCACTAGGACGACGCTGAGTCACTAGGCTAGGTTGACAAAGACGACTCGCTCGGACAGAGACGGGCGAGCGGAGACACACGAGGAGAGGAGAAAGTGGTGATTCAAAGAAGACCAAGATGGCGTATCTTGGTCTTCGCCGGCTACTACTTATACACATACGAGGACGCTTTTAAGCTCCTCCCGAATCCGTACGACTAATAGCGTAAGTAGCTTGAACCCTACTACAGCTATCCTAGGAATGAGTCATGCCTCACTGGCATGTGATACTACTTGTCCGCTGACTGATACGATGAGTCCGTGACTAATTACTCCCTACTAATGACGCCACAGTCAGTAAGTAGGAGTCCACTTCGCGTACCGTGACATCACCCCCTTTTCAGCTGCGACACCCACGGCGCCGAGTGGGCCCGACTCCCCCCGACCAACCTTCCTGTACTTCTCCTACCCGGTTATAGATGTCCGCCATCTCGAGACGGAACTTGCTGCGTGCGAGCTCGCCTTGCGCCGCGCCCAAGGCCTCGGACAGTGCGTGTAAACGCTGCTCGAGCCTTTCAGCCTCGTTACGGTAGTTGCGGTAGTGATGTAACTCAGCTTTTAAGCTCGTGTCCTTGAGCATGTTGACCGCTAGGTCGGTACGGTGCTGGTTACTGTGCCCGCCACTCAAGGCGTGCATCTTGGCGGGGGTGTAGTGAGGCTTCCCCCTCTCGCGGACGTGGGGCTCGGCATACAGGGGCTTTGAGTACGTCTTGTCGCTGTCCACCGCCAGTGCCAGTACGAGGGGGTCGGGGTTCATGACGACTTGGATGTACGGGGCTTGCGTGGTGACTCCCTGCACGTCAGTGATGGGGAAGTGGACGAACTTGTCGCCCCGGTTGTGAATGTAGCCCGCGGGGGCGATGTGGGAGCTGCTGAGACGGCGCTGGAGTATGGCGGTAGGGATGAGTGGCTGGTGGTCGATGAGGACATCCCCTCGGTACAGGGGCTGACCTGTGGTGTCACAGGTGTAAGCAGAGATGTCAACGAGTTATCGCCAAACGAGTGTACTCGCGAGTGTGACTCGTTTGTGACGAGTACTCGTGTCCGCGAGTACTCGTTCCCACGAGTACACGCGAGTACGAGTTTCCTCTTTCGATCGCGCGAGTACTCGTGTACTCGCGGGGTCACGTGACCATTTCCGGGTTGGCAAAGTAAAGACTGTTTTATTGCACACACTATATAACTATTACTACAGTACTACTACTAGTAATATAATCTGCTGTGCTTGCAATCCGTGTCGTCGTATCGGTGCCGTTGAGTCGTTGTTGTCGGCCCATTGCCGGCGTGTCGCGCGTTCCATTGTCGACTCCGAGTCGACGTCATCGGCGGCCATCGCCCCGCCTTCGTAAGTCGACGGGCATTGCCCCGTCGTCGTAATCGATTGACCCGTTGTCTGAGTCGTGGTCGATGGGCATTGCCCAGTCGTCGTATCGATGGGCATTCGCCCATCGTGGTTGTGTTGCCGCCGTCACGCGGGCCTCGCCCCATGGCTGTTGCTGGTGTCGTAGCTGCGTTGGCAGGGTTCTGGCGGCGGCTGGTGGTGTTCGTGCAGCTCAAAGCTGCGTCGGCGGACTTGAGGCATGTTGTCGTAGTGTTGTCGTAGTCGTAGTTGGTCGTTTGCGGTGCATGTGGCTTGGATTGGTCGGAGATTCTTCAGCCATGTATGAAAATGGCAATCACCGAGCGGGCGTGGAAAAGGTTGCCACAGGCCACGGTGGCTTCCCACGCTCAACTACGACAACCACAAACTCGCCAGCGTATGTCCTGTCCCAAACACGACAACGACGGCCTGTCACGGCCATCCCAACGGCGACTACGACACAGCGGATCACGCCAGCGACGATGACGACGACACGCCGACGACGGTTCAACAACGGCGAGCGACGACACGACGGCAAGAACGGCGAGCGACGACACGACGGCAAGGCTGCCAAGGCAAGCTCAAACGACGACGACGACGACGACGACACGATAGACGGCGGTAGGGGCGCGGCGATAACACGACAGGCGACGGCAGTGATCCGGATGCGATGGCGGGGGGGTACGCGGGCAGGGGCCTTCAAGTTGTATATTAGTATCCCTTGTAACTATTCTGTAGTAGTAGTGTGCCTAATGAGTACTCGTTTAAAACGAGTACCCGTGTGACTCGAACGAATACGAGTACTCGCGAGTGCGAGTACTCGCGGCCCAGACGGGTACTCGCGGCACGAGTACGAGTGTCAGTCCAGAAAACTCGGCGAGTACTCGTGCTTACGAGTACTCGCCGCCGCGAGTACGAGTCGAGTACGAGTACGGCTTCGGAGATTTCTCACGAGTACTCATACTCGCGAGTATCACTCGTTGACATCTCTAGGTGTAAGGGGTCTCTCGGGGGTTGTCAGAATCGGTCGCGGTGATGATGAATGGGTGCTCAGCTGGGTACCACTCGGCCAGCTGTTCGGGTAGGTCGTACACCACGCGCGCATCGTCGCGGTGAACTGCTCACGCCTCTGAAGGATCGTCGTTCTCCTTATCGCTGCCTTCGCCAGCTGCTCTATCCTCCATGCCTCCGCCTCGAACCTCCAGCCCTTCAGCGCTCGCAGCTTCTTCCACTGCTCATACTCCTCCTTCTTCGGGCTCGGACTCACCCTTAACCCGGTACTCCACTTGTACTGGGAGAGGTCCAGGTGAGGCATTCACACTGCGTGGGAGAGCTGTACGAATCCTGTCAACCTCGGCCTGAGTGTAGGGGCTTCGGTTGAGCTTCTGTCCGTCGGGGCTGAGGATCCAGTAGGTGGCGGGGGCTTCGGGATTGTCGATGTCGGTGACAGGGGTGAGGTTGCGCATGGCGGCGCAGAACTCTTCGTAGGACAGGTTGTCGACGAGGTTGGGAGCGAGTGGTGCACAAGATGATACGGGGGAAACGGCGGAAGAGGACATTCTGTGGTGAGTGAAAAATCCAGGTTGGGGAGATGGGGTTGACTTAGTGCGGTTTGGCTGGTTTATAACCATCCTTCGGGCATTCAAATTCCGCTCAAACTCCGCCAGCGCCTCGTCCGCCGATAAGTCATCTTTGTTGACCCACTGATTGTCCGAGTCTGGGTAGCCCTTCCATTTCACGAGGTACTGCCTTTTCCTGCTTCTGCCGAAAAGCCGCGTATCCAGAATACTTTCAATTTCGTATTCTTCCTCGCCTTCCACAAGATCCGGAGGTGGGCGTGTGAAATTTTCACCGTGCATGGGGGTCTCGCGATAAGGCGTGAGTAAATCGATATGGAACACGGGGTGAATGCTCCACTGCGTGGGAAGTTTCAGCTGATAACTGACCGGCGATAGTACCTTAGTGATCTCGAAGGGTCCATGCCGTCGTGCCGCCAGTTTCGCTGTTGGTTGATTCGTGCGCAGGTGACGGCCTTCTAACCATACTTGATCTCCTTCTTGGTATTTGGGCGTGTTTCGGTGTTTGACCCACAAGGATTGTGCCTTTTTGATCAGGAGTTGTGCTTCCTTCCGTGCTTCTCGGAATTGCTGTAGCCTCGTGGTCACCTGGGGGATAGGGGACGACTTATCCATCCAATCAGCGCGTGGGTCGTATCCCATCATAAGCGAAAATGGGGACTTCCTTGTTGCCTCGTGCGGCCAGCTGTTATGCGCGAATTCCGCCATGGGTAGGAAACACGCCCAGTTATCTTGACGTTCGTTGGCCCAGAATCTGAGGTACTGTTCCAGCCATTGATTGGTCCGTTCCGATTGCCCGTTGGTCCGAGGGTGATACGCCGTTGATATGTTCTGGTAAATTCCAAGGATACGGCATAATTCGCGGGTGAACTTTGATGTGAATCGCGGATCCCAGTCGCTGATGATCTTTGCCGGTAGTCCAAATCGTCGGAACACGTGGGTCACGTACAGGGCTGCAGTTTCTTCTGCTGTGATTTCTTCGACGCAAGGTATGAAGATCGAAGCTTTGGTGCAGTCGTGGTCGGTCACGGTGAGTATGGAGTCGTGACCCTGGGAGACTGGAAGTTTAGTGATGAAGTCTAGAGCGACGACTTCGAAAGGCTTAGCGTCGGGGATTGGTGTAATAGGTACTAGAGGTGCCCTCGTGGGTTGGTTGTTGACCTTGTGCCGTTGGCATTCCGCGCATCCTTTCACGTACTCGGTGATATTTTGCATCATATGCGGCCACCAGTAGTGTCGTTCTATAATTCGGAACGTTCTTTTAATCCCCGGGTGGCTGTAGACGGGGGGGTTGTGATGATTGCTAATGATGTCGCGCAGTAGTGAAGTCGTCCCCGTGACTACTCGTGCCCCCTGTTTATACCATACTCCGTCAAATTTCTTGAGTTGATGGGCGTCGACCCATGGGAGTATCTGACTTTCATCTTGTGCGTGGTCTTCTGGTACTTGCGTAACCAATGCCCTTGCGAAGACCTTGTCGGGGAGTACTATAACTCCATCGTTATCTTGTTCTCCTCGATCGTAGTCTGGTCGTCGGGATAGGGCGTCGGCTCGGCCGTTGTTGGTTCCTTTGATGTGATGGATCTCGAAGTCGTATTCCATCAGCTCTAGTACTTCTCGGGCTACGCGTCGACTTATCTTTTGTGCGGATCTCCAATGCGTTAGGTTGAGGTGGTCCGAGAAGATTTTGATCTTGTGTGGAGATCCCGCTAGCAGGGGTCTCCAGTGTCTGAGTGCCTTGACGATGGCTAGGAGTTCCAGATCGTATATGTCGTAGTTGCGCTCTGCTTCGTTAAGGGTAGCCGAGTAGTATCCGATGGGGTGCCATTTCCTGTCTTTCTTCTTTTGTAGCAGTACTGCTCCGACGGCAAATCCAGACGCGTCAACTTCAAGTTCGAATTGGTCCGTGAGAGAAGGGTGCGCCAGTACTGGCTCCTGGGTTACGAGCGTCTTGAGTTTCTGAAATGCTCGTTCTTCTTCCGTGCCCCATTGCCAGTCCGCGTCTTTCTGTGTGAGTTTGTTAAGTGCTCGTGCGTGCGTCGCGAAACCGCGAATGAAGAGGCGGTAAAAATTACAGAAGCCTAGGAAGGAGCGAACGTCTCTGACCTTTGTTGGGCGCGGCCAGTCTTTGATGCCTGAAATTTTACCAGGTCCATACGAGTTACCCCCTTTTCAAGGATTACCCCCAGGTAATCCATTCGCGGTGAATGGAAGAGGCATTTTTCCGGTTTGAAGTAGAGGTCATGATCCATGGCTACTTGGAGTACGTCGCAGACCGCATCAATGTGCGCTTGAAGGCCCGCGTTTTCATGAGTAGCTATCCCGATGTCGTCCATGTAGACGCGTATGATGGTGCCCAACAGCTCGTGTTTGGCGATGGTAGGTCCCAGGATTTCGTTCATCATGGTTTGAAACGTCGCCAGTGAATTCGTGAGTCCAAAGTACATTACGAGGGGTTCAAACAACCCGTACCATGTTTTAAACGCTGCTTTTGGTTCATCTCCTGGTTTGACGCGTATTGTAGCGGTGCGACTGCCGCGCTACGCCAAGTCAAGTGAAGAGTTAGGTGAACTGTAAGGGAGCACACTCAACCTAACGCGGAGACAAGTCACGCGCTAAACGTACAGTCACAGTGGAGGGGACAGGAACGTGGAGCCTTTATTCAAGGACTCAAACTGTCAGTGATCACACTGTGGCACGCTGAGTGGAGAACCAAGAGGACAAGTTAACATTGGAGATGTGAGGAAGTACAAGGGGAATACGCACCTGAGTGGAGAACCAAGAGGACAAGTTGGTTCCACTCAGGACGTTACAGGGAAGCTTATATACACTACTGCGGCTGAGTCTAAACTGAGTTCGAACACTATTACTAAGTGTACAGTAAGGTCCTATGACTCAGGAGCTGACGCGTCGTGTCTATTAATAGCGTTATCTATGGTGCTGACGTGGCACTCTGTCATAACGCTTACGAGCGGCTCCACTTGCTGAGTAAAACCTATTACAGCGAGTAAGCGTAAACTACTAAGCACGTTCTAGATCCTTCTAGTCCCTTCCATCCTTATCGTCCAATCGTATGAGTCCGTACTAATGAGGGATACTAATCCCACGATCACGTGCACATGGTGGCAAACACATGTGACTAACAAATACCTCTGTACTTCGGCCCTTCATATCTTCACCGAATAAATCCGTATAAATACAGAAAAATAGGGAAAATAATACGCGTCCATGACATCACCCCCCTTCTTAAGGGTCGACGTCCGCGTTGGCCTCTGTGTACATGTGAGGAGATTGCCAAGGCAAGGACGCGTAAATGAGAGCTGCTATTTTTCTAGGTGCGCCCGGGTTCAAAGAGTGGAACTCTTTAAGCTTTTCCGGGGCATGCGCTAGGTTTTTAGCAGGTTCCCAAGTGTCCTCGCCCTCTCCGTAGCCTTTCCAGCGAACTAGGTACTTAAGAGTACGACCAAAGAGTTTTGAGTCTCTTATATGGTCTACTTCGTACTCTTCTTCCCCTTCAACTGTGACGGGCTCGGGCGGAGGTGGCAAAAGCCCGTTAACTTCGTTTCCCTTGTAAGGGGAGAGGCGGTCTACATGAAATACATCATGGATCCGTAATGCAGGGGGGAGTGCAAGCTTGTAGTCGACATCACTTCTGACTTCAGTGACTTCAAATGGGCCTAATTGCTTAGGGCCCAGTTTGGACGACTGCTGATGTATCTTTATTTGCTTAGCTTGCAACCAGACTTTATCCCCGACGTTAAAGGCGTGTGGCTTATGCCTTTGTTCAACGTCTGTCTGCATTCGCCGTTTACTTTGGCGTAGAGCTGCCTCTGCATCCTTACGTGAGGAAACTAAGTGTTGAAGACGCTTATCGAGCGTTGGAATACCTGTTGGCCTACCAGCAGGAATCGTGAAATCAGGCGTGTAGCCGTACAGCAACTCAAAGGGTGTATGACCCGTGGCTGAGTTAAGTCTGCTGTTGATTACGAATTCCGCAGTAGGGAGCAGGTCTGCCCAATCATCCTGCCTCTTGCTAATGAACAAGCGCAAGTAGACTTCTACTTCTTGGTTTTTGCGCTCTACCTGTCCATTAGCTTGAGGGTGATAGGCTGTAGTAAGACCTGCGTCTATCCCTAGTCGCTTGTATAGTGCCCGCATGCTCCTTGCAGCAAACTGGGGTCCTCGATCACTAATGATCTTTCGAGGGATCCCGTGCAAGGGGAAGACTTGTTCAAAGTAGATGGATGCTACCCCATCAGCCGTAATCTGAGAAGTCACTGGAAATAGATGGATCTGTTTTGTATAGTGATCCACTATGTTAAGGATCATATCCTTTCCACGTGACATAGGCAGAGGGCCGATTAAATCGATCCCAATTAACTGCCATGGACCCTCAGGTACTTCTTGCGGCTGAATTATAGCTTTGGGGTGCAGATCTTTGCGATAGCGTTGGCATCGATCGCATCCTTCTACGTATGAACTTATGAAGCCTGCCATGCGTGGCCACCAATAGTAGCGACTAACTAGCTCTATGGTTCCGTTTTTCCCGGGATGTCCTGCGATCGTGGTATCGTGGCATGACTTTACCACGTCCCTTCTAAGGGCACGATCGTTTGGGACATATAACTTCCAGCGGTGATAAACGAAACCGTCTTCTTCTTCCCACAGCGCAACTCCATCCGTAAGAGCCTTAGGAGCGGTCTTTTGTAAGCTTTTAAGACCCTCTATAACTTCGGCTTCTTTAATGGATGCGAGTTTGATGCGACTGCCAAGGGAGTCCACTTCTGGGCGGAAGTGTGCTTGGGCGGCATTGAGGAAATGCTTAGGTTGTAACACCTGAACCTGGCGGTTATCCTCGTTGTCCCTGACGTGGTCTTTGGAAAATCTACTGAGTGCATCGGCTTGCATAGAATCTCCTTTCTTGTAAGTGATCTTAAAGGCGAAGCGACTTAAATATAATGCCCAGCGTGCTTGCCGGCGATTTAAGTCTTTCATGCTTGCCCACCATTCCATATTCTTATGGTCGGTGATCGCTTCAAAGGAGATGCCTTCGAGGAAGTGTCTCCAGTCCTCTAGGGCGCGGATTAAGCCGAGCATTTCTCTGTCGTAGATTTCGTAGTTGCGCTCTTCTTTGCTCATTGACTCTGAGCGATACGCAACGGGGTGCCAAAGACCGTCTGGGTACTTCTGAGTGAGTATCCCGCCAGTAGCAAATCCTGAAGCATCTGTTTCGACGCGGGTAGGGAGGTTCGGATCGTACACCTTTAAGATAGGTTCTTGAACGAAACGTCCCTTAAGACCGTCGAAAGCTTCCTGCTGTTCAGAATGCCAAGTGCCATGGAGTATCCTTCTTCGTGAGGTCATGTAAGGGTCGGGCGATAGCCGCGAAGTCCTTAATGAATCTACGATAGAAGTTGGCGAACCCAACGAATGCTCTCACTTCTTTGAGATTCGTGGGCGTAGGCCACTCCCTTACTGCAGAGACCTTGCCAGGGTCCATCTGCACTTCTCCGGGACGGATGATCATCCCTAAGTACTCCATTTCACGTTTCTCGAAATCGCATTTCTCGGGTTTGAGATAGAGATCGTAGTCTTCGAGCCTTTTGAGCACCTCGCGTACAATTTTGCGATGGTGGTTAAGGTCTCGACTATAGATGAGGATATCATCCATATAAACTGCGACTTCTCCTTCTGCGATGAGATCCGCAAATATTGCGTTCATGAGGGCTTGGAAGGTTGCAGGGACTGTTGGTCATGCCGAAGTACATTACTTTTGGCTCGAACAGTCCGCGATTGGTGACGATAGCACCCTTCCATTCGTCTCCTTCTCGGATTCGAATATTATGATAGCCCCATCGAACGTCAAACTTTGTGAAGTACTCTGCTCCTTTCAACCGGTTGATGATGTCAGCTGCGAGTGGAAGTGGGTACCGATTCTTAATAGTGATTTTATTAAGACGTCGATAATCCTGCACTAGACGGAGCTTTCCGTCTTTCTTTTTGATAAAGAATACTGGGGAGGCCATCGGTGACTTAGATGGGACCAGGTATCCTTTAGCAATGTGCTCTTGCAGGAATTTGTCGAGTTCCACTTGCTCGCTAGGTGACATAGGGTACGTCTTGATCTTCCAGTGCTTGACTGCATCTGGTTCAAGATCTATGGCGTGGTCCCACGGCTGATGCTCAGGGAGCCTCTGGGATTCTTCCTCAGAGAAGACTTTTGCGAAGTCACGATAGTGCTTCGGCACCATTTCTTCGAATGTTTTCTTTGGCTTAGCTGCAGTAGCTTTTTCGGCTATCTGCTGACTATACGTAAAGCCAGCCAAACAGAAAACTTCGTCCTGGGCCGTGTCTAGCACTTTCTCCGCAAGGAGACGGCGGCGTTCCATACGGTTTGCCATAATGCGCGTCACCTCTATCTCAAGTTCCGGTGGCGCTATTTCAGCGGTGGAATTGAGACGCATTGTGCCTTCCTGCCAATCTATTTCCGGGTTCCTTAGTCTAAGCCAGGGTAGTCCCAAAATGACGTTCTCTGGGCCAAGGGAAGTGACTAAGAAGTCATGACTTTCTTCCGTTGGTCCAACTTGGAGATTAAGTCGAACTTTGTGGGTGATACTACCGGCTTCATTGAGCGTCCCGTCTATGTTATAGAGGATAATGGGATTCTCAAGAGGAACCTGGAACATCTTGTGGCGGTCAGCGTACTTTTTGTCGAGGAACAATGAAGTTGCCCCCGAGTCTACCATTGCTGCTACTTTTACAGTACGATGACGTCCTTTTAAATACACAGAAATATGAAAATGTGATTTTTTATCTTTTGTTTCGGGAATAATAGTTGAAGACAGTGCTGCATCAGAAATCATCACGTGCGGCGCTGCTTCGAGAAAAGGGTGGAGCAACAGGAACACTACATATATTGTTCATCTCCGAGGCAGATGTAGATGTGGAGGGGCCGAGAAGACAAGAAACGGAGCCGACACTACTATCTAACTTACAGGTAGAGGAAGAGATTGTATGAATTACAGGAGATAAGTCCGAAACGAGGCGAGAGCGTAAGCATATTTTACAACTACAGGAAGCCGAGTCATCTACTGTAAATAAGGGATCAGACGCAGCTATGCTGGTCCCTTGCACTAAAAAGCCGCTTTGAGCGATTCGATCTGCTCTTGCTGCTTTTTCACCATCTCCATCAATTTGGCTACGTCTACCTGTGACGTCTTGGCCGGAGAGGTATTTGAACTTGAGGAGGCAGATGCTACCGCAGTATTCGAAGAGGATGGTGGACTAGGGGAGTCCGTTGCCGCAGCCTTGGCTTTAGCTGGCTTCCCCATTTTCTTGGTCATGCAGACGGGTGCTCGGTGGCCGACTCTTTGGCACCAGTTGCACACGTCTCGTTCGTGGTTTCCATCCTTCTTCGAGTGTTCTGTTGACCCGCACCCATAACACTTCCCCTTCATCCACGTTTGGTACTCTGCTCTAGTTTTTAAGATATCAGCCTGCCCCGGTTTCTTGCCTTGCTGACGCGTGGCGTCTACTTGCATGGCATCGGGGTGGGCCGACGTAGGTACGATGCGGGAGCTTTCACCCCCCTTCTCTGCTTTTCGGGCTCGCATACGTTGATCGATGTCTTGCGAGGCCTTTCGCAGGTCTTGGTAGTTTAGAGCTATTTTCCCCGTGAATGCGAGGATGTCCTTGATTTCCTCAGAGAGGCCATCATAGAACCGGGTGCACAGGTCTTCTTCAGACCACTTCGTCTGTCCGGCGTACTGGTCGAACAGGGATATATACTGGGTCACCTCCTTGCGACCTTGTTTTGTCTTTTTGAGCGCCTCCCGCGCTAAGTCTGTGGTGTCCCGCGGACTAAACCTGAGGTTAAAAGCCTTGATGAAACCGGCAAAGGTTCCGCCAAATGGCGATCCACCTTGATTTGCCTCTTCCAGATATGGAAGGGCCCAGGTTTTCGCGTCCCCTTCCATAAGGTTGAGGGCGGCCGCGGTCCATCGACCTTCGTCAATGTACCACCTTTTGTCTGCTTCGTTCCAGGTATTCATTGCGTCCCCTACGGAGCCGGCCCAGTTATGGTAAGCGGCAAGGAAATGACGGGCTTCTGTAGAGTCGCCTTTCCCGTCCCATGGTTTTGGGCGGGCCACTATATCCTTTTTGTTACCATTTGAATGGGGCTGGGCAGCGTGAGACGCGCCGACTGCCTGCGTGAGATCCTTGACCTCCTGGGCTATTACACCCATGGCCAAGCTGAGTTGGTGGATGAGGTCCAGACAATCCTGGACTGTGGGAGGAGCGGGTGCAGAGCCCGAGGCGGCTGCGGATGTGGATGCTGTGGGGTCGGCCATTGCGTCTAGTTGGGCCTGTCTCTCTTTTCTCTCCGCTTCTTCTTGTGCCTTTCGATAATTCTCTAAGAGAATTAGCTGTTCGTCAGGCGAGATGTCGTCCCAGTCAACTACTGAAGAAGTGAAGACTTTTTCACTCTTCGTGAGGGGAGGGAGCGCGAATTTGGAGTGAACTCCGCGAGGATACTGGGCTTGAGCCTGCTTGGCTTTCTGCCGACCGCTGGGAGCCACTGTGAGGTGGTGAAGGAGAAGGAGGGGGAGAGAGGCGTGGGACTAGATCTGCGGCAAACGCAACTAGCTGGGGAACTGTATATCCGGTTCCGTTAACTTCACCGCCTAAGCCGTAAAGCTCTAAGAGGCCGTAGTGATAGTTAGGGAAGGAGTAGATAGCCTGCACGTATTGTTCTGCGAGGTTACGAGGGGGCAGTTCTAACTGGAATCCCTGGTAACGGATGTTGACACCGTCTTCGTCTACGAAGCTTTCGCCTGACTGGGCGAGGGTTTCTTGGGAGGAGGAGTGGGCGGAATGAAATGAAGCTGACGACGACCCGTGGGTTGATAGAGTTGGGGACGGAGCACGCTCGTTGGTAATTTGAGGTGTCCTAAGTACGTGAAGCGATGCCGAAGCAGAGGCTTGATTACTAGGGGGCGTCGGGATTGGTGGGATGGAAGCTTGTCTCCTCCTAAAGAGACGGCGCAGACGAGTGCGAACGTTTGCGAATATACGAGGCAGGGTGAAAACGGGAGGATAGGTGGGTAACCCGAGAGTGTGAAAGAGGAACTTGTCCTAATGTAGCGGTGCGACTGCCGCGCTACGCCAAGTCAAGTGAAGAGTTAGGTGAACTGTAAGGGAGCACACTCAACCTAACGCGGAGACAAGTCACGCGCTAAACGTACAGTCACAGTGGAGGGGACAGGAACGTGGAGCCTTTATTCAAGGACTCAAACTGTCAGTGATCACACTGTGGCACGCTGAGTGGAGAACCAAGAGGACAAGTTAACATTGGAGATGTGAGGAAGTACAAGGGGAATACGCACCTGAGTGGAGAACCAAGAGGACAAGTTGGTTCCACTCAGGACGTTACAGGGAAGCTTATATACACTACTGCGGCTGAGTCTAAACTGAGTTCGAACACTATTACTAAGTGTACAGTAAGGTCCTATGACTCAGGAGCTGACGCGTCGTGTCTATTAATAGCGTTATCTATGGTGCTGACGTGGCACTCTGTCATAACGCTTACGAGCGGCTCCACTTGCTGAGTAAAACCTATTACAGCGAGTAAGCGTAAACTACTAAGCACGTTCTAGATCCTTCTAGTCCCTTCCATCCTTATCGTCCAATCGTATGAGTCCGTACTAATGAGGGATACTAATCCCACGATCACGTGCACATGGTGGCAAACACATGTGACTAACAAATACCTCTGTACTTCGGCCCTTCATATCTTCACCGAATAAATCCGTATAAATACAGAAAAATAGGGAAAATAATACGCGTCCATGACACGTATGTTGTTGTACCCCCAGCGTACGTCCAGTTTGGTGTAGATGTGACCGTTTCCCAAGTCATTGATGAGCTCCGACATAAGTGGGAGTGGGTATTGGTTACGAATCGTGCACGCGTTGATTTTCCGGTAGTCCTGTACGGGTCGTAGTTTTCCGTCTTTCTTTTTGATGAAGAAAAATGACGACGCGTATGGCAACTTGGAGGGTCGGATGTACCCCATTTTGAGTTGTTCGTCAAGCCACTTCTTGAGCTGGGCGTCTTCATCCTGAGTCATCGGATAGACTTTACAATTGATCGTGGCCGGAGTGTCTGGTTTGAATTCAATTGCATGGTCCCATGGTCTTGATGGTGGGAATCGATGTGATGCCTCTTCGCTAAATATTTTGGCGAAGCGTCGATATGGCTCAGGGATTACCGCGGCCACCGTGTTTTGTTTAGCAGCGATCGCGAGTTCGGTGGCTGTGGTACGTAGCTGACACTCTTCCTCCAACTCCTGGACTATATGCTCCTTCTCATCATTGGTGAACGTTCGTGCTATGCGGTTGTCGGTGACGGCTCCTGCTATTATGGTGCATGGTTCCGAGGGGTTGATGGATCGGATGACTACGGGGAGTGCTTCTTCGTGGATGGTAGCGTGGGTCCAACTGATGGTGGGTTCGTAAGTTGCGAGCCAGGGGTATCCGAGCACCAGATCTTCGTTTCCTATGTCGGTAACAAGGAATCGAATAACTCTGTGGATTCCTTTGGTCTGTACGTCTAGGTCTACGAAATGTGTAATTGACCCAGCTTTATTCTCTGTGTTGTCTATGTTCCATATTTTTTTGGGACGTTCTAAGGGTTGAAGCCCCAGCCCCATTCGTTTGGCAAATGCGGGTCTTATGAAGTTGTCGGTGGCTCCAGAGTCTACGAGCCCTTTTATATCGGCCATTGAGTAACTTGTGTGAATCGAGACTGGAATTCTAAGAGACCGAAAGCGAGTCATGATTACAGAGTTACAATTTGTTGCCCTCACCCAGGCCAATGGGTTCAGGCGTCCTGAAAATCCCCTTTCTCCCACAGGTCTTGTAATATGAGGTCTTTTACCTCGTCACTCGCTCCCCTAACCCCTTCAAGCCAGCTACTGGCCGTTTGCTGCGGTTCCGTTGCGTTTGCAACCTGGGCACGGGTTTCTTGACTGTAATAGTCCGTTTCCATGCTCTGGCTGTTGCTTGCAGGGCGCCATTGCTGTTGCTGTGGTCTTTGCTTTCTGGGGCGCGTACAGTTGCGTGAGATGTGTCCGAGTCCGCTGCAATTGTAACAGACGACTTCCCTCATGTCCCTACGAGGGGCGTTTCCTCCCTGTCCCGGCCCTCCTCTTGGTTGGAATGGAGGGCGCGGTTGGTAGTTCCCTCGATTGGGATCCCCTACCTCTGCGAGTCGGGCGCTCGATCGGTCCGCAGATGTATCCATTGCGTTTGGGTCATATCGTGGGGCCTGGTTGTGGGGCGCGTTCCATGGTGATCCTCCGAAGCGTGGAGGTGGATTGAAGCGAGGTGGTGGTCCCCTTGGAGGTCCTCTTGCTGGTACGGACATGCCTAGGCGGGCGCGAAGGTGAATGTACTGCTTTTGGCGTCTGAGCGCCGCGTCCTTCCATTCAGCGAAGGTGGTAGGTCCATCGAGTTCGTATACTTTCGTGAACAGTTTGCTCAGCAGTCCGGCCGTGAAACGGTCGATGGTTTGTTGATCGTTGAGACGGTAGTCAGCTTTGCGGCATAGCTGCTCGAAGTTGGTGACGTACGAGTCAATATCGTCGCCCGTCATCCTGAATCCTTTGGCCAGTTCCGCCTGGGCTTGTTCTTGTTCAAGGGTGTTTGAGAACCTATCCAAGAATCTGGTCGACAGCGTGTCCCAGAGGTATTCGTCGTATCGATCTCTCCCTTGGCGTACTTCGGTATTGAGCCACTGAAGGAACCCGAGCGTCCAATTTGCGACGGACGCTCCCTTGATGTACCCCAGAAACAGGAGGCACCTTTTGTATACGTTGCGCATGCTCGGGGCGTCGAAGTTGAGTCCCCAATATGCATGCCATTGTGTGAGAAAGGACTCGTAGTCAGTCCGATCTCCCTTGAATATGGTCGGCGGCTCACCCTCGAGTCGAGGCGTTGGCACTCCTGGTGCTACTGCTCCTCCCGGTATTCCTCCTCTGGGTATTCCTCCTCCCGGTGGTCCTTCTCCGAATCCCCCTGGGAATCCTCTGCGCGGGCGTCCTGGCGGTCGTCCTCCTCCGCCTGGTGGCGGGTTGTCGCCTGGTGGATCGGGCTGATCGGGTCCTATAGCTCGAAATATAGCCGCATCATCCGCCGTCATGCGATGTCCCGTTGCTGGGTGTATGGGGAGTAGAAGTTGCTCGGCTTCTTCTCGCGTCCTACGGATCTCTTCTTCTACTGCTTCGTTGGTGATGGTTTCGGTGGTAGTCGCCATTGCTGCTGGTGGGTTGACTCTAATGATTTCTGGCTGTGACACAGGAATGGACTCAGCTAGTCGGGTTACCTCTTCTACTTCGGAGTCCTCTTCTTCGTCTGTGTGTTCGCCCTCTTCACTAGTTTCGGAGGGGGCTGGTGTTCTTGGCTCGGACGTGCTTGGTTCTTCTTCCGGTTGTCCGTCTATGCAGCCCCACTGTTCTCTTGTAGGTAGGTTGCGGGTGTCGATGTCACAGTTGTAGAGTCTGCTTGCTGGGCGTACAACGTCCCACCTGCTGTCGATCGGGTTCCACGTAATTTCCGTCCAGCAAGTATTTTCGAAATTAAACTCAACTGGTCTGAACCTCGTGGGTCCTGATGCAAAATCGACGAAGTATCCTGTGTCTCCGCGATATTCTCTCCACCTGGCTGCTCCCAAGAATTGTACTGGTACGTTGCGGTCTCCTCGTCGTTCGAGGGAGTAAGTTCTGAAATTGGTCCACCGGTCTCGAGTTGTAAACGCCACGGTGAGGGATCTTGGTCTTAATGTAACGCCACCACAAGCGTTAGTCCGACTTGGACAGTGAAAGGGCGTTTACGACTTAGCGGATATTTAGACGGTTTGATCACGTGACAATTCCCACGGGTACACGGCGCTTATCGAGACACGTGACGCGTATAAGCACTAGGACGACGCTGAGTCACTAGGCTAGGTTGACAAAGACGACTCGCTCGGACAGAGACGGGCGAGCGGAGACACACGAGGAGAGGAGAAAGTGGTGATTCAAAGAAGACCAAGATGGCGTATCTTGGTCTTCGCCGGCTACTACTTATACACATACAAGGACGCTTTTAAGCTCCTCCCGAATCCGTACGACTAATAGCGTAAGTAGCTCGAACCCTACTACAGCTATCCTAGGAATGAGTCATGCCTCACTGGCATGTGATACTACTTGTCCGCTGACTGATACGATGAGTCCGTGACTAATTACTCCCTACTAATGACGCCACAGCCAGTAAGTAGGAGTCCACTTCGCGTACCGTGACAGGTCAACCATGATATTGTCAGCTGTCAAGTCACTCCCAATGCTGTCAGACTTGGGTCGCTCTAGATAATGATGCAAACAATACCGGTCAGCCACACTGGCATTGTGGGGTTCAGTGTGCATATATCGGATGCCCTATCGACTATCAACTGAATGACGGCACAAAAAGGTAACAATTGGCCGTACCTGACAAATCTGAGTGAAGAATGAGGTAAACACCCCAAGGCTTCCAATCTGGTTTGCATTGAAAGAGTGCAAATGAGGGAAGACCATGAGACGTCGATCCCCTGGCCCAATAGTCTTCAGTGGTTCGCAGGGAGTACCAGGCCTCTCCGCATACTCTAGCTCTAGTGACCAAAGAGGCACGTAGGCGCCTCCCCCATCTCTTTGCATAGCTGGGACAAGCGTGACGGGAAGACCATTTCGCTTGCAAGTTGCGTCCCTTGCCTGTTTCTCACCTTAAATAGGGAAAAGGGGACAAGTAAAACCACAACACGCACTATGGTATCTTGCCCGTTCCGTGCCGCTGGAAAGAAATTGTTCACCGACTCAAACCAAGAGGATCTCTAATACTGACGATGGAGGCAACAATAATCAGTTTGTGCAATCTCGTCATCACCACCTCCCCAAGCTGGGGCTGGGGTGGTAGTGACTGGATTGGTGGTGGTTGTGAGGGTGGCTGACATGGTAGTGGCTGAGGCGGCATTGACTGGGTTGGCAATAGCTAGTACGGTGGTGGTTTGGCCAGTAGTGACTGGGTAGGGAGTAGGTAAGTCGGTATTAGCTGGGTCAGCAGCAGCTGTAAGGGTGGCTGGGTCGGCGGCGACTGGGTCTGCCAAGGGGTCTGCAGTAGCTGAGTCGGTAGTGCCGATGGTTGGACCGGTAGTGATTAAGTTGACAGTAGTGAATGGCACGGGTTACCCGCGGGTTTTTCGTATTTTTGAGTTGATGAGGTTGTAGCCCTGAATTTTCTGTTTTTTTTAAGCCCAAAACCACCCAGATCGGTGAAGGAATGGCTTTTCTACAGATTTACCAAGTTTGGTGGCACGGTATCAAAAACTGATGCCTCCTAAGGCATTTTGTTATGGTGTGTCACGAAAAAACCCGTGACCCGGAATGTCACGGGTTTTTTCGTGATACACCATAACAAAACACTTCCTGACACATCGATTTTTGGTATCTTGCCACCAAACTTGGTAAATCTGTAGAAAAGCCATTCCTTCACCGATCTGGGTGGTTTTGGGCTTAAAAAAAACAGAAAATTCAGGGCTACAACCTCATCAACTCAAAAATACGAAAAACCCGCGGGTAACCCGTGCCATTCACTAGTTGACAGTAGCTGGGCCGGCAGTGGCCGGGCTGACCCTGCCAGGAGGTTGCTCGCTACTTCGGTTGCTAGTGAGGAGGTCGCCACTCCAAGCCATGTAGCATAGACGATGAGATGGGTGATAGAATACTTCTACCAGCTGAAGGCGAAGTATAAGAGTGGCCATGTATTGATCCTGATGAGGAGGAGCCATAGGCTATTCTAATTCTAGCAAGACTCCCAAGTGACATAATTATACTATTAAGGATCGAAGCCTTACTGTTACTTCGGCCTTTTTTTTTGTTGATCCAGTTACTGTACTTAGGCCTTTCGGCGCTCCTCTAAAACCCATGTCGCGTACTTTCCCAGGGGTAGCATGATTTTAACCGGTTTTGGCGGTCTCGTTATCGTTACTACTATACATGATGCATGAAGCTTCAATCGGTTTAGGTATTACACTCCAGTCATGATCGCATGCTTGCCAGTGATCGCATGATGCACTGGCACTGACAGATTCGGAGCTGCTTCGACTCGGAGTTGCCCGCCTATCTCTCTTCTGCACCTCTGAGATGTTGGTGAGGCTTTCTGTCAGTTGTTCATTACTTGAAAGACGATACTTGGGGTGCCATGGCAGGCCTGGAGCTTGGCCTAGAGGTTATATTCGTGAGAATCGCCACCGCTTCAGTAACGAAGTCACGGTGTCAAGTCTCTCCGGGAACTCGCACAATTTGACCCGTACTTCACGGGTGCCGGTCATCGCTTCCATGATTCCACGAGTTTCCATCGAAGCAACCTAGTTCAGTGGGATGAAGGTCCATCACGAGATCACCTGGAACCATTGCCTGGAACTCTAGGCCGTCCGGGCTTTCTGATCAAATTTTGATGAAAGAATCTTGAAAAGAATATTCGCTTTCCATCGTGTCGATTGAGCCACTGGTTTTGCGCCCCCTGAGTCAGGATTGTGCGGAGATAGAGTGCCAGGAATCGGACATCCCCGGAGGGCAAACGCAAACGAGAAGCTCTCAGATGCAGAACGTGCCAATATCACACAACACCTTCCATTCAATCCGTCCCTCTCCTGATCCGCGTATACTCCGAGACGACGAATGGTGGATCTATGTTGGGGCATAATCCCCAGGAAAGCTCCGTGGCCGCATCACGTACACATGGTTCATATAGCGCTCATAGGTGATTACAATACCTGCGCCACATTGCCCGACTGCTTGGTCATTTCTCCTAGTTTGGGCCTTTCGTACAGTGGAGATAGATCGAGTAGCTCGGAAACCCTTGGTTCTTTCGTATATATATAACGCTCTTCAGAAGCGAGACTCAGACCAAGAGGAAACAAACAGGGAGATGATAACTACAGCGAATCATAGCAGTGTCTGAAGAAGTGAAGGGATGTGCGGACCACTACACCGTTATCATGTCGACCGTGCATGTGCGAAAAGCTATGCATCTCGTAATGTTAAATTGGAACATGCCAGTGTCAGATAGATAAAATTCATTCTCGGCCAGTTAGCTAAGCCTCGTGAATGCGTGCCATGATCTGTGTTCGAGTTTGGCCTCTGACTGAAAACTGAAGAGGGAAGGACTCAGAAATAATAGACAACAGTACAAGTCGTAAACTCACAACCACTAAACGGCGTCGACCTCTGTTATTGGAATAGCGGAAATCGGGGTCCAGGGGTCCTTGTGTGCAAACGTTCCAAAATCTAATTCGGTGCGACAAGTTAATCGCAAAGGAGAACGGGACGAAGTGGCAGCAGGGGTTCGATACCCTTCTTGGGAAGTAAAGGGATTCAAATTGGACTGCCAGTGGAACGTAGAAGTGGCTGGAAGTGGCAACAATTCAATAGGAGGTGTGGCTCGGGACAGAGAAGAGTGATTGGGCTGGGAGGGAGAGCGGAGGTCTGGACTGTGTGGTGGAGCAACGATACCGCCAGGTAGACGCGGAGGAGCTTGCGAACTCGGAGCTGCGTGGATGGGGTAGGGGATAACGACGTTGGCACTGCCCGGGGTGGAGGGGTTGTAAACGCCAGCTTGTCTTACACTAGGGGGTTTCGGAGTGGCTGATGGCTCCTCTATGGCGGGGGTGACGCACAACTGAGCATAAGGGATATGACTGTGGGAATAGCAGGATGCTGGCGCGATCAGGAGTGGAAGAGGAAAATGCTCTCGGAGCGGCGTCAGTGCTTTGATGCAAGCCACAATAGACATTGCGGATATGTTTGAGAATGTAGATCGAGAGTTTCCGAGAGAGCTGATTCTCTGCGCCTCGAACAAGTTCATTCCACATTTCGCAGAACTCGTATTGCAGTCCGGGAAGCGTCCCTCGAAAAGCGAGTCGAGAGACTAATTCCAAAGTCTTTGATCGAGAGTGGATGCTGCGCCGCCAACCGTATTTTGAGTAGTCTTCCATTGTAAGCCGACAAATAAAATTGCAATTAGCAAGTAACATGCTATCGCCGTGTGCGAGGTAGGTTTGAAGGGTATCCTTTGATATGCCCAAATGGCCAGTGGCGAGTTCAAACCAACGGTCATCATGTTCTTGTACCCTCGAAACGATGATGGAAACCACGCATCGTGAACAGTACTTCGCGAGTGGGTCGCTGTAATGCGCCTGCATTAGCATGAGCCCGAAATTGACAGAATATAAGAGTCCACTCCAGTCCTTGTGCAGAACACGGTCAAGTGTTGGCAAACTGATAAGAAGAGACGCTTCGGCCATTGCCGTGCTGCAGATCATTATCCGGCGTTGTTTGGGCTGGGAATGCAGATCGGACGATAATGTACGGTCCATTAGTCCAACCACAGCACCTGCTATCTTCTCACCTATAGACCTCTTGAGATCATCTTTGAACGCGCTTGAGTTGCAGAAGTCCGGGATGCGAGCGAGGATCTGCTCTAGCTCGTCATCTTGAAGCGATGACTGGAGCGTCCATAGTAGCACCCAGCCGTCGATCTCCGACGACGATTTCCGGGCACATTCTTCGGCAACCCACTCTAGACCATGAAAATATTGTGTATGATAGCTGTCCTTCAGGTAGTCAAAGTGATGCCACATCTCGTCGTTGCAAGGGTTGAATGCCGTGAAGCGCCAGAGAATGAAGGCGGCCACATATTGTGCGCCGGTATAGAGGAGCCAGACTGGGGAAGAGAGAGGGGTATAGTAGGGGCTGTCGTGTCGAATGATGGGAACGAGCGTGAAACATGCATATACGAGAGAGCAGAGCCCGACCCAAGGCACTACAACATAGAAGACCGTACGATTTGAACCAACCGTGTAGATGAGGAGGCCTGCCAGAAAGAGAACAAGGGACGCATGCAGGAGGATGGGTAATGCGTCGACAATCCATTGAAGACGCAGATCCTCGACTCCTTTATCGAAAAATGCGTGGATCCTTGCCCGCTGATGCGGACTACCAGCAGACCGTGGTTGAGTGAGTTTGATGTATCGGCGCGTCCACTGTTGTAACAATAACGGCAGCAGGGCACACGAAAGGGTTATAACCAAACTCAAGAACCACAGCGAATTGACCCAGACGGCGGATTTCGGTGGAGAAAAGGTGAATGGATCAGACTGATTGTGAAGGACGGGGGTATAGGTTCCACTAGAGTTGGCGAGGAGTTGATAAATGTTATCGAGATAGAATGCAGGCTTGTCCTGCGGTTCTGGTTTAAGGTCCTGGACCGATATCGCAAGGAACGCCGCAACAACAGCAGAGAAGAGTGCTGACTACAGCAGTAGAGTTAACACGTCACGGCGATAGACGACAATATTGGGACTCACAAAGATCAAGCTATCATTAGCTACCGCCTTCCAATTTTCCACCGTATTATCATCCTCCGCCTGCGCCATATTCAAATGCATGTCGAAGAGCGGCCCAGGACCATCGACAGAGTTGGATTTTCCTTGTGACCTTTCTCCTAGGACAGCGAATGAGTAGTCACCGGTGTGTGTAACAATTAAAATTGCGGTTGTGTGAGAGGTAGAATGGTGGTGACACACCTGTTCCGTCGTCCATAGAGTTGATCCTTTGGTACCGATTACGCTTTGACATGGAGGATTATCGAATGGGTGATGGGTAGTAAGAGGGAGTCGTTGCCATTGTCATTTTGTACCCAGCGGAAGCCGCTGGGAGACGAGCCACATTGAAAATGCGAGGCCAACCTTGAGCCCTAGCCCTAATCACGAAGGGCAGGAATGAGACGTACATGGCCTTTCGTATCGACAAATTACGGTCGTGTAAAATGGGACGACGCATGTACTACCAGCCACGAGTAATTCCCGATCGAGGGGACTTCGTTAACTTGCGGTGGCACTACGAGACATGGAAAGATCAACTTGAATGTCAGTATTGCATACTCGAGTGTGGGATGAAAGTTGGCATTGTCTGCATGAAGTAGTGTCTGTATCGCTGCTGCTTCAAGAACGCCGCGGCAGTGAAGGAGTCCGTCCATGTTCGATAATAACGTTAATAAACATTGATGCGGTGTCGAAACGGACCGGATTCGGACCGTTCCGAACGTGGCCCCGATACGCATTCCGAGTCCGAATGCGAGTGTAGTACAGTCATGGGCCGGTCAGTGAGCCAGCCGAATTTCTTTGGCCTCGGAAAAACTAGATATGATTCTTTGTTTCAAAAAAACATTCCAGTGGCCTTTTACAGTTATGAGTAAATAGATTACTGACTATCATCAGTAAGATATAGGGGGGATCTGCGTCAATTCAAGGATCTGTAGAAAGCCATTATCAGGTAGCAAACGCCTCAGTGAGCCGGTCACATCATGCCTGACGATTTCGAAATTAGCTGGTTTTGGAAGTGGGGCTAACTATCTACAGTAATACAGTATTGAATGTTGAAATACGGCTCACTCGCTTGCTCATTTGGAAAGTGTGATGTGACGGCCCTTATCTCCCCTCCTCAGTCCTGCTTCACCACAATCCCTGTCCTGGAATTTATCACCGATCTATGTATGTACGGGGCTTCTATAACCACCCTTTCCATGATATGTAAAAATAAAGGGAGTTTATCAGTGATATTTGGCCACAGCATGAAAGCGCGTGTTTTTCGAGCATTTTTCGACAATGATTGTGTTCTCAGACAGGATCAGAGGTAGCTATTCAGTAGAAAATATTAGAGACTACGTGAATTATGTGTCGAAAGTTTCCCAAAAAATCTCCGAGGCAGATTTGTAGCAGGGTGTTGTGTAAAAGCTCAGCGTCTCACTGACCAGTCCTGGCTCACTGACCGGCCCATGACTGTACAGTACCACGTCAACGCGTCAACGCTCTTGCTGCGCGCTTGATGGGCCATGACTTATTGCACGCCGTGAGCACCACTCGAACCTTCCAAGATCTATTTTCAAGTCCCGCCCGCTTCAGATACTCAAACTCGCGCTCCATCGCCGAGTCCAGGCTCCAGAAGCACGCACATAACTTCACATATGTGTCTCGTGTTTAGCGCTGATGTACCTTTTATTCTCGAATGGACGCAGATATGGGCCCTCGTAGCTAATACAGTATTCGCGACAAGCGTGCAGGCAGGTCGAGGAATCGAGGAAACTCGCAAAGTACAGTCTACCACACCTACAAGAAGAAGAAACACGAACCAATGCCTATGCCATGGGCATGAACCCCAAAAGACTCGTTTACCTACCACCACACCCTTACCCAAACCCTTGCATATATCACGCCTTGTGGATTGCGGCGAGCAAACCCCAAATCCAAAACCCCTTTTCACCGATCCACAGTTTGCACGGCCCTTCGCATCGCGATCGGTCGTGCGGTGGATCGCAGACTACACCAAGCGGTTTAAAAAGACTGGACCCTATCAGACACGCTGTACCAATGCGGCACGGAGGAACGATCACTCACCCACATCTACTACCACCGTCACCTCTTCACAATTGCATGATACTCATGCTAAATACGGTCTGCCGGGACATCTACTTTGGCGACCCCTTCTCCTTGATCAATGGAGCATCAAGATTCCTTTAAACAGTCCCTGCCTAGTGCTAGACTTGGTGCCCTTGTGACCCCGGTAAGAGACCCGAGAATGGCCTTATTCCTTTCATACATGATGACCTTTGTCGTTTGGCACAAGACACCTTATTCGACATGCATACTGCGGACGCTTGCCTCGTTTTGCGAGCTGCCTTAGAACCCTACTATGTACACAAAACTTTTATTCTCTATTTCTTCGGATAACTGATATTCGTCCTAGGCACATGTCCCGGAGTGGGCGAAGACCTGCACGGCGACGGGGATGCGAGATACACATTCTCGACCTTCTCCAATGCAACGCATCGCCCTGTGAAAGTCCCATGATGTTCTGTTGCAAGGTTGGGCAGCAGGATGTATAAGTGGCATTGAAAAAACGCAGGGAAGGCACAATGTGTGGCACTGTCGAAGAGTTTCAAAACCTGGTCCTACTTTCAACTAAATTCTGTTACCCATCCTGCGCCAGTCATACGGTTGTACGTTCTGCAAAATTCTAGAAATTGATATTGTGTCAGACGGAATTGAAAACCACTAACTCCACGCAAACTCTACTGGCACTGTGATAGTACCGTCCAAAACGCTAAATCCCACTGCGATGCCCCCTTCGTCAACGTCGTCCGCCTTAGTTCGCGCCAACCATTGTACCCACTTCTCCATTACTTCTTGACCTCCCTCGACACTGCACACCCAAATACACCAAGCTCACAAACCAGACGCGCTCGCCCCCCGATGTGCGGCGGGGAGTTAGCCTCCCCCGGGCCACATGCTCGCCCTCTGGTAGCCGCCAGTGCTCTCCGGCAGGACCTTGTCGCGGTAGATGCTATTCTAGCATAGCCCTCGCACTGCAGCTTGAGCATGAGCACCCGCATACTTCGTGCATGGCATGACTTCGTCCGCGCTCGCGCCACAAGGGTCCTCGTCAAGTACCCACAGAGCACCAATTTGGCGCCTTCGACGCGAGTGAGAAAGCACTCGTACAGCCATGTTTGTGAACTCTTCTCATACTTTTTCCACCGGCAAGCTGCAGGGCGAAACCTGGTCGCGGTACGCGAACCGGTGTGATGCTCGACGAGCGCGTGCGTTGCGTGATCTACGGGCAGGACGTAGTACGCAGACGAGGATGGTAATACAGATCAAAATTTGGACGGGAGTTCTGTTTATTCTGGAAGAGGTGAGAGGAGTAGAAGGGCATGAGAAAGATAAGAGAGTACGACGCTGTCTTTGTAGCACCCATCGTGTCCAGGTAAGGTAAGGTCCCGTATAGTCGCACGTCGTAGATAATGAAATCACAAGTTCTCATTGAGTTATCAACAATAGCACGTAAATTGAAACATGAGGAAATGAAGTAAATCGTACAGTTACTTGATTATCATCATCACCCGTCGTTCTTCCCTTCATAGTTGCGATTTGCGTTCCCACGGTAATATCACGCCGAGCACATATCAGATGTGTATCTTCTATCTTCTGACAGTACGAGGCATCAATAGACAGTGAGGGGAGACCCGACGCAGCGGGAGCTTGATTTTTCCGTTCCTTGCACGCCGTCACAATCTGTACCCGGGATGAGCACCCGCAAGCAGCAGTCAAAAGAGAACAAACCTATAAATAAGTATCAACATCATGACACGACCAATTGGTTATGATGCCACAGTAGGTCAACGGGTGGTAGATGTACGGGATCTCCCTGATCTATCCGTGTCTTGAGGAGACGGTCTAGTACCACGAAGAGGTTGTGAGAACTCTGGGGTTGTCACAGGGAGTAACGACGCTTGTTGCGGGAGTACGGTAGAGTCGTTATTTGCGAGTGATCCCGTCCAGGAAGGAATGTGGTCGGACCGAGACATAGAGGAGATTGTGAACGAATGGGTGAATGTTTCCGGAACCGAGATTGGGAGGAACAGTGATGGTGCGTCAGGTACCGCGTGAGTACTATCTCGTGAAGCGACGCCACCAGTAGATGAGGATGTGGAAGTGGGAAAATGGGGGGTTGTGGAGACCTCGCAAGAGGTATCAAAGACAGGACTAGCCCTAGAGGAGGAAAATGCAAGAGCAGTGCCAACAGTCATATCAGCGAGTGGCCCGGTTGAACGAGGGTCGTCCTTGACATGGGAGGCCCGAACTACAGCGCAAGCAGGTGGGGCGATTGGGATTGGTTGAGGCGATACGGCGTATACTTCGGCAACCGACTGCTTGGATGCAGAGATGGTACCGGTGCGACCAGTATTAGATGTAAGCATTGATGACGCATTATGCGTGGCCAGAGGTGTGACAGTTTCCATAACGGCAGCGGGATGCGAGATGAGGCGAGGAGTTTTTGAGGGAGTGTGGACGGCCCGTGCCGTCGGGCCAGGAGCCGCGTCCGAAGCGTTAGACGCCGCCTTCGTGGGATGGTCACGAATTCTCGACAACGGAATCGATAGAGGGCTCGGAGTAGTATAGGTAGAGTGAGGGGTAACGCTTGGGCCGAACAAGGTGGCGTGGGTGCGGGTGTCATCCTGTTTCACACTGGAGCGTTTCGGAGAAGGTAAACCTGGTGGGGGGCACTGGCTTGCACCGTCGGCGGGTATGACCGCGGCCGTGGCGACCGGGGTCCAGCCCTGTAGTACCGGGGGCGCGTCGTTGGGGGGTGGCTCCTTGGTGAAAGGGGTGAGAATGGAGTCGCTGTACCAGGCAGTAATCGTCGAAAGTCTAACCTCGGATCTTTCTACATAGTCATAATCTACTTTGGCAGAACCGGGATACGGGTGGTGGCGTCCAATCATGCACGAAGGGTATGAAGTTGGGAACAGAAAGACGAGATCATCATCGGGGGTCTTGTAAGTGAATGCTGTTGGAATGGCGTCGGTGTCGCGATGTAATTCAAAGTAAACGTTGCGAATATGTTTGAGGATGTAGATTGAAAGGTTTCGTGAGCGTCGATCCCCTGCGTTTCGAACGAATTCATTCCACATGTCGCAGTACTCGTGTTGTAGATTAGGAAGCGTATTTTGAACATCGAATCTAGAAACTAAATCCAAGGTCTTTGATCGTGAGTAGACGTCGCGGTGCCACCTGTGCTCAGTATACGCATCAAATGTACGCCGACAAATAAAAATACAATTAGCAAGTAACACGCTATCGCCGTGTGCGAGGTAGCTTTCGAGGGTGGTCGTTGATATCCCCAAATGGCCCGTGGCTAGTTCAAACCAACGGTTATCGTGTACTTTGACCCTCGCAATAATGACCGAAACCACACATTGCGAATAGTACTCCGCGAAGGGGTCACTGTACCGTGCATTCCTCAGCAAGATCCCGAATTCAACAAAATTCAGGAGTGCGCCCCAATCCCTGTGCAGAACACGGGTGAGTGTTCGGCGGTTGATAGGGAGAGACAATCCGGCCATTGCCACGAAATAATTCTTGATCCAGTCATATTTGGTAGACTTGGTGGTCAGATCGGACGACAATGTACGATTCATTAGTTCGATTAGAGCATCTGCCATCTTCTCGCCGCCCGACGTCTTGAAAGCAGCCCGGAATTCGTCGAGCACTTTTGAGTTGTGGAAGTCCGGGATACTTTCAAAGAACCGCCATACCTCGTGGTCTTCGTCTAAAGACCGGAGCGCCCATAGTAATATGCGACCGTCAACCTCCGATGGCGATTTCTGGGCAGATCCCTCGGCAACCTCCTCTATACGGTGAAGAAACTGTCTCCCATAATGATCTTTCAAGTGGCCGAAGCGGTCCCATGTCTCCTCACCGAAGCAATTGAATGCCGTGCACCACCAGAGAATTTGGAGGGCGACATATAGCGTGCCAGTATAAATGAGCCAGAGTAGGGGAGAGAGCGGGGTATAATAGGGGCTGTCGTGTCGAATGAGGGGTAAGAACGTGAAGCATGTATACATGACGGCGCAGAGCCCAACCCACGACACCACGACCTTGAGGACTGTATGGTTGTAACCAAACGAGAATATAATGAAGCCGGCCAAAAAGAGAACAAGGGATGTGTGTAGGAGGATTGGCAATGCATCGACGGCCCATTGAAGACGGAGGTCCTTGACGCCTTTGTCAAAGAACGCACGGACAAGTGCTCGTTTATGTGGACAACTTGAAGACCGTTGTTGAGTGAGCTTGACGTATCGACGCGCCCACTGTTGCACCAATATCGCCAGCAGGGCACAGGAAAGAGTTATAACCAAACTCAAGGACCAAAGTGAATTGACCCAGACGACGGATCTCGGTGGAGAAAAAGTGGGTAGGTTGGACTGAGTATAAGAGGTAGGGACGTGAGTCCTGTTAGGGTCGGCGAGGAGTTGATAAATGTTCTCGAGATAGAACGTGGGCTTGTCTTGCGAATCTGGTCGCAGGTCCTGAAGCGACACGATAAGGAATGCCGCAACGACGACAGAGAACAGTCCCGACTACCATCCCGGTCACGATGGTCAAGCCACAGTACAGCGGAATGAACATGAAAGCTCACAAAGAAAAGTGTCATATATGCATCCGCCTTCCAGCCATCTACCATGTTCCTGTCCTCCTCTACCGCCATCTTCAGATATATGTCAAAGAGAGGTCCTAATCCATCTATGAAGTCAGGTTTCCCCTGCAATACTTCGTCTTTCACTGACTGGAATTGATGGTCGTCTGTACACTTTTATGAGAATGGGGCCATGAAATTACTACTGAACGGGAATAAAAGGTACCTGTTGGGGTCCCCTCGGGCGCATCTTTACAATGTACGGCTGGGCGAGTGTAGCAAGGAGCAACTAATGGCATCTGTGGATCGGTGTACCCGGGTCTAGGACGAACATCCCAAGACGTCGTGGGGGCTCAAGTTTTCAAGCTTCAAGCACGCGTTCAACCCTTGCACGAGGCAACCATGAGGCTTAAAGGACGTCATTGATATTTGGGGTTCTCGATACTGTATCAGTCCGTCATCAAACAATCTAACCCAATTCGATGCTGAGTTTGTCGTGCGTTTGTCTGCCAATGAGATCGTTCCACGGTTCTGACACCAAGTCCGGTCCACCACTTCATTCGCCGATGCTTCTGGGCCTCAAGGCGACCGGTGCCAGTAAACTACAATTCCCAAATCGACAAGCACGCCTTGCAGCGCACGCTATAGGTGAGATTGGTCCCGATCGGACCTTTAAACCATGGAATGGAATGCTGTCAAACAGGCGGGCGATACCTTGGGCGATACTGTCAGCCATGCCATCGCATCTATCTCTGGCACTTTCCATAGCCATATATCGGTGATTGCGAGGACATGCCAGCCATTGTGCCAGCAAATACTGGATTGATTGATGGGCACGGGCTTGGGCGCGGGATTCTGGAATTTCTGCGCGGGATTCTGGAATTTCTCATGGACAACACCCCATTAGCTGCATCTATTGAGATAACGCTCGCAGAACACGGAACCACCAATGGCAGCAATTGATGCATATTGACGCATATTGATGGGTTGATGGGTGATTGTTCCCTCCAAGGTTCCCCTCTCACAGCTACCCGCAGCTCATTTCTGTGGATAGGTCATGGTCTCAGTATTTTTGACTGCATAATACGTGTCTTCCATAGTAATTTGCACAGTCAAGCCGAGGTACACCCTGTTCCCGCGAATTATAAACTGAAAGGGATACCCCAGATCCAATACGAATATCTTCAGTGATGCGGTAGTAGTCACGAAGAGGCCCGGAAGTCACGCACCAAAATGACACCAATGTTACCCAAATAGTTAAAGTTGACCATATTGTCAAGGTCTCTCCCCACTCTCCCTCCGGTGGAGCGCCGTCGGGTTTCTTAAGCCACCTTCTGATACTTGTGGGTTCGTTTGGGGTTTGGGGTTTGGGGATTCGGCTTGTGAGCGTAAGGTCGTAAATTTCTTGCGGAGTCGGATACCTTCGAAACCATTCAGAACGTCCTCAGCTTTCATGATCCCGATTCTTCATCAAGTCCGCCGGGTCCTGCATAAAATCAACTTCAGAGTACTTCTATAGTATCGCTGTCGTGCTCAATAAATAAATAAATAAGTAAAGCTACTCTCATTCGCATAAAGTGTTTGTAGACGAGAATGTACGAACTCGGGCAGGGAAAAGCATAATACATGGGTGAGAGCCCATCACGGTAATATAGACCAAAATTCAAGGTATGCGCAGCTATAAGGGTACAAGAAGAGATCGATGCAGTCTTTGTAATTAGCACCTTTACACACAGGTGAGGGCGTGTGTCAACAATAGCATCAAGTCGAAACATGAGAACATATATAAATATCATGCACCGAAGTGAACAGAGAGGAAGCACTGGATTGACATCATTGTACCCATCGATCTTCGTTTACCCATCCCTTTGCAGTGCTGCCTGCATCCCCACAGCAATACCACATAGAACACGCACAGGACGTGTCTCTGCTGTGTTTGGAGAGTACAAGGCAACAATAGATAGTCAGTATGGGGACCTGACGAAGCACAAACTCAGTCCCTCCTTGCGCGCCGTCATGGTCTATGCCCGGGTCTGGGCGCTGGGACCCCATAAAGGTTCCACGAGTAGCAGTCAATGCGGAGGTGTGCGAGGTCTCCCTGGTCCATCCACGTCTTCAGGAGATGGCCTAGGATCACGAAGAGGTTGCGAGAAATCTGGAGTTGTAGCGGGGACTGAGCACCGACTGCTGGTGTTGCAGAAGAACCGTAGTAGAGTTGTTTGCTGCGAGTGATCTCGACCCCGAAGGAATGTGGTCGGATCAGGACACAGAGGGGATTGAGGACGATCGGGGGTATGTGCTGCCCGAAGTTGAGAGGAATGCTGATGAAGTGTCATGTACCGCGTGGGGAGGAACAATACGGAGATCAGCACTATCTCGTGAAGAGACACTACCACTATATGAGGGAGTGGCGGTGTGCGAATGGGGTAATGCGGAAACTGCACCAGGGGCATCAGGGATAGAACCAGCCGTAGAAGAGGCGGAGGTAAGAGTGGTCCCATGGATGATATCAGCGAGTGGCCCACTTAAACGAGGACCGTCCTTCCGAAGTACAGCGCTAGGAGGTGGGGCGATTGGGATAGCGCTTGGCTGCGATACGGCGAATACGTCGTCAACTGATCGCGCATCAGTAGAGAATATGCTGGTATGACCAGCATTAGATGATGTACGGACAACACCAGGAGTCGCGTCTGGGGTGTTGGACGCCACCTTCTTGCGATGGTGACGGATTCTCGACAACTGATCCTGTGAAGGGCTTGGAGCAGTGTAGGTGGAGTGGGGGGTAACGCTCGGGCAAAGCAAAGTAGCGTAAGTGCGAATTGCACCCCATATTACACTAAAAGGGTTCGAAGGTAAACGGAAGCGCCAGCTTCCATTATTGGAGGATGTGGCTCGTGCGTGGGCAGGCATGGGTAGTACAGGAGACGTATCGTCGGGCAATGGCTCCTTTACCGGGGTGTTTAGCCATAGAGTCGCCGTATGAGGCAGTGATCGCAGAAAGACTGACCTCGGATCTTTTTACACCGACATCATATTCCATGGCGGAACAGGGCATCGGATGGTGGCGGGTCATCTTGCATGGGGGATATGAAGATGAGAACAGAAGGATGATGTCATCATCAGGGGTCTCGGCGGTGAATGCTGTTGGAGCGGCAATGCTTCGATGCAATTTAAAATAAACGTTGCGGATATGTTTGAGGATGTAGATTGAAGGGTTCTGAGAGCGCCGATCCCCTGCGTTTCGAACGAGTTTATTCCACATGTCGCAGAACTCGTGTTGCAACCCAGGAAGTGCATCTTGAGTATTGAATCTAGAAACTAAATCCAAGGTCTTTGATCGTGAGTAGACGTCGTAGTTCCACTCGTGCTCAGAATAGACGTCCAATGTACGCCGACAAAGGAAAATACAATTAGCAAGTAACACGCTATCGCCGTGAGAGAGGTAGCTGTCGAGGGTGGATCTTGATATGCCCAATTGGCCGGTGGCTAGTTCAAACCAACGGTCATCGCGTACTTTGACCCTCGCAATAATGGCCGAGACCACGCATTGCGAATAGTACTCCGCGAATGGGTTCTTGTAATGGGCATTCCTCAGCAAGAGCCCGAATTCAACAGAATCTAGGAGTGCACCCCAGTCCTTGTACAGAACGCGGGAGAGTGTCCGGCGATTGATAGGGAGAGACAATCCGACCATTGCCTCGGTATAGTTCTTGATCCGCCCTTCTTTGGTCGACTGTGTGATCAGGTCGGACGACAATGTACGGTTCATTAGTCCGATTAGAGTATCTGCCATCTTCTCGGCGTTTGACATCTTGAAAGCAGCTCGGAATTCGTCGAGCACTTTTGAGTCACGGAAGTCCGGGATACTCTCATCCGAAGACTGGAGTACCCATAGTAGTATGCGACCGTCAACCTCCGACGGCGATTTCTGGGCAGATTGTTCGGCAGCATCCTCCATACGATGCAAAAACCGTCTCCGATAATGGTTTTCGGAGTGCCCGAAACGATTCCATGTCTCCTCGCTGAAAAAGTGGAATGAAGTGCACCACTGGAGGATTCGGAAGGCGACATGTTGGGTGCCATTATAAATGAACCAGAGTATGGGGGAGAGTGGGGTATAATAGGGGCTGTCGTGTCGAAAGAGGGGCAAGAGCGTGAAGCATACATATATGACGGCGCAGAGCCCAACCCACGGTACCACGACCTCGAAGACTGTATAGTTGTAACCAAACGAGAATATAATGAAGCCGGCCAAAAAGAGAACAAGGGATGTGTGAAGGAGGATGGGTAATGCATCAACAGCCCATTGAAGACGCAGGTCCTCGACGCCTTTGTTAAAGAATGCGCGGACCCGCGCTCGCCCATGTGGACTACTTGCAGACTGTAGCTGGGTGAGCTTGATGTATCGACGCGCCCACTGTTGCACCAATACCGCCAGCAGGGCAGAGGAAAGGATTATAACCAAACTCAAGGACCAAAGTGAATTGACCCAGACTGCAGATTTCGGCGGAGAGAAGGCGGGAGGATTGGACTGACTGGGGAAGAAAGGGACGTCATGAGTTCTGTTAGACTCGGCGAACAGTTGATAAGTCTTCTCGAGATAGAATGCGGACTTTTCCTGCGGATCTGGTTTCAGGTTCTGAAACGACGGAGAAAGGAACGTCGCGACAACTGCAGCGAAAAGTCCAGACTGTAGCAGTCGAGTTAGCATGCGATGGACAACAATATTGGGACTCACAACTATCAGGTGATTGCGGGATACCGCGTTCCAGTCTTCCGTCGTCCTCTCATCCTCTACCTGCGCCATCTTCAAATACCCATCGAAGAGGGGCTCCGAATCATTGACAAAGCTGGAGTCTCCTTTTAACTTTTCTTCTGGAGCGACGACTGAGTAAGTCACCAGTGTGTAACAATTACAGACACGTGAGAGATAGAATAGCAGTAACGCACCTATTGCCCTGTTGGCGGGTTCGTCACTCATCTTTGGGCACTGAATTATGGTGAATGCGTGATGGTAATTATATACCTAGGGACACTCCAGGGAGATCACGGTGGACGCACGGAGGATGTGAGGCCTGGTCATGATGCAGGCTGAGTAGGCATGGGCAAGGCAAGGCTTTCATTATTGTCGACAGTAGCATGAAGTGGAGACCATACATGTGCAAGCCACGTGTATACCGCACCAGGGAACAGGTATTGTTTCATCGCTTTGTGGTAGGAAATGGATCCAAAGAGACAGGAAAAGCGAAGACATCGGATGGGTGTCCGAGTCAGCGTTGGTTGCTAGTCAGTGCGATGTTGGCGTTGACAGTGTGGTGGGTCCGGCCCGGCAGTTGCCAAACCATACTACTACCATACTGTAGGCGAGCAGCTGTACGATACACCCGATATTATTTTTTTCATGACCCAACTATGTAGCACAGGTACAAGCCCCCAAATGACCATCTCCCCAAACACCTGCTCGATGCCACATGCACGGAATCCTGCAGGACAGGGCACTGCTGGGTGCCAACCTCGCGGACGTGTATCGCGGACGTGCACATCACGTTCCGCTTGCCACGGACATCCACTTGCACCGCTTGTGTTACACACCGTGTCAGGCGCCATACACAGCATGGTGCAAGAGGCGGTGGTGGTGATCAGGGGGGTAGGCATTGAAGCGGCGTGGTCCATGCATGTTGACATGCAGGAGATAGAAGTAGCGAAGTTGACGGCCGGCAATGGCGAGGCCGCTGAGACCATGTAGTGGCTCAGAAAGATGCCTCGAGTTGGAGCTTGAGAATGTTGTTGGCCTCGGTCTGACCGCCTTTTGTTATAATATGACCGCCCTTTCTGATCTCTTGTCATTACGACGCTCTGACTGGGTCTCGTGCTTTCTTCTAGTCTCGCATTAACTTGGAGTCATCGTACGTCTCGAATTTACGAATTTGTGATAATAAATTGTACACATTTTTGCCTTTGAATAACTACCCGTTTGTTCTCGAACCTGTCCGACTGTTGTATTGTCACAAGAACTTTGCTCTTCACTCTGGGCTCGACCCTACATCTCTTATCTTTTCCGAACGCACACGCCACTTTCGTGCCACGCATTACCCGTTACCGTCACGTCGTCCGTAGTAGTTCCAGTAGTAGCGTGTGTGACGTTAACGAGAAACCCACGGCTGTCCTCGATAGGAGAGCCCCGAAGCACGGCGCGAGCAGGTGGTGCGACCGAGGTACATTGTTGCGATATGTAGTAGGGTCCGTTGTCAATTGACTGCATGTCTGCGGAGGCGGTACCGACGTGGTCAGTACTGGATATGGGTGTCAATGACGCGTCATGTGTAACCAAAGGTGAGGAGGTTCCCAGAACCTCACTACGGTGTAAGGTGATGAGGGAGGATACTGAGGGGGCATGGGCACCGGCGTCCAAAATGCTAGACCCCGTTTCTGTATGACGATCACAGATTCTCCGCAACAGATACGATGGGGGCCTCGGAACTGCGGCGTAAAGGTTGAGTGAGGGGTAACGTTGAGGTGGCGCGTGCGCAAGTCTCACCATTTATCACACCAAAAGTTTCCCGAAAAGGTAAGATTGATAGGAGGCGGTGCCCTTCACTGGCGACGGGCATAGTTTGAGGAGTGTATGCATGCGTGGCGACCGGGGTGAGGTCCTTTAGTGCAGAAGGCACACTCTCGGGATATTTCTCTGCGGGGTGGTGGCGCGCAATTGTGCATAAAGGATATGACTGTGGGAATAGTAGGACGCTGTCGCGGTTACAAGTGGTGGAGGAAAATGCTGTCGGAGCGGCGCTAGTACCTTGATGCAAGTTACAATAAACGTTGCGGATATGTTTGAGGATGTAGATCGAAAGGTTCCGAGAACGTCGATTCCCTGTGTTTCGAACAAGTTCGTTCCACATGTCGCAAAAATTGTGTTGCAGCCCAGGAAGCGTCTCTTGAACATTGAATATGGAGACTAGGTCCAAGGTTTTTGATCGTGAGTAGACGTCGCGGTTCCAGCCGTCTTCAGAGTAGTCTTCCATTGTGCGACGACAAATAAAAACGCAATTGGCGAGTAACGTGCTATCACCGCAGGCAAGGTAGTATTGAAGGGTGGCCTTTGATATACCCAATTGGTCAGTGGCTAGTTCAAACCAACGGTCATCATGTTCTAGTGCCTTCGCGATGATGACGGAAACCACGCATTGTGAATAATACTCCACGAATGGGTCCCTGTAACGGGCATGCTTCAGCAAGAGCCCAAATTCAACGGAGTCCAAGAGTCCACTCCAGTCATTGTACAGGACACGCTCGAGAGTTCGCCGATTGACGGGAAAAGACGCCTCAGTCATCGCCCTATTACAAGTCATGATTCGGCGTTGTTTAGTCGACTGGGGTAGCAAATCGGACGATAGTGTACGGGCCATTAGCCCAACTACAGCATCTGCCATCTTCTCGCCGTTCGATGTCTTCAAAGTAACCAGGGGGCCATCGAGCACCTTTGAGCTGCAGAAGTCCGGGATGTTCGCAAAGAACTGTTCTAGCTCGTAGTCTTCATCCGAAATCTGGAGGGTCCATAATAGTATGCGACTGTCAATCCCCGATGACAATTTCTGGGCGGATTCTTTGGCAGCCTCTTCTATACCACCCAACAATCGTCTTCTATAACGGTTCTTCAAGTGGCCGAAGCGGACCCAGGTCTTCTCTCCGCAACAGTTGAATGCTGTGAGCCACTGGAGAATTCGGACGACGACATATAGTGTGCCGGTATAAAGGAACCAAAGTGGGGGAGAGAGTGGTGTATAATAGGGACTTTCGTATCGAAAGATGGACAAGAGCGTGAAGCAAGAATATATGAGAGCACAGAGCCCCACCCACGACATCACCACTTTGAAGACTGTGAGATTGGAACCAAACGAGAAGACAGCAAAACCGGCCAAAAAGATAAGGAGGGATGAGTGTAAGAGGATGGGTAGTGCGTCAACAGCCCATTGAAAGTGCAGCTCCTGAACGCCTCTGTCAAAAAATGCACGCATCCGTGCTCGCTTGTGCAGACTACTTGAAGGCCGTGATTGAGTGAGCTTAATATATCGGCGCGCCGACTGTTGCAACAATGTCGCGAGCAAGGCACAGGAAAGAGCTATAACCAAACTCAAGGACCAAAGCGAATTGACCCAGACGGCGGACCCCGGTGGAGAGAAAGTAGGCGGGTGAGGCTGAGTAGAAGAGGTGGTGACATCAGTTCTGTTAGAGTCGGCGAGGAGTTGATAAATGTTCTCGAGATAGAATGTAGGCTTGTCCTGCGGATCTGGTCGAAGATCATGAACCGATACCGTAAGGAACGCTGCAACAACGGCAGAGAACAGTCCGGACTACGCCGTGACAACATCACAACATCGGGGATTAATCCAAATAATATCCAACAAACATGAGCGCTCACAAAGATAAGGGCCCTATCTGCATCCGCCTTCAAGCCATCTGCCATGACCCTGTCTTGCTCCCCCGCCATCTTCAGATACATGGAGAAGAGAGGTCCTGATCCATCGTTGTCGTCGTCGTCATAGTTGACCCCTTCGTCGTCTTTCCCGAACTGAGGTGAGTAGCAAGCTATGCGCTTCTATGAGAACGGTGGGATTGCCACTGAATTGGAGAAATGGTACCTGTTGCGATCCCCTCCTCGGGCGCATTTTTGATATCGAGAGTTCGATAAGCACTGGGAGGGGAAAATTGCGACATCTGGTCATTGACATGCCCGTGTGTAGGACGAACATTTAAGTTAAGCACGACTGGTCATATCGGCGGTCATGGGTTCGACCACGAGGCGAAGGCCAAAGCAATACAGGGTCAGAACGTCCATTCTATAACGTCACCCAAGGAGAGACGACTTTCTCGGAGCTCTCGGTGTAATCCCACACCCCACAAAAAGAGCTTAGTAGCGCGTTAAACCCGACCATGATGTGATGTATTTATTTGATGAGTCCTGTCGAAAACAAAAGCATCCAGAATAAAGTACAAGACATTGTCTAAGCACATGCCAGTGGGTTATAAACGTGTTACAGCTGCAAATGTGAAGATGCTCAGGGTTAAGTTGAACGTGGAACGTTGAACTCAAGAAGAATTCGAAAGAACTGGAGGCAACGAGAATACTATGGGGTGCACTGGTGTCGTTCACCAGATGTTGGGCATGTAGGAACGCCGATGGGGAGCGATGCATAGGAAGGAGAACTGAACGCACTCTGCAGTTCAAGGTCTGGCCAAAGTACTGGTAATTACTGTAAACACCGTCCTAGTTACGGTATTACAGTAATGTCACTGATGTGACCTACAGTAATTCGATGCTACTCTAACCAATCAAACCGCATCAACTCCATGCAAATTCCGAAGGCGGTGGTGACAGCCCAATAACAATGTGCTGTATTGCCTGAATCGGCGTCCTTGATCTAGGAGTTTTATTAGGCCACCAGCCCACGTGCTTACTATACAAAGCCATGTGGAGCAGCACAAATTTTACAATTTTACAGAAGAGAAGAGAACGAATCTAACCTGATTCCTGTCAGTTGCGAGCCAATCCAGATTCCTGGAACTTGATCGAGCTTGATATTGGTGTCACAGTAACTGACATCTTGTTTTGTGGTGTCCCGCATGAAAGCGCCTATTGCACACCCCTGGCTATGTCGAGCCAGGCCGTCGAAGATGGCGACTCAGACCATGCCTTAGTACAGTAAGCCTTATTAACGTTCCGGTCTTCCTCCAATGTCTCGCCTTTGTCTCCAGACCGCCAACACTGTGGGGCAACCCAAATAACCCTGCAGCTACTCTCGCTCGACCCCAACAACGCTTCAGTCTCAATATATAGCAATGCGGCGCACCACATCTCTATGGCCCTTATCTCAAGCGCAGGGCAGCACAGAACTGGGGGCAGTGCTGGTTCTCCCAGCCAGGTCACGGAGCGTAACAACACCCAGGAGATAATCGTTGGGCCAAAGTCGCCCGTCTTTGCCGCCCACACTGCTTTCTGGCGCTTTCCATGACCTGATAGCAGTGCCGCTCCCGATAGTCTCATCGACAAGGCCTCTCCTGTCATCATACCCACGCACCTCAAACAGCGTCTTTGGAACTATTCCGCGCACATCTACCAGCCCCATGCGCATGAACTGCTGGTGCGGGTGCAGGCACCTGCGCACCAGCCACAGGCGCCCTCCCGGCCCATGCGTCCGCGTCACCAGCGCCGCATCACTGCCCGCTGTCCACAGAACAGGTGAGATGACGCAGGTGTAACGTGTGTAAGGCGCCATTCTCGGGCGGCAGCACCATGACTGATACGGTCGGTGGGGAAGAGATAGATTACGCTGCGTGAGGATAACGCGCCGACCCTTGTAACATAAGTGGCTGTACTACATGTCATATTAAGTTATCTGAATTCTTTATTTGGTAAGCCACGGCCTGATCCTGATACAGTTAATTCAGGTACATACAGCGAACTTTGTCTTTATACCCATGTAACTTAGGCCATTAAAGTGGGTCCAGCTAATTAGTGTGTCGTGCACGGTCTACCTCAATTTGCGTCCGCTGACGCGGTGTGAAGCCAGTGTCGTAAAAATGCGACAGGCGACCCGGATGCCTAAACAGTCGCCCGAGCTGTCGTCAAGGGCCCAGGCCCCTCCGCCCGAACCACCACCGAATTCGCATAACCAACCTTCTGAAAAACGTTGGCTTCGAGGGGTTAGGGCGTAAGTTGGTCTCGGGTTCAAGTTGGCCGGGGATCATGCTTGCAAATGTTCCCACCTCGCTTCTCGTACTACTAGTAACCTCCTCCGTCTTAACGCGTTGCTCTGAGTTATTTATTGAGTGACTTTCGGTGAGGCATATACATTTCATTACCAGTCCCTGATGCAGGCCCTGCCTGAGATGGTTCTGGTGAGGAAGGTTGATGGCTAGTCACTGGTGTATCCCGCTCCTTCTCAGGAGCTCCGACAGTCGTGTCGGGAAGACTTAGCTTTTCCCTACGTGAGCAGGACGAACGGGAAAGGACAAACTACAAAACTTACTATGGTAGCTTGTTTGTCTGCGGCGGGCACAGCTGAAGAAGGGTTGTTTTCCAAATCATAGTCATTCTCGTCGGAACTGTCTTGAGAGAACCGCGGTGTCGCTGGAGGCGTCGATTGATGCTTAGGAGTTTCTGCTTGCCCAGCAGTAGGAGATTGGCTGGGGGCGTTTCCATGAGCACTGGCGTTAGAAGCCATGTGGTGTAGTAGTAGGTTTGAGATATCCACAAAAGAGCTGCTGGCTAGTGGGCTGATAACATTACCCCCAACTGGAGGCGAATTATAAATGTGAATGGAGAAGCCATCGACTTATGGTGACAAGCTCGTTTACCAGTGAACTGCGAGCGGGAGTAAGTGACATAATCATTCATTGACTTGATCGGTGGCCCTCTAAAGCCCCCTTCGCGGCACAATTTTACCCTTTTTTGTCAATCTCAGATGCTTTGCATACGAGGGACGCTTCCACTTGTTACAGAAGTCAGACTGCTCAAACTACTGGTACATTCCAGTTACAAAATCGGAACTGATTCAGTACTTACTATTTGACTCAGTGAGCCTGGAGGTATGTTCGTCACCGCTCATAAAACCGTCCCAACTCTTCGAATTCACACCATTTACCTGCTCTTATTCTACCTCACATGTTCTGACCACCACCGTCACGATTCCACGAGTCCTATTGGGGTGAATGGCCACCAAAGAAGTATTATATTTGATGACAACGAATATTCTTACGTTCATCATTCAATGATCATATCATTTAAGCCACTGGCATGGAACTCGCTTTCGCGCCTCTCGTGAGTGATGAGCCCACAAATAGTACCACGCAGGATCAGATATCCCCGGAATGCTAGCGAGAGAAGCCCTCCGAGCAGCGCAGGTAAACGTGTCGGTACTGTACCAAAGCACAGCCTAGCGCCATCCCGTCACGCCATCTCCGGATCCGCGAATACTCCGAGATGACGAATACCCCGCGCCAGTGACATCGCATACCCACGATACGACTCGATGTCCTCTCTGCCTGACTGCGCGATCATTGCTCCTGCTTTTTTGAATCTGTCCAGAGACTTTCCGTTCTCACAGGTTTACAACGTTCTTCGAGAAAATCGTAGGAATATGGTCTAAGTAGATAACGAATCGTACAGAAGGCCCGAGGAAGCAAGGCGATACGCAAACTAGTAATATTATCGTTGTGCTGACAAACGTGTACGAAGACCTATGGTTCTCATAACGTTAACTTCGGAAAGGGCAGCATGATAAGACGACTCGACGATTCGGATCCAGAACCTGCAGCTACTCTTTCTCATTCAGTTGCTTCTACCGACTGCGATGTCAAACATAAGGTTGTCTGCGGGAGAGAGAACGAAACACTCGAGCACCTGGATTGAGATTGAGGTGTCGTTCTGCAGCTAGTCGGTAAAAACGAATGAGACAGAGTAATAATGTAGGCGCGAATGAGCAATTCGCGAAGACATACATATTTAGTAATATTGAACCTCATGTTGTTTCAGAAGCCCCTTCACTTGTGGCGAGTCATCACCAACTATAGTGTCACTCTAGCTCGTGGTCTTGATCCGAAGACTGGAGCGTCCGTGGCAATATATGGCCGTCGATCACCGGCGACGATTTTTGGGCACATCCTTCGGCAACCCGCTCTCATGCCATCACTGTCTTTGATAATGATCCTTTAAGCGGCCAAAGCGGTCCCAAGTCTTGTTGCTACAATAATTGAATGTCGTGAGCCACCGGAGAATTCGGAAAGCGACATAGTATAGTGTGCTGGTATAAATGAGCCAGAGTGGGGAAGAGAGCGGACTGAAGATGGCAGGTCCTCGACCCTTTATCAAAAAACACACATTGTTGATGGGGACTACATGCAGACCGTGGTTGAGTGGCCTCATGTATCGGCACGTCCACTGTTGCAACAATATCGCCGGCAGAAGAGTTTTGACCAAACTCAGAAGCCAAAGCGAATTGACCTAGATGGGGGATTTCGGTGGAAAAAAAGCGGGAGGACTAGGAAGGAGAGGGAAATGAGTTCCATTAGGGTCGGCAAGGAGTTGATAAATGTTTTTTTTTTTTTTTTTTTTTTTTTTTTGGAACCATGTTTATTCCGCAGCAGTACTTAGTACAAGAACGGTCTTCGCCTTTATGAAAAGAGCGAAATTTATGAAACGTAGATAAACGTAAGAGTTCTCACGTGCAGTCAGGATCAGGGTAATGAATGTAAGGTAACGGTCAAGGGCACCTTCCAAGGTAGCCGGTCAAGTTCGAAAGGGGGAGTAACGTAAGGAACGTGCGATCTGTTTGGAATAGAGATGTCAACGAGTTGTACTCGCGAGTATGAGTACTCATCGGAATTTTCCGAACGACCACTCGTACTCGTCTCGTACTCGTCTATGCGAGTACTCGTTCTCACGAGTACTCGCCGGGATTCTTCGACCGAAACTCGTACTCGCGGCGCGAGTACCCGTTTCGGGCACGCGAGTACGAGTACTCGCGTACTCGTACTCATTTGAATTGTACGAGTACTCGTTTTGCACGAGTACTCATATATATTATGACTCTACTGTAATACAAGCACTACACTACTATAGCTGTACACAAAGCCCGCCCCAGCGTGGCTGCCTCCCACCGCCGTCGCATCCGTGCTGTCGCCGGTCGTGTCATCGCCGCGTCGTTGTCGTCGTCTGTCGCGTCGCCGTCAAGGTCGTCGTTATTGTTGTCGTCACTGGCATCAGTGGCATTCGGGGTTGCGTTGCCATCGTGTCGTCTCCGCGTCGCCGTCATTGTCTATCGCGTCGTCGTCGTCGTTCGAGCTGGCCTTGCCGAAGTTGCCATCGTGGTTGAACCGTCATCGCCGCTTCGCCGTTGTTGCTGTCGTGGCCCGCTGTGTTGTAGCCGTCGTTGGGAGGGACGTCGTCGTCGTGTTTGGGATAGGACATGCACTGGTTTGTGGTCGTCGTAGTCTTAAATGTTGAGCGTGGGAAGCCACCGTGCCACAGTGGGAAGCAACCTTTTCCACGCCCGCCCGGTGATTGCCAGTTTCATAACTCACATAGGAATTCAAGCCATGTGCACCGCCAACAACAAACTACGACACGCCTCAAGGTTCGCCGACGCAGCTTCGAGCTGCACAAACTCCAGCCACCGCCCAGCACCCTGCCAACGCAGCCGCGACTACGATGCCAGAAACAGCAATCGGGCGAAGTGACGGCGGCGACGCAACCACGACGGGGCAATGCCCACAGACCACGACCACTGGTTAATGCCCTTCGACTACGACTCGGACAACGGATCGATTACGAATACCTGTTGGTTACAGCAACGGGGCAATGCCCGCGACTTATGGAGGTGGGGCGATGGCCGGGATGACCGCGACGACGGCGGAACGACGCGACACGCCGGCAATGGGCCGACGACAACGACTCAATAGCATTGACACGACGACACGGATTGCAAGCACAGTAGTACAACTAGTTAGTACTGTAATAGTTACATAGTATCAGCAATAGAAAAAACAAATCTTTGCCAACCCGGAAATCGTCACGTGACCCCGCGAGTACACGAGTACTCGCGCATTCGAAAGTGGAAACTCGTACTCGCGTGTACTCGTGGGAACGAGTACTCGCGGGCACGAGTACTCGTCACAAACGAGTCACACTCGCGAGTACACTCATTTGACCATAACTCGTTGACATCTCTGGTTTGGAACGAGGTAGCGAGACATAAGGAGACGACTCACGCGGGCGGCGGGTTATGCCGGGTCTTCCGGAATGCGGTCAAGAGCTGCTTCATCCGTGGTCAGCCGGGGGTTGCGCCCCAGCCTCCGGTCTTGAAGCTGCGCCAGTCTGTTGAAGGAAGAGGCAGAACGCGTACGGCAGTTCCCCTTCCCTGTCTGTAAAGAGGTCGATGGGCGGTGTGATGTCCGCCGGGGTGAAGGAGAGTGATGATCGTGACGAAAAAAGGGCCTCCCGTTGATAGTGGAAGCGGGGGCAGTCGTACACGAGATGAAGGAAGGACCGGTCCCGGAAGCCGCACAGGCAGTGTGCTGCTTCGGGGGGGAGATCCGGTCGGTGGCATTTGGTGTAATCGGAAGTGAAGGCGTGGAGGGTAGCGAGTTGGAATGCGGTGCAGTGGGAACGTCGTGTGATGGGGACGTAGTCGCCACTGGGCTTTTTGGGGGGAATGGCAGCCGACCATAAGGGGTGGTTACGTCCATCGGGAGTGTGGTGGTAATCGATGGAGTGCCCGTAGGCCTGGGGGACGCGGTTGGTGGGTAAGGACTGTGTGATGAGCCAATCGCGGCACCAGGCCTGGAACGCGGCGGCGCGGGCGAGTTTTTTGACGAACGCGGGGGAATGTACGCGTCGTAGGGTGGCAGACGGGGCATGGGTACAGGCGTCGCGGGCAGCTAACCGGGCTTGAGAATCCGCAGCTCTCTTCCTGTGTTCCTTGGACCACACGAGGTGAATCCTCGTGTCCCTGGGCGTGGAGTAAAAGGTCGTCAGCGCGTGATGAAATCGGAGCGAGTCGGACTGATGGGAGTAGGTACGGGTATTAGTGATGGACCGGACAGCGGCCTCGTCACATGAGAATATGTAAATATGTTTAGGTGGGGCACGTGAGAACTCAGCTGAGATAATCTCGGCAGCTTTGGAAATGCCGAAGAGGTGGACGTCGTGGGACTCCACCCCCGTACCGAGGGTCCACGTCCGTGCACGTGGCTCCAACTCTCCCTGCCATATGGAAATGGCCGCACCGCCTACATCAAGAGTGTCCGGGCGGTTTCGGTTCGTGACTGTTCCCGCCACGCGGATGAGCAGCGTACTTTCCTCCAGTCTCGAGGCGTAGAGCCTGTTGACCAGAGTGTTCCGCTCCTTGGGGTCCGCGCGCCCTTCAACGGATACGTGCGCCTCCCAGTTGTGAACCTCCCAGGGGGCGACGGCCGTGACGTCGACGCGCTCCGTGAGCATGGGGTCTACTCGCGCGCCGAGAGCCTCCAAGGCAGTGGGGCGCTGGTTACGTCCTCCAGACCGGACATATAGTGCTCTGTTGCACACCACCCCTCCATTGCTGGAGTGTGGGCCGCTCTGGACCGTAGGTGCCCAGTCCTCCCCTAGGCGGGCGAGGAGCTGAGACGTCCGGGGGACGCGGAACAGTCTAGTAGCGGAAGTTGACGTCAGTTTCTCGAAGTAGTACCGGGCCGGCAAAATACGGAGAAATTCATGGAGGGGTCCGCGCGGTGCCGATTTGAAGGAACCGGATACCACGCGAACCCCCTCGTTGATTACCAGTTGGACTTTCTTGAGCAGTCCGATCTTCTTCCTTGATGTCATCCAGAGTTGGCATCCGTAAGACAGAACTGGCATACATACTGCATTGAACAGTAGACGCCAATTCGCCATGGATATTCCTCTCTGGGAGTTTCCGAGAAGCTGTAAAGCCTTGAGGGAGGCACGTGCCCGATTAGCCATCGTGGTCACGTGCGGCTCCCAGTCGAGGCGTTGATTAATAAAGAAACCTAGGTAACGAATGGTGGGTGATGAAAGAACGTGGTAGTATGTATGTGCGTGGGGGTCAGGTAGGAGGATGGAGGAAGGAGGTGGGGGTTGGTTTTTGCGGGTGTAGGGGGGAGTAAAGTAAATGAGTTCGGTTTTGTCCGGTTCACAAGCTAGGTTGGAGCGTCTTAACCAGTCTTCGCATTGGCGGTATCTGTCCCGAAGGATCGAATCGACTTCGGTCCAGGTCTTCCCGTGTGCGAAGATGATGCCGTCGTCCACGTACATCCCTAGCGTGGAGTTGATGTGGGGGGGTGCGAGTTTGAGGAGTGTTGAGGTGTACAGCGCGGAGAGGATGGGCGAGAGGGGAGACCCCTGCGGGGTTCCGATCGGCTGATCCCGTTCCGCTGCTGTTACCCCGTTGAAGGAGAGGGAGACTCGCCTGTCCAGGAGGAACGAGTTGACCCAGGCTGCGATCGACTCGGGGAAGCCGAGGTTCGCAAGCGTGGCCGTCATTCGTTCCCGGTGGACGTGGTCGAAGAATCCTTTGATGTCAAATAGGAGTGCCGCACATTTCCGTTTGATGCGGAAGGCGCACTGGATGTCGTGAACGAGTGCCAGGCCAGCGTCGAGTGTGGACGAGAAGGCCCGCGTCCCGAACTGGGTTGTGGGGAGCAGCTGGTGTTTGTCAGCGTCGAACAGAAGGCGTCTAGCGACGATCTTCTCCAGGAGCTTGCTGAGGCACTCGATCAGGGAGATCGGCCGGTAGGCTTTGGGTGCGAGGTAGTCGTCCTTCCCTGGCTTTCGGGATGACAACCACGATGGCGCTTTTCCATGGTGATGGGTGATGGCCAAGCTGTAGGCATGCGTTGTACAGGTGAAGGAGATGGTCCTCCACCGCACTTCCAAGCCAGCTTGAGGATGGTCCACGTGATGCCCGATTCTCCGGGAGCACTTTTGGTGCCCGTGTCTTGAAGGAGGGGGTCAACCTCCTTCTTGACGACCGGAGAGAAGGGGCGCGTGGGAAGGGGGGGCGGGTCGTCGTGCTGGTTGGGCGAAATGTCACCCAGTGCGTCCCTGGCAACGAAAAATTTTGCGGCCAGTGCATCAGCGATGTCTTCCTTGTTCGTTGAGGACCCGACCGTTGGCGTCCCGCAACGCAGGGATACCGGAGAGGGCTCGGCCATGTCTCCAGGATGCGACGTCCCAGATCCGGCCAAACTCGATCAACTTATCGTAATGTTTTCTTTTGGCTGCCCTGGTGGTGCGTTTCAGGTGTAGGCGAGCTGCACGTCGTTCCGGGCTATCCCCTCGGCTGAGCGCGCGAAGGGCGTTGGCAGCCGCTGTGCATTCCTCGTTCCACCAGTCGTGGCCCCGAGCTTTGCAAGGGATCTTCTTTTCCATCCGGGATTCGCAAGCGTTAGCCATGGCTTCCTGGATGGCGATTGCGAAAGGCGTCGATCTCTTGTGGGGAGGTAAGTGGGTAGGATGAGGGGGAGGTTGGCGGCTGATGTCGTCGCGCCATGCCTGTTCCTCCTTCTCGTCCGGAAAGTCGACGACGAAGTTCGTACGCCGATGTTGTTTGGCCCCTCGGTGCGTACCCTGAATTTCCCAGGTAGACCGGATCCCCGCGTGATCGGAGCCGAGTGAGGCGTTCCAATCGACGTCGGGAGGGGACAAGGAAGAGGTTGCGACTGCTGCAAGGTTGTGCCAGACAAGGTCCAGCACGCTCTCGTGCTCGCCCTCAATTCCTCTTCGCGTGGTGACGCCGGGTGTGGAGGCGAGTTCAAAAGTCTGGACCATTGCCCACGACTCAAACTCAGCAACTCTCGGTGAGGGGGACCAGCCCCTCGGCGACCAATGCGGACCGTGGAGGTTGAAGTCACCGACCAGGATGGTCGGGACGGTGGGATCTAGATCAAGGGTTAGTAAGGAGCGTAGGGCCGAGGGATCGGCCACATCGTTGTAAAAATTAATGACACGTAAGGTATGGGTATGTATGCGAGCGTCCACTATCATAAGTGAGGGATGGGAGATGAGGTCAAGTCTGGGGATTATGTGTATGGGATGTAAACGTCTTTTGGAAGCCAGCCTGCTATATTTACGCGAATAGATCATTACCTTGGCCCGCTTTTCCTCCGAGTAGTGAGGGTAGAACATGTTCCATGCTTGGTGTTTCACGCCACCAAGCACGTCCACGCCCTCCCTTTTGTTGTCTTTGCGAGCCGTGCCAATGGTATGGAACTACGGCTCTTGAACGCACAGGATGTCATCAGAATCATTGAGCTCTAACAATGCATGCATCGCTTCATTTCGCCGACGCATGTTAACGGATAGTATGGTTGTACTATGCATAAGCGAGGATGGTGTCGTTCAAGAGTGCAGTCTGTATCTCGATGGTTTCCCAGATGTCGCTTACGTCGGTGAAGGAGAAGAAGTTGTAGTGGCCATCCGCCTGGTGCATGTCCAGGGTCGTCTCGATGACTTGTGCGGGGGGTTGTACGAGGGTTTCGCCTTTCATTGTCATTTCTGCTGATTTGACGGCGATGGCGGCGAGGACCATGGCGCGTGCGTTGGCGCGGTTTTTGGCCGCATCCGCGGGGGGTACTGGGATGATGGGTACTTCCCCGGGCAGTAGGAAGGACTGGTTGATGTCTAATTGGGTGTTAAGATAGCGGGCGGGCGACACCCGTCCGTGATTCTCCTCGAAGTGGGCCAGGCGTTTGTGCGCCTCCGCTGGACTGAGGCCCCGTGAGATGCGGGCGACCGTGGCGGCGGTGGTGAGCGGGAAGCCGTATTTGACTGCGTAGGCGAATTGGATAGTTTCGAGCTTCGTAGGCTCCTTGCTTTCCGGGTTGCCGTCCCATTCCTTGTGGATGTGGAGGAGATCTTCCGCCTCGGGGACCTTTCCGCAGATGTTGCGTAAGGGTGGCGGCGATCTCGGCGAAGGAGGCCACGTGAGACCAGTTGATGATCTCGGCCTCCTTCCACGTGGGGGGAGTTGGGTACTGTTTGCCCTTGTAGGCGGGGCGTGCAGGGACCGTGGAGGTCAGCTTGCCCGAGCTACCTGCAGAGGGTGTAGGGGTGCTAGTGGTATTCGAGGGACCGGCCTTAGGAGGGGGAAGGAGGGAAGAGGAAGGGAGGCTAGCGCCCGACCCTGGGATCGACGCGTTGGCTGCGTCTGCCCGGGCCTTGGCGTTAGCTTTCCGCTTGCCCTTGCCCTTCTTCTGTACCTCCGTGAAGGGGGTTTCATCTGCTGCTACCGCGTTGCCAGCTGACGCCGAGGAGGTGTCCCGCTGAGTGGAGACAAGGTCCTCGACCGGGTGCGCGGCGGGAGCAGTGGTCTTGCCCTTGGCAGCGGGCGAGACAGGGTTGGCCTGAGAAGGCTTAGCAACGAGAGGCGGGGGCGTGAACCCCTTCTTCATCGAGCATTTGGCCGATCGTGCAGTTGTGAGGTCCGTTGCAGTTCAAGCATCGGAACAGACAGCTGGCATTCTCCAACCTTCTCGTGGCGATTGGGACATTGCGTGGCGTGATCCGATGAGTGGTGGGCTCCTCCACATATGAAGCACCGGAATGAGTTGGGACGGGAGTGGGCACGCGGTTGAACCGGCTTTGTGGCCGATTCGGTGGCAGTGCCCGCACAAGAGGATGACAGGGAGGTCCCCGGTGAGGACGAAACGAGGCCTCTTCGTTGAACATATAGAGGCCGTCTTTCTTGATGGCAGCGGTGACCGCGCCCGTCTCGTCGACATAGGCGATCTTGACTGTGCCACGCGGTGATTGGACGACCTGAGTGGATGTTGCCCTGCCAGTGGGGATCAAAGCAGAAGATAGGCGTTTTCCAGAGCCGGGTTTCGGCGGAGTTCCTGGGCGAGGCGGGTATTGGAGAAGAGGACGCCGTCGTCGAGCGAGGTGACAACGTCCCTGAGTTGTGCGTGGGTCCATCCGTCGTTGGGGACGAGGTGGCCCGTGAGGAGGGGTTTAGTGAGGACGTCTCTAAGGGGGTACAGATCCGCGAAGGGGACGCGCCCTTTGAAGGTGTAGACGAAATTGTGGACCCGCTTGTCCTTGTTGTGCGACCAGTTGCCGCTCAAGAGGGAGACTTTCCCACCCGACAGGCGGTCGATTTCATCCCAGGGTTTTTCCCACAATGTGTGCAGGGGGACATGTTTCTAATGAGGGCTTCGGTGGCAAGGTCAGTCGACCCCGCGGTAACGGATGACCGTTGCCTCCGTAGTTCCCTGACTGGGCGCGGCGCGCTACCGTCTCCGGGCGGGCTTTGCCTGCTGCATTGCGTCCAGTGCCCTGGTTGGTGGCATGTGCGAGCGTAGTGCTGGCGGACGTGTTGCGACAGGCCACCGCGAGGTGACGACTGATGCCCAGTTGGTAGGCATGCCCGCTGAGGGAGTGGGTTTACCCCTGGTGTCCGTGGTGAGGTAGTGGGTTTTGTCGGGAGGGGGATTGAAAGAGGATGCGGTGACTACGGGGGCTGCCTGGGGGAGGGGCGTTGGGCTTATTGGATTCCAAGGCCGCTCCTTCCGTAACAAGCTTCGATGGGCGTCTCGTCGGCAGGGTCATCAACCCGGGCCACATGGGCCGGGGTCTCATCCATTGCCTTCGATCCTGAGGTACTAGGCGCCGGGGGAGAGGGCGTGGCTGCCACCACTACCTTTCCTTTGGCGCTTTTCGCTTCCGTCGGCTGTGGGCGGGGGTCACGTGACTTAGGTCAGTGCTGTGATGCGAATGTCTTGCGCATCCAGTCTAGACTGTCAACGTGCCCACCGCCTGGGTGATGCTTGCAGTTGATTTGTGCGAGCAGAGCGGCGAGACCGTCGTTTGCAGCCGCGGTGGGCGCAGGAACGGGGTCTGCAAGCCGAGCTGGTGCAGGAAGTCAACGGAGGCGGGATATGAGGCCATGGCTGTCCCTCCAGACAGCGAGTCGAGGAGGGGTGCCCGCGGTGGTGCTCTGGGGTTGAGCGCCGGGATGGGGGTAGGGTGCGCGAGGGGCGCGTGGATGGACTCCTTCAGTCCACCATTGTTGGCTACTGCTGCGTCCACCTTGACCTCGAGAGCATAGTCGAGGTCCTCCTCCATCGGGGTTGGAGGTGGGAGGGGGGCAGTAGCCATGGTGGCGAGGTCACGGGTGTAGAAAGTGGGGGTGGTGCAGGGTGAGAGCATGCGCGTCGGGGTACGGCTGGGAGTGGGGATGCGGGCTCCAAGTCTTCCGTGCGGATGCGTTTGACCCGGACTGGTGTCGGAGTCACGTTAGGGGTCCTGGAGAGGGTGGGGTAGGATTGGGTGGTGTAGTGGGTGATTGGTGCGGGCGACGAGGCCCGTGAAGACGTGGCGCTAGGAATAGCGATGCCAGCAATCTCCAGCGTGGTGTGGGTGTACCCCGTCCATAGGGGTTGCCCAGCGGCCGTTATGGGGACCTCGCCTGTGGGGACAAGGGAAAAGCCCAGCCTCTCGGCCGAGCGACGGACGCCGGAGAGATCACGTAGGTTACGGTGACGCACCTTCCATGCCTTAACATCCAGCTCCACTCCCGCTGTGTACGATTTGATGTCCTCCTCCAAGAGTTGTCGGTGGAGGTCCCGCTGCACTGCGAACTTGGCCTTACGCGCAGGTCGCCAGGTTTGCGATGTCGGTTCTGATGTCGTGTTCCATCTGTGCCCGGTGGCGTGCGATGGTCTCTTCTGCCTCCTTCTTCAGGTTAGCGATTTCTTGGGCGAGTTGGGCCTCAACTTCCGCTGTGGTGTTCTTCCGGATGGTGTTTGCGATGGCCTCCCTGAGCGGGCCTCCTGTCCAGAAGGGTTCCTCCGCAGCGATGGACTGTTGGATTTCTTCGTGTATGGTGGTGATCCGTGCTGCAACTTGAGCCTTGACCTCCACTTCAATGCGGGGCTGGGCGTCACGCACGACTTGGGACGTGGTGATGGGTGCTTCCGCCCTTTGCTTGCCTTTGGCCGGGTGGATCCCCGGGTACTGAGCTTCGAAGGCTTCGTGCATGGCTTCGACGAACTCGTGCTTGTAGACGGCACGCCATTCGTCTGCGTTGTTAATGGCTTCAGTGTTGAGGTCATCAAAAATGCTGTCCTTAACAGCCGCTTTGATCTGATTCATGATGGTTTCGTCTAGCCTGTACGATTCGATGAGTTCGTGAAACAGGGTTTCCCTTGCCCTGGCGTCCGCCTGTCTCCGCTGGTCCTCCGTCAGAGGAGCTTGCGGGGCAGGGGGACCGGCGGGTAAATCCCGGGGGTCGTGAGCTGCCAGGCCGTGGTTCTCCTCGGCGTGGCGCTCAAACCGTTGGTCAATGAATCTCGTGAGACGGTCGAAGTAAGAGTCGGGGAACGGAGCAAAGTCGCGTCCCCGAGTGTGATTTCGGTTATTAGATGAAAAAATTCCCTGCAACTGCTGGAGCATAAGGATGATCGCATCTCCCTCCGTCAGAGGTCGATCGAGTCCAGTATGGATGGGGAACAGGTCAACCCTCCAATTCAATGATTTCGTTGCCCTGGCTACGTAGCTCGGGGAGCGCAGGGCTCCGCGGATGGTGGCAGCCAGGAGGCCGAGGACCATGCGGGTCCATGAGCCAGGGGTCAGTCCGGCAACAGCTGTCTCGCCATCCGCTTTAGCCCCTCCAATGTCCAGGGTTAGCAGAGTGGTCGAGACAGCGGCGTGTAGAGTTCTCGCATCAAATGGTAAGTCGTGTTCCTTACGCAGATCGAGGTTATTGACGAGGGTGTAGGCCCCCCACCCGACGACCGCCTGGGTAACTTCCCTGGCGAGTTCATTGACGAGGTCGGCGTTGATTTCATTGTTGATCCTGTCCAGTTCTTCGTCCTCTCCCAGAGGGGGGGGGGAGTTGGTTGGTTGGGATGTCGTTGTGGTCGAATGGGCCTGGGAGCATACCCGTCTTGATGGCTTGCAGCGCCGACTGGAATTGGGAGCCGGCGGGATGGTCGGAGTGGGCATGCGGTAGGAGGCGTTCGGGCGAGCCGTCCATTGAGATGGACTCGACCGTCGTGTGGCTCCATACCGATGCGTTCGAGTTGGCCCGCGATCGCCCACGAGGGGTGCGCGGGGCCTCTGTCGATCGTCCCCTGACCTCGATCACCTCCGGTTGCGGAGGGAGGTCGGCGGGAAGTGAGGGCACGTTGTCCCAGAGGGACTGCGAGGAGGCCGCGTGTGCGGGCACGTTGTCTAGTGCCATTGCGATCGCCTGCATAGTAGCCGGGCCTGCTTGAGTGGTGTCGACGAGGGCGGGGACGGTGGGTTCCTCGCTCTCGGGTGAGTTCATCCGGCTGTCCAGAGGGGATTGCCCAGCCTCCGGAGGGGAAGAAGAGCCGATGATGATGGGATGGGGAGTTGATTTCGAGTCGTCCCAGAAAGCCTGTCCGTCTTCCCTTAGACGGGGTTGGCCGTGTCCTGAGGCTACGATGGGGCCGTGGGTGGCAAGGTTGTATGTCCCCGAGTTATTCAAGGGACCGGAGGGTGGGGTTTGGAGGAAGAGAGGTGATTGTGGGTTGATGTTCGGGGGGCTGTAGGGGCGTGTTTCGTCCCCGGGAGGTTGTGCCATGTTGGCGAGCGCGTTGGGGAGTCGCGAGGATACCAGGCGTTATTCCCAACGGTGAGAGAGGCTACGGTGTATTCAAGAAGATAGACTAGAACCAGCACTAACTTCAAGAGATGGTGGTGGTACGAAGGAAAGAGGGATCGGAGTTGATAAATGTTCTCGAGATAGATTGTCCTGTGGATCTGGCCGAAGGTCCTGAACCAATATCGCAAGGAATGTCGCATCAATGGCAGAGAAGAGTCCAGACTCGAGTCAGTCAGCATGTGATGAACAAGAATATCGGGACTCACAAAGATCAAGGTATCACTACTTTTCTGCTTTATCCCCGTCCTTTACCTGCACTTTCCCCAAATACTTGTCGAAGAGTGGCCAATAATCGCCGACATTATAGCTAGACTCTCCTTGTAACCTTTTCCTTGGAGCAGTAGTCACCAGCGTGTGTAGTGATTAAAATTGCTAATATTTTTCAGGTAGAATGGTGACGCACCTTTCCTGACAGGTTTTCTTTATGTTTGAACTTATAGTACTGATTACGCTTCGACATGGAGGTTTATCGAATAGGCGATGGAGAGTGAGAGAAACTGGCGGAAACTGCAGGGAAAAGTACAGGGAGAACGCATGGAAAACGTGAGGCCAAGTTTGAGCCTTAGCCCAAGCCATGAGGAACAGGCGTGAGCAAGGCAAACACACTGCCTCCCGCAGTAGCGCATTTTTGCCACGTGGTCTCATTTGCGAGGTGCAGTTGGAGGCGGCGGCGACCACGTGAAGTGCCGCTGGTTCGGGTTCGTAATCGCATTGGCGCTGGCTGAACACAGTGAAGGGGGAACGCAATAGAGTTGACGGTGTTGAGGCTGAAACATAGGCCGCGACCATGCCGTGACTGCGACCTTACTATTCCGTTACCCCATGCTACCGCAGTTACACAGTTGTACGTCCCGCAAAATTCTAGAGATGCTCTACGGAACCGACTCGAACACGGCTAACCAGACGTAAACTCGCCAACGCGCCGAATCCCGCTGCGGTTTGCACTGCGACGCCACCTTCGTTATTGGCAAGGTATGCGTAGCTAGAAGCGCATGAAAAGAAGAGTTCGATGTAGTCTTTGTAGTCACTAGTGACAGTAGCACCCTTACATACAGGTGAGGACTATCCATCAACAATAGGATAAAGTCGAAACACAAGGACACATACATATATTATGCACCGAGGCGAACAGAAGAGAGGCAAAACGTTGATTATGGCCCATACCACAAGAGTTCTATAAGGAGCACTAAAAAGAGGACAAAACTTAAATAATAAGTATCTATACCATAACACGACCATTATGCTACGGGGCCACGGTAGGAAAATGGGTGCGGAGGTGTGCGGGGGGCCCTGGTCCATCCGCGTCTCCAGGAAATGGCCTAGGATCACGAAGAGGGTGTGGGAAATCTGGAGTCGTCGCAGGGACCAGCGGCGCGGACTGCTGTTGTTGCGGGCGAACCGAAGAGTCGTTTGCTGCGAGTGATATCGCCCCTGAAGGAATGTAGTCGGATCGGGACCTAGAGGAGATTGGGGACGATTGGGAGTATGTGTTGCCTGAGGTTGGGAGGGATAGTGATAGAATGCCATGTACCGCGTGAGGAGGGGCAACACGGAGATCAGCACTACTTCGTGAAGCGACGCTACCACTACATGAAGGAGTGGCAGTGAGTGGATGGGGTAATGCGGAAACAACGCCAGGGGTATCGGGGATAGAACCAGTCGTTGAAGAGGCGGAAGTAGGAGTGGTGCTACGAATGTTATGAGCGAGTCGCCCACTTAAATCGCCCTTCCGAAGTACAGCGCGAGGAGGTGGGGCGATCGGGATAGTACTTTGTTGCGATACGGCGAGTACGTCGGGAGAGAAGATACCAGCATGACCAGCATTAGACGGGGTATGGACGGGCCGTGCCTCTACATCAGGAGTCGCGTCTGAGGTGTTGGAGGCCGCCTTCTTGCGATAGCCACGGGCTCTCGACAACGGATTCGACGGAGGGCTCGGAGCAGTGTAGGTGGAGTGAGGGGTAACGCTTGGGCAGAACGCGGTGGCACAGGTGCGAGCGTCATCCCATATTACGCTAAAAGTGTTCGGAGAAGGGAAACCGGGTAGGAAGCGCAAGCCTCTACTATTGGCAGGTCTGGCTCTGGCGTGGGCAGGCGCGGGTAGCACAGAAGACGCGTCGTGGGGTAATGGCGCCTTTGCCGAGAGGTTTAGCATAGTCACTATACGAGGTAATGATCACAGAAAGACTGACCGGTCTTTTTACACCGACGTCATATTCCCTGGCGGAACTGGGCATCAGGCGGTAGTGGGTAACGTTGCATAAAGGGTATGAAGATGGGAACAGCAGCATGAGGTCGTCATCAGGGGTCTTGGCGGTGAATGCTGTGGGAGCGGCAATGGTACCTTGATGGAATTCAGAATAAACTTTGCGAATATGTTTGAGGATGTAGATTGAAAGGTTCCGTGAGCGTCGATCACTTGTGTTCCGAACAAGTTCATTCCACATGTCGCAGAACTCGTGTTGCAGCTCAGGAAGCGCATTTTGAATATTGAATCTCGAAACTAATTCTAAGGTCTTTGATCGTGAGTAGACGCCGCGGTGCCACCTGTGCCTAGAATAGGCGTCCAATGTACGCCGACAAATAAAAATGCAATTAGCGAGTGACATGCTATCGCCGTGTTTGAGGTAGGTCTCGAGGGTGGAATTTGATATGCCCAATTGGCCGGTGGCTAATTCAATCCAATGGTCATTGCGTACTTTGACCCTCGCAATAATGGCCGAGACCACGCATTGCGAATAGTACTCCGCGAATGGGTTCTTGTAACGGGCATTCCTCAGCAAGAGCCCGAATTCAACGGAATCTAGGAGTGCACCCCAGTCCTTGTACAGAACGCGGGAGAGTGTTCGGCTATTGATAGGGAAAGACAATCCGACCATTGCCTCGATATAGTTCTTGATCCGGCCTTCTTTGGTCGACTGGGTGATCAGATCGGACGACAATGTACGGTTCATTAGTCCGATTAGAGTATCTGCCATCTTCTCGGCGTTTGACATCTTGAAAGCAGCTCGGAATTCGTCGAGCACTTTTGAGTCACGGAAGTCCGGGATACCCTCATCCGAAGACTGGAGCGCCCATAGTAGTATGCGACCGTTAATCTCCGATGGCGATGTCTGAGTGGATTCTTCGGCAGCCTCCTCTATACGATGCAAAAACCGCCTTCCATAATGGCCTTTCAAGTGACCGAAGCGATTCCATGTCTCCTCGCTGAAAAAGTTGAATGCCGTGCACCACTGGAGAATTCGGAGGGCGACAAATAGTGCGCCGGTATAAATAAGCCAGAGTGGGGGAGAGAGTGGCGTATAATATGGGCTGTCATGTCGAATGAGGGGTAAGAACGTGAAACATGCATACATGACGGCGCAGAGCCCGATCCACGACACCACGACTTTGAGGACTGTGTGGTTGTAACCAAACGAGAATATAATGAAGCCGGCCAGAAAGAGAACAAGGGATGTGTGTAGGAAGATTGGCAACGCATCAACAACCCATCGAAGGCACAGATCCTCGACACCTTTGTCAAAGAATGCGCGGATCCGAGCTCGCTGATGGGGACTTGCAGAATGTGGCTGAGTGACCCTGGTGTATCGACGCACCCACTGTTGGACCAATATCGCCAGCAGAGCAGAAGAAAGAGATATAACCAAACTCAGGGACCAAAGCGAATTGACCCAGACGGCGGATTTCGGCGGAGAGAAAGACTGAGAGGGGAAGGTGGGGACATCATGAGTTCTGTTAGAGTCGGCGAGCAGTTGATAAATGTTCTCGAGATAGGTTGCAGACTTGTCCTGCGGATCTGGTCGCAGGTCCTGAAACGACACAACAAGGAACGTCGCGACAACTGCAGAGAAGAGTCCAGACTGTAGCAGTCAGGTTAGCAAATGATGGAGACGAGCAACGAGATTGGGGCTCACAATTGTCATGTTATCCCGAGCTACTGCGTTCCAGTTTTCCGTCATCTTCTTATCCTCTACCTGCGCCATCTTGAAATACTCATCGAAGAGAGGCCCCAAATCTTTGACAAAGCCGGAATCCCCTTGTAGCTTGACTCCTAGAGCAATGACAGAGTAGTCACCAGTGTGTAATGATCAAAATGGCTGATATGCGAGAGATAGAAGAGCGGTGACGCACCTATTTCCTTGTTGGCGGGTTCGTCATTCATCTTCGGGTACTGAATTGTCATGGAATTGGCGATTATGGGCAGACCATCATATACCTAGCAGATGCTCCTGGGGGATGGCGACGGCCGCATGGAGGATGCAAGGCCCAGCCATGATGTGCGTGGTGCACGGTGAGCGGGCGTGGGCAAGGCAAGGCTCTCATTGCGCGTTGTTACCGTTGTCGAAGACCCACAGTAGTGTAAAGTGGCGACCATACACGTGTAAGCCACGCGTATGCCACACCAGGGGACAGGTATCGTTTCATCGCTTTGGGTGGGGCGATGGAACCACGAGACAGGGAAACGGATCGAGCCGACGGATGGGTGTCAGTGTTGCCGGTCCCAGGGTACGATGAGAAGCTATATTGACTACACTGAATGGTCTCTGTTTTGCTGTTGTTCCCGTTGGTTGTGGCACAGTGAAGGAGGAGTATAGACTTTGACGGAAGGGGAGAGTATGGCCCGGCCGTTGCCGACACCCCGTTTTGACTCACTCGGAGAGTTGAATCGGTGTTGAATACCCCACTCAGGCTTCTGTGGTCCCCAGCACCACAGAAGAAGCCCCAGTTTCTTGCTCTGGGTGACAAACACGCTGCATACATGCACCCGATTTTTAATTCATGACACTACTAGTGGCCGCCTATGCAGTACGGGTACAAGCCACACATAATAATATTCCCGAACACCCACTCCCACGTGGTGAATATGCACTGAATGCTACAGGACAACGCAGCTGGCACTTGCGCACCTGCATGGCGGACGCGCACATCACATTGCGGTGTGGCACGGGTATCCTCATACGGCCACCTGCACTGCCTGTGTGATACATAATGCCAAGTGCCATGCACAACACGGTGCAGGAGGCGGTGGGGGCCACCAGGGGGAGGGGGCATTGGAGTGGCATGATGAACGTGGAAGTAATGAAGGCAACGGCGGGGCTGAGGTCATGACTCACGCGGTGGTTCAGAAAGATGTCATTGAACGTCTGTCATGGAGGAACTGGTGAGGCCCTCTTCGGGACATCCTCGACATCATCATTTGTGAAGGGAAATTCGAAGTTGGAAGTTGAAGTTGCCGTGAAGTGACGACTGGCGTTGTACGTGGCGGTGGACCTCTGGCACGATACTGTACTACTCGGGCTGTGGTCACCTCCGAGTCGTTGGTTCAACTTTCTACTTTTCTTGGCTTCTGCGCATTTTATGAATATGACTTGTCGCTAGTCGTGTTATCTCTTTTCTCTACTATGCATTGATAAACGCGTCTGACTCGTTGGTGTTGATATCTTGTACTTTTTCTAGTCTCGTATTTACGAATTTGTGATAATCAATCTTAAACACTTCTGCCTTGGAATGACTACTCGTTTGTTCTCGAGACCATCCGACTGCTGTATGTGTCTCACGCTCTCCTTTTCTCCCTGGGCTAGACTCTACATCTCTCATCTTTTCCGGACGCACGTGTCACTTTCGTGACACGCGTATGTTACCCGTCATCTTCACAATCACTAGGGGTTCTAGTAGTGCCGTGCGTTATGTTAGCTAGTACCCCACGGTTGTCCTTGATAGAGCCTCGAAGCACAACGCGAGCAGGTGGGGCAACCGAGATACATTGTTGCAATTGTTCATTGTCCATTGACTGCATGTCCGCGGAGGCGGTACCGACGTGGCCAGTACTAGATGTGGGTGTCAGTGATGCGTCATGTATAATCGGAAGTGAGGAGGTTTCCAGAGTGTCACTGTGGTGCAAGGTGACGAGGGAGGCCGAAGGGGCATGAGTACTGGCATCCGAAGTGCTGGACGCTGTTTCTGTACGACGGTCACAAATTCTCCGCGACAGATACGACGGTGGCCTCGGAACTGCGGCGTAGGTTGAGTGAGGGGTAATATTAAGGTGGTGCGCTCACCTTTCATCCCACTAAAAGTTTCCCGAAAAGACAGAAGATGGTCTTTTCCCCTTTCGACAGGTATAATCCAAGGAGTGTATGCAACCGTGGCGACCGAGGTGAGATTTAGTGCAGAGAGAACATCTTCGGGAGATTTCTCCTTCGCGGGGTGGTGGCGCGCAATTGTGCATAAAGGATATGACTGTGGGAACAGGAGAACGCTGTCGCGATCAGAAGTGATGGAGGAAAATGTTGTCGGAGCGGCGCTAGTGCCTTGATGCAGTCCACAATAGACATTGCGAATATGCTTGAGGATGTGGATCGAAAGGTTCCGAGAGTGTCGATTCCCTGCGTTACGAACAAGTTCATTCCACATGTCGCAGAATTCGTGTTGCAGCTCAGGAAGCGCATCTTGAGCACTAAATCTAGATACTAGTTCCAAAGTCTTTGATCGCGAGTAGACGTCGCGGTTCCAGCCGTGTTCAGAGTAGCATTCCATTGTGCGACGACAAATGAAAACGCAATTGGCAAGCGACGTGCTATCACCGTGGGCGAGGTAGCTTTGAAGGGTGGCCTTTGATATGCCCAGTTGGTCAGCGGCTAGTTCAAACCAACGGCCATCGTGTTCTTGTGCCTTCGCAATGATGACGGAAACTACGCATTGTGAATAGTACTCCGCGAATGGGTCTCCGTAACGGGCATTCCTCAGCAAGAGCCCAAATTCAACGGAGTCCAAGAGTCCACTCCAGTCATTGTACAGGACACGCTCGAGAGTTCGCCGATCGATGGGAAGAGATGCTTCGGTCATCGCCCTATTACAAATCATGATTCGGCGTTGTTTGGTCGAGTGGGGGAACAAATTGGATGATAGTGTACGAGCCATTAGCCCAACTACAGCATCTCCCATCTTCTCGCCGTTCGGGGTCTTGAAAGTAGCCAGGGGATCTTCGAGCACCGTTGAGCTGCAGAAGTCCGGGATGTTCGCAAAGAACCGTTCCAGTTCGTAGTCTTCATCCAAAGTCTGGAGCGTCCATAATAGTATGCGACTGTCAATCTCCGATGTCGATTTCTGGGCATATTCTCCGGCAACCTCCTCTATACCACGCAACAATTGTCTTCTATAACGGTTCTTCAAGTGGCCGAAGCGGACCCAGGTCTTCTCGTCGCAACAGTTGAATGCTGTAAGCCACTGGAGAATTCGGACGACAACATATAGTGTGCCGGTATAAAGGAACCAAAGTGGGGGAGAGAGCGGAGTATAATAGGGGCTGTCGTATCGAAGGATGGGCAAAAGCGTGAAGCATGAATATATGACAGCGCAGAGCCCCACCCACGACGCCACCACTTTGAAGACTGTGTGATTGGAACCAAACGAGAAGACAGTAAGACCGGCCAAAAAGACAAGGAGGGACGCGTGTATGAGGATGGGTAGTGCGTCAACAGCCCATTGAAAGTGCAGCTCCTGAACGCCTTTGTCAAAAAATGCACGCATTCGTGCCTGCTTGTGCAGACTACTTGCAGACCGTGATTGAGTGAGCCTGATGTATCGGCGCGCCGACTGTTGCAACAATGTCGCGAGCAAGGCACAGGAAAGAGCTATGACCAAACTCAAGGACCAAAGCGAATTGACCCAGACGGCGGATCTTGGTGGAGAGAAAGTGGGCGGGTGAGACTGATTAAAGGAAGTGGTGACATCTGTTCTGTTAGAGTCGGCGAGGAGTTGATAAATGTTCTCGAGATAGAATGTGGGCTTATCCTGCGGATCTGGTCGCAGGTCCTGAACCGATACCGTAAGGAACGCTGCAACAACGGCAGAGAACAGACCAGACTACAGCCCCGGGGGTCGGTCCAAATAGAGTACAATAAACATGAGCGCTCACAAAGATAAGGGCCCTATCTGCATCCGCCTTCAAGCTATCTGCCATGATCCTGTCTTCTTCCCCCGCCATTTTCAGATACATGGAGAAGAGAGGCCCTGATCCGTCACGGTCGTCGTTGTCATTGCCATCACAGTTGGCCTCCTCGTCGTCTTTCTCGAACTGAGGTGAGTGGCAAGCTATGCGCTTCTATGAGAACGGTGAGATTGCCACTACATTGAAGAACTGGCACCTGTTGTGATCGCCTTCTCGAGCGCGTTTTTGATATCAAAAGTTCGATGAGTACTGGGAGGGGAAAATTGTGACATCTGGTCATTGACATGCCCGTGTGTAGGACGAACATTTAAGTTAAGCACGACTAGTCATATCGGCGGTCATGGGTTTGACCACGAGGCGAAGGCCAAAGCAACTACAGGGTCAGAGCGTCCATTCTATAACGTCAATCTAAGAAGAGACGACTTATATGGTTCAAGAAAAAAAAATAAGAGACGACTTTCTCGGAGCTCTTGGTGTAACGTACAACAACCCACAAAAAGATACTAGCGTGCGTTGAACGCCACGTTGTTTACATGACCATGTATTTTTTAATGAGTCCTAGAACACCTCAAAAAGGTTCAAATACATGCCACCCCAAAAAGTTATGGCAAAAACAATGTACGGGATTGCCTCTTGCCTCAATCGGTGTCCTTGATCTAGGGGGTTTCAGACCACCGGCCGCACGTGGCTTACTACGCCCTACCTTGTCCGCAACACCAAGCCATATGGAGCAAGAGCGCACATTTACAGTAAGATTCGTTCTTTTATTTTACAAAAGAACGAATCTTGGAACACGAATTTAACCCGATTCAATTGCGAATCAATCCAGATTCCTGGAACTTGAGCTTGATCATTGATATTGATGTCACAATACGCTCAATAAGCTCTCATTGCATTCCTGTCATTCCCGTTGCCAAGTGGCCAAGTTCTATTGTGTGTGGCTTTTCGAACTAGATGAGATGTTCAGTACAATAAGTTAGAGGCTGACAAGGACACCCGGCCCAGTTTGGCGGGGATGGTTTGATACAGTAACTTGAAGTACGTCGCCGCCCTCGGTGTCTCTGCATTATGTCCCAGTCTTCCTCCAAGTCAGTCTTGTTCAAATCATCTGCCAATGTCGATTTTGTCTCCAAATACCGCCAACACTGTGTGGAAACCCAAACGCCGCTGCTACTCTCGCCCAACCCCAACAACGCTTCAATCTCAATGCAGTACACATCTCTGTGCTTACCCTTGCCTTACTGTAAGAGGAGTGCGGAACTGGGGCCAGTGTCGGTTCTTCTAGCCGGGTCACGCAGGACAACAACCTTGACAACAACCCCCCCGCAGAATAGCTGTTGGGCCCAAGTCGTCTCGTATTGCCGCTCAAACTGCTTTCCGGCACTGGTCTGGCAGTTCCGCTTCCAGCTGTCTCGATAAGCCCCCGTCATCATCCCCACGCACCTCAAACAGCGCCTTTGGAATGATCCTGCGTGCACCCTCCGGCCCCACCTGCATGAACGGCTGGTGCGGGTGCGGGTACCAGCGCACGGACCACGGGCGCCTCGATGCTAAAATTACATTCATATCCTCGAGCACGTACTGGCACTCTACGTACACGCTCTTCTCTGGCGTTCCCATCCCCAATACTACCCGCGAACCCCCGGTGCATGCATTCTCGTCACCAGCGCTGCATTGCTGCCCGTTGCCCGCAGGACAGACACGTCACCGCACGTGGCGGGCGTGGTGATGCATGGTGTAACGTCGGTGGGGAGAGATAGAATGGCGCGTTGTAAGGATCCCTTGGGCTCTGGCCCCGAAATCGCTCTTTTTCGGTCTTTTCAGTCTCGGTCCGGCGTCGCGTGGTCTACTCCCATTTCGGATTCGCGTTCCATCGACTTCACGCCTTCCCATCCCCCCCCCCTCTCTCTCTCCCCACCCGCTATCTCTTTCGCCCTCGCTCACCCTCGCCTCTTCGCCATGGACCGCCGTCGACATCAACCCCTTCGCAAATTGCTTGCAGGCCGCTCGTAGACAGGCCGCGCATCCCCGCGCCTCGTGTTTTTTTGTCACTCGACTCCCCGTCTCCGTCGCATCGCCCATCTCGCATATCCCTTTCAAGATGTCCTTTAGCCACCCGTAAGACGCCGTCAGAGCCCGTGCTTGACAGTGCGCCGCCGTTGGGTTCGGAGCAGAGTCTTATTGTTGTGCGTCATCGTGTCTCGTTTTCCTTTGTTCGCGAACTCTCGTACGCCCATGTCTCTTCACCGCTTTCTTTTACTTAGATGATTGGTTTCGGTTTCTCGTGTCCGTTTTCATCTCCCTTTGACTCGCTTGTGTCCGTTCGCTCTCGCCCTGTCCGTCGTACCTTACCCCCATTACTACCTACTTCTCTGGGTAGCTATTGTTTTGTATGTATATAACCTCGCTCTATGGACTCGCAAATATCAGTCTAGTCGTGTTTCCCTTTTCCGTCTCGCCTGCCTACTGCATGATCTCAGTTCGAGTCAGGCCCTCCGCTCGGGCACTCTTACTCAAGTCACTCGTCGTCATTCTCTCTCGCGCCTCGTCCTCGTCTCGCTCTCCCCGGCCCATCCACGCTCGTTCCCGCCTAGTCCGTTCGCAATCGCACCGGCTCTCGCCGTCGCGAACGCTTCGGACTCGGCTCCTCCGTCCTCTCATCTGTAATCCCTGCGGGATCCCCCCCGCCTTGGGACTCACACGGACTCGGCTCCGTACAGCGTGGTGCTCGCGCGGCGTGAGGACTCACGCAGGTCCTTGTCGCACATAAGTAGAAAGCCTCAAACATTGATTTTTACTACGTGCGGCTATTCTGAACGAACTTTCGTGGATTATATTATTGAAATTTATTAGTGGCAAGCCATGGGCCGGCTTCGAAGACCGACGACTCAGGGAGCCTCAGCTGGGCTGCACATCCCTAAGCAAACGGTAATTTGTCAGGGCCCTGAGGGCAAGGCAGACCTAAGGTACCTTGACATAAATACTTGGTATAGTATTAATGTGACGATACAGTCTATGTCCAGGTCTACCCAAGGATCTACCTCGATTTGCGTCCTGACGCTGTGTGAAGTTCGAGTCATAAGAATACGACACGCAAAGCCTAAATACATAAATACAGTACTCCAAGTTGTCGTATTGTCAAGGGTTTGGGTGCCTCCGTCCGAAACACCTTCGAATTCTCATAGCCAACCTTCTGAAAAATGAGGGGCTACGGGGTTCCTTGGTTGAGTGTTGGTGGGGGGAGCCTAAAAATGTTCCCGTCTCGGTTCCTGTGCTACTTGTAACCTCCCTGGTCTCAGTACGCTGCTCTGAGTTCTTCATTGAGTGACTTTCAGTGAGGTACAGACTACAAATATAACATTACCAGTCTCTGACGCAGACCCTGCCTGAGATGCTCTGGTGACGAAGGTTGGTCATTTGTACCCCTCAGCTTCTCCCTACCGTGAGCAGGAAGAACGGGAACGAAGGAATTACAAAACTTACTCTGGTATCGTGCTCATCGCCGGCGGGCGCCGCTGAAGAGGAGTTGTTGCTCGGCTCGTGATCATTGTGTGCGATATGAGGGGGGCCCGGGCCGCCATTATCGGGACAGTCTTGCAAGGACGACGATGTCGCTAGAGCCTGAGCATTGGTGTTGCCACTGGAAGCCATAGTAATGGGTTTGGGACTTTTGCAAGAGTTGCTGGCTAGTGTGGGCTGATAACATTACCCGCTCTCCCCAACTGGAGGCGGATTATAAACGTGAATGGATTGATCTACGGTGACAAGGTTGGCTCCCTGTGAGCTGTGGGCGGGAGTAAGTGACATAACCCTTCATTGACTTATTCGGTGGTCCTCTAAGACCCTCCAAAATCCGGTGGAATAATGTTACCCGTTTTTGATATTTGCATACAAGGGATGCTTCCCAAGATGCTTCCAGTTGTTAAGTCACTGCTCCGGCCACCGGTAAATGATTCCAGTTGCGAAATCGGAACAGAATCGGTACTTACTGATTGAATCAGTGACTCGGACTTAGACAGCAGAGGTTATGTTCATAAAGCCATCCCATCTCCCCGAACTCATTGCTCCTATTCTACCCCACATGTGCTGATCACCACGGTCACCATTTCGCGAGTCCTATTGAGACGGTCACCGAAGAAGTCCAGGAGTATCAAGCAGAGCGGAGCATAATGAATATTCTTAGGTTCATCATAACATTTAGGCCACTGGCATGGAACTTGCTTTTGCACCTTTCGTGAGTAATGAGTCAATGAGCCACGCCGGATCAGATATCCCCGGAATGCTAGTGAGAGAAGCAGTGCAGGTGGAACGTGCCGGTTACCGTACCCGAACCCGAAGCACAGCCCCCTGCACAGCCATCCGGGCATGGCCTCTCCGTACCCGCGAATACTCCGAAACGACGAATGCCCCGCGCAAATGACATCGCACACTTAACGCACAACTTGGTGGTACCTCAGCCCGACTGCGCGATCACTGCTACTGCTTCGTAAAGTGGTGTGTGGTTCTCTTAGATTACGACGTTCTTCGGGAGAGATACTCAAAATCGTAGGAGTTTGATCTATGCAGATAACGAATCGTACAATAGGTCCGAAGAGGCGAGGCGATACCCAAGCTACTATACTATCATTGTGTTGACGAACATGTACGAAGATCCATGGTTCTCATAATGTTGGCTCTGGAAAAGGGCGACGTGACAAGACGACTCGACTCGGCGATTCAGTTGCTCATTCGGGGCCTCTGTCTCCTGTAAGGTCAAACATCCGCGGAGGAGAGTGTATGAAACGCTCGAGCACGTGTCATTCTATAACCAGTCTGTGAAAACTTGAACACGATGTGATGGAGCGAATGGGACAGTAATGTAGACGCGCGAGAAAAGGTGGCTCGAATGAGAGCGGCGAGCGGCGGGGCGGATCGGCACGGCACAAGCCGTAATGACTAAGCAGACGACGCGATTTCCAAAAATGGTCTGACCGCTTTCAGCTCAATTATGTACTTTATCCTGCAGTCACACAGCTCTACGTTCCGCACAATTCTAGAGATGCTCTACGGAATCGGACACGCTTAATGCTGTAATACTGCGCATTGCGTCTCACGCTTCCAGGTCTCGGTTATGAAAAAAACAAAAGAATTGAACACGCCAGCTAATCCGACGTAAACTCACCTTCAGTCTACCAGCACAACACTATCCAGCACGCTAAATCCCGCTGCGACGCCGCCCTCGTCAACGTTCTCCGCCTTGGTTCGCACCAACCATCCCGCCTGCTCCTCCTTCACCTCCCGCCCCTCCCCAAACAGCGCCCACCCAAAAACGCCGAGCTCGCTCACCACAGACGCGCTCACCCTCCCCGAACCAGATCTCACGAGATGCGCGCCGACGCCACGCGGCGGGCGGATAAGTTCCATCGCGATCCACGCCGCGCGCTCGCGCTCCGGCAGCTGCGCGACGAACTGTGGGATCTTGTCGCGGTAGATGTTGTTCCCTCCCCCCTCGCGCTGCGGTTTGAGCACAAGCTCTCGCGCGCGGCGTATGGCCTCGTCTGCCCCCGCCCCGTCAAGCCCCTCGTCGAGCGCCCACATGCGCACCCAGCTCTCGCGCACCGATTCGGCGCCTTCGGAGGGTGCGAGGAAGCGCTCGAGCACTCCCGGGCGCGTGAGCACCTCCTGGACCTTCTTCCCACCCGCGAGCTGCAGGGCAAGGCTTGGGCACTGCGCGGCGCGCGAACGCTCCAAGAGCGCACGCGTTGCGTAGTCTGCGGGAGATGCGTAGTCGACGGGCGAGTATCCAGTACGGTAATACACGACCGAGATCTCAACGGAGGTTTCGTTGGGTTTGAGCGAGGTGGGGGCAACAAGAAGAGCACGGGACGGAGAGATTGACGCAGTAGTTCCAAGTTCTGTAAAAGTCCGACGGGAGACATGAATGCCGTGGCTGTAAGAGAAAGTTAACCCGACATAGACGCGACCAAACCATGTGACTCACGATTCGAAGAGCTGGTACTCCAGTAGGCGTTGATCGAATACGTTACGCTCGTCGGGCTGTACCACAATGAGAATATGCGCACTATTTAAAAGACTAAGCCACGCCGAATGCGGAAAGACTCTGGAGACACCCACTCAGAGACGCCATATGCTCTATGCGCTTCTGCAAGTCCCTTGGCAAGGCCATTAATGGTATCATTAGGTGGGAGGTTCTCAGATGACAGAAGTGGGGAGACGCCGAAGTAACTGGTCGACTCTGAGAGGTAGCTAAGTAGAGGGTTAACTGGTGGTCCCCACATAAAAAACTAAATAAAACTACTCACCGATGCATTCCGGCGACTCGCTGAGAGAGACAGCCGAAGGATACCGAAATAGTATTAAATTCTACTTGCTTGAGCATGATCCGTTCTCCCAACGTCGGCTGATGCAACAGGTAGTCGGAGCGAAAGATGCCAAGGTGGAGCGGCTGGTAGTCTATTCAGCAGCAGCGTTTAGTGGGAGAGGATGGTGCTTCGCGCACTGGGGGTACACCCTCGTCTCGAAGCTGCTTCCACGCCGTCCAAAGCGCGGAGGAAAAATCGTCGACATCGGAGACGCCTCCAGAGCCCATGATATCATCCAGGAAAGCAGTATCGAGTGCGATACGTGCGTACAAGGTATTGTAAGCACGTTGGAGAGCCAGTGCTCTCTTAAAGAGCTGGCGGGGGACGGGCGTCGGAAATAAAGAGAGCGGGGCATGAATGGCAGATTCCGGCACGGGCGGGAGAGGTTTTTCAAGAGTGAATGGAGGTAAGTAGATCAGAGAATGTGAGAGTGCCCAAGTAGTAGCCAGGAGCGTGAGCCGATCGAGTTGTTCCGTTGTAACGTCAGGAGGCCAGGCAGTAAACGCGCTCATCGCTCTCTGCTACTTTTCAGTAATCTGTGACCTGGAGTGTTCTCCTTCAGTGTTGGGTGTTGAACGTCAACCACCAGTAGAACTGTAAAGCTAACGAGACGACGAGAAATCATGATGATGACTGATACCTGATTTCCGGGCCGGTTCGGACCTACTTACACCATCGGTCATCGATCATCGATCATCTTTATTTATCTTATCTTTGGGAGATGCATGATTAAATGTGTGAAGACTTTCATTGGGTCGACATATGACAGTGCTACATCAGATACTATCACTGGATCAACAATTCGAACGTCCCATGGGAGTAGAATTGCCAATTGTTCAATATTTCAATGGCCGTACGTCGCTTGAAGTCTCATCTTCACATAGTCACCTGCGGTCGTGACTTCATAACGTGGTGGCCGTTCAACACTCACACAGCCAGCAATTGGCTACACGATTCATTTTAACACCAGCTCTTTCGGGCAGAAGGACGACATACCTCCAGCAGCACGTCATAGTCAGTACCAAAGAAGAGGGGGATAGAGTAGCGCCGTTCACCCGAGCGGTTTGCCGCGCGGTGCACTGTACTCTTGAAAACGTCGTCTGCATGTTTTATATGGTCACCACGATCTCATGGAGGGGCGATGCGACGCACTGGTCCACCTGGCGAATTGGTCTCCTAAACTATAATTGGCATTCTTCAGAACCGGCGTGTGGGAGCACTAGAGTGTAAACAAGCGCACTTGATAACGAGCGTTCCTGGCATGGGCGTGGCATCGATCCACTCGCCACTAGTGTTGCGTACTTGCAACGCCTGTATACCCGGTTGTTGCCACAAGATCGTGAAGCACTTGGATCCGGCCATGTCAAGATCGACTGCACAAAGCATCAGAGGAAAGCTCACCTCAAAACTGGAAAATGAAAAGGATTGGATTAGCAGATAACGGCGAAAGTAACGGCCTGGGTGGACAAATCAACTTACTCTGTGTGCGCGCCAATGCCAATGACACGTTCATCGACGGGTCCCCTCTGCGGCGGGTAGTGCAACACGCGCATCAGGGCTGCCGAGTTTCGCGTCTATTTCGTGTTCGTACCGTCATCGACTGTTCCACGTGTGCGCTGCTGTACAGCCAATGTCGGGCACACGCACCCAATGCTTACCTTGTCATCGAAAAAGTCGGGTGCGAGGTCGAGGGCCCGCGCGAAAAGGGGGAAGAGGTTCTTCCCAAGGCCTACTGCGGCATGGCTGCACGACATCAAGAAGTGGGTTTCTCAGATCCGTCGTAATGGTCGTCCAGTAGGAGAACCCGGACATACTAATAGTTTAGCAGTGATTTCCTGAACCCCAGGACGTCGGGCCAAAGGTTCGCGCCGGCCATGGAGCCGTCGTTCATGCGGCATGCATCAAGGGCACCCGGGGTGTCATCCAATGCCTCCCAACCAAATTCAAATCCCTCGTGCATATCCCCGGTGCCAGCTGGATCGTTGTTACTGCTCAAAACAGCGTTGTACCCTTTGAAATTCGGCGTTTTGGTATTGTCGAGCTGATACATCCGTCACGAGGAAGTCATAAAGCTCCTTTAAAAAGAATGCTTGCCTCCATCTTGGTTTCTAGGGGAAGGGAAAAGTACGTCTTCATGGACTCAAGAGCAGCTGCAATAGTCTCTTCAGAGATACCGTGGTTCGTTACTGTGCAGGATCGTCATTGCCTAATCTTCGGATCTTGTCGAATGCGTACCGTAGAAGAAGCCAACATCAATGCACGCATCCCTGATCTGTTTTGCGAGGGCCCGTTGAACGTCAGGGGTCGGATCGCCGATATCCTTCAAATCTCTAAAGACAGAACTGTGAGAGCAGGTTGGACGCGAAACGAACAAGCAGACATAATCGGTATTTCAGAAAATGCTGTATTAGCACTCCGTGCAGCTTCGAGGAGGGACATCGCGAACCCTTGTGCCAACCTTAGGCGAACCGCGGTAATGCAAAGTTCGCGCGGTGATGTCTACCGCGGTATTCCGGCCCGGAGGGACTTGTCCACTCGGCATAACCCAAAAATTGTTTATGAAGTCTCACTCTTAAAAATTTAAATCTTGGAATCTTGGGCTGCCGAGAAAAGTCTGAGGAAAAGGAGACAGGAATTCCGTGGATTGCAACTGTCTCTCCGACGGTGTCGCCTGTCCGTGCCTTGGTGCCCCACGCGCGCCTGGCAGCTTATCAAATCCGAATCGGGACTGTGAAGCTGAAGCCAATTGAAACTCAAAGAGCCGACGCAACTACAACTCGAGCGCAATGGTACTTTTCTTTACTTCGACAGGTCCGTCCAATTGTCCATGGAAAGGAAACACCTCAACAACCCTAGTTAGCCTATGAGCCTCCGGTGACTGTATACATGGGTCGGGATAAGGTGGAAAGTGCGTATGTTGTGTCTGGGACCACGCAGTCGCTCAGTATTTACTGGCACGGCACAGATGAAGACCTGATCAAATATGCGTGGCCACAGGATGTTTGGTTCCACGTAGATAAACTTTCTTCTGCACACGTGTACCTCCGACTGCCTGAATCGATACCCTCTTGGGAAGCCATTCCTGAGGCATTGCTGGTAGACTGCGCACAGCTCGTCAAGGCAAACTCAATCGAAGGTGCTCTCCAAACCGTTTACATTGTCCTTTCAACTCTTACTCGAGACGTGCAGGCAACAAGCGGAATGACCTTACTATCATCTATACACCAGGCGACAACCTCAAGGTACGATCTCTAGCTACCCTGCATGTCTTATCCTGAGAACTTTGCGAAGAAAACCGGGGATATGGCAGTGGGACAAGTGTCATTCCACAATGACAAACGAGTATGTTGTGACTCCCATCGAATAACCCACTCCATTGAGCTTAGCCTATGCAGGTGAAACGTGGTGCGCATGCCTATCCGCGTGCTGCAGCATGACGTCCCCACACCTCTGTCCAGTTCACGTACCTAAACGCGAGAACGCGATCGTCAATCGTTTAAACAAGACAAAAGTCGAACGCGTCGTCGACCACGAGGCAGAGCAGATTGAGCGAGCCAAGAGCGAGAACGCAGCCAAGCGCGCCGCCGCAGCCGCCAAGGTACGATCTGTCCACATTTCTCGCTTCAATTAGTCGCTAGAACGCACTGACCTAGTGTCTAACCGTGCAGAAGAAGGCCGACTTGGAGCTTGCAGAGGCACGCAAGGCCGAGAAGGCTGCGCGCTCATACGATTCATTCCTAAACGTGGGAGTCGATGATGAAGAGGAAGAGGTAGTGAAGCCGAAGTATAATTCTGTAAGAGAAATGGAAGAAGACTTTATGTAGGGTTATCATTGTGCGTCGTTGTCCCTGTTCGCATCGTGTCTCTATCCGCTTTCGCAGCGGCCTTGTCACTGTGTTCTCGGATCGGCTCTCCTTGCACCTTCACATTGCAACGGACTTGAGCAACCATGATGAACACTCATGTGACGTTGTTTACGGCAGTACCTATGGGTACTCCCCGAAACGTCACTTGAGAGTAACGGAAGGAAGTTTCCTCGAGCGATGTCCGCTCACTCACTGCACCGTGCAGCATATCACGCCTTCTGGAAAGAGAGGGGCCAGCACAAGCTTGTAAGGTACAAATTATTCTCGGCTCGGGTCCGATGCGAGATGAATCCCGCGTGTCCGTTTGACATTATTTCTTAGGTAGTTACATAAAAATGTAGGATACTTGAAATAAAACGCCTTCCAAAAAAAAGGCTGTATGGTTTGTTCGTGCAGTCAACCGTGGCAGTTTCCAGTGATATGATGCCCGAGACCCCGGCCGAGGCCAGCCCGGCGGCTGCTTGTCGGCCAAAGGAGCCAGCCACTGTCTGGCTTACCTGGTTCATTCACTTACGGGCACACCTCGGGGTGTGACCTCGACCGAAGGGAGCGTTTACTGACGACTGCACCGGGCGGTAGGCCACAGCCTCGTCCTTTATCCGATAACCGCTATCAAACCAGACACAGTCAATTCATTTTACAGTAATGTACACCGGCTTTTGCCGACATATGTTACAGTACTGACTCTCACAAAATGCTGGCTGTGGGTCAAACAACGCCTCAGATACCCCAGCGTTCGCGCTCTTCTGCAAGGAGTGACGTCACTTTGGGAAAGCGAGGCGTGACCTTGCAGTCAAACGGAGCTGGATGGCTAATCGCGAGGTGAAGACGTCAGCCACTCTGAAACACAGCGTTGGGCGCTGCCCGCGCGGGGGGCTCACATGAATAGTCCCGGACCCACAAGGGTATCCGTGTCTGGCAGGACCTCGTTTCCGCTCTCGTCCCGCACGCGCTCGAAGTTGACCGCCCACAGAGTTCTTGCCACGTAAAGGAACAGAGAGTCGTTGGCGAGGAGCTTTCCTACGCAATTCCGCTGCCCGAAACCGTAGGTGTAGTGCCCTTCCTGGTTTGGGTCCATGGGCCCCGAGGTCAACTCTCCGCGCTCGTCAAGGAATCGTTCTGGCCTGAATTCGTCCGCATCGTCTCCGAATACGGCCGGGTCGTGGTTGCATTGCCAGATGTTGGCCATGCACGCCGTGCCCTTGGGTATGTACATCCCTTCGTACCAGTCCTCACGCGTCGCAACGTGAGGTACTCCGAATGGCGCAGCGGGTCGCCAGCGAAGCGTCTCCTTTACCAATGCATGTATGTACGGGAGGTGTGGAGAATCGGAGAAAGTCGGGAGGCGATCACGGCCGACGACGGCGTCGAGTTCAGCTTGCGCGCGGCGTTGTGCCTCGGGGAAGGCTACCATGGCCACTGACCACCAGTTTAAAACGGATACAATCGTTCCGGAGCCAGCAGAGCTATTATGCACACATTCTCAGGCTTTCGTTTTTTTTTCTTGCCGATCGAGAACAACGTCTACTCACTGCATCGACCCAGCAAGAAATGCCATCTCTGCCTCAGCCAGGAGGTTGCGGTCGGCACCCAGTATCAAGGAGGCGGAAATACTAGGACGGGTCCCACCATTTGCCTACACTGTCTATCAGCCAGGCTTTGGACTGTGAACGCTATGATTCCACGCACCAAATCACCTCGGACACGATTTAAAAGACGCAGGAACATTTCTTGATGTTCGGCAGCCTGCTGCAAGCCTTCCCTCTTCCATTGTGCGAATCTAATTTGCACTTGCGGGTTAGCACTAATCGGGGATACATGAGAAACCTTATGTATCACCTCTCTGGGATGTACATCATCCAAGGGAAAGATTCAACAAGGAAACTCCCAGGCGTCGCAGCATATTCGACCCGTTGATTGTAGTTATCGATTCCTTTGATGGCGGTGTCTTGTCCCGATATGAGTGTTGGGTAGTCGTACAAGACGGACATAATTGCGGAAGTGGCAGCACGTTGAAAGTGCTTTGTGCGATCGCTACTGGACGAGTTTGTCAGGAGTGCCGAAACCAAGACGGTTGCCTCCTTGGTAAGAACAGGATAGTACTCCTGCACTGCCTCCTTGCTGAGAGTTGCCTGTGCTGCACGCCGTTGGCGACGCCAACTGTACCAGCGCTTATGGGTCAATAACGCGTGGTTATGTGCCATACTTACTAGCCTAGGACTTACGACGCGGTATAGCTCATAAATCCCATCACAAGGCCTTTGCTAAGAATCTCCTGTGCCATAATGAACCGCGGTCGGTCGGAATAGTTATTTGAACGGCGCTCAAGAAGTTCGACGGCAGGTTTAAGGCTATTGAGCACGATCGTAGGTGACCCTGCGGCATCAAGGTACATAACCTCTCCTACAGCCCCAGTGCTTGTGTTTTAGCACACCTTCCCAGCGAACTAGTAGTTACTCACCGAAGCGATCCTTGCAATCTTTCGAGATCAGCCAGTGTAAATCCGACAACTGGAGGGCATTTCCAATGATTGGCGTGCGTCGAGGGCTGGGAGGTAGTTTCCGCCAAGGGCTCCTTGCATATGAGACCGCGAACACGATTAACGATGCGAGAAGGATGCCTGTCGTCAGGGTTCTGTCCTCCAAGAACGATCTAACAACGGTTTCCCTCAGAAGGCCCGGCGGAGCAGATCTATTGAAGGGATCCGACAACGCGAGCGGGGGCAAGTAATTTGGAGCCGGCCTATACTTGACGGGGATGTTTCCTTCATCCGGTGATGGTATGGCGGACGTATAGGTCGGGGCTTCGTAGGGTCCTAAGGGCCAGCCCATACACTTCTTCAGACCACTTATTCGTGGAGTGGCGCGAGGTTCCATCGAAGGTATTCGCGTTGGCCGTAGATCTTGCGGTGGAAAGTAGGAGGGAGGTTGGGGCCAGTGCGACGGCCATATTTCACTCAATAACAGCTTTAACAGGAGTTGCCCAAGCCACGAGGAATGGAAGGTGGTATGCCTGATTTGAGTAAATACGGATTGGGAAGCGAAATTCTGGCTCTATTTGATATAATTCAGCTACTCATATGACATATATCGTAAGTTTACGGCTGGAATGCTGGGAAGTACTATAGTTTCAGGAACGTTGCGGGCCTTGTGGCCATTTCTTTGACTCCCAAAGCGAAATTCAAGTTCGAGGATTGAATGTGAATCGTCTGGATAGCACACCGGCAGCTGTCGCTTTATGCCCTCAGCGAATCAGTCTCGCCAATATTGAGTGACGCTTCGGGAAAATGAAGCGCAAGATCACACGGATATAGAATCGGTCTTGGAATCGGTTGGGTATAAGGTACAGTAGTACTGTGACAGTTATTCTCGGTACGGTGCCGGGGCAGGAAGCGAGATGACTGACCGCTCGAAAGAACAGTTGCGTCAGGTGGCAATCAGGAGGTATGACTGTATATATCCTTCTCTCCAGGCCTACAGCTCTGGGACCGCAGCAACGAAGACCGAAGACGAAAGTGATAATTATGATGAACCGTGACGGTGATCTGCTTTCGAGTTCCGATACGGCTTCCCGAAGATGTAGCTCACGTTGCACCGCCGGCGCGTATCCGCGGCCTCAGAATGACTTGGTGCCAGTGAGGAATACGTTCAGTAAGTGTATATTGGCAAGATCTGAGGAGATAATATTCTGAGTCCCTGCTTCAAGTTCAACAAGAGTGTTCTGCTTCAGCGGCCACTGCCGTCCTGCTGAGATTATACCGGAGATTATACCTCCCACATGTTTGCCCTGTCTTGTCATGGGAGAGGTCGCGGGGACCACCACGACACGCGCCGCTACTAGTAGCCTAGTAGTATCTGGGAAATAATCACTCATGTATATAAAGCCGCATTATTAAAGCGTGGATTGCACCCAACCGCCGTGCCAATCCTACCTCAGATACTACACGCAGTCTAGACGTCGAGGTCCACTTTTGCAGATGCAGCAGCATATTACGGCGACAGAGAGACATCTCATTTAAGAAAGGCAACACGATACTACGACTATCCACAACGAGAAAAGAAATTATGTCACAAACGCGATTCTACCTAATCGCATCCCCGTGCCTTTAAATCCGAGTCGCCTACAGCGGGTACGCAAGTGACAGATTCGTAAGAAGTTCCATCCCCTCAACGCGGTACCTGTCTAACGTTATAGTTCTGTTGGTGACTTGACTATCAACGAGTGTCATCAATTGCCTCGACCATGTGGTATACTGCGGCCATTGGGGGCTCAATCCACCATTGGGGTCCAGATTCGTAGCAAAATGGATTAGGTAGTCCGTCAAGTCTCCCCCGCCGTAGATGTTCAGATTATCGGACCCATGGAACGAACCGAGTACAGGCAGCGACTTCAGGCGCTTACTTACTGTGTGAGAATCGACGTGTGAGTGGAATGGACAATGACCCGCACGTGGAGGCGGAGAAACACGTGCAACATACAAAACGACCACGTATTCTGCTTTTCCGACAAGTTGTTCAGGAAAAAGCGGCGTAGTACTTGGAACCCAAAATCACCCAAGATCGAAGCAAGGCATTTGAATTGTGGGGTAAACGCATTTTGGATGCCCGTGTCGTAAGGCGAACCCTGAGTGACATCCTGGGGGTACAGTGTGAAGCAACTCGTCCAGCTCTGCATTCGTTGCATTGGGCAAGAATAATTCGGTTAAGTAATTGCGTAGGTCCGCCTCGGTCCTGCGGACATTTGTGATCAGTCTAACGTCATAAGACGTGCCATAAACATCGAGTATTCACGTGAGGTTTGACGCAGAAAGAGCAAAAATAGTCCCTTCATCATCGCAGACTCCTGTGACAAACGGGATTCTGGCAACTTTACCTCGTTGGACGAGTTTCTGGGGATTATCCGCCAGAAAAACGCCATCTGCACGGGGCTGCCAGGCGATCGCAAGAGACTCTGGGTTAGTTAGTTGGCCACTACGAAACTTGGAGCTATCAATAGTGGCCTTCAGCTCCTCATATGGTGCTGCCCGGAGACATGCTAGGGTGTCGGAAGAGCTCGAACAACCAATACGTTCAACCAGGTCGTCGTAATATTTTTGACCCTACAAGATCGCTCAGAATTGGGCAGATTCGGGGTGCATATCCATACATGAGTGATATCACCGGTCGCCGTGGGCGATCCAGATTGCATGAATGCTGCACGGAACAGGCCTTCGGTATTCCCACCATTTGCTAACATCTGGAGTGATACCGAAACTGCGCCAGCACTTTCACCCCAGCTGAAAGATGTCAGCAGAGTCTGCGTTAAGAAGTCGCTCCACTCACATCGTCACTTTCGATGGATCTCCACCAAATGCGTGAATATACTTCTGTACCCAACGAAGTGCCAGACGCTCTGTAAAGCCAGACGTTACAATGCTGATTATGCCGACTGCCCGAACGCTCACGGTCCCATAGCCCGAGATTGCCAACTTTAGCGTCTTTGACTTCTTGACTGGCCAGGAACCCGAAGGCTAGAAAGTGTCGAATCCGTTTAGAGAAAAAAAACCGGAACCAACCTGGGGCTCAGGCGCACCTGAAAGGCTGAGAAGATGTCCCGCAGAGTCACGATTTTCACGAAGAACGATCCGTGTTGTGCTCACCGATAGTTCATGCTGACGTATATCACAGGTTCCTCCAGTGCAATAGAGCGCCTCACTATGACACCGCCATCGTAGCTGTGCATTTCTTTATTTTCCCAGGAAACGAAAGATGGAGAAACCATACAATGTTGACGACCCGAATTCGAAACTCCCTATGTGGAATTAAATTATGTTAGTGAGAACAACGGGTAAAGGACATCTCACCTCCATATATCCACTTCCGAAGCGGATTATTAGTATTAGCTCAAATGATAGCATATCAATCAGAGTACACACCACTACAACCGGGAGCTTTGAACCATGTCCGGCCTGAGATGGTGCAACGACATTGAGAACCAAACCTGCAACTATCCTCAGAATTGCTCTCCTTGGAAGAGTCCACAATGGTCCCCTCACAGTCTTCACCGTCTAGAATCGTGGCTCCGGAGCCGCTCGTGAGGAGGTCGACCGTCTCTTGAGGTAACCCATTCGGAATTGCAAGCGTAGTTGCTTGTTGGGTGCACGAAAGACCGAACGCAGTAGCATTGTGCGTACCAGAGGAAGACGGAAGCGCAGGTCGCCAACTCTGTCAGTGAGGGCCAGTTCGGCGGGTCAGTCAGGAGGACGGAAGTTGCACTACGGACGGTGGTTGGGCGAAGGGGATGCCGAGGAACCTGTTCACGCCGTCGGCTGTTGTTCCTGTGAACGTGCCCCTGTCAAGCGTAACGATAGGACAAGTAGCAGGTATTGCAGGGGCGGCCAAAACTGTAGCAGTCGCGGCGCAGATGAAGACAACCAATTCTCGAAGAAAGGCCATGACCGCCAGAGAGAATACCTGGCGAGTTCCAAAGACCTCTGAACAGGGTCATGAGGAGAGAAACTAGTCTTTAAGTAAGTAGAAAGGTGCGCTTTGCCGTACCAAAAAATTGCGCGGTCGGACTTGAACTTGAAACTTTCAAGGAGAATGACTCGGATTGTTTAGTGCCATAGGGTCCTGCACCCGATGTCAAAAAAGAGTTGATCAAAGAACAATACCATAAAAGGACCTTCGCATGTGACTCAGGCTTCCATGCGTTGTATGGGCGTCGTCCTTGGCACCATCATACAGCTTGTCTGAGCTGGTGGTAAGCTACCCCCCGCACTTCCCCATTTTGGAAGTATATCTATGTATGATAGATGAGACGTCAGAGGTGAGTCAAGTGAGTCAGACATACGGTACTGTAGGTTTAGGACCACAGCCGGCAATTCGCGTGATGCATGAACTCGTGTGATCAAGCGTCCGAAGGCTAGCAAGGCGTTAATTTGCCTAGAATCCGCCCGAGGAGCAGACGCACCTGAAACGTTGAGAAGAGGAGAGGATGAGGGTCCCACAAAAGACGAAGAACAATTCATGTTGTTCCCAATAGTTCATGCTGACGTAAATCACAGGCCCCCCAGTGTAATTGAGCGATTCACTATGACACTGCCATTGTAGCTGTGTATTTCTTTGTTTTCCCAAGAAACAAATGATGGAATAAACAAATGTGACCGTACAGCGTTGACGACCCGGTTTCGACTCGGAAGGCGCATGTGCAGTAGTAAATTGTGTCAATGAGAGCAACACGTCAAAGATATCGCACTTCCATACATCCACTTCCAAAGTGGGTTACAGTATTACTATTGGCACAAGTGATAGCATGTCAATCGCAGAGTACACACCACTACAACCGAGAGCCATGAACCATATCTGACTTGGGATGGTGCAACGACATTGAGAGTCAAACCTACAACTATTATCAGAACTGCTCTCTGTATGGTACGGAGCGTCCGCAATGTCTCCTCACAGTCTTCGCTTCCATTGTGGGCCCTGGTGACGCCCGAAAGGTGACTAAACCGACCGACTCTTGTGGTAACCCGTCCTGTACCACAAGCGAGCCTGATTGTTTGGGGCACGAAAGACCGAACGCAGAAGCATTATGTGTACCAGAGTAAGGGTCAAGCGCCTGGGGAAGACGGAAGCGCAGGTCGCCCACTCTGTTAGTGAAGGCCAGTTCGGTGGGTCTGTCAAGGAAGACCGGGAGTTTAAGCCGACCCAATTACGGTGGTTGGGACTCGGAGAAGGGGATACCGAGGAACTGGTTTATGCCGTGCCCCCGTCACTGGCAAGCGTATTGCAGGAGTCACCAGCAGGACTCGGAGCAAGGCCAAGACGGTGGCGCAGATGATATCGCTTGTGATAACAAGCAATTCAGAAAGGCGGCCATGACCACCAAAGAGAATGATAAGTGCGTTTCAGGGACTTCTGGAAGGAAAATGGTCTACTGGCAAGTACTAGTACACTGGCAGTAGGTCATGCAGTAGGTACAGGAAACGCGCACTTTCCAGGCCCGAAACCGGGCCGCACGCATACCCCCCGAACCAGACTGAAGGGGACGCGCAACATATTACTATAGGAAACTCTAGGCAGGTGTCAACCCCCCCCCGCTTTATTGCTAACGTTTAGGCACACTGGCAACCTTTCAGGAAGCCTGATGGATGCGTGGGCTCAGCTGCCCACTTACTTTTACTATACTACCTAGCACACGCGTCTAAATGTAGTCTCGGCTATGACCATGGTACGCATCCCGGGATATAAACGGTTCAAAAAAAACAAAACACTGGCAGTAGGTGACTCAGCTCGGACACTGGCTACCCTTTCCCAGGAGCGTGGGAAAGCCTCGGATAACGGATAGTAGCACTGTAGGCAACGCAGGCGACGCATAACTTCAGATCTCCGGCCTATGCTAACTCCAAATCGGCTGCCCGCATCAAAGAAATCCAAGGAGAAATCTACCCGAGATAGATTTCAGGTGGGCACGCGATCCAATCTACAATGTAACCGAACTACGAACCCAGTTTACAGTTTACAACGTATTGTTGGGGGTGCTGTGCCTCTCGCTTTCCAACCACGTCTCTGAGTCACTATAAAATGTAGAGGAAAATCCAAGGGGTTATCGCCGCTAGGAAACACCACCATCACGGCGACTATGAGTGGAATCATACCGCCATCCAACACCTCTGCAAGTCTCCTCGGGTCCTCGTAGACCTCGCAGATCACGTCTTGAGCAATTCTTTTTCCTCTGCCAGAATCGTGAGCGCCTCGGGGAACCGAGTCTTAATTGTGCACTCGTAGGAAACTGGTCTGCTGCAGCGTACAAGTCAAAACGCTCGTTATGAAACAAAAATGATGATAACGTACCAAGCTACGCCGTTGTATATGAAGGAGTTCATATCGAGCGGAGTCTCTTTGCCATCTTGGTCGTAGACCCGCTCGAGGTTTGAGGCCCATAGAATTGTGGCTATGAAAATAAAAGAGAATCATTGGCAACATGCTTCCCAGGGCAGGCGCGCCTCCCAAAGCCGTATGTACTGTGCCCGTCGTCTCGCGCCTCTTGTGGTCCCGTCGCAATCTCTCCTTCAGCATCCAGGAACCGCCCTGGATTGAAGTTCGCGGCATCTTCACCATAGAACGCCGGGTCGTGGTGACATAGCCAAATATTTGGAAGGCATATTGTCCTTTTCGGGATGAACATTCCATCGTACCAGTCGTCTTCCGTTGTGCTATGAGGGATAGATAATGGGAGCGGGGGGCGCCAACGGAGAACTTCCTTGACTACTGCTTGTACATAGGGAAGACTTGGAGCATCCGAAAAAGCCGGGGTACGAGACCGACCGACGACTGCGTCCAGTTCAGCTTGCGCGCGTTTCTGTATTTCTGGTTGCGTAATCATCGCAAGTACAAACCAATTCATCGCGGTATATGTCGTCTCTGCTCCCGCAGAACTGTGCATGGTGTCCACAAGAAAACTCTTGGCCAACATGAGTTAAGGACGCACTATAATGATCCCACTAGCCAGGCCATTTCTTGATTGGAAAGCCCACTTCCTTCAGAGTTCTTAATGAGTGATCCACTGACACTTGGACGATCCGACCCTTTGGACTGTGGTGTGAAGACTCAGTGAACCCCGAATATATAACGATGTCAGCCAGGGGTAAGTTACCCACAATCTCCGCGCGAACATTATTAAAAAGCCCTTCGAACATGTTTGTGTATCCAATAAAATATCGCTTGCCCTCACGCTTCCATTTTGCAAGGCTGACCCAATATTCAGTATGAAAATAAGCGCCGAATAACTAATACATACCTATCGGGGATGTGCATCATCCAAGGAAATAGCTCAACTAGATGTGCCCCAGGTATAGCAGCCTCCGAGACATAGTCATTAAAGGCGTGGATCTCCTTGAGGGTTTTGTCATTCTCCGTCTCAAGCGTTGGATAGTCATATAAGATGGACATGGTCTCGGAAGCCGCAGAGCGTTGGAAATGCTTCTCCCGGGCCGCGGGGCTGCCATGAAGGGCGGAAGCGAGAAGGATTGCTTCCTTGTGAAGAATTGGATGATAGTCACGAACTGTCGACCTTGTGAGGCTCTCGTGTGCTGCACGGCGGGTCCGACGCCAACTACAGATAATACGTTCTTGTCAAAATTCTAGAGGAGAACGATGCACCCACAGGTCCCCGTATGGCATGAACGCATATAATAAACCCCCACAAAGAATGTCATTCGCAACGATGAGGCGGGGACGGTCAGAGTAAATGTTCGCACGCCGACCAAGGAGCTCGGCGGCCACTTTGTGGCTGTTTATGACGATGATAGGCTGACCCAGAGCATTACAGTACATCATCTCGTCTGGGGTATACCTCCGATAAAACAAATATCATGACGCGTAGGAGAAGCGGACATACTAAATTGTTTCTTGCAATCCTGGCCAAGCAACCAAGCCATGTCCCGAAGCTTGGAGGCATTTCCGAAAATAGGAAGCCCACTGGGACCGGGGGGGACGCGGCGCCAGGGGCTCTTGGCGTACCGAACAACCAAGACAACCACAATACCTACAATCAAACCAACGGGAAGTGTGAGAAGAGCAGAATTAAACGAGCGAAAGTCGTAACGCATGTAGCCCAGACGAGGAATGAAACCCTCGCTCGTCATTGTAGGCCAGAAGTATAGTTGGGGGACACTTACAAGTAAGCGTTGCTCATATAGAGGTAGGCCTAATGTCATGGCGCAAGCGCCTAGCCATTGGACACAGGAACAAACGACAGCATGGGCGTCGGTCCGAACAGCAGCGTTCTATCAATGTTGTTTCCATCAGTCACATTGTTGTACTGTATGGGCGCAACTACTGAACAGAACAGGTGGGGTTTTGTATTAGGCAGTTGGTTGCGCCTGCCTTCCAGACGTGGTAGCCGTGCTACACTCGCGGCCCTGGCAAGAAAGTATCTTGAAGTTGAAGTTGCAGGTGTGTTCAATTGGGACACTATGTCAGGTCGATGACCGCGAACCCCAGGCCGCGGAAACGACTCGAGCGTGTCCGCGCAGGCCATCGGATTGTCATGCATGTCATGATTAGTGACATGATGCATGGTGTTGATCGACCGATGTTCTGCGAACACAAGAACATCCCATAAGTGTACAGCTCACCGCTCGTTCTGGTCGTCTGACCCGCGCTTGTCGGATTCAAGTGGACATCGCCGGGCCTTTCATCCCACCACACGGTGCCAAACGCCGTATCTGACTAGGGGTTCCGGAAGGCGGTATGATTATGCCGATTTGGACTATGAGAAAAGGCAGTGCGAAGGCCTACTCCCTGGGATGATGATGGAGCCCTAAGAACATTGAAAAGTCAAAGCGCTGACAGTAATACGCTATGATCGCTAACTTGGACCGAAGATATGAAGTCCGTTTTCTAGTTCAGGCGCCACCTTAAGTGCCATGGAAGGGGCCATTCCATGTCAGCATTCCCATCCTCCAGTGGATCCATTGCTCAAAAAATAGGCCTCTGCAGGCTCTGCGGAGTCAGAGTCAGAGATACGTACTTTGTGTTGCTTGGGGATATCCAGGTACTGAAGAGTATCAGCTCCGAGCTCAACAGAAACAAGTCACACGAAAACGACTGGCCGCTGTCTATATAAAAGTCGAAATGTCTGGTAGTCTAAGGAATCGATTATCAACCCTCCTCGGCGTCAGAGATGTGTCGCTGGATGTTACAGTAGGCGCAACGGCTTACATGATCAGCTTCAATTTGGCGTTATTTGCGATTTGCATTGCACGAATTTCGACCCGCCATATGACCTTGGCAAGCAAGGTGATGAACTGGCTTCCAGTCGATGTTGTCCCACCTTAGGATTTCTCCAGCTCGTCCCTCCCTTCTGAGTTTCAGTCCATGAGCGCGGTCAAATACCTTTGTGATGGCAGAACGAGACTGTTCTCGGAGAGCAACGTAAAATCAATTTATAGTAAAAGACCAAAGCGAGAAGACGAAGGCATGGTGCTGCCGTTGGTTCGGAGAGTGCGCTGGTCATCTCGAGAAGCGCGATGATAACGGTTGCGAACGCCCGTTGACGTCGACATGGATAGTGCAGATCATAAAAGACAGGGCAGAGGTTCAATATAACGTTCAATTCCGAGTCATGGTTCAATCCGTATAGTAACGATTCATCAAATCATGATATTGAACACTGTCAAGAGCACAAGTTATTACATTTTCAACATGTCCACGCTCCTTTCGAAGGTATGGCTCTATCATTATGGTCATGGTGCTTCGTGCCACCCAATCATTCTAGTTAATGAATATAATAACGGCAGGAGAGATCCCAAATTGTACACGTGAAACATAACGCAACTACGAAGCTCCGAAGTGACCTAAGGTTCATGCATGTTCATGTCTTGAGCAGCTCCCCTCGGCCGTCAGTATCGAATGTGCCTCTGGAAAGCGAGATGTAATTTTGCACTCGAATAGGGCTGGCTTGCTGTAGTATACCAGTCGTTGGGCCTCAGCGCTCATGCTCGATGAAGGGGTATGGGACAGACAAAGCCATCCCGGTGTCCACGGACGTGCCGGTGTCAAGAGGGGCCTCCTTTCCGTCTTGATCAAGAACCCGTTCGAGGGTCGTCGCATATAGTGCCGTGGCCATGTAGACAAATAGTGGGTCATTGGCGATATGTCCCCATGCAAATACGCCGCCCGAAACCATATGTACTGTTCCCTTCCTCACGCATCTCCGCGGGACCGGGAATGATCTTGCGCGTCTAGGAACCGCTCAGGTCTGAAGCTCGCGGCATCCTCACCATAAGTAGATTGGTCACGGTGACACTGCGAGAGGTTCGCAACTTGAAGGCGTATGGTTCCCTTAGGGATGGACATCCCGTTGGACCAGTCGTCCTCTGTTGTGGGGTGTGGGAGAGATAACGGAAGAACGGGACGCCATTGGAGAGCTTCTTTGACCACTGCCTGTATGGAAGGTTCGGAGCGTCCGAAAATGTCGGGATACGCGATCGCCCGACAACGGTGTCTAGCTCAGCTTGCGCACGTCGTTGTACTTCCGGATTCGCAACCATTGCGGGTGCCCACCAGTACATAGTAGTTGTCGTCATCTCTACGCCAGCAGCGCTGTCAGAGGCAGCAGGGATTTTAGTCAACGAAAGAGCAAGACGTGCTATAATGTTGCAAGGGGCCAAGCCATCTCTTGATTAGAAAGCGGGTTGCGGTCAGAATTCTTGATGAACGCAGCACTTAAAGTTGGCCGTTCAGAGTCCTTCGACTACGTTTAACTGATTCAGCAGATTTCGACTAATCATCTTTGCGTCTGTGCTTACCACGTCACTCCGAACACGATCAAGAAGTGCCTCGAACATGGTTTTGTCGTGCTCGAAATATCACCTCCTTTCATACTCCCACCTTGCGAATCTGACAAAATACCAAATATCATAGAGCTAAGAGAAAGATACACCCCATGGATGTGAGGACGAACCTAATCTGCAACATCTATGGGAATACCTGAACAAGAAACGCTCCCGCTGGCTCAGCTCAGGAACATTGAAGCACCGACCAATGCTGACATCTGACAATCCCTGTGAACATCATCACGACATGACGGCCCTATCATGGGCACGTCGCAGTAAAATGAATTTCGACACTCTGGGCCAACATGACACCACCAGTGTCGCCACCCTCAGATGAAACACTGCGTCATCGTTGGCATCCTCATGCTGTACCCAGAGCTACGTCGCCCAAACATCGAGAAGTCTAGCGGAATAATGTCAACTTGAACGTTTCATCAAATGAAAAGGCTTCCATTCACCGTCAGAAAATATAATTATCAAGTCCTAACTGCGATTCCACATGACCACAGCCCGCTACAACGGTGGAAGCGCAAGTGAGAGTTTCGTAAGGAATTCTATCGCCTCCATACGGTATGAGTCCAGCGTCATAGTTCTGTTGATAACTGGACCATCGAGGAGTGTCAGCAACTGCGGAGACGAGATGGTATACCGCGGCCATTGTGGGTTTAATCCACGGCCATTGGGATCAAGGTTTGTGGCAAAGTGGATTAGGTAGTCTATCAGGTCTACCCCAGTAATCAGAAGATCAGACCCGTGGAGCGAGCCAAGTATAGGTAGAGATTTCAGGCGTTTGCTTACTGTGTATAATCGACTTGTGAGTGGGGGAACAAGGACCTGCGCACGAAAGGGGGAAACACGTGCAACGTACAATATGACCAAGTACGCTGCTTTCCAGATACGTTGTTCAGGAGAAAGCGCCGCGGTGCTTGGAACTTCAAATCGCCCAAGAGAGATGCAATGCGTTTGAATTCTGGGGTGAACGCATTTTGGGTACCCGTGTCGTATGGCGAACCCCGAGTGACATCCTGGGGGTACAACGTAAGCAGTCTGTCCATCTCGGTATCTGTTGCGTTGGGCAGGAAGAATTCTGATAAGTAGTCGCGTAGCTCTGACTCAGTCCTTCAAGTATGCCGTAATCAGTGGAATGACCAACGCGGCAAACGTCGAGTATTTACGTGATGTTAGTCTGAGACAGGGAAAACAGAGTCCCTTCATCATCGCACTCCCCTGCAACGAACGGGATCCTCGCAACTTTCCCCTGTTGGACGAGCTTCTGCGGGTCACCCATCAGAAAAACCCCATCCACAAGAGGCTGCCAGGCGAGTGCAAGAGACTGTGGGATGGTTAATAGGCCGCTACAAAACTCTGACCAGCGTGGGGAAGTAGACCACTCACCTGATATGAGAATGCCGACGGAGTGCTATTCATGGCGGCCTTCAAGCTCTCGTAAGGTGCTGTCCGTAGACATGCCAAGGTGTCGTGAGAGCCCGTGCAACCAGTGCGTTCAACGAGGAAGTCGTAATATTGTTGACCCTACAAGTTTGCTCAGAAGCTGTGTGTACTTGGAGTATATATGCCTACATGCGTGATGTCACCGGTCGCCGAGGGCCACCCGGACTGCAAGAATGCGGCGCGAAAGAGGCCCCCGTTGTCCCCGCCGTTTGCCAACATCTGGAGGGATATCGAGATTGAGCCGGCACTTTGACCCCAGCTGAAATGTGTCAGCAGACTCCGCGTTAAAGGGCCACTTCACATACACCGTCACTTTCGACGGATCACCACCAAATGCGTGAATGTACTTTTGTACCCAACGAAGTGCCAGGCGCTCTGTAAAACTAGATGTTACAACGCTGATTATGCAGACCGCCCGAACGCTCACGATCCCACAGCCCGAGATTGCCTACTTTGGCGTCTTTGACTTCTTGACTGGCCAGGAACCCGAAGGCTACAGGCATTATTTTATAAATAAATTAAAACCGAAATTAGAATTCGATTGTTCAGAGAAAATCAATGCGGGGTGCAGACGCACCTGAAAGGCTGAGAAGAACACGGGTGTTACGCAAAGCCACGAAGAACGATTCAAGTTGCGCTTACCGATAGTTAAAACTGACATAAACTACGGGCTGCTGAAGCGCAATTGAGCGGTTCACAATGATACTGCCATCGTAGCTGCGCAATTCTTTATTTTCCCAGGATACGAATGACGGGAAAATGAATTAGTAGACCGTACAGAAGTGACGACCCGGTTTCGAAAGCGCCTGTGAGAATAAATTAGGTCGTTAGTGTGAGAAGGTTGAAGGTATTGCGTACGCCTCACCTCCGTATATCCACTGCCAAGTGGGTATTGTTTTTAATACACGAGACCATAACATCCATAGAGAACACACCACTACAACAGGGAGCTCTGAACCAGGTCTGGCGTTGGAAGGTACAATGACATTGAGCGTCAGACCTACGACTTATGATCAGAATTGCTCTCCATATGGTGCGGAGCCTCCCTAATGGCCTCCTCACAATCTTCGCCGTCTGGAACTTCTAGAATTGTGGCCCCGGTTCCCAGGACGCCCGAGAGAAGGTCGAGCGTTTGTTGAGGTAACCCGTCCGGAAGCGCTAGTGTAGTCGCTTGCTGGGGGCACGAAAGACCGTAAGCAGTAGCATTGTGTGTACCAACGTAGGGGCCAGGTGCCTGGGGAAGATGGAAACGTAGGTTGCCAACTCTGTCGGTGAAGGCCAGGTTGGCAGGTCAATCAAGGAGGACAGAGAGCTTAACCGAAGTCAACTACGGACGGTGGTTTCGCGAAGGGAATGCCGAGGAACTTATTTACATCGCCGGCCGTTGTTCCTATGAACGTTCCCCTGTCAAGCGTGACGACAGGACAAGTAGCATGTATAGTAGGAGTGGCCAAGACTGTAGCAGTTGCGGTGCAGATAATAAGCGTTGCCCGAAGAAAGACCATCATGATGACTGCCAGGAAGGATGGGGAGGTGACCGGAGGTCCAAGGGGGACTTCTGCCAGTGAGCGCATCTTGGAAATGGCTTTACTGTAATTTGGGGGCCCAAATTGATGGGATCAGCGTCCAAGCCGTCTAGGTCCGGTGTCATCGGAGAAATATTTCACGGCAGACCAGGAGCCGAATCGATTGTGCTATGCTACGGTAAGAAGGCGCATTTTGGATTCCAAAAACTTATTGTAGCTAGTGTTTCCGTTAGAGGTATGAATGTTGTGAACTCTAAACTTGGACCGAACTTTTGACAACTCGGATCGACTCAGTTTCGAACCCTTGCTCGAACCCGAGAGTTCACACTAGTTGTCTCCAAAAATGGGCTGCAGATACTTTCTTCGTCGGATTCCTGATCTATCTCCATCCCTACAGCCTACAGCCAGAATAACAATCCCATGTAATCAGTACCAAAATAGTGGATGAATGCATCGTATTAACAGAGACTCGGAGCCTGCAAACGAAAAACTATAGCGTTCTTCTTTTTCATCGGGTGAGACGTCATCACGTGACTTACATTGTCGCTGTCCCATCTATCGATCCTCGCTCTTCCTCCATCTTTCATCTCTCTTACCTCACACACACACACGTTCTCTATCTTTCCCTCTCTGTTGCTCATTTCTCACCCTCACCAGATCGCATTAAGGACTGCTGCGAGAGTTGTCCTCAAGGTTGTCTCGCGCAAAAGGCTCCTAGTCTTGCTCCTAGTAGGCCCTTCCTACCTTACTACTAATACTACCTCATTCTGTTTTGCTTCGACTTTTCCTCCGGACCCGCGGAGCTCCCTTCTCTCATGCCACCCATTTGTGGTTCCACCTAATCGCAACCCCGATAAATCAGCTACAGCGGATTCGCAAGTGAAAGTTTCGTAAGGTATTTGATCGCCTCAATGCGGTACGTGTCCGACGTTATAGTTCTGTTGGCGGCCTGGCTATCGACGAGTGTCATTAATTGCAGAGATGAGGTGGTGTACCGCGGCCATCGTGGGCTCAATCCGCGGTCATTGGGATCCAGGCTCGTGGAAAAGTGGATTAGGTAGTCTGTCAGGTCCCCCCCACCATAGATAATCGGAATATCGGACCCGTGAACCGAGCCAAGTACGGGCAGTGACTTCAGGCGCTTGCTTACTGTGTACGTGTGAGTGGGATACAAGGATCCGCGTGCTTAAGTACGAACGTACAAAAGGACCAAGTATTCTGCCTCTCCGACAAGTTGTCCAGGAAAAAGCGCCGTGGTGCTTGGAACACCAAATCGCCCAAGAGAGAAGCAATACGTTTGAATTCTGGGGTGAATGCATTCTGGGTACCCGTGTCATACGGCGAACCCTGAGTGACATCCTGGGGGTACAGCGTAAGCAGCCTGTCCATCTGGGCATCCGTTATACTGAGAAAGAGGAATTCCGATAAATAAGTGCGTAGCTCCGCCTCGGTCCTGCAAGCACTCCATGATCAGCGAAATGATTTACGTGACAAAAATCGACGATTTACGTGACATTAGTCTGAGAAAGAGAAAATAGAGTCCCTTCGTCATCGCAATCTCCTATGACGAACGGGATCTTCGCCACTTTCCCTTGTCGGGTGAGCTCCAGCGGGGAGTCCGCCAGAAAAATGCCATCTATTCGGGGCCGCCAGACGAGCGCGATAGACTGTGGGATGGGTGGTTCATTGGTCACTACGAAAATCTGACGAGTGTGGTGAGGTAGACCACTCACCTGATATGAGAAGAGTGATGGAGTGCTGTCCATAGCGGCCTTCAACTCACTGTAGGGTGCCACCCGCAGACACGCTAAGGTGTCGGAAGAGCCCGTGCAACCAGTGCGTTCAACGAGGTAGTCGTAATATTGTTGACCCTACAAGCACAAGCTCCTTCAGAAGTTGAGCGAATCCGCAGAATATATGCTTACACGCGTGATATCATTGGTCGGCGTGGGGGGCCCAGATTGCATGAATGCCGCGCGGAACAGTCCTTCAGTGTTCCCACCGTTTGCCAACATCTGGAGTGATACTGAGATTGCACCAGCACTTTCACCCCAGCTGAAAGATGTCAGCAGACTTCGCGTTAAAGGTCCACTTCACACTTACATCGTTACTTTCGACGGATCTCCACCAAATGCGTGGATATACTTTTGTATCCAATGAAGTGCCAGACGTTCTGCAAAATCAGATGTTACAACGGTCATTGTGCCGACTGCACGAACGCTCACGATCCCACAGCCCGAGATTGCCTACTTTGGCATCTTTGACTTCTTGACTGGCCAGGAACCCGAAAGCTAGCATGGGTGAATCTGTTCAGAGAAAAAAAAATACAATTGATCTGAGGCGCAGACGCACCTGAAAGGCTGAGACGAGGACGAGGGTTACGCAACATCAAGAAGAACAATTCAAACTGTGCTCACCGATAGTTCATACTTACATAAACCACAGGCTGCTGAAGCGCGATTGACTGATTCACAATGGTACTGCCATCGTTGCTGTGCATTTCATTATTTCCCAGGACACGGATGATGGAAAAATCGATATGATACGTACAAAGCTGACGACCCGACTTCGAAACCGCCTATGAAGCATTGAATTAAGTTAGTAAGAGTAACAGGTCTAATGCATTGACTACGTTTCACCTCCATATATCCACTGCCAGGGGGTTATCATTATTAGTGAAAGTGATGGCATACCCTTCATAGAGAACATACCACTACTACCGGGAGTTTTGAACCCGGTCTAGCATCGGCGGGTGCAATGACATTGAGCGTAAGGCCTACAACCTATGATCAGAATTGTTCTTCGCGATGCGATGCGGAGCTTCCCCAATGGCCTCCTCACAATCTTCGCTGTCTTGAATAGTGGTTGTTCCGTTTCCAAAGAGGCTCGCGAAGTACTCGAGCGTCTGTTGAGGCAGCCCGTTCGGAATCGCAAACGCAAACGCTTGTTGGGGGCACGAAAGGCCGTACGCAGTAGCATTATGTGTACCAACGTAGGGGCCAGGTGACCTGGGATGACGGAAGCGCATGTTGCCAACTCTATCGGTGAAGACCAGGTTGGCAGGTCAGTCAAGGAAGGCAGAGAGCTGAACCGAAGTCAAGTACGGACGGTGGCTTCGCAAAGGGGATGCCGAGGAACTTATTCACGCCGTTGGCCGTTGTTCCTATGAACGTTCCCTTGTCAAGCGTGGCGATAGGACAAGTAGCATGTGTTGTAGGATTGGCCAAGATTGTAGCAGTCGCGGCGCAGATGACAAGAAGCGACGCCCGAAGAAAGACCATGACCGCCAGAGAAGAATTGGGGAAGTCTAAGGGGGACCACTGAGCAGCATCATGAGAAGGAAAGCAGGCACCTTTAGTAGGTGCATTGGATGCCCAAATCAATGCCTCCCAGGTCCGGTGTCACCGCGACAATACTTCACCATTACTGTAACTTTAGAAGTCGAACTTCCTGATCCGATTTACCGTAAGTTACAACAGGAAGGCGCTTTTCGGATTCTGGACAACTGGGCAACCCAGAAAGGCTTCAATGTTCAAACGTTCAAACCGTGCGTGCCAGTGACACACGCGGTTTGAAGTCGCCGTTTCCTTCGCTGCACGTAACTCCCCGTTTGAACGTTTGAACACGTAAGCCTTATGATGCGTGACTCGGAGGCTTTCCACTTACAATTACAACTCGTGTTTCAAGTCGTGTTTAGTCAGTGGTATACAGTCTGCGAAGTGAGAATGTTAGGGTCTGCGCAACGTGATATGTAATAAACCGCATCGGCGTTTGCCGATTACGGGCAGAGTGATTTCGCAGCCAGATTGGTGTCACGGTGCTATTTGCCAGGGACGTGGACGAACGCCCGTGAGCCGAAGACACAGCGCGGGATGTCAGGCTTGTTCCCGCACCAGGCCTCCTTGGGCCCCATAAAGAGCAAGCGTGGGCGTGACATTGCGGAGCAAGACTGCGTGTTCGAGCGCAACGTACCAGTATGATTGCATCAGCAAAACAAGAGGACATCTTTCAACACGGCGCGATTCCACCCCCCTTTCGCATTCATCCCAACAGCGATGCGACCGACACCCAAGCCCTGGATGGGGCTATTGTCGCAGGACGACCTTCACCGTGGTCGGGAGAGGTGTGAAGTGAGTAAACGATTTGCGGTTGGAGCACATAGTGCGTGATGCACCAGAGTCGACGATGCACTGATACTGGGGATCGTTCTGTGCAGGCAGGCCCTGGGACACTTTGAAGAGGCGAACAGTATCATCAGAGTTGGACGCGGGATCTTCGGCGACAGCAATTTGGCCGTTTCGTCCGCGGGCTTTGGCTTGGTGGCAATGCAAAATCACTCTTTGCTTTACGTATTCGCTTACGTCATGGCATGTCTGCAATGCATCTCTGTTTTCTTATCCGACTTATCGCCTTCCTTTCTCTTTTCCCCTTTTCTGCCTTTGAAACGTACATGGTAGCACCACCCCCTGACTCGTGCACGTAGCCCTGTTCATCGAGGATAACTTGGGACTTGACGTACTCAGTTTTGAGGTCAGAAGACTCGGTGGTGGATAGAATGGTTTTTAGTGGAGAGCGAGGATGGAAGGATGATATGATAGCGAATACAAGAAGCTTGTCCTGGAGTGTGAGGCCGAGGCATTGACAGCGTAGATCATTGACATGGTGTAGATCTGGGGCTCCATCGGCTCAGGATCAAAGAGGGTGTTACGGAACACCTCGTCAATAAGGCGAGCGATTTTCTGTTCGCCTCGGCCAATAAAAGATTAGTATTAGTTAACCTGTCTTGATCAAAGTTTCATCCAAAATGGGGGTCTTGTAGTGTACACGTATTCGACCCCAGGGTTTTCAGGGGTCCCACATCAGGAAAAACCTCCCGCGCTAGCGAGAGCTAAATTAATAATAATTTGGATAATGCAATAATCACTACATAATCGATGCATAATCGCTTGTGAGATAATATAATGGGAAGATAATGGGAAATTCAAGGGAGAGTTACGACAAAAATTCTGATGTATCGGTAGTGATTTGCTGCCTGGCTCGGGCCTGGCTTCACAAAATCATAAGCCAGGGCTTGCTTGCACATTACTGTAGTTAAACACACACTAAGTACATAAACTACGAATCGCTGTCGCCATTCCTACCGTCCCCGCTGCTGCTGTCATCGTGGTTGGGGTTTCTTTGTCATGTCCGCAGTCATCACGATCGGGGTGGTTAGTCGCCAACCCCTGCTGCTACTGCTGCCAATCCCGTTGTTGCAGTCGCTTTGTCGGGGTCATTGCCGCCTAGTTGCCGCCACCGCTACCATTGTCATTATCATGGTCGTCGTTGCAGAGCTCCACCCTCTGTTGCTGCCATCGCGTTTGTGATGGTCGTGGTTGAGTCGTACCCGCACAGCCGCCATCGTTGCGGATCATCGGGATCACTGCCATTGTTGAATCACCTCGTCGTGGTCCTGGTCAATGGTCATTGCAGTCGGGGTCATTGCCACCCAGCTACTGTCACCATGTCACCCTCATTGCACTTGTCGCTACTTACTGCTTGCACTAATGCACACCCTGCAGTTCCGTGTCATTGCGCAAGGCTTGGATTGACCCCAGGCTGTGGTTGTGGCTACCTGGGGTCCACGTGCAATGGTGGGACTGGCAGTGACAACGGTAATGGTGAGCGGCCCCAACCACTGCGGAGCGCAACGATAAACTTGAAGAGAGTGAAGATAAAGAGGACAGTCTCGAAGGAAACAAAGGCGACGCTATGGGGGAGTAAGGACAGTACGAGGGGTGAAGAGAGTAATCGTCGTACACAAACAGAAGGAGCCTTGGTGGAGAGTGTACGAGTCGAAGCCAATTTCAAGAACAACCCTGACAAGGGTGACGATCATGACAATATTCTCCGCAATGAAAAGCAGGAGGAGAATCGAAGTGGCAATCCGGCTTCAGTCATACAAGGTGTGTACTTGAAATGAACAGTCAGCACAGTGATAGGGGGGGAAAGGTGATAACTCACCGCGAAGGGCCAACGATGAGGATGAACTCGACTGCCGCTATGAGAGCTTGGGTGCCGACCTCTTGGAAGATGTACCATTTGACGCAATCGCTGTTCGTGTAATGCAAGCTGAAGGCTATTCGAGTGCCTACGAACAGCGGGGCACTGAGACGAAATGAATACAAGATGACAATCTGGAAGGGCTAAAAAATTTGTTAGGTTTCCTAACGAAGAGATGAGCGAGGGAACAAGAGAATATGAGAGGGACGCACGTCCAGACGGCTTCAACTTCTTGATCGAGGGTTATGAGAATATCCCAGACGAGAAATGTGAGAGCGGCGACTGGTGGTGGAGGAGCAGAGGTCAGGGGATAGGCTAGTGTGGGGCACGACGACCTGCCTGCACTTAGATCAAGTTTGAAAGGGTCATACAACTGGTCGTCTAGCGTAGGCATTGAGGAGAGGGGGAAGGAGACCCCCCTCGTCGCGGGGGAAAGCGAAGAAAGGAATATGCATAGAAAGTGGATTTAAAGAGACGAGATGGACAGAGCGATGGAAGCCCTGCCGCTTAGCGTAGCTTGGCTTCGCCTCGGATCACTGCACTCGTGTGACTCCATCAACCGAACATCCCTCGGGTCTGCCAGTGCACAGTAATTGATGGCCTCAGTCTCTGGTTGTCTCATCGCATCGAAGTGTCAGTCGAATGATCACGACGCTCAGGCTGCAGAGGGCTGTTCCGTTCAACTGGCAATCTTCTGCGTTGGTGACGTGACGTCACTGGGGTGCCAGCATCAGAGGCCAGTAGTCGTGGCAGTGGCAGTGGGAAGGCCTGGCATTGATGTCAATACGGGTTGAAACACGCACTTGAATCGACTTAGAAAAAAAAGACTTTGGAAAAAAGTGTCGGTTAATATGTGGCGTGGGAAGGTGTGGTTGACTACAGTAAACAACAAATGTTGACTAGTGACTAGTGACTGCGTTGACTAGTTGACTTGAACTTGAACGCAGACCTCTGTCTGCCAGTTTCTTTCACTTTTCCCTCGTTCTTCTTCGAAACTGACAGCACGAACCTCACGCAGGTGGTGTGTGGCGACTTTACCCTCGAATAACTGCGTGGAGATCTTCGGTGTCCTTGGTATTGATAAGTTTTTTTTTTCTGTTTCACATCATTTTTCACTAGTGCCGTGGCTCGCCCACGTCAGCTCGTGGCCCCCTCCTCCCTCCCTCGTCACATGCAAGCCCACCATCACCACCCTGCCACACGAAAGCCCTGCCTGCCCCGACGCCAAGCCGTTGCGACACGTAAGACCAACGTGGCATATAAGTCCCCACCGCTGCCACCGATGGCTACAACGATGAGGACGATGACAGCAAGGACGATGGCGACAACAATCGACAACGCCGACAACACCAACACCGGCAACACAAGGCTCACAACCACGATGGCCACGAACATGCGACTGACGACGAGCTAGGCTTTGGCCTAGTGCATCAAGATGAGTTTTTTTATCTTTTTTGTTTGTTTCATATTGTTTCTCACTGACTCGCACCCTGTCACATGTAAAAAGCTCATCCCACGTCCGAGTCTCACTCTTCAAGCTTCAAGCCTCACAAGCCCCCGCCTCCACCCTTCGCCAGTCCACCACTACTACCCGCCATGGGGCAAGACCTGCACTGATGCCACACCATGACATGCAAGACCCACCATGACACCTGCCTGTGTGTAAGACCCGCAAGCCGTTCCCTGCAAGCCCAGCGACCCCATCTAAACACGGCACACAAGGCCTACCAGCCCGCCACAATGACACGGATGCCAACTTGACGACTTCGGAGCAAGGGAGCGAGGTCGACGGCGGCGGCAGTGACACGGTGGCGGAGGTAACACCGAGCATACCCACCAGCGGTTTCAACAAAGTAACGCACCTTTAACAGTCAACAGTGATTCCCAAATACCCCCACGATTACCGTCTTTTCTTGCTATTTTTGTCTGCCCGCTTTTTGTCCACTTGCACGTGCAACGTTAGCATTACATTATCTTTACATTATTAATTTGAATAAACCATGAAATTTGAAGAAAATTTGGACGCTTGATCTCTTTGATTATTGATAATTTAGTCGAAATTATCTGCTCATAATATAATGCATGATAGATTATCGGTAATTTATCACTATTTTATCGATATTTTATCGGGGGGTTAAGCAAATATAATATAATGCATGATAATCTAAATTATCGATAATTTATCACTATTTTATCATAATAATGCTAGAATATCAAAGTAGGTTTTTCCTGATGCACCAGGGAAGAAGTACCATGTTGACATTGGGACCTGTCGTACTGTGCCCAAGTCACGCAGTCCAATCACCGAACGCCAGAAGGAGATGGCGGCGTTTCATCAAAGAAAGGCTACGTGAGGCTTTTATTCTCCATCAGAAAATAGAGTTACGAATGTTTTGAGTCCCAATTGTGGTTCTACCCAACCGCAACCTCAATAAATCAGCTACTGCGGATTCGCAAGTGAAAGTTCCGTAAGGTATTTCATCGCCTCAACGCGGTACGTGTCTTGCGTTATGCTTGCGGGGACTGCGCCATCGAGGAGTGTCAGCAATTGCGGCGACGAGGTGGTATACTGCGGCCAATGCGGGCCCAATCCGCCATTGGGATCTAAGTTTGTGGCAAAGTGGATTAGGTAGTCTGTTAGGTCCCCCCCGCCGTAGATATTCAGAATATCAGACGCATGTGCCGAACCGAGTATAGGCAGCGACTTCAGGCGCTTGTTTACTGTGTTACGTGTGAGTGGGGGAACAAGGGCCTGCGCGCGAAAGCGAGGAAAAATGTGCGACGTACAATATGACCAAGTATTCTGCTTTTCTGATGAGTTATTCAGGAAAATGCGCCGTGGTGCTTGGAATACAAAATCCCCCAAGAGAGAGGCAATGCGTTTGAATTCTGGGGTGAGCGCATTTTGGGTACCCGTGTCGAATGGCGAACCCCAAGTGACATCCTGGGGGTACAACGTAAGTAGCCTGTCCATCTGCGAATTGGTTGCATTGGGAAAGAAGAATTCCGATAGGTAAGTGCGTAGCTCCGCCTCGGTCCTGCAAGTACTCCATGATTAACGAACTGACTGAAGTGACAAAAATTGTGCATTTACGTGACGTTGGTCTGACAAAGAGAAAACAGAGTCCCTTCGTCATCGCAGTCTCCTATGACGAATGGGACCTCCACTACTTTCCCTTGTCGGGTGAGCTCCAGCGGGTTATCCGCCAGAAAAATGCCATCTGCACGGGGCTGCCAGACGAGCGCAGCAGACTGTGGGATGGGTGGTTCATTGGCCACTACGAAACTCTGACGAGCGTGGGGAAATAGGCCACTCACCTGGTAAGAGTTGACTGACGGTGTGCTGTCCATGGCAGCCTTCAACTCCTCGTAGGGTGCGGCCCGCAGACACGCTAAGGTGTCAGAAGAGCTCGTGCAACCGGTACGTTCAACAAGGAAGTCATAATATTGTTGACCCTACAAAATCACTCAGAATTGAGCGAATTCGCAACACATATTCCTACATGGGTGATATCACCGATCGACATGGGTGCTCCGGATTGCATGAATGCTGCGCGGAACAGGCCCTCGTTATTCCCACCGTTTGCCAACATCTGGAGTGATACTGAGATTGAGCCAGCACTCTCACCCCAGCTGAAAGGTGTCAGTAGAATCCGCGTTGATGGGCCACTCCACTTACATCGTCACTTTCGACGGATCACCCCCAAAAGCGTGAATATACTTCTGTACCCAACGAAGTGCCAGACGCTCTGTAAAGCCAAGATGTTACAATGTTGATTGTGCAGGCCGCCCCAACGCTCACGATCCCACAGCCCGAGATTGCCTACTTTAGCGTCTTTGACTTCTTGACCGGCCAGGAACCCGAAGGCTAGCAAGGTGTTAGCTTGTTTAGAATCAACTCGGGGGCAGACGCACCTGAAACGCTGAGAAGAGAGGATGAGGGTCCAGCAAAAGTTACGAAGAACGATCCATGCGGTGCTCACCGATAGTTCATGCTGACGTAAATCACAGGCTCTCTCAGTGCGATTGAGCGATTCACTATGACACCGCCATCGTAGCTGTGTATTTATTTATTTTCCCGGCAAACGAATGATGGAAAAAAAGTGACCGTACATCGTTGACGACCCAAGTTCGAAACCACCTGTGTAGTGATTAATTATGTTAGTCAAAGCAACAGGTTTGCAACAGGTTGAAGAGATTGCGATACGTCTCACCTCCATATATCCACTTCCAAGGTGAATTATTACTATTAACACAAATGATAGCATATCACAGAGCACACACCACTATAACCGGGAGCTTTGAACCACGTTTGACATGGGATGGTACAACGACATTGAGAGTCAAACCTACGACTATTATCAGAATCGCTCTCTGTGGGGCACAGAGTGTCCACGATGGTCTCCTCACAGTCTTCGCCGTCTAGAATCGGGGATCCATGGATGATCGAGAGGAAATCGAGCGTCTCTTGAGGTAACCCGTCAGGGACTGCCAACGCGGCTTCTTGTTGGGGGCACGAAAGACCGAACGCAGTAGCATTGTATTTGCCAACGTAGGGGCCAAACGCTTTGGGCAGACGGAAACGCAGGTCGCCAACTCTGTCGGTTTGATCGGTCAGTCGAGGACAGAGAGTCAAATCGAAGTTAACTACGGACGGTGGTTTCGCGAAGGGGATGCCGAGGAACTTGTTTATACCGCCTGCCGTAGTTCCCGAGAACTTCCCCTTGTCAAGCGTAACGATAGGACTGGTAGTATGTTTTGTACTAGGAGGTGCCAAGATTATAGCAATCGCGGCGCAGATGATGAGGAGTGACACCTGAAGAAAGACCATGATCGCCAGGAGAGTATTGGGGAGTCTAAAGGGGACCTCTGAGCAGCATGATCAGAAAGAAAGCAGACACCTAAAGTAAGTTCATTGAGCACCCCAAATCAGTGCCCCAGTCACCGACTCACCGCGGCCAACATTTCATCCTATATTTAGTGTGTGAGATTCTATTTCACATCGCGCAAACCCGGCGTCTCGATCCCCGATATCGTGCGTTTCCGCGGAAGTGGACGAGAAACTTTATTTCCAAATAACTTTAGTATAAAGGTCTCGTATTTCCGTATCGTAGGGGATTAGTAGCACCTCAGTATCTGCTCTAGCGTGCGCAGAGACTGAGAAGGCTTGTGACGCTCGTCTGTTTGTACAGAAGAAGGTACAGACACAGCCCGCCCGCGTATCCAATCTTATTTATTACTCACTGCTTTTACTATTACGAGCGTCCATACCTTTAAGATTTAGAGGTCTTCCTGATCCGATTTACCGCAAGTTACAACGGGAAGGCGCTTTTTGGATTCTGAACAACTGGCCGACCCAGAAGTGACTGTGCATAAGCTGACTAACTCCAGGAAGACACGTAATATTTTTTTCACCTTGCTTGCCAAGGTCATATGGCAGGTCGATATTCCGGTGAATCTTCGTGAATCTTAAACAAAGCCAAAGTGAATCTCGTTACATAATTTTTGACCCAATCTGGATGGGTTCCGCCACTCTATCCAGTACCTGTCGTTTTTCCTCGTTGTATGACAATGGAATCATTCTACAGATACTGTAGTATCTTCTCCTAGTATCTTTTCCCTCAGCTGCGTGACATCCTGGTGACTGTGTTACACGTCTTGATATTAGGCTATGAATGCGCCGCGCTCTATTTTTACCGATGATGGATCGATGCTCCTTGTGACGATGGTGAATCTCAATTCTCCAAAGACGAGCCTTGTCCTTACTGGATCAGATCATGTGATAAATTTCTATATTTGGGAAGTCCTGCAGCGCCGGTAGAATGGCAGATGCGTCTGACTCCTCATCATGACGACCAGCTTGATTAGCTTGACTGTGACTATGACCCCTCTGACCTCTGAGTCAAGTTGACCTAGACGCGTTGCGGGCTTCAGCCCAGTAATCAAGATATGTATATTTTTTTGGGTTTCATTTTATTTCTTACTGAGTCCATGTCTCTCGCTGCTAACTGGCTTCGGACGACCTCCCCAGCACTTGCAAGAAGTGCCCCCCACACCGCACCCCTCAAGTCCCCACCGTCACCACCTCGCCTGCACGCAAACCCGTCGCCGCTACCTCTACCCTTCGCTGCACGAAAGTCCACTGTCACCGCCACCCGTCACGGCACGCAGGACCCATCACAATGCCATCACAACACGGCGTGCAAGCCCCACTTCAAACCCCCACGACGCCACGACGGCGTGCAAATCCCTGCAACATCAACTCAACACGGCGCGCAAGTCCCGCCACGATGCAAGCCACAAATGATGACGACGGAGGCCACTGTGGACGGCAGCAATACAGTGACGACAACAACGCGGCGATGACCACAACCGTGACGGAACGATACCTGTAACCACAACAGAGCGACCATGTCCGCAAACACAGCAACGCAAGGCGACGAACAGCACAGGCGGCGTTAACACAACTATGCACCCATGACCGCAACAACGGAAGGTGACGGAGTGTCGTTGGCCGCGATACTGACTCCCTTTACTTCGTCAACGTAGCTATGTCGAAAAAGAATATATTTCGTTGCCCCATTTCTTTTATTCACCTTTGGCTGTCATCTGCACCGTAACGGCGCTTTCCCATGACCAAGGGATTGAGCGCTTTTTGAGCCCGAGCCCGCTACCACGGCCAGGCTCATGTTTTCAGCAATCCCAAAAGGCCCAGTGATGCAGAGATGTGTTAAAACCCCTAACAAAATAGATACAGTTTCCCATGCAACGGCTCCCACCAAGCAAGGTCATAGTCGACAAAGTCGACGCCTAGTTACTCATCTCTAGTCCCAATTAAATATATTGTGCTCCATCTTTTTATTTTTGTTTCAACCTTGTTGTGTCGCAAAGTTGGCAAAATGATTGTCTGTCACGCAGCAGTAATGTTGTCCTGCACTGTACCCGATCCATGCGGTTCAAACATCGAAGTCCAGCAGAATGTGGCGGTTTCTCATCAAAGAAAGGCCAAACGAGGTTTCGACTGTCCATTAAAAATAAAATAACGAAAGGTATAAAAGTCCCAAATGCAAGTTCACGTGACCGCGGCCACTATAAGTAATTTGACCTACAACGGATGCACAAGCGAAAGCTCCGTGAGGAAATTCAATGCATCAACGCGGTACGTGTCTAGCGTTATGTTTGCGGGGACTACGCCATCGAGGAGTGTTAGCAATTGCGGCGACGAGGTGGTATACTGCGGCCAATGCGGGCCCGATCCGCCATTGGGATCCAAGTTGGTGGCAAAGTGGATTAGGTAGTCCGTCAGGTCTTGCCCGCTGTAAATGATTGCAATATCGGACGCATGTACCGAACCGAGTATAGGCAGCGACTTCAGGCGCTTGCTTACTGTGTTACGTGTGAGTGGGGGAACAAGGATCTACGCGCAAAAGGGGAGAAATACGTGCAACGCACAATATGACCAAGTATTCTGCTTTCCGGCTAAATTCTTCAGGAAAAACCGCCGTGGTGCTTGGAATACAAAATCACCCAAGAGAGAGGCAATGCGTTTGAATTGTGGGGTAAGCGTATTGTTGGTACCCGTGTCGAATGGCGAGCCCTGGGTAACATCCTGGGGGTACAGCGTAAGCACTTGGTCAACCTGGGCAGCTGTTACATTGATCAGGAAGAATTGAGTTAAGTAAGCGCGTAGATCCGCGTCGGTCCTGCGGCACTCAGGATCAATACAACGTTCGGCATGTCAAAAAAGAGCATTTACGTGATGTTGGCGTTGGAAAGAGAAAACAAAGTCCCTTCGTCGTCGCACTCCCCTGCGACGAACGGAATCTTCGCAACTTTCCCTTGTTGGACAAGTTTCTGCGGGTTATCCGTGAGAAAAACGCCATCTGCACGGGGCTGCCAGGCGAGCGCAAGAGACTGTGGGATGGTTAGTTGGCCGCTAGGGAACTCTAAGGAGCAGTAGGAAGTAGACCACGCACTTGATATGAGAAAAGTGCCGGAGTGCTATCCATAGCAGCCTGCAACGCCTCGTATGGTGCCGCACGCAGACACACTAAGGTGTCGGGAGAGCCCGTGCAATTGGTGCGTGCAACGAGGAAGTCATAGTATTGTTGGCCCTACAAGTTCGCTCAGAAATTGAGTGAACTCGCAGTATATATGCCTACATTCGTGATATCACCGACCGGCGTGGGGGACCCGGACTGCATGAATGCTGCGCGGAACAGTCCTTCAGTGTTCCCACCATTTGCCAACATCTGGAGTGATACTGAGATTGCACCAGCACTCTCACCCCAGCTGAAAGATGTCAGCAGACTCCTCGTAAAGGGGACACTTCACACTTACATCGTCACTTTCGACGAATCGCCACCAAATGCTTGAATATACTTTTGTACCCAACGAAGTGCCAGACGCTCTGCAAAGTCAGATGTTACAATGTTGATCATGCCGACTGTCCAAATGCTCACGATCCCACAGCCCGAGATTGCCGACTTTGGCATCTTTGACTTCTTTACTGGCTAGGAACCCGAATGCTAGCGAGGATTAATTTGTTAGCGAGACGAAAAAATCAAACTGAGAGGCGGACGTACCTCCAAGACTGAGAAGAGAACGACGGTTACGTAAAGTCACGAAGAACGATTCAAGTTGCGCTCACCGATAGTTCATACTGACATAAACCACAGGCTGATGAAGCGCAATTGAGCGATTCACAATTAAACTGCCATCGAAGCTGCGGATTTCTTTAATTTCTAGGACACGAATGATGGAAAAATAAAACTGTACAAAGCTGACGACCCGACTTCGAAACCGCCTGTGGGGTAATGTATTACGTTAGTGAGAGCAACAGGTCAAAGACATTCCGTACGTCTCACCTCCATATATCCACTACCAAGTGGATTATTACTATATTAGCACATGTGACAGCACACCGTTTACAGAGCACACACCACTACAACTGGGAGTTTTGAACCAGGTTTGACGTTGGCAGGTGCAATGACATTGAGTGTCAAACCTACAAACTATGATCAGAACTGCTCTCCTCGTGGGCACAGAGCACGGCCTCCTCACAATCTTCGCCTATTTGAATTGTGGCCGTGGTTCCGAGGCTCTGGAGGAACTGGAGCGTCGGCGGTGGTAACCCGTCCGGGAGCACCAGAGGGTTTGCTTGTTGGGGGCATGTAAGACCGAACGCAGTGGCATTGTGTTTGCCAACGTAGGAGCCAAATGCTTTGGGTAGACGGAAACGCAGGTCGCCAATTCTGTCGGTTTGACGGATCAGCCAAGGAGGACAGAGAGTCGGACCGGGGGCAACTACGGACGGTGGTTTCGCGAAGGGGATGCCGAGGAACTGGTTGATGCCGTTGACCGTTGTTCCTACGAACGTCCCCCTATCAAGCGTGACGATGGGGCCACTGTATGTTGGAGGAGTGGCAGCCAAAACTGTGGCAGCCGCGGCGCAGATTGCAAAAAGCGATACCCAAAGAGAGGCCATATCGGCCAAGAAGAACGATTAGCGAGAGTTTTGAGGGGGACTCTGAGCTTTAAGGAATTGACCTCTGGAACCCCGGGCTCCGGGGGAAATGCATGTCGGCAGTGCCATTGCCATTTGCCAATTAGACGGGCGTATAATCAGAAGCCGGATTCGACAGTGCTTATGGCCGGCTACTACGTAACAAGACAACGAAGACGTGATCAATGCCATTCAATTCGCATGTCCGCATTCTTGCGGTTGCGGTTGTAGTGCGATTGACCCAGGAGCAACCGGACACCCACTTTCCCCAAAAATGTTTTGGACGCGCTTCTTCGTACATGTTGTCGACTACCTTTTCCCCTTGGAGGTGCCGTATTCTATGCACAAAAAGAGCAGCAGGATGGGACTATAGGAAACAGGGTGATGCATCAAGGGATTTGGTGATGCATCATGCTCAAGCGATGCTACTTGCACATTAAATTAAACTCTGTTGAAATTCGGCCCGGAACGGACACAGGCTAGACCGATATATTAGATAATCGTAATATTATCGTAGTTAAACGGTTATCTATGAATAATATTGTGGAGAGGGGCATACGCATCCTACTCTCGACCTCCTACGTTCCTCACTTGTTCACCTGTCCGGTTGCCCGCTACCATAAGTCTCTATGAACTCCCAAACACCATCACCATTGTACATATGCGCAGAACAGCGTCTTATGTCACAAGAAACGAAGCGGGACGGGAGAATAGGAACAGCATCGCATCGAGCGGTGATGCCGGTGATGCCACACCACATAAGGAGTGATTGCATTCCCTTGAACTCTCCTCACTGCCTCAGTGATCTTCCGCTCTGGATGCGTCGGGCCTTGAGCTTGAGGCCTCATTTTTTATTCTCTTGCGCTCTCTCTCAGCCCTGGTTCAAGTCATGTCTACTGAAGTGACAATTGATATGGTAGTTTAATTACATGTGTGGACAAGTGTGTGGGAACGCAGTGTATGGACGAGATAAACGGGGACGAAGAAGTCTTGTCGGAAGTAACTTTGTTGGTCGGCTTCCGACGGCATGAGTGCATGCCGGGTGCTTTGGAGGACAATCAAGACGAGTGCTGGTCGCTTTTACTGTAAGAACTTGACGTACATGTGCATGGGCCGGGCCACCACGAACAAACTGAATAACTTAAAAAGGTATGAGCGCTATGAGCGCTAACCGGCACTAACTGGTGAAGCGGACGACAATGCGTGTCCCTAATACAATAAGCGCCCGAACCTGCGCCTGGCGGTTGCCCTCATGAAAGTCCACAACCACAGTTTCAAGACCGGTCAGGCAGTCAATTGAAACTTGTTCGCGGGCGCTGACCTTCGCCTTGAATGATCCGTTGCGATGCAAGATGGAAATGATTGGTTACAGGTATCGTAAAGATTTCGTACTTAATTCAGTTGCCAGGGACCTTGCAGGGACCAGAACAAATGTCAGGAACTGCCGGTGCCACGAAAACATGACGTCAAAACACTGTTCCGGGTCAAATGAACAAAATTTGAGTCATTGGTTCTGTACTGTACTTGGTACCCCCAGCCCCATGCCCTGACCATAAGGTGGAAAGTGCATACATGTAAGTTAACGTACATGTCCATATGATCTCATCATCGCCCGCCACTGTGACTACAGGAAAGCTAGCATGCCGCGTCGGTTCCCAGTCCATGTTCGGCGTGTTGTCGGGCCCCTTCAGCGTCTGGTGTTCAAGCAAATGTTCATCCCTTTTTATTGAATCATTTATACTTATACCAAGACTTATAGAGCATTGCGAGATATGAGTAACAACGTAAAGTACTGATCCTCAGGCGAGCGTTCATTCCACGATACAACGCAAAGAGTTCACATCGAAACTTGCGGCGGAAGCTCAAGGAGCTCCCAAAAGTCACTAGCCAATTCGACCTCACTTAGAAGAAATGCATGTTCAGGCCAGTCGACGGTCACCGTTTCGTTCTGGGTATAGAGGACTTCGATATCAGGAGACGTACGACGCCTTGCTCAATTTGGGGGTGGTTGTGCCCCTGTTGGAGAATTGCAACCCCTCAACGTGCTCTCCGCTGGCCCGGCGACGTGTATACAACTCGTTTACGCCATTGGGTGCACAGGAACAACTCCCGAGGAAGATATGATAAGCTCAAATTTCAAGAACGTTTGGCAGATACAAAAATTCTGTAGATACAAAAATAAGACGAGTTCCTTCGTCTGAAGCGAGTCCAAGATCAAGCAAGACACATTTGAGAGGTAACTGAAAGGCCACATATGCTAGTGACCCGATTTATAGTTTTCACGTTTCTGCTCTAGATGGGGTAAAGTAAGGACATGTTCGCGACGTAGTTGAGCGCATCAGTGCGGTAGTTGTCATCGCCGATGATAATCGGGAAGAGGGTGCTGTCTTGGAAGATGGCTGCCTTGGGCTTTTTCGGGTCCCACTGGGGCCACGGGATCCCGAGACCCCTCTTGCCGTTAGGGTCGAGGTTGTTAGTGAACCGGATGAAATAGTCCCTGAGTTCCGAGAGGACAGGGCCAACACCGAAGGAGTTGGGGACGTCCGTTATATGAGCCTGAAAAGTGATGCGAGATGTTAGCCTGTGACGGGTGTAGGAAGCAAGTCAGGTCCCTACCGCTCCGACGAAGGGCAAATCCTTGCCGCGCTTGTGGACTACGACGCACGTGGGTAAAATAAGCAGTGGGTCAAGCCCCATCATGAATCAACGTACTGAACCCCCACGACTTCTGCTTGTCGGCCCTGTGCTGGAGGAGATACCGACGCGGGCCATGGAACACGAAATCGCCCTGAAGCGCTGCCGTACGCTTGAATTGTGGACCTAGCCATCACTGTGTGAGTATTGCTAAATTGTGACTCTTGGGTGCGAACGACCGTACTGAGTGCATTCTTGATTCCGGTGTCGAAAGGACACCCGGCCCGCTGGTCATCCGGGTAGTACTTGAGAAGGAGGTCGATTTGGCTGTCCTTGGCTTTAGGCATCATGTACAGTTTCATATAGTCCTTCAGTTCGGCCGAGGTCCTGGAGGAAGATAAGATTCGATGTGCATCGACGTGCGGTGGTTCCCACATACGTGATGTTTATCGTGGATATCGAGAATAGTGAACCTTCGTCGTCGCAGTTTCCTGACATGCCAGGTCAGCCTCCGTCGCGAATGGGCTCAGCGGACACACCTGCAATCATCGGTACGTTCGCCATGTTGCCGCGCAAGACAGAATATTGTGTAGGCTCTTTCAGGAAGACGCCATCGACACGGGGTAACCAGGCTAGCACGAGTCCCTGTGGGATTGTCAAACACCCGATCACACAGCGACAACAAGGCCATAAGCCCTCACCTGATACGCGAAGAAACTCGGAGAGTCGTCCATTGCTTTCTTGTACGTGTTGTACGGCACCTTGCGAAGACAGTCGAGTGTGTTCGAAGCCTTGCTACAACCGGTCTTTTCGACCATGAAGTCATAGTACCGCTGCCCGTTCTCGATGTCTCCGACGGGGATGGGTCCGCCGGACTGCATGATTGCACCACGGAACAGCCCTTCATTATTCCCGTTGTTCGTTATCATGTGATGAGCCACAGAGATAGCACCAGCGCTCTCTCCCCAGCTGTGGCCAGTTAGTCGACGGAACCAACGAAGTGTGATACAAGGTGCTGCTCACATGGTCACTTTCGATGGGTCACCACCGAACTCTGAGATGTAAGTCTGCACCCACTTCAGGCCAAGGCGTTCTGCAGACATAACGAGTATGAGTGAAAACACGCCCGGCAAGAGCGCCGTCCACTCACGGTCTTGGAGACCAAGGTTTCCGACCTTTTCCGCTTTGACTTCCTTTCCAGGTAAGAAACCGAATGCTGCGAGGACAGAGATCAGAGCCCGATCCATGTGTGAAGAAGTTACCCATCACACCAGAAAGCCTGGAAACAGTCGGTATCAGTGAGATACCCCCGTCTGGGGGATATAAAAACCTCACCGATAATTTACGCTGACGTAAATGACCGGTTCACCAAGGTCAATAGAACGAGCAACAAAACTGCCACCATCATAACTGCGGAGATAGATCTCAGAAGTCGAATCGAATCGTAAAAAAAGACAAACGTAGAGGTTCCACCAATCTCGAAACCACCCCCGAAAATCCACTGAAAGATGTAATTATCCAAGTCAACATCGCCGCACCCAGCGATTGTGGAATTACGCACAAATATAACAGGGAGCTTTGACGCAGGTGTTGCAGTTGAGGGCTTCACAACGTTGATGGTCAGACCTTGGAGAATAATTCACTCGCAGCTGATAGAGAGGGCAACATTTCCCTTACAGTCCTCGTCCGCGGGTGTAAGTTCGTCCAAGAGTACATTCACGACACCGCTGACATCTTTGACTAGCTCCGAGTCCAGCCCGTTCGGAAGATCCAGACGTTGCTGTGGGCAAGACTTGCCGTATTCTTGAACGTAATAGAGGCCTTCGTACGGTGGAAGGGGTTCTGGTAGGTGCAATCTCCGCTCACCCGTCCTGTGTGCACAACAGCGTGAGAAGCTATACAGGATAGTGAAAGCAGGTTACTCACGGTGGATGTGCGAAGGGGATGCCCAAGAACTGATCTGTTCCGCCTTTTCGGATACCAGTGAATAAGGCGTCGTCAAGGTGGACCTCTGGGGTAGAAGCTAGCTGTTCCGTCGACTCTGGGCCGACGCAGGTATGGTCTGACACCGGGTAAGAGAGAGGTTCTTGGACTACGAGCCTGTCTACTGGTGAAGCAAGAGCGGAGAGGGCGCGCACGGCCAGCGAGGCCAAAATTGCACGCTTAGTTAGCATGGTGAGAAAACCGCAGGATGTAGACGAGCCCAGTGCAGCCCCAGTTTGAACATGAGAGAGAATATAAATACCCGAGGCCACCTTGACAGAGGCATGATGAATCCTAGTGTGTACAGAATCTTGGATGCAAAGCCCGCATTCAGACCGGCATGTGTTTCGCTTTGGAACATCTTCGGTTCGCAGTATGCAGAAAGTGACACCTGTGTAGGAAAGATTACGGAGATGCGAGTTCGTGTGACGTGCGTGATATACTGGTAGACCAACGCCTGGATTTTTGGTGGCTAATTTCCCAAACAAAAACAAAGATGTCGCCAATAGGATACCGTTTGTCTACGATCCTCAGGTTGGCACTAGCTTCTGTGAGACACGATGTTTAAATTGGGAACGGATCTTGAACCGATTATGCAGTGTATGCACCCAAACGAGAGGGTTTTGCGGGTTTCCGAAATCGTATAGCATTGGTTCATTAAACCTAGTCCACGAAGAACCCGGTTATCTCGGATCTAGACTCTAGTGAGGAACGTACACCATAAATTGGTACCATTCAGAATACAGCGAAATCCAAAATGGGGGGCCCCTTGCTTGAGTAAAAATGGACGACAGCTGACCTCCAAATTTGACGTGCGGGGTTCATAGTTAAGTAGAGTTTGAAATTCTCGGGAAATTTGGTATCTCACAATATATAGTTATAAAATAGTTATTCAGATTAGTAATTTTTACTTTCCGTTACAACAAATTTTTATTTTATTTTGTTTCTAATTACTACAAATAATATTTCGTGAGAAAAAACTTCGGCATGGTGCCCTTTCAGACTCAGCCTGTACGCCTAATGGGCCCCCCATTTTGGATTTCGCTGTAAGGTCATCAAATGAGCGCATGATCCCAAGAAAATACAGTACAATGTTGTCAGAGTCGTGTCGACGTCCACGGAGAGCCTCGAAGTTAAAGTTTATGCTTCTGCCGAAGTGCCCCTACCGACCGGCCCCAATGATTGAGATGAAGAGCCAGACTTTCAGATTACGGTAACCAAGAGGGTGGGTACTGTAAAAGGAGTCTTGAATGACACTCAGAATGGATTGTCCGAGTCACAGTTACATGATGAGGCAGGCGCTAGCCCTCCCGTGGGCCGTGGCTGAGCATTCTATTCTAATCACAAGGCACGGGGTGGCAATCTCTATCTCGGGTCCTGTCATGGTTCACATCAGCCGTCGCGCCTCATCTTAGTCGACTCGGACGTTCGGTGAGGACCAGAACCCAGGAGATCTTAAAGTGAATTCAAGTTGTAGGTTTCCCCAGAGCGTGATCAACTGACCAGAATTTACATTACAGTATTGACAGCCGAATTGTCCACTGTACCTGGACCGGCGACACGAATAACGATTTGCCTTCCCTGCTCACCTTGTCACCACGGCCAATCCCCCATGAATGGTCAGTCCATTCGTATGTTCATCGAACGTTCATCGCCCGTCGACCCAACATCACGCCAAGGCTCCACCCACTCCGCCCGATTATCTCCCTTTCGTTCCAGCTGAGCGACGCGGCACTCCCGGTTCAGGTAGCTAGCTGCCCCTCCGAATCTGTTCGTGGTTCTAATCCACTCGATCCACTCCTACGCCGCCTTAGTACTGCAATACGCATCGCCGATATGGTGTTTACGCAAAGGAGAATGGCGCGGTGGTATGGATAGCCATTCCTTGCGTCGCGGGTTCAAAATGATACTTCCATTCTCGCTCCAGCGGCCCCGTGGGCCGAGATATGTAGTCAGGCATTCATCTCCTATTGTAATAACCCCGAACCTGCGACGCGTTCCTCGCCACAGAAGGGCACCGACCGTGAAAGGCCACTGGCGTCCTATATGCAAGGGTCTTACGTTCTCGCACTGGCACGTTGTGCTCGGCTCCTCACGCGCCTCACGATCCGCGATCGTCGGCGATGACCATCATTTCCCCACCAGTCGTCGTTTCACCACTTTTGTCTACATTGAACATCGCTGGGGGGGAGGGGGTTCACATGTCTACAGTAAGTGCCACCAACTTCTTCCATGCAGCACGCTCCACTGATATGCCGCTCTCTGCGCGATCCCCCTCCTGAACCCGTTCGATTGCTGACTGCTATTCTCCCCGCTGTGCAATTATTCACCCGCTCCAGCGTTTTAGACCCTGGTGACTCTACAACTACCGAGTACGGCACGACTCGGGGTGTGTGTTGAGCGACACTTGGCCAAGAATGGCAGAATGGCGAAAACTCCGACTCGAGTTACCTGGTCAAAATGTCAACTCGACCTTCAAATTCTTCAGAACCTCTGGGCTACTTCATATTGACGCTTTGCGATGATACCGTGATCACGACGATCTTCAAGTTGGTTCTGCGTCAGTTGTAACTACTGTATGTTATGGAATCCGAATAAGCTATGTAGCCACGGTAAGTCTGCTGGTGCTCGCGAGCTCGCATCGTACTACGTTTTTCTCGATAAAGCGTACTGTATTCAGCAAATGACCTGTCGTCAGATTAATAGATTACTCGAGGGTGGTTGGTCATTTGCTAAACGACAATCGCACGGGGCCTTACTATCATAGGCCTTACTGGTACTACTTGTGTAAGAGTTATGTAAGACGGCTGCGAGTCCAAGATCGAGAAAGACACGCAGGACAGTACAGTAAAGGAGACCAAGCTAGTGGCCCGAGTTATTTTGCACATTTAGACAGTATGAAGAAGGGACATGTTTACGACATAGTCAAAAAGAGTCACTGGCTACAGTTGGCGTGGTAGTTGTCGTCGTCAACGACAAGCGGGAAGAGCGCACGGTCTTCGGAGATGATGACGATGATGATTGCCTTGGGTTTTACGGATCCCGCGTTCCCCGGCTGTTCCAAAGAAAGGTGAACCATTGTCGTACTCATAGACTGCGAAGCATGCGGGTAAAATAAGCAGCAGGTCCACCTCGCGTACAACCGAATGAGTAAACTAAATGGGCCAACGCTCACGACTTCTGTTCGGCCCCGTTCTTCAAGAAGGACCGAAGCGGGTTGTAGAACACGAAACGCCCTGAAGAGCAGCGATACGTTTGAATTGTGGACCTAGCCATCATCGTATGAGTAACTATTGGGTGTGGGCGACTGTACTGCGTGCGTTCTTGAATCCGGTAACGAAGGGACAAAGGCCCGCTGATCATCTGGGTATAGAGTAGTACTTGAGGAGGTCAATCTCGCTGTCCTTTCGGCTTCTTCATGTACGGTTTCAGTTAGTCCTCAAGTACTTCAGTTCTCTCACAGACCGGAGAGTACCGACAGAGGAGGCGACGAGGGGACGGTGCGCCCCACGTGGAGCGTGCATGGGACGAGGACGCAGTAATAAGTTAGGACCCGAAGTGAGTGACATGTGACCTTGTACATATGGTTCCTGCTTACGAAATATTTTCGGAAGAAATAAATACCGTGACACTGTTCCTGTTCGTACTGTATATGATGAACGGGAAAGCACCTTCAAAGGCTTACGCGCTTACGGTCAACCCTAGGGCCTTGGGAAAACCCATACAGTAGTACAGTATCACAGTCTTGATCACACTTGTTACTTGGGTGGGGGTTATTACGGCAGATCTGAGCTGAGCCCAGGCCGGTTCCCAAGCTGATTCCCCAAAGAACCACGTCGTCGCGAGGCAGAAACCAATAGCGAAGGGATCTTATGACATTGCTCATGACCAATGCGGGAATATGTGTTGTCTCTCCGCGGAATCATCTGACCGCGACGACCCGACAATACCTCAGTGAGTGGTATTCGCCAGGCCTCTGCCGATCACTTACCTAGTAGTAGCGAGCCCTCAAATAGTATCACATCCTCTCTCAGCCAGCGCACCCCGGTCCTCTTGACTGAGTCGCGGCCAACACTATGATATTCGCTAAATGGACCATCGCCGGCTACGCCATTAACGTAGCGCGTGCTGTTCCTCAGGTATCGACCACCACCGCGCCCTCCGGCGTATTGGCTAGTGCTCCGTCAATTACGCTGGTGACATCCGTTGCTAGTCCGACTGCCCCTCTCACGGCCACATTGCCGTCGCAAGTACCACTGCCCCCCGTGCAAGCCTGGTGCCCGAGTGAAATTTTCTGTGCTGGAGCGGTGTGTCACGTGTTATTTTCGCGCTTTGATTCCAGCGCATATATCCACCCCATTTTGTACAGCTCCTGCAAACTGTCAACATCGCTGAGCTCTGGTCGGACCCAAAGACCTTTGTCGACAAGCCCACAAACTCAAGTTCCCAGTCTGTCCTTACTGCGTTTGCGCCCATCAACTCCACCAATACCACTGTGGGTGCCGTGCTCACCTTCGTAGACAACAACTTCCGTGGCGAAGGTCTCGAACTTGAGGCGCAAGCTCTTCCCAACTTTGACGCAAACCCACCTTTCCTGAATAATGTCGCAGACCCGTTGCTCAGAGCCTTTTCCCAAGTTGTGCATAGCTACTGGACCCTGCTTATCCGTGGGACAAATTCTTCTACACTCTGCGATGGAAAGACGTGCGAGAGTACGCTTATTCCACTTAACCATACGTTTGTGGTTCCAGGTGGGCGGTTCCGCGAACAATGTAGGCGATGTCTCGTACATATACCCTTCGTTTAAGCACTTACTTTAATTCACAGACTATTGGGACAGCTTCTGGATAATAGAAGGTCTGATCCAATCCCAGTTGTTTGATATTGCCAAAGAAACGCTGGAGAATTTCATGGACGAGATTGAGAGGTTTGGGTTCATTCCTAATGGTGGTCGAATATATTGTATTATTCCTCCACATGCGCCACATTCCAGGGATTGACGCCATTATTCATCCAGACCTGAACCGCTCCCAACCTCCCTTGTTTATCTGGGTGTGTCTATCCTGTGATTGACCCACTGGCATTTTGTTCTTGCTAATTGATGAATCAGATGCTATCCACTTACGTTTCGGCATCCAATGATACTGCCATCCTCGATCGGGCGCTCCCTTTAGCAGAGGCACGTAACCATTCTTCGGCTTTACTTCGTCTCATGATCACCTACCTTTAGAGGGAACTAGAATGGTGGAAGGATAATCGTTCTGTCAATATCACCAGCCCTTATACGAACAAGACTTACACGCTATCGCATTTTTCCGTCACCAATAGCGCGCCCAGGCCTGAATCCTATTTAACTGGTATTATCACATACTTTCCTTTGCCATAGCCGCCATTCGCCGACGTCGTTTGGCCTTTAGATTATAACACAGCAAACGACCCAACGCTGAGCACACCTTTGACCGAGTCGCAGAGGGCCGAACTCTATTCAGAGCTTGCTAGTGGGGCTGAGTCAGGTGGGTCTACTCTTCCGACATTTTCTTTTCCTTGGTGGACTGATAAGCGCTCTGAACAGGTTGGGATTACTCCACGCGCTTCATCGCCTTGCCTGTGGACGGCGGAACTAATCATACAGCGCCTGCTCTCCGTTCTGTGAATGTCAAGAACCACATCCCCGTTGATTTGAACTCTATCCTCTGTAAGCCACCTATATCGGAATGATTGACGCTATCTCACCATTGTATCAGACAAGGCCAATCTCATTCTCGCAGATTTTTACAGGTCAGGAAATCATTCCAATAGTACTGCTGTCTCGCAGCATGAGGCGGCGGCGGCGAATATTCGCGCTGGCATCCTTGACCTCTTATGGGATTCCTCCAAACTCGCGTTCTATGATTTTAACTTGACCTCAAACTCGCGCAACAACTTCTTCTCAGCCGCTACGTTCTACCCACTCTGGGCAGACATCATCCCGGACGAGGTCCTCTCCAGCTCTACAAACGCGTTTGGCTTCTTCTCGACTATCAACATGGTTCTCCGCCGCTATAACGGCACATACCCAGCGACTTTCATAGAGTCCGGTTTGCAATGGGACGCTCCCAACGCGTGGCCACCCCACCAATACATTGCGCTACAGGCTTTACTTGGGCTTCCGAGCAACATATCCAGCGGTGCAATCCCGCAGCCTCCGACTGGACAGTCCGCATATGCACTCGTGCCGAGCGGACAGCTTGACGTGGCGGAGAATGCGCTGCCGGGCCAACTGATCGCGAATGGGAAGAATGCTTCGAGCACCGGGAGCAGCGCAGATATCAACGCGCTGGACGGGACATTCGTCAATGGTGGTAACACCACCACTGATGAGGGCTGGCGCGACGCACTTGCGCGTGGTCTCGCGAATCGATACATCACGAGCGCGTTCTGTAGTTGGTACGTGTACTATCTCCGTTGTGTCACACGGTTCCTGACAACCCCTGGGTTATTCTTGCTAGGTACGCTACCGGCGGGTCGATCCCCAACTTGCTTCCGCGATTGACGAATCAGCAGCTGAACGTCAGTCAAAGCATCAACAATACCGGTAACGTTCGTGGCCTCCCTCTGCTTACTTTTTTTTTCTCTTTTCCAACTTCCAAGTACTCATTTCTATCGTTGTCACTCTGTAGATGTTCGAAAAGTTCTCGAATAGAGACATCGACAGCGGCGGGCGCGGTGGCGAGTACACCGTGCAGGCCGGCTTTGGGTGGACGAACGGCGTCGCGCTCTGGATCGCGAACAGCTTCGGCAGCCAGCTCGTCGCGCCAACGTGCCCTGACCCGCTTGTCGAGGCCAGCATAACGGGCAGCAGCGGAAGCTCCGGCAGTGGCAACGAAAACGGTGCGCTGCAGCTGTCTGTGGTGCCTCGCGCGCTCGTCGGACTGGCGTTACTTGCGGGGCTGCACCTGATGGTCGTGTAAGGGGCAGAAGTGTTAACAAAAGTGGCCGTGGACAATGTGTATTTTCCTTTTTTGTGCGTAGCCTTTTTGGGCTGTTTCTTGGCTCGTCGACACGTTGAACACGAGTACGTTTGCCAAACACATGGTTTAGTCTTAGCGCATTACTGGTTCGAAAGCCGGGCGTTGCACACAGTTTGGGTTGCTGCGGGCGATGCTATTGCACAAGGGCTGCCGTATGTGACCAACTCGGTGGGGGTCTTGAGATGGATATGCCCGGGTGAGCCAGGTATTGGACCTGTGGCCCGGGAAATAGTCGCCCTGCCTCGGATTTGCAACAGTTGCGGTCTCAAATTTATGTTGCTCAGGGAATATTATATACAGTAACTTTTATAGCTTCAAGTCAACAGAGCCAAAGTTGCCACTTTTTTTTTGGAGTACAGTAGCCGCAACATGCAGCGTACTGACTATTAATACTGTACGGCCAAGGTGTGGTCAATGTGATCCCATAAATGACGTGCAGCAACATATGCGATCAATCGTAAGTTACCTCTCAGCGTCACTCACGGACAGCGCCGCGGCCTCACTAACCTTGTTACTAACTGCCAGCAGCCCTACTGTCCGGTTCTGGTAGCCTCCTTGACCTTCAAATCGTCGACGTTATATCGCGCCGCGGCGAGCCTGAGGTCACCAGGAAGATGACTCGGCGCCGGCCGACGAGTTCAACTTACACGTCCCTGGGGGAACGAGAGGAGTCCACTAAATTTATATGGGCACCAAGTCCTTGCTTGGCTACTAAGTGCTTTGTACAACCTCTAGTCACATTTATTTTTTCTCTCGGCGCCCTCGTTCGTACCAGACGCCTTTCGGTCACAGCGTAGTGTGCTGCTGCAGAGGGAACGGCAGGCCCCAGCGCGGGACTTACCATTGATGATTCAAGTTGCACATGTGGTATTAAACCTAACCGGACATCGCCCTTGCTCAAGTACGCCACCCGTGGATTTCAGTTACAATAACAACCGCGGGTCGCGTCTTGTTAACATCTTCTTGGTGTTTCTCCGCACCTCTGGCCTTTAAATTCTGAAATATGAACCCCTTGTGACCCCCTAATGGGTCTAACCATGTGCTTCCACCAGCTCTTTTTGCTCTCTGTCATCGCTGCCGCGACCTTTCCCGACTTAGTAACGCCTCTCGCACCACCTTGGGATGACCTACGTGTCAAGCATACCTGGGGTGCTGTCCCAGCCAACTGGGAGACCCTTGGTAACCCTCCCGCTGGCACCACCATTGACCTCCACGTAGCGCTCAAGTCTCACAATTGGAGTGCTTTGATAGAGGCACTCCATGAGGTGAGCGATCCAAGGAGTCCAAAGCATGTCCTCTACAACCCTCCTCCGCTCACGATGTACTCACCTGCGTGGGTTTGCAGATATGGTGCACACCTCTCAAGGGAACAGGTCGCTCGGCTAGTAGCGCCACACACAGACACCCTTGAGCTCATCAACTCTTGGCTTGCACACCATGGTGTCCCGACTTCGTCCATCTCAACGTCACACGGCGGCGGCTGGCTGACGCTGGCCGGCGTGCCGGTGTCCCAAGCCAACAGACTGCTCGGAGCGTCGTACCAGCTCTACCGGCACACGGGGACAAATGACACCACTATTCTCCGCACGGTCGGCTATGCACTCCCCACGGTACTCCACACACACGTGCAAACCGTCGTGCCGACAACGCACTTCGCCTCCACGCACACTATGCGGCAAATACCACGGAAGCGCTCTGTCCGAGAAACTGCGGATATGGCATCGAGAGAGCCCGTGACGGTGCTGTCGGGGGGTGACTATGTAGTCACGCCAATGGACCTGCGCTGGCTGTACAGGACGGCTACCTATGTGCCAACCGCAACGGACCGGAATCTACTCGTGATTGCGGGCTACTTGAACGATTACCCTGGCCTGCAGGATTTGAGGAGGTTCATGAGCCAATGTCGCGCGGACGCGGTAGATGTGACCTTTGCCGTCAAGCTGCTCAACGGCGCCGGTGGGTACGACCCGAGCCACCCCGCCTCCGAGGCGGACCAAAACATGCAGTACGCGCAGGCCATGGCGTACCCAACCCCGCTCCTCTTCTACGGCACCGGAGGCGTGATGGAGTCATTGCCTGGCAGCAACTTGCCAGCGCCAAGCGACCCATTCCTAGTGTGGCTCGACTTCGTGCTTAGCGCGCAGAAGGTCCCGCCGACGATCAGCACTTCATATGGTATTCAGGAGAAGAATACCCCGCTAGAATATGCTACGGCCCTGTGCTACCTGTTCGCCCAACTCGGTTTGCGTGGTGCTAGCGTCATCTTCCCGAGCGGTAACAATGGCGTCGGCAACTCGGAGGACTGCATTGCCAACGACGGCTCCGGGAGAGTCCAGTTCGTCCCCATGTTCCCTTCATCCTGTATGTGTGCCAGTGGTGTTTTATTTCTTTTTGAAGCAGTACACTGTCGTAGGCACAGATCGCTCACCGCATCGCCACGGTTTTGCAGGTCCCTATGTGACCAGCGTCGGCGGCACGACGGGTAACCCCGAGGTCGCCGTGGGCTTCTCTGGAGGTGGCTTCTCGAACTATTTTCCGCGGCCGGAGTACCAGCGGGTTGCTGTGCCCACCTACCTGGAACGGCTCGGCAGCCAATATGACGGCATGTACAAGTGTGTATTCTGCCGCGACTTGACTTTAGCCTATTCTTACTTTGTAATTTTCGTGGTTTTTGCAGCCCGGCCGGTCGCGGTATCCCCGACCTCGCTGCGCAGGCGCAGAGAATATATATCGTCCAAAACAACATGGGTTATGTCGTGTCCGGCACAAGCTGCGCGGCACCGGTGCGCCTTCCCTCCTTTGGATCGAGTACCCAGCCGACCAATAATGTACAGGTCGTGGCGGGAATAATCTCACTGCTTAATGACTACCTGCTTTCCGTAGGTAGGTCCCCGCTCGGCTTCCTCAATCCTAGGCTGTACGGCATCGGCCTCCCCGGCATCAACGATATCATATCGGGGTCTAATCCCGGCTGCGGCACTGACGGATTCTCGGCCGCCGTTGGATGGGATCCTGTTCGTCCCTCGAGACTATCTATTCGTTTTCAAGGTTGGCTGATTTTCGGCCCGGCAGGTGACGGGTCTCGGGACGCCGGATTTTTTGGACCTGCTTGCTTGCCTGCTTGCCCCACTCGATTCCTAACCCACTGGAACACAAAACCCCACCCTTGAAGCAAAAAGCCCCTTGAAAGGCACTAAACCTTTTCTTTAGCCTTGACAACACATTGTATATACTCATTGAATTCTAATATTTGAAGATCGTCCAAAGCCTGAATATCTTCAGATTTTTCCTTGTATTTTTCAATAAAATAAGTGCAAATGACCGAACGTCATGATCTTCCCTTCCCTTCTAACGCACGCTTTTTGTCAAAACGAGGTCGGTTTGCAGTGTCAATTTCAGTCACAGTCACAGCCGCGGGTGGCGTCTCGTAAAGACAGTTGCAATCAAGCTCCTATCTCCATTTGACCACGATATGATGACTCCCAGCCATCTCAGTAGTATTCCGCACCAGGCTCTAGCCTGCCCTTAAATTCTTAACCCCCGGTGACCCTCTAATGATCTGATCATGCGCTACCACCAGCTCTTTATGCTCTCTGTCATCGCTGCAGCGACCTTTCCCGACTTCGTAACGCCTCTCGCACCAGAGTCATCTTGGGATGACCTACGCGTCAAGCATACCTGGGATGCCGTCCCGGCTAACTGGGAGACCCTTGGTAAACCTCCCTCTGGTACCACCATTGATCTCCACGTGGCGCTCAAGTCTCACAATGAGGGTGCTTTGATAGAGGCACTCTATGAGGTGAGCGATCCAAGGAGTCCAAAGCATGTCTTCTACAACCCTCTCCCGCTCGCGATGTACTCACCTGCGCGGCTGCTCTGTTGCAGATATGGTGCACACCTCTCAAGGGAACAGGTCGCTCGGCTTGTCGCGCCACACACAGACACCCTTGAGCTCATCAACTCCTGGCTTGCACACCATGGTGTTCCGACCTCGTCCATCTCAACGTCGCATGGCGGCGGCTGGCTGACGTTGGTCGGCATGCCGGTGTCCCAAGCCAACAGACTGCTCGGAGCGTCGTACCAGCTCTACCGGCACACGGGGACAAATGACACCACTATTCTCCGCACGGTCGGCTATGCACTCCCCACGGTGCTCCACACACACGTACAAACCGTCGTGCCGACAACATACTTCGCTTCCACGCACACTATGCGGCAGATACCACGGAGGCGCTCTGTCGGAGCAACTGCGGATATGGCGTCGAGAGAGCCCGTGACGGAGCTGTCGGGTCGCGATGACGCAGTCATGCCATCGGACCTGCGCTGGCTGTACAGGACGGTTACCTATGTGCCGACCGCAACGGACCGGAATCTACTCGGGATTGCGGGCTACTTGGACGATTACCCGGGCCTGCAGGATTTGAGGAGATTCATGAGCCAATGTCGCGCGGACGCGGTAGATGTGACCTTTGCCGTCGAGCTGCTCAACGGCAGTGAGTACGACCCGAACCACCCTGCCTCCGAGGCAAACCAAAACATGCAGTACGCGCAGGCCATGGCGTACCCGACTCCACATATCTTCTACAGCACTGGCGGCGTGATGACGACATCGCCTGACACCGACTTGCCAGCGCCAGGCGACCCATTCCTTGTGTGGCTCAACTTCGTGCTTAGCGGGCAGAGCGTCCCGCCGACGATCAGCACTTCATATGGTGTTCAGGAGAAGACTACCCCGCCAGAATATGCAACGGCCCTGTGCAACCTGTTCGCCCAACTCGGTGTGCGTGGTGCTAGCGTCATCTTCCCGAGCGGTAACAATGGTGTCGGCAAATTGGAGGACTGCATTGACGACGACTCCGGGAGCGTCCAGTTCGTCCCTACGTTCCCTGCATCCTGTATGTGTGGCGTTTTCTTTTTCTTTTTGAAGCAGTACACTGTCGTAGGCACAGATCGCTCACCGCATCGCCACGGTTTTGCAGGTCCCTATGTGACCAGCGTCGGCGGCACGACGGGTAACCCCGAGGTCGCCGTGAGCTTTTCTGGAGGTGGCTTTTCGAACTATTTCCCGCGGCCGGAGTACCAGCGGGTTGCTGTGCCCACCTACCTGGAACGGCTCGGCAGCCGATATGACGGCATGTACAAGTGCGTTTTCTACCGAGACTTGACTTTGCTTGACTTTAGCCTATTCCTTACTTTGTAATTTTCGTGGTTTGTGCAGCCCGGCTGGCCGCGGTATTCCCGACATCGCTGCGCAGGCGCGCAGAATATATATCGTCCAAAACAACAGGGGTTATGTCGTGTCCGGCACAAGCTGCGCGACACCGGTGCGCCTTCCCTCCTTTGGATCGAGCGCCCAGCCGACCACTAATGTACAGGTCGTGGCGGGCATAATCTCGCTGCTTAACGACTACCTACTTTCCGTAGGTAGGTCTCCGCTCGGCTTCCTCAATCCCTGGCTGTACGGCGTCGGCCTCCCCGGCATCAACGATATCATATCGGGGTCTAACCCAGGCTGCGACACTGACGGATTCTCGGCTGCCGTTGGATGGGATCCTGTTCGTCCCACGAGACTGTCTATTCATTTTCAAGGTTGGCTGATTTTGGCCCGGCAGGTGACGGGTCTCGGGACGCCGGATTTTTTGAACCTGCTTGCCTCACTTGATTCCTAATACCCCACTGGAACCCAAACCTTGATCCCACCTTGCTTGCAAAAGCCCCTTGAAGAGAACTAAACCTTTCTGTAGCCTCGACAATACATTGTATATACTTCAATTGATAGATGTTCATGTTTCCCTTTCCCATTGAATTATAATATTTGAAGGTCGACCAAAGGCGGCCTGAATTTTCAATAGAATAAGAGCAAATGACCGAACAACAGCGATACAGGAGTACCACTCACAAACCACATGCATGTCACAAACCGATTTGAGATGCCAGGAAATAGATGTGCAGTTTTCACATCAATCCCTTGACCTGTGCGACAGCCAGGCTGAATCACGGAACCTTAAGGAACAGCCGGACAACTCTCCACTGGCAACTAGGGCGGACGTGGGCCCGGGATAGCGAACGACTCCTCCGGGTCGCAACGAATTTCGAATTCGGTCCATCATAGGCATCACCTGCTGGCATAAGTACCCCGCGTATATAGTCCTATATCCCCGGCCTGCTTTATCACATCACCGAGGAAACAATGGTCCGAGGTTATGGGCCTGTGGGCCTTTCACTTATCCTGTTCCAGTTCAATCGGACAAATTGGGTTCATCTCGCATCCCATTCATCATTGATAGTATCTGTTGGGTTAAGTCACTCTCATGTATATATTTATATTTCATGCTACGGATAGGAGGTACGGGTGAATCGCTCATGGATGACGGCGGTATCTAGGCCTGTCTGTGATCGATGCTGACTGGAGGGCTATCCCACAGGGAGTCTATCGGAACTGAGAAGCAACATTTGTTCGTTCGTTGATAGTACTTCGCTGAGCGGGTCCCTATGCCGAGTCCGATGAATACTACAAAACACCAGCGAGGGAAGGCGTCCCGTGGTCGCCGAGACTATTGTAGCCAGGAAGCGGATGAATGACGATCCACACGAAACGCCGAACGACAGCATATAAGTTAGAACAACTCGGATATGATCGAGAGGCTGAACAACCTTCGATTTCTCTGTGGGTCGCTCCTTGCCCGGCCGGTGGGACGCAAAAAAGATGGACCAGGGTGCGAGCGCGAACAGATACTGGACGGAAAGGAAGCTGTCACTAAGTGCTTCACGATCGGGGACGAGAAGTTCACCCGTGGGTTGCGCGGGAGCGAGTCAATGAAGGGCTGGTTGGATGCGGAGGCCTCGTCACCCGTCCCTTAGCTGTTACTGGGAGCGAATTTTTGGACCCGTCGTGTTTAGTGAATAGGTAGCGACATGTGGGATGGGTACATCTGTTCCTTAAAGACTATCGCCTGTAGTTATTTACCAGCATCTTATACCCCGCTTTCCGAACCACAGTTCGCAGCCAAGATTGGGTTTATGGGTCCCTTGCTGTTATGAATATGGGGCCTCCGAGACGAAACGGTATTGCCACGTGAAGAACCCCTACCACAAGACGAGCCCAGAGCACTGCAGTTAGAACCCGACTTCTCTAATCGTGCCTACGCGTTCTCCAGGAGTCGTATTTGCGAACAAGTGCCATCTGGCCGAGATGGCCGAAAACAGAATGGGAAGGGGCGGGGAAAACTCACTTGCTAGGGTGACTTAGAGCATCATAGGATTTTGTGTCCATTTAGTGCGATCAGTACGCGAAGTCGTCGCATATAGGCCTATGGACCACGCCCCATGCCCCATAGCGGTGGTAGCACGGACACGGACGATCAATGTGCTCTCAGAACGACGGATAAAAGAGGTCACTCAGCGGTGTCCAAACCTCACGTGCGTGCGTGTACACCCGTGTTAGGAGGTAGGGGAAGAAGAGCGATTCAGATATCAAAAGCCGTAGCGGAATCATTTTTACATGGTGGCGGCGGATCGAAAGAGTCACTCACTCGCGCGGTCGTCCGCACCTCGCATTGTCAGTCGTATCCTTCTGGTACTCCCTATCAGACCACACATTCTCGCCTCCGCCCTGCCTATTCGAGTAGGGAAGTTTACGCCAAAAACGCACCTGCCCTGACCACGACTCCTGCCATCACCCGTCGACCATCGTTCGCTCCGTATGTAGACCCTCCCCGTACGCCATGCTCTCGAAGATGACTTGCCGCCACACGGATATTGTAAACTCTGCGGCTTCCTCATCAAGGACCTTGGTAAGTAACCATGTTAGTTCAGCACGGGCTCGGACGACACATTTCGCGCGTACGGGTTCCAGACCCTCTACGAGTTTGGCAGGGCTCTTGTGATCTTTGAGATGTTCAATGACGTACATCACAACGTCGTCGTCGTCGAGCTCGCCAAGATATTTGACCATTAACTTCTTGACGAGCGGCTCTAGCTTGCGATCGATCAATTGCTAGCGTATCCAAAGATCAACAAAAGGAAGATCGGGTGTCAAGTGAGACACACCTCAGTGACCGCATCCCACCTGACCTTGGACTTGAACAACGTGTCTCGCTCTTTCGGCACCGATGCCTTTATGTGCTCCAGGCGCTCCTTTGCCTTCTCACTATCGTTCGCCGCGCTGAAGTCCAGTAACTGGAGAGGAACCTTGCGCTTGCGCGTTGCCTCTTCCTCCTCCTCTTCAACGCCGAACACGGCCGGCGCGGGTGCCTTCTCCTTCCCGCCCCCTGCATCCGCCTTTGGCGCAGCTGGCGCGAGCGAGACATTAAGTCGGACAGGTGCGCCGTCGTCGAGAAGCATGCCGGCCTTGCGCTGCTCCTCCGCGAGAGCCTGCAGTTCGTCCATCTGCCGCGCAAGGAATGCCTCGCTCTCGCGGCGCAGGTTCTCCGCCTCGCGCGCTTCGTAGGCGCGCATCTCATTGTCGGCAGCCTCCTCAGCAACAAGGCGTCGAGAACGCTGCGCACGCCAACGTACGCGGTCTGTGTAGAAGACCTCGTCCGACTCGTCGTCGTCCCAGATGTCGAGTCGCGCACGCATCTCTGTGCGATCACGTTCTTCGGCCTCGCGTGTGGCGCGCTCACGGGCGATGGCACGTTCGAGGGCTTGAAGGCGGTTACGCTCCCGGGGCTCGTACCGACGTTCCCGCTAAAAAAATTCATGAGATGGACGCAGGAACAAAGTTCGTTGCACTGCGTACGTCTCTGAACGAGTTCTCTTCATCGCGTCTCCTAGCCTCCTTTCGATCCTGCTCCAGCTCCTCGTCCGTTTTTGCAGTTTTGCCAGGAACCTGTCGTTCGTCGTCGCGCTCCCGACTCCCCGCCTTGACGAATCCGACCGGCTTTGAAAAACCCTGTTGAGGGTCGGTCCCAAGGGCCCCGGGCTCACGAGCGTCAGCACTCCCTTGGGCTTTCCCCCACTCGCGGACCTTGGGGCCGCTTGGGGAAGCCTGCGTGCTGAGGTTAGGTACGGCTGCACGGACATCGCGTAACTTTTCGCGCTCGCGCTTTGCCGCTCGCTCACGGAATTGCGCAATTTCTGAGATGACGAGCCCGCGTTGAGTTTCTGGTAGGTCGGCTTCCTGAAGATCGTGTAGGTGGGGTGGAATCACGTAGCGTTCTTTGTCCAACAGGCCATTATTCGCGGCTTCTTGGGAGATGCGGTTGATGTCATGGATGAGTTTAGATACGTGGATCTTGGCTGTTTGCAATGCTTCTTCGTCCGCCTAATATAATTCCAGCAGGTCAGAGGGATAAATGACTAGGCAATAGGAACACGCTGCAGCCCCTCCGCTGGTACATACGGCACCGACAGGGGCAGACGCATGTATGCACCGGATGGGCTGCAACATGGGTTCGTCAGGTTAGACTCGTAGTGACGACGCACATTTGTTTGCATTCGTTGAGCTTGATAAGCATCGAGGAAGACTTTGGTCTTTTCGTCGGCTTTAACCTAGGTAACCCATGGACATGGATATTAAGGGAAAGATGCAATAGAGACGCACCAACAACTTTTTGTTCACGCAGCCGTCCTCCAAGGCAGGTAGCTCAACATTATTTAAAAGAGCCATTGCTCGCAGCGCACCGTCCGGATCCTCAAATTCGGCAAATCCAAAGCCTTGAGGTTTATTGGCAGGTGTGATTAACCGCTTGAACGACCTGACTTTTCCACAGGCCTGAATACTGCCGTGAGTGAACTGAGAAGACAGTGACGAAGGGAATGCTCACAGAAAGGAGGTCATTGAGGAAATTGTCGGTGATGCCACCTGATATTGAGCCGATGAAAAGGGATATCTGCTTTTGAGATTGTGGTGGCACAAAGCCCTGAACATGCATTTGCTGCTGCTGTGCAAGAGCCGACATTGAGGGGCCTTGCCCGTACGATGGCAGGGGAGGACGCAGACCAAGTCCTAGCCGATTGGGCTGCATAATTGCTGCTCTTGACTGACTGCTTGAGACCTGCCCGTCGAATTCGTAAACCAAATAGACGATGTCGAAAATATGCACTCCTTGGAGGCAAAGTTACCTTTTTAACCCGAACTGAGCGAGGTGTGTGATGTATGCGAGATTTTGGCCAAGTTCAAGTTGACCCCAAGTCACAAGGAGGAAGGCACACTTTGAACGCCCACAAGCACGACAACCCGAGATACACGTAAACCCACTCATGTATATGGCAATATGGCCGAGCGGTCTAAGGCGCTGGAATCAGGCTTACCTAATCCAGTCCGAAAGGGCGTGGGTTCGAATCCCACTGTTGTCATCTTTTTATCCTTAGGCTTGCCTTTCCACACGCCTTGGACAAGGATCTGTCCTACAATTTTGCTTATCTGCCAAGGTCCTTGCCTATAGAGAGAACTGATTATTGGCGTAATTCTGGCACCTGAGGTGACGAATATTCTCCGAGTCTTCCCGCGCAGACTCATAATTGGGGCCCCGGGCCGTGACTTTCATTGTACAGCAACTGCCAGGTTGCCACTGACACGCTTCTCTGCCATCATGTATCATGCATCATGCATCATGAGTCATGATTTTCAACAAAGCGAGGACCCCCCACAGCTAGCGGGCGCGACGAACCACAAGTCGAATTACAGTACTGTAACTGTCACACTCTTCACGACAAGGTATTGCCGCCGAGGAAGCACGTCGGTGCCATAGTGACCCTTGAATTGGTGTTTCGCCGCAAATCAGGTAGCCATTGCGTGCGTCGACCGATGGCCTGGGTAATGAAATGCCAAGGCGACATCAGGCCAGTCTGGAGAAGTACCAGCGCCCTCCTGTGCAGGGACCATAACGACCCTAAAACGGTGTGTGGATCGTGTGGTCATCTATTCTACTGTATATTGTGTATTTGGCGCCTGAGTGGAGCATGTGCATGTGGTGCAATCCGTTGCGATGTGCAGCCCGAGCACACAGTAAGACACAATTAGGTCTTGATCCCGTTCCACATTTCGGAGTCATTTCGATGTCGTGTCAACAGCAATCAGCGAAATGGAATTGAGACACAGTAAAGCCCTGGCCCCTGGGAACCCCAAACTTGACTCCACTTCATATGTATTGTTGTACGTATACGTATGTCTCGTTTAGCGCCGCGACGTGAAGCTCACTTGACATTGTATTCTCAAGGTCTTCGTGTATGCTAACTTACTGTGGGCCACGACCTCGGCCAAGTACAGCCGCAGTCATGGTTGCTAAATCCAAATAAGGAATGTCCTCGCTTATGGTTGTTAGGTTAATCTGAAAAACCCAGTCTTGACGTTCCATTCCAAGTTGCCACACCGCACTAACTTAGCACTGATTGGTCTTTGAATCCGGCGTCGAAGCCTCCGGATGGAGCTGACGCTACACGCAAAATGGCATCCCTTCAGCACATGCCCTATGGCTCCTGAAGTCCACGTATAAAACTGCTTTGCACATCCAGGGATGCGATCTAAAAACCCCGCGCGTGTCTCCCTGTCCAAGTCTGAGCTGGTTGGAGCTCTCTCTCACCGATGTACCTCTCCACTGCCTTTGTTCTCACCGCTTTGTCCTCTCTTGTTGGGGCGATCCCAATTTTTGGTACCAGTCACGGTGTCCGCGTGGCCATTTCGAAGCGCTCTTGGCTATGTGATAGCGATGGTATAGTCAAAAAGACTGAGCTCCGGCATCAAATTCACAATATGCTGGAGTACGTGTCACGTTGTAGATCATAAGCCGAACACGATGTCGTAACCCCCGGCATTCACCTCTAGAAAGATTCAAGGAGGGTTTACGAGGTACCAAGAGAACATCGGCGAAGCCCACCCTTTGGCCTCTTCCCTCTCCTTTAAACGCCCAGTCAAGCGTGCGGGCGGTCACGGTGGTGACCCCCTCACTGATGCTAACTCTACGCTATGGTATGGTGAGATATCCGTGGGGACCCCTTCCAAGACATTCGCTGGTCAGCACAAACGATTCGGTACTATGGATGCAAACTTAAACTCCTACAGTCGACTTCGACACCGGGAGTAGTGACTTGTTCCTCCCTGGGGCCAACTGCGGTCCATCATGCTCTGGCCATAAGATTTACAACGTCAGCGAAAGCTCTACGGCAAAGGACCTCAACAAAAAGTTCGAATTGACGTACGGCGATAACTCGACCGTCAGCGGGGAGCAATATACGGATACCGTCTCAATTGTTGGCCTGACAGTACGCCTCCTCTTTCAATACGTCGCTGGCTTGAGCCACGTCTGACGTCTCTCAGGCAAATGGGCAAACCCTTGGCGCAGCGGAAGCGTATTCCACCGGGTTCCAAAGTGACCGCTTCGCCGCAGATGGTCTACTCGGAATGGGCTTCCAGTCTCTTTCCGTTTACAATGCAGCTCCACTCTTCCAGTCACTCATTGCTCAGGGTAAAGTCGATCAGCGAGTCTTCAGCTTCTACTTGGCGAAACAAGGCTCCGAGCTCTACATCGGTGGTACGAATCCCAGTCATTACTCCGGCAACTTCACTTACGTTCCTGTTACTACGGAGGTAGGATAGAAGTGCCTCTGTCCTGCGTGCCTTCCGTCGAGCTGACTTGCGTTTCCGTGTCCAGGGTTACTGGCAAGTCAATTTTGACGGCGTCTGGGTAAATGGCACCCAGGTCAAGCAGAGTGCCTCGGCAATTGTGGACACGGGCACCACTCTAATCCTTGGTGAAACGGACGGCATCAATGCTCTTTTCGCCAAGATCCCTGGCTCCCGTCAGGTCGATAACGGCCTTTATACCAGTCTGTTCTCCCATGTTCCTCACCCCTGTCAGTGGAATCCTTAACCCATTTTCAGTTCCATGTGACTTTAACACCTCAATTTCGGTCGGATTTGGCGGAAAGGAGTTCTCTGTGGACCCAAAGACATTTAACCTTGGGTACTATGACTCAAGTTCTACGGACTGTGTCGCTGGTGCAGCATCAGACGACTCTCTTCTCGGCAGTGAGATTGTCCGCGCAATCCCTTTGTATGTGCTAACTAGAAATGTCTTGCGATTACAGAGTTCTGGATCATTGGTGACGTTTTCCTGCAAAATGTGTACACAGCGTTTGATGTTGGCAACGGTCAAGTCGGGTTTGCCGACTTGCATAGCTGACTGGGCTTGAGAGTTCTCCGACTTACCACACCCACACTCTTCTATTGTTATTAAAGTAGTAAAAGTACTTCGTCGCTCGTTTGCAATTGATACCCGCCGTTCTTTTGAGTGGGAGGGTGGGAAAAACATACCTTTCTTGACAAAGATGAAAAATCATACATTAAGTTGGATCACTCACAGGCTATCGAGTGAACGAAACAGCGACATGAGCCTTCACCTCCCTGCTACCACACTCGACCTCATCGAAACCGGATCCGAGTCGGGGAGTGAGCCAGCTGAAAACGAGGAAGTTTGGAGCGACTGGGTCTCCGACTCCGCAGATGCGAGACAGTGCAAGTCTTTGTTCGAAAACAAGCTTCTTGCGTCCGCAGTCGAGGCATTAGATTATGACAAGAGAACTCACGGATTCGATCTGAACTCGTTTTGCGAAGAGAAAGGTTCTCGGATGCTCCTCACCTGCTCTCATGAAGCCCCTAACACAGAGTGTTTTACGACAGCGCTCGACTTCCATGATCGTGTTCGCCTCATAAACTACATTAGGAAGGAGGTATGGGCGCCGTCTCATTGCTTTCGTTGGGATTTCACGATGGCATCTAGAAACCTCCAGCATCGAGTCTTCAAGCACTCAGCGGGAAGGAGCCATTCTTCTCATCCGATGATTATCTGCTACCTGTGATAGAAGACGACCCTCTCCTTTGTGAGTCCTGTGCAGGCCAAGCTCATCCCTGTTAATTCTGTGCCAGTAAACTCCCTGGATAGTTGGTCCGATAGCGAGGACGGATCCAAGGTCGTGGCCCCTTCTGACCTCATCTCTGCCACGAGAAGAATTGCTGCACTCGAAACGAAATTAGCCACGGCAAAGGAGGAGCTGGCTGAATATCGGTCGATGGTTAGCCAGCGTGTGGATATAGCCCTCATTAGAGAGGCGATCGATGCCCCTGGCGAGCCTGTCCCAGGCTCGAGTAGAAGCGACGACGACTCGCATTACTTTGATAGTTATGGGGTAAATGGTAGGTCCACCCGAATCCCTATCACCCACCATCCGAGTGTGAATTCTCTCTTCTCAGATATTCACGCGGTGATGATCCAAGACAGAGTTAGAACCTCTTCTTACGCGTCTTTTATCATGACCAGTGCCGCACTTTTTCAAGATGCGGTCGTGTTGGATGTTGGATGTGGAACAGGAATTTTATCTCTCTTTGCTGCTCGTGCCGGCGCAAAGCGTGTAATCGCCGTCGATGCCAGCGACATTGCGCTTAAAGCCAGGAGAATTGTCGAAGCTAATGGTTACGGAGATGTCATAACGTCTGTCGTCCTTTTCTGTAGTTTTCCAATCTAACCTGCGCAGTGTAATCCAGGACAAGGTGGAGCATATATCTCTTCCAGATGACATCACGCAAGTCGATGTGATCATTTCCGAATGGATGGGCTATGCCTTGCTCTACGAGTCGATGCTCGACTCTGTACTCTTTGCACGAGATCGCTTCCTTAAACCCGGTGGGGTTATGGCTCCGAGCCAGTGTAGAATGATGCTCTGTCTGAGCGAGGCGAGTGGCATCTATAAGGAGAGAGTTGGCTTTTGGAACGATATATATGGTGCGTCAGTCAATCGCAACTGGTCTTCACGCTGATATATCATGACAGGTTTTGATCTGTCGGTGATGGGGAAGGACGTTTTCAACGACGCTGTTGTGGATATCGTAGGACCCGACACAGTGATGAGCGAGCCGTATATGCTCAAGGTGCGATTACCATTTCCCTGCATTGTCTCGCGCTCATGTACTTGTAGGATATATATCTCGGGGATGTCACGACAAAACGACTGGAGTTTAGCGCACCTTTTACGCTCGTCTCAACTGCCGCGCGACGTACTAAAATCCACGCGCTCGTGCTTTACTTCGACACCTTTTTCGAAACTACCGGGTCTCCGATCTCCTCGGATACGGTTGTACATGTGACGCGCGATGGAAACGAGCTCGCGGAGGTATGGCCAGTCGGCCGCAGGCTCAGCGTACCCCGGCGACAGAGCGTGAAAAGCCGGCAGGGGATAGTAAGTTTCAGCACGGGACCTCGCAGTGCGCCGACACATTGGAAGCATACAATTTTCTTGTTCCGTGAACCTATCGTGGTCATTGAAGGTACTGCAAAGTCTTGTTTGGAAGCTAGGTGTGCTTACGCTTGAACGATCCGTACTAGGAACGACTGTGACAGGGACATTCCACTGTCGAAAGAGCGAAACGAACTCGAGAGAGCTTGATGTTGAGGTACACTACGCGGTCAAACCGGACGCCAGCTCGGAGTCGGGGAGTGAAACACCGGCAGATGTAGTCGTGCAGATCTATAAGGTACGATAGTATGTGGACTTGTAAGCTGTAATCCAGGGTATGCGGAACCGGTGTGAAGGGTTTTTTTTCCCGCGGTGGGCAGTTTAACATTTTTCTTGCGCAGTTTTGACCCTTGTCATCATCGTGTCGTGAGCGCAAAGCATCTTACGGCAATTTCCTTCCTTTCGGTCGTGGTTGCGCGCTAAGCGCGCAGCTCTGTGCGTACTCTGAACAAATATGCCTGTGCAGAGGGGACGCCCGCAGTAGTAGGTGGGTTATGGGCATGAACTCTTTGTAATGCAAGTATGGGCCATTCTCTTCTCTCCCTCCAATCGCAGTTTGATGATGCATGGTACTCCGTTTTCAGCTAAATTTACAACCCAAAAGCGTATATGTGGTCACGGGCATCCCGGATGGATGAGTTGCTACTGGCGCCCAATAAAACAGGTCACATAGGGACATGACCTCAAGGATTATCGGCTCTGAACCTCGGGCCTTGTCTTGAGGCCCGCAGCAGCCCAAATGGGAACCAACTACAGATTTGTTTTGAGGCAGGGGCCCAGGACACAGCCCGCAGCGTTTCCAGTGTCAACATCAGTATGATACACTCAGTGGAGGTGTGGTCCCTTTCGCGCCCGAACCTATGCCTCTGGGCACATGTCGTAGGTCGCCTGTGGGATAGATCTTGTGTAAGAGTGACTTTGCGCGCTCACGCCACCAATATGTCCACGCGATTCCCCAACACTTTAATCCCTTTATCTCTTTCCATCTGCGAGAATGTGACCTTCTCAATCGTTAAAAGGACGAAGCAACTCCCAATCTCCCCACCCCCAATTCTCGACATCCTTGGTAAAAGATGGAAGTATCTGACCCGATGGCTTCAACCATTTCCCTATTATCTACCGATACGACATCGTCTTCGTTTGATCCCAAAAAGAAGGACAGGGTCAAGCGGCCGCCCCCACAGAAGGATTACGCCACCGCGTTCTCCACGCTGCAGGGCAGGTATGGCCTAGCTGATGCCTCCACCACGTCCGTGCCACCTCCACTCTCCTCGAAGAAACCGGCCACGCCCCAATATCCACCCACTCCTGCCAACCCCGCTGGGTCTACGCCATCCTCATCCGCCATCGCACCCCTTCCTGCGAAACAACAGAGGGGAGAGAAAGCAAAGACCCGCTCCTCACCTCTTGCCCTCAGGCTACTCCGGGCTAGATACCGTTCTGGTGACTCGCCCGTGCCACCCTCGCCTCTATCATCATCTGCTTCCTCCGATGGCGAAGGGTCAGGAAGGAGGGGGGACAAGAAAACCGGGAAGGCTGATGTTGCGACGACATCGCAGACCATTGACGAAGCCTAATTATTCAAGCCAACCTAACGAAGTGGTAGGATTGCGCCTATGCACGCTTTTCGAGACATGATCAGACCGCTGACTGTGTCGACGAAGTTCCACAGGGATGCATGACCCGATGATGGAGGCAGTGCTACCCCACTCGTCGGGAAAAACACCCTCACCGCATTAATATCATAACCTTCAAGTTTGCGGCCCTGTCTTATTTTTCCTGACTTTCCCCTCACCGGAGATTCAGAATTCCTTTTTCATGTGATGTAGTGCGACTGCACTTCTTTCTCCGTTGCGTATGGTGTATTCTCTTCCCCAACATGGAGTTTTGTGTAATGCTCCTTGCCGTATCAGCCGCCAGTTCCCAAAGAAAGAACAAATGTTTCATGCCCGTGGTTCGATGTAATATATCTGCAGAACGTTCTGAGCGAATACGGTTAGAGCTCCCACCACCACGACCATAATGTGGGAATGCAGGAATGACTCGACTGCCCAGAATATACCTGGCGATGAATCAATGCGCGCCAGGAGAAACAAGCCACAACAGCTGCACCCTTCTCTTGCAATCCTCGATCTAACGACTAGGGTTACGGCAGCCAACACTGGTCTAACTCTACCGGTGAGTTTAAACTGGGTAGGAGGAAGTCCGTCCTTTCCCGCATCCTGACTCGGAATACATCTGGGTAAAGACGCCATCCAAACTGGACAAGGGGTGGGCGTCCCTTCACTTTTCTGTCCTAGTAAATACTATAGATAGCTCAAGTTTAGAAACAACCAATCCAAGACATAGCCCCTGCTCCAAGACATCGAAATTCTGACGTCACATCAGCCGAGTGGCCCAAGTCTATCGGAAAAACTTATCGCGACGTCAATTCTGCACTATGGAGCTAAGACAATTTAGAACCAGGTGACTTGGAATATGATTAGTATGGCAACTATGCGAGAATTTCAGAACACTGGTGCAGTACTGTGGGATCTGTACATGGAACAGCCTCAGCGATATGTGGGTTTAAAAATACTCCCGCCTAGGTCGTTCACTAGAAAATACGGCGGATTAGGGCGAACGAGCACTGGGCCTTCACTCTAAGAACCATCTGGACGCGCGGATATATAACCTGAATTGAGTTTTCATAACAAAGGGTAATGTTCAAAGTTTGGAGGCTTGCCGGCAAAGGATTGGCCCGGGGAACTTCTTGGGGAACTTGTTCAGACGTCTCAAAGATACGAGGCTTCAACGTTTCAACGAGGACACGCGACGCGATCTCGATCACGCGTCACGCGTACCCGGGCCGGACCTGAGCGCTTCGAGTCATTTGCCTGCCCGTGGCTCCGACATTGAAGCGGTTCCTGGGTCCTAAATACGGTCGCCGATACTGGTACCGACGGCACACCCACCGTTTGGCTGCACTTCTGTATGGCGTTTGCTGGCCCCTGGCCGCTGATGAACTACGATCTGTCAATACAGTTGAACCCCTCTTATCCCATACCCCCTCCGTGGATTGTCCCTGCTATGGGTTATGGGGGATCATGGGTTAGGGGAAATTGACGTAATAAAACGACGATAGACATGTCGTTGTACAGCAGAGCTTCACGGTCATAGCGCCGGATATCGTCACCATGCTGCAGTTGCAGCCGACATGCTCGCCCTCTGCCGTGTGCTGAGCGCAGACGACACCGATCCGACGCTGACGCCACTCTGCCATCGGCCCATCTCGCACTCCCAGCGCTCCGCAGCGGCCTGCGCCATCTGCTGATGTGCTTCGACACCGAAGGTACTGGCATCGGGACCTGCAAGCACGGATGGGGGCGGGGGCTACCACTGCCTCCCATTTGCGAACGACATGGCGCAGGGCGTGGTGCGACTCACGATGGTCACGACTGTGGAAGGCTATCGCGCGCTCTGGTGGTCCATCGTGCTGTCCCGGAAGGTGCTGCTGCTCGCAGCAAAATTGAATTAAGGGCGCTTTGTATGGGTGGACGAGTACTAGTAACGCTTGGAATAACTAGTCTGAGTCGGTACTACTGTACTACAGATTCTATAAAAATCGGTTAATACTATGCTCTTGGCCTCGTCTACTATGCGGAGTCGTCTGGAAACTGCACCCAAGATTGTCTCGTGCAAGTGGGTCGTTCCAGGTAATCATCAATGGTTGATGTGGCCTGGAGAGAAAATCACTTCGGGTTGGACAGGGCTTAACCGGGCAATCCTGACATATGGAGAATAGTTTTGGGACAGCAATAACTTGAAGATTCGTTTGAAATTTCCGAGTTGTTTGAGACTTGGAGGCAACGTAAAGTTGAACTTGGCCACCATTCCCCACCATTCCGAGTCCAAAGACATTGTTATTGGTGTTTGGCACTAAACTAGACTCATTAGACTAATCTGCGACACTAACCCAATACATAACACTATGGGTTTTTGCCAGTGAAGGGCTATGGGGTATGGAGTTTGACGGACATATGGGTTATGGTATGCAAATCCCCGCCCACCAACTTGGTGGACTCACTTTTCTATGGGGTACCGGGGGTTATGGGTTATCCGCCCTATGGGATAAGAGAGGTTCAACTGTAGCTAGGTACGATGCCATTTGCGCAGCCCGATTCTGGTTACTAACCTGTGTCACGGCACTGCGGCGGAAAACAACAGGAAATGAGCATCGCCGCAGAGGTCCCAGTGCCCACCTGAGTCATTCTGACTAACTTGCGCAGCGAGTCACAGAACCTTGTGGGAATCCCGCTTTCCTGAATGCTTAAAAACGCACAGGAGAATGGGGTCTAATGCATCACTAAATCTCGTATCGAAAAAGCCTTCCAATGTCTAGCGTTTCCAAATCATCTTCTCCCTCCGAGTCTACTTCTCGTCGTGGCCTCTTGTCCAAAATGTTCCAGAAGCCCACTTCAACTCAAACACATCCCTACACCCATCCCAGCACTTCGGGGAGCGACTCCGGTATGTGTCCTTGAGCCTGCTGTGGGCTTTTCGATGACCTGACTCCAAAATTCAGAGAGTACGCTATTCAGTCCACCGAGTCGGAGCGCAACAAAGAAGGACGGGCGGCGCGATCCTGACGCCGTTTTTGGCGCTCTCGCCTCCACATACGGCTGGGGTGCACATGTTCCCGCCCTTCCTTCGGAGCCGGCGGCCGCTGGCAAAACGCCCGCTACCAAACGGTCCAAGCCTGCCACGGCACAGAAAGACGTTGCCGCACCGGCTCCCTCCACTTCTCACCAACCCCTCCCACGGCAACTGACCCAAGCTCAGCGCGAGCAAGCGATCGTTGACCTCTCATCGAGGTACGGCTACGCTTCGCCTTTGGCCGGCGGTCGTTGGAACATGTAGGCCTTCCTGGGTGGTTCGCGCCTGTAATTGCTCAGCTTCGTCCTCGTTGTGATCAATGAGGGACGTTTTACAATATCAGCACACTACCATATGTGATAATTTCGGGACTATAGTACTGTACGTATGGCCAGAAGTTTCGATCTGCCGTAAAAATAGCCTTCGCAATAACGATAACTCCCTTACGTAGTACTTGTTTTGACACTACCCATGTGCCAATCCTCAGTAACCTTTTGTGCTCCCAAATTATAGAAAACCTAATAGGTTAGATAATACAGAACCACCAAGAAAAAGGAATGTTGGTCCAGAAATGGCCATATGATTGACTACTATAGCTCCAAGAAAGGGACGTGTTCAAGGACGCAGTGGGTCGCGTTTCTACTTCTCCACACCTAACCAAATCTTGAGAGAATCACAAAACCTCGTCGGATTGACGACTTGGTGTATTAGATCACCATGCCCGTCTAGGACAATTCCGACGCATGACACCATGGTGATGGTGACCGATGACCAAGAGTGTAAGTTACCCGAAATGTGTGAGTCACATCAGCAGGAAAATAACTTCCCTTGGTTATTCCCACGGACCTGCTCTTTCAAAGATTTTGACCTTCGGGAACTTGCTTTAATGGACGACCAGCTAATTTAAATAGACAAAACTTTAGCTATACAAGTAAGCTACCAAGTGGTCACTTCAAAACCATTATCGGATTGCACTGGACAGTGCGATGAAGGGATCAGTGAAAAATGACATATCAGCTATAATTAGGTCCCTGTCATCAAGGTGGTTTCCCAATTGGGAGAGGCACCTGACCCATGAATATTTGCATGAATGACTGTAGGACTTGATATAACAAGCAAGAACCAGAACAACGGTGCGCGTCAAGGGCAGACCACGAATCGAGTATTCCGATCAGCAATGATTGGCTGGAATCATGGCATTGGCCATTCACTGCAACCGGCAAGGTTCATCCTTGCCTTTAATGTACGGTACGGCAAGCGGTACAGTGCGTCTTCTGTTTGGTTGTTTCTCACAAAATTTCCACATCACTCCAGAAGCATGTCATGAGACCATACCGTACTCAACCTCCGTTGTATCATATGGAACACAGTCTATATAAGCCAGCAAGCCTGGGTATTATCCCAACAACAATCACTCACTCTTCCCCCCCGTGGCAATCGTCATGTCTGACGTCCCATTCACTCCTCTGCTTATTAACGGCGAGCGTCGCCCTGCAAGCACAGGTGCGACTTTCGAGGTCCGCAACCCTCATACAGGTGTGCTCGCTTCGATCTCTGCAGCTGCGTCCTCGGACGATTGCCGAGCTGCCATCGAGGCCGCTCAGCGAGCGTTCCCCGCGTGGGAAGACACCCCATCCAATACGCGTCGGCGGATTCTGCTTCGTGCCTTAGCTACACTGGAGTCCGAGGAGTGGCAGAAGAAAGTTTCCGCTCCGCTGCGCGCCGAGGTGGCCATGCCAGAGTCGCATGTTCTCTTTAATCTCCGCAGTGCACCTGCCCCTCTCGCAGACTTCGCATGTTTGGCGAATGAGTTGAGAGGCGAAACGCTTCCCAGCGTTATCCCCGGGGGACAGGTATTCGTCCAGCGGCGTGCACTTGGGGTAGTGTGCGTGCTCCCTAGCTGCTCGTCATTGCCCCTCCATGCCTCCACGGCGCTGACCAGAACTGCAGATACTCGGTGGTACCGTGGAATGCTCCGCTTCCGCTAATGATAATTTCTGTGGCGCTTCCACTTATTTGTGGCAACACAGTCGTGGTTCGCCCCTCGGAAATCTGCCCACACTCCTCCTCCTTCATTGTAGACGCTCTGCACGATGTGCGTAAACCTACTTGAGCGTGGGGTAGGTACAAGGCTGATTCTAGTTCCAGGCTGGGCTTCCCGCGGGGGTTCTTAACTTTTTACCAATGTCCGTGGGGGACACACCTTCGCTCACCTCGGAGATAATTGCCCATCCGGCAGTCAGAAAGATCGCTGTGCGTACCCTGAACCCTCTCTGCGATACTTTCTGATGTGTGCGTTCGACAAGTTCACTGGGAGCGACCGTGTCGGGAGGGTCCTCGCCGGTGAGGCCGCCAAGCATCTTAAGTCGTGTGTCTTCGAGCTCGGTGGAAAGGCACCCGCGGTGGTGCGTGTGACCGCCACTGCCTTATTGCTCGCGGCACTGACACCGGGCTGGTGCGTGTTGTAGGTGCTTGCGGACGCAGACATTGAGCAAGCTTCGAGGGCCATCGTATCGGGTGCACTCCAATTCTCCGGTCAGATCTGTATGTCCACCGAGCGGGTGATCGTACAGCGTCCGGTGCTAGAACCACTTGTCGCTGCGATCAAGCGAAACATCGATACCCTCATCGTCGGGGATCCCGAGCACGCCCACCTCTCGTCACTCTTCACAGACCGCAGCGCAGATAACATCATCGCAATGCTGAAGGGGGCCAAGGAGGCTGGGGCTGAAGTGCTTCTTGGCGACCTGGAGAAAGCGGGACCCGCGCTACTGAAGCCCCACGTCCTCATCGGAGTCAAAACAGAGACACAGCTCTGGCAGCGCGAGACGTTTGGTCCCGTACTGGTCGTGGCCGTCGTCGATACCATCGATGAGGCTGTCGAACTTGCGAACGCGACGGAATACTCATTGGCGGCTGCCGTCTGGACGAATGATCTGTACAATGCGATGAGCGTGTCGAGGCGCCTTCATTCCGGTTTGTGGTTCTGCTTACTCATTCGGTCGCACAGGACTAGACTGGGGTCGTTTTTCCTAGGCTCTGTGAGCATCAACGGCTCGACGATTCACCTCGAGGGCGCGATCGGACTTTCAGGCCTGGGGTGCGTTGTGATTCACGGATATTTCCAGCTTTCTCACTTATTTTCAGGGGTTCGAGCGGCTATGGCAGATTCAATGTCGATAACTTCACGGATAAACGTGTGATCACACTACACCCACCAAAATCCAATTACCCACTGGGATTGTGATGAAGCGATCAACGTGCGTGAGTGCAAACGCCTGAAATATTCCTCTGTCCTGAGAACCATGTTGCGTCCTCACAGAAGTACCCAACCGTTATGTATCTGTAAAACTCAATCGATCCGAACACGGTTGTGGACAGATTGGAAGAGAACTATAGTACTGTATAGGCAATATCGATTTTTCAATCTAAGTCGGATTGCATTTGCTTGCGAGTCCGAGTCCCGGGTCCTTTGATTGTTGGTCGAGTCATTGAGGGACAGGGCTCGACACCCCGCGCCTGCCAGTGGGATGTTGAATATCCCAGAACCATGCATCATGCCATGATGACAACGTGATTCAGATGCATCAACAAGGTTTTTCTTTGCGAGTCGTTGGTTGGCTCTAGTCGGGCCAAGTTCGGCGCAACGCTTGAAGCCTTGAGGGGGGAAAGAGGTGTACGGCACGGAACGCTAAAGAATGGGGGGAACCACAACTGTTCTTTAGGTGTATGTAAAACGGTGACACGTAGAATAGGAGAACAGTCTCCCCGGGTATTACTGTCAGTTGTAGCGAAAGTCTCGATGGTGTGGAAGGAAGCGCTTCTCGATCGGCGATGAAGGGTTTCTGTGGCCGCGAAGGGCGACATGACGCCAGACAAACTTGTGGACCTCATCGTTGATCACTGGGCATGGCGGGCGAGCAAAATGAATAACAATTACGGCTCTTCAGACCGGTTGAAAAAATGGGCAGAGGTGGCGGCAACAAGAAAGGAATGAACACGTGCTCACTCAAAGACAAATCCTTTGCACAATGCTCTAAGGCCCCGCTCGCACCTTACTCTGCCTCACTGGCTAATTATCTCAGATGGAGATAATTAGGCAGACAATCAAGATCAATTACTGTAATGGGAAGCTTGGCCGTCCCGACTTTCAAGGAAGCCGTAGACAGGAACTTGAAGGAGGTGAGATGGAATAGGAACGTTGGGGACGTGCAGTCGCATGACGACGATTCAGTGAGTGTACATGGGAATGTGATTGGCACGGTGCGATGTATGGATCGGCGTTCACACGAGAGTCAGACAAGCGTTTTCGAGAACAGCAGGGAAAGTGGATAGATAGATGGGTTAAAAAAGAAAGTCAATAGATGATTCCGGGACATGAGAGCCGAGGGGTTGTATACATGAAGGACAAGCTCACAGTAAGCCACAGGGCAAAGACAGGGTATAATAGACGTGCGGGGACAGTGGTTACAATAAATGCAGGCACAGTCGGACTATGATAGGTGGACCCAATCGACGAGACGCAATGCGAATAGTGGCGTTTGGTTGTGACCATTTTTCACTTATAGGCGTAGTCTGAATTGGGCACAATTTTCTTTCCACAAAAAGAAATCATAGTAATTAAAAATGAATTTATTTAAGGTAGGTTGTATTACCTTAACAAAACATCGATTCCGACGGGTCCGACGGGAAAGGAGGTTGTCCATTCGTCATATGACTCCTTCCCGATCCAGCCAACTTGATGCCACGAGGCCCAGCTGTTTGTTTATCTCTAGCCATGCGGCTATTAATACCACGTGTTCTTTTCGTGTTGTCCCGGCCACCGATCCAAGTCGTTCTTTCGCATCTTAGCGTCCAAATCATATACGCCTGCTCTGACGACAGGATTTTACAGTAACAAGGCGGGAAGCTCTGGGTTGAGGCATTTACTCCTTGACCATAGTTTCTCAGTTTCGCTTCCGACATGCCTGGAACACGAGTTACATAAAGTAGAACCATTACGCCCGTCGTGTCACTAATGGATATATTACAATAGTAGTAACGTATATAAGTACGCACGGTGGCCTTCTTCTGATGTCTCTACTAGGAACCAACCCCGATCCACACAATGGGAGGCAAACTTTCCGTTGGCAGGTCTGCCAGTCTGGCAGGCGACACTGTGGCGTTGCCTGGGTCGTGGTTTCCCCATTTCGACCTCTCACCCGACTATGTCTGGGAGCTTGCGACGACCCGCGGTGGTTTGGTTGTCGTACTGGGTCTCGCAATTATTCTAGTGGTTCGCTACTCGAGGAGCCCCTGGCGCCGGGTTCCTCCTGGTCCGCGGGGACTTCCTCTCATCGGAAATGCCCTTGGACTACTAGACAAGACCTGGTTATTTGGGAGAGAATGCAAGGAAAAATACGGTGCGCCCTGCTTTTTGTTACTACTGACATGGAGTTCACGAGCTCACGATGGTTCCATTGTTCCAGAGGATGTGATGTACTTAACTGCTCTCGGCCAACCTATCCTCGTCTTGAATAGCATCAAAGCAGCTGCAGAGCTCCTTGATCGCCGTGCAAGCATTTATTCTGATCGCCCTCGCATGATTATGGCCCAAGAAGTCCTTTCTGGTGGTCTTACATTTCCTTTTCTCGGCTATGATGAGTGAGTCTCGTAATTTTCTCGTACAAACCAGCGCTTGACTGCCTTTCCCGTAGCCGCTGGCGCCGGAGCCGGCGGGCAACCCACCAGTGCCTTTCAAAAACGGCAGTTCTTAGTTATCACAATATGCTACGTGAAGAAGCTGTAATCCTTACTTCCGCGTCGCTAGCGGATCCTGGTGCTTTAGAGAACCACTTCCAACGCGCCGCCACTTCCGCGATTATGTCCGTCCTTTACAGTTACCCCACTCTTGAAAACGAAGAGGATGAAACCGTGAAGGAGATTTACGCTTTCATCGAACGTATATCCATGGCGGCTGCTCCGGGAGCATATCTCGTCGACTTGTTCCCTTGGATGTTGTATATCCCTGAAAGGTCCGTCCTAATATCGATGCGGTATTTTTCTAGCTCAGTAATATGGCCCTGCCTCAGATTCGCCAGGTGGAAATACGAAGGAATCCGAGATTTCGCGCGATACAATACCTTGTTCGAGTCACTTCATAAACGTGTTGTCAGTAGCTTGGTAAGTGTAGATGCAAAGACGATTAGTCGATGTCATCTGACCCAGGAAATTTATAGTTTGAGGGTCTCGAACGGCCAAGTATAAGTGCATCGCTCTTCAAAGGCTCTAGCCGCAACCAGCTTTCTGGTCAAGAAATGGCTTGGCTCTCTGGGGCATTATTGTGTGTCCTTCCTTCATATTCTTGAGACTGCTCGCTCAACCTCCCTTTCTGACAGCGCCGCTGGCGCAGAGACGACATCCACGACGATGAAATGGTGGGGACTCGCAATGATTACGAACCCAGAAGTCCAGAGGCGTGCACACAATGAGCTGGACGCCGTCGTCGGCCGCTCGCGCATCCCGACATTTTCGGATGCCCCAAACCTTCCGTATATACAAGCGATGGCTAAAGAAGCCCTTCGATGGCGCCCTGCTCTCCCACTTTCGCTCCCACACTCCACGACAGAAGACGACTGGTACAATGGGATGTTTATCCCCAAGGGGACCTTATGCCTCGCGAATCTCTGGCAGTGTCACTGGGACCCATCTGCTTATGGTGACGATGCTGCACAATTCAGACCCGAACGATTCCTTGATGCGGATGGAAAGATCATGTCGGGTCCCCAGGCCGCGGAAACACACGAAGAAGGGCACGGCACATACGGCTTCGGGAAGCGCGCTTGCGTGGGGAAACACCTCGCTAACGACTCGCTCTTCATCTACATAGCCACGGTGCTCTGGGCATCGACCCTCGAACGGGCTCGTGATCAAGATGGAAATGAAGTGCCCCTTGATACAGATGGATTCGTGGATACTGGGACGATTGTGTACGCAATTCACCCCAATGCTGCGTCGAGCCCGACTGCTGACTTGTACCTCATAGAAAGCCGGCCCCATACGAATGCAAGATAACGCCTCGGTTTCCTGAGGTAGCTTCGATACTGGCAGCAGAGAGGGAGCTCCTGAAAAGCTCCTGAAAATATGAGTCTGGGACGATTACCAACCCGAAGCAGACCACGATACAGTTGTTTCTTAATGCAGAGCTTCATAGTCGCACGATTCTCCACGTAGATGAATTACAGTAGTCACTTTCCATTGTTGTCGAGATTGTTGTACTGTAATCCTGTAGACCCACTGACTGTTTTTGCATTTAAAGACCATAAAAACGTGGTGACCAACACGACCACTGGCACCCAAAACGTGAAAACTATTCCGATTCCAGTGTGAGCTGAATGTTTTTTCACAGTTTTTTTTCTTGTATGACGACTCTTGAATGGGCACGGTCTTGTGTATCCCACTGTCCCGGAATAAACATGATTCAAAAAAAAAAGGACATAAAATTTAATTATAAAGAACGTCTAATTGCGGGTCTAATTTGCGTCGCCGAAATCGAAATCCGCCCCGAACCGATCTTGGTCGCTGACGAACAGACAGACATCACTTCATTCTTGTTCAACTGCCTTCGCCTTTGCATCCTCTATGGCGCTACGTTCGTTCGATCAAGGGATCGAGGTGCAATCTTTCGGGATGGCCGCATGCAGCATGCGCCAGGCATTCATTCATTACGAAAGCAGATGAACGTAAGGATGAGCGTGCGTTGTGATACATGAAAATGAAGACGTCCAAGCGGCCATCCCATGCCGTGTAATCTACATGTAATAATACTGGCTCTCACTGCCATGCGATCGGTGGGGTGGCGTCAAGTTAGTTGATCACACGCTTCAGGTCATGGCGAGCAGGGAAGACACCACAATATGTAATTGACGTCCTTGTTATCGGCTGACCTTAGCGAGGACTGGGTGAACTGACCTCGATAGCTAACTTAAGACCGCAACTGGAGTCGGTGGAAGAGTAACCTTGGAGCTTTTCATGGCACGTCACGGACGGTTGTCGTATCTAACTTCAACTTGTTATCTGCGGCTAACAAGGTTGCGGATTCTCGGTCTCAGTTAGAGAATACATGTCCCGACGCTGGCAAAAATTGATCGCATCGTGCTACTCAGGTCCTCGGAGTCATGGAAGTGGGCGCCATACGGTACGGTGGCCGCGGATCTCGACTGAACTCATGCACAGAACTCGTGCACAGAAGAAGACAAAGCACCACATCGCAGAAAGCAGTTATGGTGTACGCAAGCAAGACTCGAACTCGCCCCCAGCCTACACAAACGGCACTACAGTATAGGCACTCACGGCGAATTCGAAAGCCGAGCGGACTCGGAGCCTGCCCTCCATCAGAGAGGAACACGTCTCCATCCACGAGCCATGGCTGGAGCGGGTTCTAGTGGTATCAGGAGACACGTTTCCAATGTCCGCTCAACACGAAGCTGGCTGTTCGGTTAGAGAGTTGACACGTTGACGCGTTGACGGTCCGACGGACGTCATCATGATGAGCATGAGTCCCCGAGCTGCCGAGCTCTCCGCCGAGGCGCCGGGATACCCGCTTCACGGCTGGGTGCATCGGAACATTCCACGCAGAAGTTACGAAAAAAATATATGCAAAGTTCGTATGTGACGGATGGATATGTCTACGATCGGGTTCACATTTGCGTTACAGTAAAGTGTCTTAAACGGGATAAAGCAAGGACAAGTTCGCGACGAGGTTGAGTGGGTCGGTGCGATAGTTGTCATCACCGACGACGATAGGGAAGAGTGCCTCGTCTTGGAAGATGATCACCTTTGGCTTCACTGGGTTCCACTGTGGCCAAGGGACTCCGAGACCTTTCTTTCCGTTAGGGTCGAGGCTGTTGGTGAATCGGATGACATAGTCCTTCAGGTCCCCACGTGGTCCAAACGCTGCGACGATGTCTAACGCGTGGGCCTAGAAGGGAGACATTAGCTACACCGGGCGTGGGAGCCAAGGAAGTGCACCGACGGCCCCAATGAAAGGTATGTTCTTTCCACGCTTATGAACTGTGAAGAACAGAGTTAGGCAGCGGGCCCGACCCTCACGTCGCAGAATAAGTAACGTACTGAATCCCCATGACTTTTGCTTGTTGGCCCTGTGATTCAAGAGGAGCCGTCGTGGGCCGTGGAACACGAAATCGCCCTGAATAGCGGCCGTACGCTTGAATTGTGGGCCTGGTCATCGCGTGAGCACCAACCAATTTTGATAGTGGGCATCAGTGGACAATACTGAGTGCATTCTTGATTCCGGTGTCGAAAGGGACACCCAGCCCTCTGGTCATTCGGATAGTACTTGAGAAGGAGGTCGACCTGGCTATCCTTGACCGTAGGCATCATGTACAGTTTCAAGTAGTCCTTCATTTGGGCCGAGGTTCTAAGAGGGAGATAAGACCAGACAGATGTGAACCAACCGGCATGGTTCCTGCTTACGAAATGTTTATCGTAGCGATTGAGAAAAGGGAGCCCTCATCATCACAGTTTCCTGAGGTGCGGGTCAACTCCGGTAACATGATACGGCGCATCGAACACACCCGTTATCATAGGTACGTTCGATACATGGCCGCGCAGGACGGAATATTGTGGAGGTTCTGTCACGAAGACGCCATCGACACGGGGCATCCACGCCAGAATGAGTCCCTAAGAAGCTATGAAGCACCCAACCACACAGCGACGACACAGCACAAACACTTGCCTGATATGCAAAGAAGTTCGGCGACTCATCCATAGCTCTCTTGAACGTGGTATATGGAACCTTGCGAAGACACCTGAGGGTGTCCGACGAGCCGCCACAACCGGTCTTTTGAACCATGAAGTCGTAGTACGGTTGCCCGTTCTCGATGTCACCGACGGGGATGGGTCCGCCAGACTGCATAATCGCGCCGCGGAACAGCCCATCTTGATTTCCTTTGTTCGCGAGCATGTGCAGAGACACTGAGATGGCACCCGCGCTTTCTCCCCAGCTGCGCCCCATGTGAGCCGACGGAGCACAGCAAAAGACGAGGTGTTTGTTGCTCACATAGTCACTTTCGAAGGATCGCCACCGAATTCTGTGATGTAGGTCTGCACCCACTTCAAGGCCAGGCGTTCTGCATACTACGTGAGTGGAACACACTGGGCCAGGACGTTGTCTACTCAACGATCTTGGAGGCCGAGGTTCCCGACCTTCGCTGCTTTGACCTCTTTTCCAGGCATGAAACCGAGTGCTGCGAGGACGAAAGATCACGGCTAGAAGTAACTGGGAGAAGGTAATTTATCATACCGGAAAGGCTTGAAAAAAAAGGACTGTATCAGAGGTCGTTGTCTCTTTGGGAACATGGGGACCCACCGGTAATTCATGCTAACGAAAATGACTGGCTGGTCGAGATCAATAGACCGAGAGACAATAGAACTGCCATTGTATCTGTGGAGCCAAAGCTCAAGATGGGGTTTCAAGCTCAGCAAAAGTAGACAAACATGTTGGGGGAACCAATTTGGAAGCCACCACCAAAAATCCACTGTGATGGTTATCCATGTAAACGATCATGGCAACTTGGAATTGTGAAGATACCTACAACGACGACGGGGAGCAGGGACTTAGATGTAGCGTAGGAGGGTTTTACAACGTTGACGGTCAGGCCTTGAGAATCATTCAGCTTCGCGGCGACTGGGAAAGACAGCAGGTTCCTTACAGTCCTCGTCTGAGGGGGACTTTGTATCGTATATTTGAGCCACTACCTGGTTGACTTCGTAGACTAGCTCAGAGTCCAGCCCGTTCGGAAGTTTCAGAAATTGCTGTGGGCAAGCCTTGCCATATTCTTGGACGTAATAGAGGCCTTCGTAGGGCGGAAAAGGTTCTGGTAGGCGCAACCGTCGTTCATTTGTCCTGTGGGCATGACGGTCTTTAAATACTGCGTTGGACGGTGAAGCAGGGTGCTCACGGCGGAAGTGCATAGGGGATACCCAAAAACGCGTCCGTGGCGGTGGCGGTGTCTCGGAAACCAACGAAAATTGCATCGTCGAGGTTGATCTGAGGCCCGTTAGAATCGATTGGGGGTACTGTTGACTCCGTCTCAAAGCTCGTTTGATCCGAGGTTAGGTAGGGATTGGCGTCTTGTGTTGTGAGTTGCACAATTGAAGAAGACAGAGCAGAGAGTGCCTGCGCAGCAAATAAGACCAAGACGCCATGTTTCGTTAGCATGGCTAGAGAACCACTGCTGGGCGACGTGGAGGACTGCACGAGAGGGGGATTATAAGTAGCACTCAGCCATCCTTGACAGAAGCATGAGGAATTCCTCCGAGTACAGAATTCGGCGTAACGTGGGTCGCAGATTGGAAGCCAATGCACTGCACGGAATGCAGGCATGTACAGAACAAATATCGCATTCAAGAATCCAGCAAGGGTTTCACAACACAGCGCGATACAAATCCGGGGCCCACGAGCTCGGATGAGGACTCAATCCATTCCACGTCGAGTCACATCGCAGGGGCTTGCATGTTGCTTAGCACCACACTTGCTGTATTTCGTACCTTTTATGCCGGCGCCAGGGAAGACCGGATCGTGTATATGTTGTGCCAATGTCCATAGCAAGTCAGAGATTCATGCGTCTTGGATCCGGCCAGTTCAAGAGGGTTATAGTATCAGCTTGCTGTCATACCGAGGACTGGTTGTAAAAATAGGAAAACTTCCATGAGTGTGCAGAAATACCGAATAGAAACTGTCAGGCCTTTGCATCTGTGCATTGACTTCCTGCACTGACTCGGAACCAACCCATACGCTTTTTGTCACAAAATCGGGAAAAGGGATTACTAGGCCTGACAACTCATAATCATTTCCCAACATCAAAATAAATCATAAACTCCTTCCCCAATTTTGGGACACTGGTTGCCTGCAGTTCAAGGCCGAACCTTCATCGAGCTTCATCACCCGAACGAACATGAATGAGCTGCCCGCAACACCTTCAGCCGACTTGTGCAGTTCGGGTGTCATGGTGGTGGGTGGGAAAAGAGCCCATTACGTAAATATATTGGCGCCAGAAAGAAATGGGTCAAACGTCTGCGTCTGCCTCCCTTTGAAAGCAAATAATGATCATAACAATACAGTGTATATGCTGAAGTATTTACGATGTGTGTCCTTGTGAAACATGGAATCCAGAAGCTCGATCGTTTTGCCGCCAGGGAGATAGGGTGTGCTCTATAGACACGTCCTGAAACGTCGGGACGGGGACAGAGCGAGTCATGCCGATACAGGGAAGCGATGGACACACACGGGCATCGCATTGCGTATGGACGCTCACTAGTCGTCCTCGACATCCAGATCGCCCTCGATCCCCAGGCCCTCGCCCGCATCCACGTACTCCATCTCGGTGGGGTCGTGCTCCCACAGCGGGGCGTCCGCGTCTGGGTCGTCGTGGGTCCCAGTGGGGGTCTCGTCGACGATCTCGAGGAGCGGCTGGGGGGCGTCCGACGAGGTCGGGGGCGGCGCGGCGAGGGAGGAGCGCACGATGTCCAGCACCTCTTCCATGCAGTTCCCCAGTCTGTCTTCCAGCTCCTCGACGATCTTCGAGGGGATATGAGCTGAGGGAAGGAATGGAAGAGTACCACGCACGACGTAGAGCTCGACGGGCTCGACGGGAGTAAGGTTGACGACCTGTAGTTTCTCGGCTTTGGTCAGGCCGTATGGGGCGAGGCTCTTTGTGAGGCGCTCGATGCCCTCGGCGGTCTGCACGCGGGTGGGCTGATAGTCTGCAGTGAGGTACTGGATGGCCTGCGTAGACGACGTGTGTTGGGAGCGTTCTGGTAAAAGAACTACAAGGCTCACTTCGACCTCGATTGTGCGTAGATTTTCAGATACCGAGAGTGGTGGATTGGGGCTGGGTAGAACAGGATGGCCAGTTGCGGCTGCAGCGTCGTCTTCCTCCTTTTTGAGACGTTGAGCGGTGCGTGTGCGTGCAATATGGTCAGCCTCGAGTTCCTTGAGGAGATGGAGGACCTCATAGTTGGACAAGAGAGCAGCAGTGTTGTTCAAGACCTTGGGTGGCTGACTGAGCTGCATAATGACGAAAAAGGGAATCAAAGGGGCATCAAACCTCTTCACTCAACTCAACGCAACGACACGACTTTTTTCTCAGACAAAATATCTCAGAATTCTGAAAAATGAATCGACCTGGTGATTATTCTCGCTTTTATTATCTTTAAAGTCTTATCACTAATCCCAGGTCAACCCCCTCAACGACCACCAAGTCTCGGTCCCACTCCTGGCATCGGTGGTCCCTTCAGAGGCCCGTATCCCACATATGGCCTTCCTCCCAGAAGCATCGTTCCTACTTATCCTACGCAAAGCCTGCAAAATCACAGAGCAACACAGAATCTCGTCCCACAACCCACCCCCGGCGGTTTCGTCCAGCCGCGTACCCCAGGCGGTTTTTCCTTTGGCGGCGCGAATCCCCAACAACAGCAACAGCAATCGCAACCCCAGCCATCTCATCCACAGCTACCCCTCCCCCCCCATCAGCAACAGCAGCCACCCACAAGTGCGCACCTGAGCTTATCCCATCTCCAGAGTGCCACGCCTAGTTTAGGTGGAGGTACTGGCAACGGAGGCGGCACGGCGCTATCGGTATCGTCCACCAGCGAACTCGGTCTTGACCCGAACGATTTCCCGGCCCTCGGTGCCACCCCTTCCACCGCGACATCGACGAGCAATCCTACCCCCGCGACGAGCTATGCGTCCCAGGCAGGCACAGGCGTTCCACCGTCAGGCAGCACGGGCGCAACATCAGGCTCCGCCTTGCCTCGCGACTTTACAGCAGATGACTTTCCCGCGCTCGGTGGTGGGCCTACTCCAGCGCAACAGTCTTCACAGCAGCAACACCAGCCCTCACAGGGACAACAACATACCCAACCAACATCACACGACAGTCACCCTCCGGGATTAGGCGGCCTGGGGAATCAGCAACAACAACCCGGTTTATTGAATCTCGGTCCTCGAGCGCTCCAGAGTCTCCAATCAGAAACGGACAAGCAGCGGGTGCGTGACCAATATCCCCACGCTGTGACGTGGCTGAGCTCATCACCGTATCAATCAATGTAGCATAATATGAAGCTGAACGCAGCGGCACAGGCGGCATGGAACCAACCGAGCGCAACTCCTTCACAGGGTCTGGCACAATCGTATCAGAATGGCACGCAGCAGCAGCAGTCATTACACGCGCCGCCGGGCGTCCCACCACCTGCATCGTTCTCACAACAGCCTTCACAACAAGGTCAAGGTCAAGCGCCGGCACAAGGCACGCCGTTTGTAGGGAACGGGAACGCGCCTGGAAACGGTGCAGCAGCGACAGGCAATGGCGGAAACGCGGTAGGCGCGGACGCACAAGGACAATCTGCGCCGACATCCGTCGCGCCTGTCCCCCAGACACCCGCCCAGCAGGTGCTCATGTCCGCAGCGGATCGCTGGGGCCTGCTCGGTTTACTCGCGATGATCAAGAACGCGGATCCGGACCAGGCGTTATTATCTGTTGGTACCGACCTCGGTACGATGGGACTGGACATGCAACAGCAGGGGTGCGCCGCTCGCTTTTCTCCTTCTCCTTCCTCGCTGACTGGCCTCGCAGGAACCTATATTCGACGTTCATCACGCCATGGGCCGATTCGAGCGCCGCGCATACAGTCGAGCCCGATTACCACCTACCCGGATGCTACAATGTCCAGCCGCCGGCGCCGGGTCCCGGAAAAGCCGCCGCGTTCAGTGACGAGACGCTGTTCTTCATGTTCTATTCGTCGCCGCGTGATGCGCTGCAGGAGATTGCCTCGCAGGAGCTGTAAGCAGCCCTCCTCTCCCAGACAGCCTTGGCGGCGGAGTGTTTACTGACCCGGGCAGGTACAACCGGAACTGGCGGTACCACAAGGAGTTGCGGATCTGGCTGACGAAGGAGTCGGGCACGGCGCCGTCGCAGAAGGTGCCCGGCGGGGAGCAGGGCACGTACACGTTCTGGGACCCAGACAACTGGGCCAAGGAACGCAAGGAGATGGTCGTGCTCTACGCGGACCTGGAGGAGAAGACACTCACTACACCCGCGCCCGCACCGCCGCCCACTGCGACGTCTGTGGCGGCGGCGGCGTTCACGCCGGGGAGCGTGCAACAGGGCCCGCCTCAGCTACAGCAGATGCAGATGGGGCAGATGGGACAGATGGTGCAGCCGCAGGTACGCGGGGCGTTTCAGGGCGTGAGCATGGCTGCGATGTGAGGGAAGAGACGGACACGAGACATCTCACCATATTTTTCGTGCTTCCTTTTTTTTCTGGCGCTGTTGGGAGAGGAAGAGGGAGCGCCCTTTCGGAAACTCACCACCCTCTAAGAGTCGTTTTCTATTTACTTTTCCCCCACCACAGGGCGCTGTATCACTAGTTTGTTCTCAACTCCCCCCATCGCAATGAACACGATAATTTTTTATTTTTATTTTTTCGTTAAAAGCCACGTGATCCCACTTCTAAGGGCTCCTTATCGTCCCAAACTAACTCTCGAGTCCACCGTCGGGACCCGAATCAACACCGATAGCAATAATGAGCGCGACGGATCTAGGTGTGGGCGCTCTGCCCGCGCTCAATAGCGAGGGCCACGTCGCGCACTGCAGGAGGTGCCTGGACGGGCTGCCTGCGAGCCTCGTCGAGATGGACGCTTCCAGGTATGTTGTGCGGGCAATGTACCTCCGCCTCAACCCACACGTTTTTGTTTCAGAATGGCGATCGCGTTTTATTGTCTGGGCACGCTGGATCTCACGGGTAGCGCGGAGCGCAAGATATCGACTACGGATCGCGAGAACTGGACCGAGTGGATCTGGGCGCAATACGTCGGTAAGCCGCTTCGCTTCGCTACAGCAGCGCTTTATCGCCTCACACCGCGAGTCAGGAGGCGGCTTTCGCTCTGGTCCGTGCGTGGAGTCGTCTGACCAGGTACGCGTGCGCTTTTTTTTTTTTTTAAATTTATGCCCATGACCACGGCGGCCAGCCATCCACAGACGGGCCCCATCTGATCATGACGTACTGCGCGCTGCTCGCGCTCGCGGTCCTGCGGGACGACTATGCGACGCTGGACCGCCCAGCGCTCGCGCGCATGGTGGGCGCGTGCCAGGATACGGACGGGGGGTGCGTGTATCGCGACATATAGCTTGCACGTCTCAATACTTCCTCCACAGATTCGCGACGACGCCCGGCGCGGGCGACGCTGATCTGCGCATGACGTACTGCGCCTTTGTCGTCTGCGCGCTGCTCGACGACTGGTCCTGCATCGACCTCGCCCGCGCCCTCTCCTACATCCACCGCTGTCGTGTGCGCCCTCCCCTCCTCCCTATACCTTCTGTGCTGATGGACGATGAAAAAAGTCGTACGAGGGCGGGTATGGGCAGACGCCGCGCGGAGAGTCGCTCGGCGGGCCGACGTACTGCGCACTCGCGGCGCTGCACCTCGTGCCCGCGGAGCACGCACGCACCCCCCGCGCGCGGCTGCAGCCTGTCGAGTGGCGCGCGACGGTGCGCTGGTTGCTGCAGACGCAAATGCAGACGCAGTCCGGGGGCGGCTTTGCGGGGCGCACGAACAAGCCGCCAGATGCGTGCTATGGGTTCTGGTGCGGCGCGGCTCTTTCCGTACGTTCGCGTCGCGTCCCCTCTCTCGCGCGCCCGCATTGATCGTGTTGCAACAGATCCTCGGCGCGGGCGATTTGCTCGATGCGCACGCGCTCGGCGCGTTTCTCGCGCGGTGTCAGTACAAGTTTGGCGGGATCAGCAAAGCGCCCGGAGAACACCCAGGTAAAAAGCAAGTTTTCTTCGAATGCCCTTTTACTTATACTTCAACAGACCCATATCACACGTATCTGTCGATCGCCGCGGCGGCGATTGTCTCGCCGGACCCGAAGTGGGAGCTCCAGCCACTAGACCCACTGATCAATGCGACGCACGACACCGCGAGGTGGGCAAGGACGCACGTGCGCGTTACGGCACCGGAGAGCTGAAAACGGTCGATGGGGGGTCTACGGCTATCGGGCTATCTCGGGGCTAAGCTATGATGTCATTTGTTAGGGCTAAAGATATAAGAGCGTCCGCAGGTTACTAGTTTCCTATACACCCATCACATTATATTAATGGCAACAAAGCAGACCTTTGTCGTGTGGGGACCATACCAGACCGATACCGAAATGCTCTCGCGCCGTGCAGCCGCCCGCACGGAGCACCTCGCTGGCCTCAAGCAGCTTGGCACTCAAGGCTTCTTGAGTGCGTGGTGTGACTTTTTTTGATGGGAACACCAGTCACCCACTCCGCTCGACAATAGAGCTGGGAGGGCCGACGTCCGATCCAGAATCGGGGGAGGCGACAGGGAGCATGCTTATCTACGAGGCGGAGAGCGCCGCCGCCGTGCGTGGCTTCCTGGAGAAAGACCCATACTGGACCGGAAACGTCGTGCGTGCCCTCTTTCACCCCCACTACGTAGCTTACGGCGTTGCTTTGCAACAAGTGGGATAAAGAAAAGCTCGAGATCAGATCGATCACCCTTACTATCCAGTGAAAAATTCCTTTACAGTAGCAGTAGCCCGTTACAACAGTTGTGGTTAGCTTTCCCGCTTCGAGGGGCCGCCCCAGCTGAAGAGATAAAAATATCATTGAGGTAGTACCCGAGTCTCATCGTCACCCCCTGGCGCGCCTATCCGAGTTGATGATAAACGTTGATCGCCCGGGTTTGTTGCATTGCCAGTGGACCAACCCTCGCGCTACCCCAATCCTATTATGTGCGACTCGGATCCGCGTTCTCGAATGCCCGAATACTTCATTGTCTGAAGCAGATGATACTAATGGCAGTCTCGGATTAGGCTAGGGTTTGCAGATGGACTGAATTCGAATCGTCGGCGATTCGACTCATCCGTTTTGTCTTCCTTGTAGTAGGCTATTCTCATCAGATTTATCGTAATCGGCCACTCTCGAAGTGCGATACAGTATATGATGCAAGATATGATGTGGCATATCTCGTATATATACACTAAAATTGGTCGTACCCTATAAGTGCCAAAATATGCGCCAACCTCCCAGTTGTTCTTGGCCTCACACAGCCATGGAAATTTGAAATGAATTTTTTTTTGTGTGTGCGGCCTGCTTGCGATCCGACCAGAGTCACTACATTCACCAGTTCGCCTGCTCGCCCATGCTTCGTCTCCCCAGATTCCTACTAGTAGCAGCCCCCATGACTTTGCCTCACCCCATGCACTTTTCTGCGTACAATATCCCCTCCTATATAGTGCTATAACCCCCCGGAGCCGTATGGGACCTGCTAGGCGGGGTTCATTGTGCCTTCTCCTTTCTCCCTTCACCCTCTTTTTCTCTTTTAATATGGTGCTGCCCCTTTCGCACCTCTGCCTTAGCTCCAGGCTGGTTTGTTATTTTGGACTTTTTGTTCTGGAGGACTGGGGTACCGTTCTGTAGGTTATCGGCCGGTTATCTGCTGTCCCCTAGACAGGTGTCGCCAAGGGTGTCGCGGTTATAATAAAAATAAAAATGTTGAGTGTCCCGAGCGAAGCGAATTATTGCGGTGAGAGTAGCCCGTATCACATGGGTACGGGCTTGGGTACGGGCACTACAGTTGATTTGTGCACTGGCAGTGCACACACTTTTGAGCCACCACACACGGCGCCGGCCAATCCATCACTGTACTGCAGTCTGCACTGCAAGTGGGCGACCAACTCCTTGGTAATGAATTACCCACATCATCCTTGGTAAGACAGAGTGGACTAAAGCACGGAATTATTCGGTCCAGCCTCCAGATGGTGGTACGCCTCTAGGCGGTGGTAAAGCACGAGTAAGGGATGTCGGTGACCGTTGGACACCCTTCGGATTCACAACGCTTTGTGAAGCACCAATTCGCCCAGGCCCCGCCATTAGGGGCTTCAAATGCTTCGAAGCTTTTTTTGGATCCAAAGCTTTGAGCTCTTCGATGTCTTCCGTCGGGGTCCATCATTCCCCGTTATTGGTTGAACGACGCGCCCTCTGCCGTATTGTGGGTGGAAACTTTATGTGTTTTGTCACATGTAGCAACCCCACGGTCCCGCCCGAGTTGCGTCCTCGTGGTAGATCTCGCGTCATATTCCGTAGTAACGGGCAAGCATTACCGTTTAGTGTATACTATACAACTTCTGATGCTGAAGTGCGTCTTAGACTACCACACATCCTTAAGTTACCACTTCCTCCTGTTCAGGTCCCTGGCTTCTGGCGATCGACACGATGGCGCCGTAGTCTTACACACATTCCCTCGTCTGTCGGTTTCTTTTTTGATCCATTTCTTCTGTCGGCTTCCTCTGATGTCCGACTCCGATATTCCTGTGAACGTAAGGCGCTTCCGCTCGGTAACTGTAGCATCGCGCAGATAGACTTGCTTCATCGCACTAGTCCTAAATAGGTGAACCATGAATCGCAGGTCCTCACTTTGACCTCTGTGTGGTGAAGTGAGCTGACTTCCGCACTTAAGAGAGCCGTCTGAACTAGCCAGTATTCTACAACCACCCCACTTCCTCCGAAACTCAAACGATCCCTATCATTGTCACATCTCTCATGGCCAACGAATGGTCTTCCCCTCACGCGCGGAATCATGTATGCAGTTCTGTGCATAGATGTAAAACAGCCGTTCACTGTCATCACGTTGCTATTGCCCACAGGTCTCGTCTGCTGTAGTTGGCCAGGACCCTGCCATTCTACTAAACATACCCAGTGTCCAATACGGCGTGAATGCTGTCACCGAGCCTTGCGCCTGTGCTGAGTGCACAGGCCATACACCCAACAGACCGCCAACCTGGTACACCGCAGATCGCCAGGATTGGGACTCAAGGCCATCAGGCGTGAGCACAATCAGTCTCGAGGACATTAGTCTGATGTCCTTTTTTTTTTTGAACCATCATCTGATGACTCCATTGAAGGACACCTATATCAATCAAGGCCAAGGCATCAGTGCCCCCACTGGAGCACCTCTCACCGCTCCTGTCCTAGCGCAGATGCATTTCGCTGCTCCAGTACGAGCTCACCTTTTCCTTCCCTTATATTTGGTTCACGTGGTTCGGCAGGGAGTCCAAGAACAGGCCAACCCTGCTCTTTCGCAGGCGACTGCGGGCACTCCCCAAACTTTGGCTGTTGTACAGCCCCATCAAAATCCCGCCATCGGAATATCAGCGGCAGAAGGCCTTAGACGCCTTGCGGACCGTTATATCAACAACCCGGCTTCACTCGTTAGCGTGGTCCGCCTGGAACCTGGTCCCTCTGGTGGATTCCAGGTTGTGATCATACTTGGAATGGCTGACCTTCTGTGAAGCTGCCATCGATTCTTCTTCTGTGTCCAAGTTTCACTAGCTAACCCACCGCAACATGAGCCATAAAATAAGGACGTTTAAAACCATACCACTGGATGGTTTAGGGTAGGCTGTTCACCATTGCTTATGATGGGTTCTCTTTGGATTTTTATGTCATTGTTTTGTGCCGAGCTACGGCGGAGCTAGTACTACTTTTTCTGTCCTGTGAAGTGATAAACCAATCTCTATGATAAGTGCATTGCCATACAGTCAATGGAGACGTACATGGCTCACCCGGAGGCTGAAGGGCCCGCATGCAGTACCTCTCCCCTACGGCTGCCGTTAGACTCTCCGCCGCGGCCGCACGCAGTACCTCTGACACGCAGAAACCTAATGAGACTGATGCAAACAATGGGGCACGAGGTAGAGGGATTAGTTCGGCGTGTACGCAGCAGAAGAGGAAGAGTGTTAGTAGGGTATGAGAGCATCCAGGTGCTACGAGCCTTCTCTGTTTACACCTCATCCTCCCGCTGCTCCCTCCTGTCCAACTGAACGCTAAAAACTTCCACCTGAACGGTATCTAGCATTGGACAGGAGGGAACTTGAACAGCGGGGGGGACCACTGGCAGGTGTAAGCTCCAAATTCCAAAACATTTACAACACAAACAGCACGAACGCGTGGGTGTGGCGGGTTAATAATAGCGATGACTAAAGCCCTGAGGGATGTCGCAGCGGCGCTGCGAAGGACGAATATAGTGCAGATTTCGAGCTGGCCGACTGAGCAGGACCTTGCTACGCGCTATTTGGGTTGATGAGGCTGAGCTGGTGTCTAATTCTGGGCAGTGCAGTACTCGGAGAACGAGCGGGCCGGGGGTCCAACTGAATATCGGGTCGTTTCTTCTGCATCCGAGATCCGGTTCTCAGGCGTCGGCAGCTCTGTTATACCAATTGACCGAGATGACCGAACTGACCGAATTGACCGAATGGGTGCACGTGACCGAACAAGACCGAGCAAGACTGAGTTGACCGAGCGGCAAAGGCTGCGTGTACGGGTGCGGGGTGGATGCTCTGCGCGAAGGGGGAGCCCGTCATCGTAGAGGCCAATTAATTATCATTGAGGTAGCGAATGGGAGTGTAGGTGACAGAAAAAAATGAGAAAAGACCCAAAAGAGAAGAAACCTAGTCGTCGGTATCACGCAGGCCTTCGCGGGGCACGAACTGTCGAATATGGGTCCGCGGCAATTGTAGACACATCAGCATTGAAGGGCTAGAGCCGCGCGCGAGTGCGGCAAAGTCGGGAATGGAAACAGGATTGGTTGGTCGCAGGTGGTCGGACATAATCGCGCACGCTTCGGCGCGGCGCAAAACTTCGTATATGTGACCACCGGGGTCGGGAACATGTCTCGTTGGAGTTTCTAACGCCGCGCGCAAGTGCGGCACACTGGAGAACGCGAGGGAAGAACTACACTGGGCCCTGAAGCCTGAGAGAAGTCTGTATTCTGATTTGGAGTGTATATATGGTAATTACATGGGCTATAGTATACCAGGGAAAGTGGGGAATGGGTGTATTAGATAACAGGGGAAATGGGAATGCTAAAACGCAAAGGAAGAGTCCAGAGTGAGAGAGGAACCGAGCAGGCGACAAAGGGCGCGGGAAAAGTGGTGCTTAGAAAGCGATCAAGAAACCCTGGGTCGAGAAGCGCGGGAACACCCTTCCTTCCCTGAGGAGGCTGTTTTGGACGCTCGAAAACCCTTGGAATGACCGATTTTTCCCTCAGGCGGCCTACGACTATGACGGCCTCAACCCCCTACGTTATCATGTGCACCGTGGCGGCGGCGGCGCAATGACTCAGTGCTCGGGATTGTAATCGCAGGCACGGTTGTTGCTCGACGAAAGGCGAAGAGCATTTTCCAATTACTGGTCTGCAAGCCCATGCGTGGCAAGCGCCACAAAGCACCCACCACAGTACTACTACTTCAACATAGCGCCATTTGCCGATGTGCCACGCAAGGAAGCGGCGACGGGTTGTTTGTGAGGTTTAAGGCCTTGCAGTTGGTGGTAAAGGTCCCGCGATAGTGTAGCGGGGAGGGTCAGTACACGTGGGGCATCACTCCTCCCTAGTTAGCGACTGGTCAATCTGACCGCGGTGGGGATCTTTGAGCTATCGGCTTGATAGTTGCTCAGTTGCGGCAATGGAACCTGACGTATTTATGAGTGCGGTTCATCTGGGTGAATAGCCTTCGGGGTAGAAGGCGTGTAGATATGGAAGTAGCCTTCTGCCAGTGGGAACGGTAGAGGGAGCAGTGGTTGATGATGTGATCAAGAGTTTGCCAGTCTCCGCCGCAGGAGAAGTTCTGGTCGAAGGCGGTATTGTCCGGACGGAAGCGGGCAGCGTGCTGGGCGTGGAAGGCGTGCCAATGTCCGATTGTAGTGGGAGTGTGTTGGGAGTACCCGCCCTTTATGGCGGCCCTCATGTGGGTAGTGCGGTCTGTCGGGGGTTAGCCCATGGAAGCAATGCCTGCAGGGCCACAAAGTCCGGCGTCCCGAAACCCGTTACCTACCGAGTCAAAATTCAGCCGACGTAGAAAACGAAGAAATAGAAGCTTCGCGGGACGAACAGGATCCCATCCATAGACAGCGGAGAAACCGTCAGTACCGCAGCCGGGATTAGACCCGGATGCGATATCGTTAAAACCTGCGGCGCCTAGGCCGTACAGCCAGGGATTGAGGAAACCTAGTGGGCTCTTACCCGTTGAAAGCAAGTAGTCGTTAAGCAGTGAGATTATCCCTGCCACGGTCTGTACACTTGTGATCAACTAGGTGCTCGAGGCAGAGTGGAGGGAGGTAGGAAGACGCACTGGTACTGCGCCGCTTGTGCCGTCCGCTGTAAAGGCATCGCTGCCTATGATAATATGGAGATTGACCGCCTGAGCGGCGAGATCGGGGATGCCACGGCCGGTCGGGCTACACAACGCACGGAAATTACAAAGCATGAACAGGTCAGGTCAGGCCACGGTAGAAAACGCACTTGTAAAGGCCGTCATGCTTGCTACCGAGCTGCTCCAGGAAGGTGGGTACATCATACTCCTGATATTTCGGCCGCGGAAAATGATTAGAGAAGCCGCCCCCAGAGAACTTCGCCGCTACCTCGGGGTTAGCGGTCGTGCCGCCCACGCTAGTTACATAGGGACCTGCAAAACCGTGAGCGACCTGTGTTCGTGACGGAGTTCCGCCTCCAAGGAGAAATAAGACGATACATACAGGATGCAGGGAAATCGGGGACAAACTGGACTCTTCCGGAGCCGTCATTGGCGATGCAGTCGCCTTGACCTACGCCATCGTTGCCACTCGCGACGAGGACGCTGGTGCCACGCGAGCCGAGTTCTGAGAATAGGTCGCACAGTTTCTTCGCATACTCCAGCGGGATATCTGTCTCGAAGGCGCCATACGAAATGAGGATCGTCTGCGGGACGTGCTCCTGGCGGAGCACATAGTTGATCCACTCCAGGAATGGGTCGCCCGGGGTGTCAGGGTCAGGGTCCGGCGCCATTACTCCGCCGGTGCTGTAGAAGATGAGGGGGGTCGGGTATGCTATGGCCTGCGCGTACTGCATGTTTAGGTTCGCCTCCATCCCGGGGTTGCTCGGGTCGTTCCCACCGCCGTTGATCTGCTCGACCCTGAACGTCGCATCTTCCGCATCTGTGCGATATTCTCTCATGAACGTCGTCAAATCAGTTGGGTTCGGATAATCCCCCATGAAGCCCGCAATCGCGAGCACATTCTGGTCCGTTGCGACCGGCACATAGGCAGCCGTCCTGTACAGCGAGCGCAGTTCCGATGGTGTAACTCCGTGATCATCGCGACTCCGCAGCACCGTCCTCGACGCCATATCCCTTGTTGCCTCGGGGGAGCGCCTCCGTCGGGTCTGCCGTCGAGTGCGCATGGAGGCAAAACACGTCGTGGGAACGACGGTTTGCACGTGTGCGTGCAGCACCGCGGGGAGTGCATAACTGACCGTGCGGAGAATCATGGTGTCATTTGTCCCCGTGGGTCGGTAGAGCTGGTACGATGCCCCAAGTAGTTCATTGGCCTGAGACACGGGCACGCCGGTCAGCGTCAGCCAGCTGCCACCGTGTGTCATTGAGATGGTTGAGGATGGTACACCGTGGTGCTCAAGCCAGGAATTGATGAGCTCGAGGGATTCTGTGAGCGGCGCGACGAGATGAGCGACCTGTTCCTTCGAGAGGTGTGCACCATATCTACAACAGAGCAGCGGCACTGTAAGTACGTCATGATCGTGTGTGGAGGGGTATTGGAGAGGACGTGCTTTGGACTCTTGGGGTCGCTGACCTCGTAGAGAGCATCAACCAAAGCATTCTCGTGGTTAGGCTTGAGCGCAAAGTGGAGGTCGATGGTGGTGCCAGCAGAGGGGTGACCGAGGGACTCCCAATTTGGTGGGACGGCACCCCAAGTGTGCTTGACGCGTAGGTCATCCCAAAGTGGTACGAGAGGCTTTGCGATATTGGCGAGGGGCACGACGGCGAGAACAGAGATGACAGAGAGCTGGTGGTAGCGCATGATTTGAGGGTCACCGGGTTATGAAATGCAGGGAGCGCGCAACAGAACACTGAGACATGGAGAGCAGAGGTTTTAACGGGCGTCTCATTGTCGGGTGGAGATGAGACTCCGCGGCCGTCGGTTGAGACTAATAAATTTTATGCGTAGACCTTGGCGTAGACTGAGCGGACTGGGTGACTGAGCCTCTAGAGTATTTTCCGGAAAGGCATGTGAGCTCGGGGAGCAATTCCAAGGATACAACGTCGCTAGAGCGCGATGCGGGTCACAGCCATTGTTCCGGTTCTTGCTTTGTCCAGCATGATGATAATGCTTGTCTACCGGTCTCTCTCCAGGCTGATTACAAATTTCGGGTACAGCCGCGCGACTCACGAGATTCGCGACTCACGAGATTCCTACGTAGAAAGTCACCCGCTGCTTTAGTAGGGGCAACTTGGATGGCGGTCTGGGGCTCGCGATGGTGGCATCGTGCACTGACACGGTAGTTTAGGCGTAGTCCTCAATACGCTCGTCCTCGTTTACTGTGGGTAATTTCTCTCTTCGTTCCTCCGCAGCAGCCTCCGCCTGACGCTTCGCCATCTTCATCCCCTTCACTTTCTCGCCTGCCTTGTGCATAAACTCGGTCGGGAAAACGATCGCCCGGTCGAGCGCGACGGGAAGGCCGCGGTGCCGGCCGCGCAACATAACGGCGCAGATGATCAGTTTCGAAAGCTTACTCATCGCGCCGGACAAAGAAAAGTTTTGCTTTTTGTGTGGGCATGCGTTTCAGGGAGGCGGCAGGGAGGAAAGAGAGAACAGATTGACAAAAGAGGGAGAGGAAAGGAAAAGGAGGTGACTCAACTGATGGTATGCCGAGGGAGAGCCCGACTGTGCCGTATGCCGAGACGACTTCAAAGACTATGTTGTATGTGATATGTGTGTAATATTCAAGGGGGGACGTCAACCGAAAGTGGGGGGTTGAGGATGCAGGAAAAGCGACGCACAGACAGCGAAGGTAGTAAACCAACGTGCGTTTTCGGGGTTTCTCAGCTGGGCACGCTGGACTCCGCACATCAGCAAAGCTTGCAATAGAATGCCAGTGCAGACGCAGTGCGTGTGCTCACGTACCTCGGCAACGCAAATGAGAAATAACGCAAAAGCGAGCCACCACATATCTGCCAGGAAGGGTGCACGCAAGGGCCGAGGTTAAGTGCACCGCCAATCTGTAGGAGGATCTCTCACCGAATGAGAGCTGCCTGCGTGTATGACGCGCGAGATAACGACCCCAAACTGCGACGCGCGAGTCTGTCACGGGGTAATCCTCCTCGTTCTCAATATCATCGTCGTCTTCTTCGACTTCAAAAATGCCAAGCGAGCGTTCCTCGTAAACGTTGGTCGAGCGCACACTGCATTCATCACCAACGCCAGCCCCTCACGGGTCAACTCACCAGGTAGAAATTTCATTTCGAAGCGCACGCACCTCATGGCGATTGGGTAGGCTGACACGTACATCATCACGAAGTACACGACTCTGGTTAGCCAATCCGGTCAGAAGTGAGCAGACGTGATGTGAGAGTGAGACGTACTGCAACGCTGGTGCAAGGGCCGAAATAGCGATCGATTGGAAACCCGCAAACCGCACAGAAACTGCCTGTACGAGCCCGAGTAGGAAGCGCCGGCCGACAGGGACTGCGTCGTAGACAGGTATTCCGATATTTAACACAAGGAATAAGAACCAATCAGTGAAGCTGTACCATCATTAGTTGTGAAAGATAAGTGAACCTCGATGCATGAAGCTCTTACTTTAGGATAATCAGAACCGTGAGAAGAAACCAGGTCTGACGTGAGGGGAAGAGGTAAATGAAGCAGCGTCGTGGGTGATCAAGTAAAAAGTGAAGGGTCTCTCTCCATTTTGATCGCTTCCTTGTCAACTTGTAGTTAATCCATCTGCAAGCACGGTCAGCCAGTTCGAGAGCGAATAAAAGAGCATCCAAGACACCGACATTGTAAGTCTTAAACTGACCAACAAGGATTTTTCAACTGCTGAACGGGTTATATAAACCACACGTACAAGATAGGCTGCAGAGAGAGTTGAGCAACAAGCTTCAAGATCGGGAAGATATATACCCACAAATCCAGTATTGCCAGCAAGCGCCAACCACACCATGGCCATCAGTAGTGGGTATGCGGTTTGGAACGGTATCAGGTTTTGATCGACCAGCGAAAATCCCGTGTTGGCCCACGCGCCGACAACCTGAAAGGCGGAAAACCTGGACACAATGCGAATAACGGCTCAGTAAGCGAGATCAATAGCCCAGAGTCGCAAATTGAAACCCACCAAACCGGGTTGATAACCCGGTGTTGATTTGGAGGCCGAAAGTTGTCCTTCCATTTTGACATTGACATGTAAGGGGCCAACACCGCAATCGGTATTAGTAAGGTGATGAAATAATACTGCGTGACTCCTTATTAGTATCATTGGGCCAAGTGGAAAGGCTTACTGACGCCAGAAACAAGCCAAAGGAGCGCTGAGAGGGCACGATACTCCACGCCCCCCAACTCCTCGTAGTCGTCATCCGAAAGCCCGATGAAGCGCGAGTTGTGCCCGACACGGGCCTTGAAACTGAGGTAAGAGACGGGACGTGCGCCAGGTGGTACTTCCCCCTGGTCCGAGACGAGCAATCTCGGCGCGTCGGGCATGGTGATCGTGCGATGAATGTTCCGTCCAAGTGAGGGGAAAAGACGTTGCATGGTCTCTACGAACCAGTTCACTGGGCTACCGAAGCCAAGGGAGTCGTCTTTGTGCTGCGGATTGATGGTCTGTACCGTTCTTCGGCGTGATAGTCCTGCGTAGACCATATACTTAGCCGACGCAATCAAACGATCTGAGCGATCTTGACTGGCTCACGTGGACGAAGATGCTGTTGGGGATAGTTTTGGTTCGTCAGTGTTGAGGATACTAAGGGCGACTCAAAGACGATGTTGTGCTGGTCGGACACGCTGTCAGACTGGAAATCTGTGTGGTTTCCTTGGATCGGCGTATTTGAGAGATGTATGCCCGAAAAATCCATGGAAGATATTAGCTTAGGTTCTGTATCGACGCGGTGGATCACAAGGGGTGAAGGTGCCATATTATTATGGACTGTACGAGAATTGACCTTCTGTCTTGCCGGCGCTCGAAGAGACATGGTACGGTGTCCAGAGTCTCGCGTTTTAGTACGATCAAACTCTGATCTGATGGCCAGATCAAGGTGCTGCGTGAGGTGTCGTTTGCGGAGATAGACCGTCACCAAAGAGACGAAAACCTAGTACGGTGGGGGACGTTATTTTCGAAGCAAAGCGACCCGAACATGGAACATACAGGGGATCCGACGAGAGATACGAGGACAATGATAACCTGCTGCCATGCAGTGAGTGAACTCAAGTCGATTGTAGCAAGACCAGTGCCCGTCATTCCGCTGACACAGACGAAGAGGGCGTCAGTATAGTTGATGTAGAATCGACCATTCGAGGCAACAAGTACGCCAGCGGACACAATTGGAACAAGCATGCTGACAGAATCGTCAACGAAGGAGCCCGCATTGTCAATTTGAAATGCTACTTACAAGACAGCAAGATGAATCCGAAAGAAATTGAGTTCGCGCTCAAACACAGCTACCCAGCTTTGTCCCCTTCGAGTCATGGAGGTGATGAAGGCGGTAATCCTGTTACCCAGAAGATAATACTTTCGAAGAGAGAGTGGTTTGTGGAAAGCTGCACCACCCGAACAACGAGACAGAGCTGAGGAGGAACACGTTCAAGCCACATTCCCTTTACGAAACTCCGAGTCATCGCAATCAGAATTTTGGAGGAAGCCGCCAAGATCGCTTGGCCATGCACGTGATGACCGGCTCTTTACGTTTACGCTTTTAGTATTGCATCCGTGGAAGTTGCTGCCTTGGTTGCTGGTGAGATGGTGGGACGATTACACGCTCCACGACAGCGACGGCAAGCACAACGGCACAAAAGAGGGTACTGGCGTACCAGTGGCTGTTTGGCTCCGAGGGTTGTGATTGCGGATCGTGGGACAATGTTACCTAACCCGTCCATTCCCCTCGGCCTGCCATCACCACTGGCACCTCCACTCCGAGCACTAGTATATATTCGAGACAGCAATGTCAAAATCACCATACTGATCCTTCCCCATAATCGCTCCGAGGCAGCTATGCTACCACCCCCAACGTGCAAGCTACGCAAAGAGAAAAAAACAACAGCTCAAGTTTTCTTCTATGTACCCCTACGACGTCCTGACAAGGCTGACACTGATCGCATGCCTTTCCACTGCCACAGACGCAGTAGCACCATGCTCTGCGTGCGACTGCAGCTACACAGTTTTTCTGACACAACAGCCGCCACCTAACATGGACCTGCTACACCACCAACGTTATCTGGGACTAATGCGAGCCCCGCACACTCTTATAACGACAACGAAGCGGCTACAGTACTGTGTGCGCCGATGCAAGTGACAATGCGGCTATGGCAAGGCGATAACGAGGACAGCGGCAAGGCTGACGGGGCAGCGATGGCGAATTGGTGCAGCCGAGGCACCGAGTCGGCAGTAAGTACAGCAAGCACTTCCCTCCCTCCCCCCGGTTCCGTCTCAGCTCACGATATATGCATTCCCAGATGATTCCACATGGACATTTGTCCCTTTCTGCCTCTAGGCTGCGCCAGCATGGCGTAGGTAGCTTGTCAGCCCAGCGCTGCCTCGCACAGTCTTACTTGCTCGCATCCCTGTCACCCTCGTCACCCCTACCCTCTTCTCCGCCACTCTTATGTCTTGCGAGGTATCGCGGGCATCACACGCCTTTTGTATGTGTGTCAAGCCCATGTCCGAGCTCGCCTGGGCTTGAACTTAGTCCTGCCCTCGATCAGGGCTCGGTTCCTATCCTGAGCAAGCCGGTGCCAAGATAAGTCTTATCTGAACTTATTTTGTCGCATTGTCGCATTCACCGTCGGACAGCCGTCTAGGCACCTGCGTAACATTGAGCCACCCAAGGGGTAGGTGTATGGGCCTATAGTATGGTTGCGCCATATTATGTGCGGCGGTCTCGGTCATACCGACGGTGCGTGGCCCTCTTAGTTGCTTTACGCGCTTAATTTTGGACTTGAGCATTGCTCATTTTTGTCCGTGGCGAGCCATTTAGTGGATCTGATAAGATCTGGTAATTGGTTGTTCGTGATGCGATAGTTGAGAAAAAAACAGCAGCGTATCTACGAATACATCTAAAATATTGTATGTTAGTTGTGGCTGGCAAAGCTGAGGTGGTGAGAAAGGGCGCGTCCATAATGATGATAATGCAAGTTATTTCAATGAAATGTCCACTAATTTAGTGAAATTATTGCTCGCTAACTCGGGAGGTTTTCGCGATGTTACTAGTGCAGCTCATGTGGGTGAATTGAGAAGGCTGTGGATATGAAAGTAGCCCTCTGGGAACGGTAGAGGGAACAGTGATGATGACGTGATCCAGTCTCCGCCACAGGAGAGGTTCCAGACGGAAGCGGGCAGCGTGTTGGATGTGGGAGGCGTGCCAATGTCTGATTGTAGTGGAGGCGTGTTGGGAGTACTCGTCCTCTATGGCGGCCCTCTAGAGAGAGTGGTCCTTTCCGCCGGGGGGTTAGTCCGTGGAAGCAATGCCTGCAAGTCTATAAAGTCCGGCGTCCCGAGACCCGTTACCTACCGAGTCAAAAATCAGCCAACGTAGAAAACAAGAAAACAGAAGTTTCGCGGGACGAACAGGATCCCATCCAACGATAGCGGAGAAACCGTCAGTGCCGCAGCCCGGGTTAGACCCAGATGTGATATCGTTAAATCTCGAGGGGCCGAGGCCGTACAGCCAGGGATTGAGGAAACCTAGTGGGCTCTTACCCGTTGAAAGCAAGTAGTCGTTAAGCAGTGAGATTATGCCCGCCACGGTCTGTACATTTGTGATCAACTGGGTGCTCGATGCAGAGTGGAGGGAGGTGGGAAGACGCACTGGTGTTGCGCAGCTTGTGCCTTCCACTACAAAGCCATCATTTTCTAAGATAATATAGAGATCGACCGCCTGAGCGGCGAGATCGGGGATGCCACGGCCGGTCGGGCTACACAACGCATGAAAATTACAAAGGATGAATAGGTCAGGTCAAGCCACGGCAGAAAACGCACTTGTAAAGGCCACTATACTGGCTGCCGAGCTGCTCCAGGTAGGGGGGCACAACCACCTGCTGGTACTCTGGCCGCATAAAATAATTAGAGAAGCCGCCCCCAGAGAGCTCCGCCGCTACCTCGGGTATGTCGGTCGTGCCGCCCACGCTAGTTACATAGGGACCTGCAAAATCATGAGCGACCTGTGCCCGTGACGGCGTTCCGCCTCCAAGGAGATATAAAATGATACGTACAGGATGAAGGAAATTCAGGGACAAATTGGACTCTTCCGGAGCCATCATCGGCGACGCACTCCTCGTCATCGCCTACGCCATCGTTGCCACTCGCAACAAGGACGCTGGCGCCACGTGCGCCAAGTTCGGAGAACAGGTCACATAATGTCTTCGTATACTCCCACGGGACATCTTTCTCGAAGACGCCATACGAAATGGAGATCGTCTGCGGGACGTGCTCCTGACGGAGCAGATAGTTGAGCCACTCCAGAAATGGGTCGCCCGGGGATGGTTCCTTGGTGTCGGTGTTATACGCCCATTCTCCGCCGGTGCTGAAGAAGGTGAGGGGGGTCGGGTATGCCATGGCCTGCGCGTACTGCACATTTTGGTTCGCCTCCGCCCCGGGTTTGCTCGGGTCGTTCCCACCACCGTTGATCTGCACGATCCTGAACGTCGCATCTTCCGCATCTGTGCGACATTGTCTCATGAACGTCGTCGAATCAGCTGGGTTCGGATAATCTTTCATGAAGCCCGCAACCGCGAGCACATTCTGGTCCGTTGCGGCCGGCACATAGGCAGAGGTCCTGTACAGCGAGCGCAGTTCCGATGGCGTAACTTCGTGATCATCGCGACTTTGCAGCACCGACCTCGACGCCAGATTCCTTGCCAGATTCCTAGTTGCTTCGAGGGAGCGCCGTCGGGTCTGCCGTCGAGTGCGCGTGGAGGCAAAACACGTCGTGGGAACGACGGTTTGCACGTGTGTGTGCAGCACCACGGGGAGTGCATAACCGACAGTGCGGAGAATCATGGTGTTATTTGTCCCCGTGGGTCGGTAGAGTTGGTACGATGCCCCGAGTAGTTCATTGGCCTGAGACACGGGCACGCCGGTCAGCGTCAGCCAGCTGCCACCGTGTGTCATTGAGGTGGTTGAGGATGGTAGACCATGGTGCTCAAGCCAGGAATTGATGAGCTCGAGGGATTCTGTGTGCGGCTCGACGAGCTGAGCGACTTGTTCCTTTGAGAGGTGTGCACCATATCTGCAACAGAGCAGCGGCATTGTAAGTTCATCGTGACCGTGTGTGGAGGGGTATTGGAGAGGACGTGCTTTGGGCTCTTCGGGTCGCTGACCTCGTAGAGAGCATCAATCAGAGCATTTTCGTGGTCAGGCTTGAGCGCGAAGTGGAGGTCGATGGTGGTGCCAGCAGAGGGGTGACCGAGGGACTCCCAATTTGGTGGGACGGCACCCCAGGTGTGCTTGACACGTAGGTCATCCCAAGGTGGTATGAGAGGCTTTGCGATGTGGGCAAAGGGCATGACGGCGAGGACAGAGATGACCGAGAGCTGGTGGCAGCGCATGATTTGAGGGTGACCGGGTTATGAAGGCCAAAGGTGCAGAGAGCGTGCAACAGAACACTGAGACATGGAGAGCAGAGGTTAGGTTATATCGTGTGTCTCGTTGTCAAATGGAGATAAGATTCCGCGGCCGTCGGTTGAGACTTATGCGTAGACTGAGCGTAGTGCCACTGGCAGTGGTTGACCCGTAGGATCTAGAGCCTCTAGATTATTTTCCGGAACGGCGTGTGAGCTCGGGGAGCATGTCCGAGGACACAACGTCGCTAGAGCGCGATGCGGGTCACAGCCATTGTTCCGGTTCTTGCTTTGTCCAATTTTTTTACTTGTCCGAGTATACTCTACGGGGGCACAGGCCTCCAGAATTTATTTGACTGATTACAAATTTTGGGTACAGCCCCGCAAATGAATTATCTAGACCCACCAGAACCTACGAAAAGTGACTCGGTGCTTTAGTAGGGACAACTAGGATGGCAGCCTGGGACTCGCGATGGTGGCATCGTGCGCTGACGCGGCGTAGTTAAGGCGTAGTCCTCAATACGCTCGTCATCGTTTACCGTGGGTAATTTTTCTCTTCGTTCCTCCGCGGCGGCGGCCTCCGCCTGACGCTTCGACATCTTCATCCTTACTTTCTCACCTGCCTTGTGCACAAACTCGGTCGGGAAGACGATCGCTCGTCGAGCGCGACGGGAAGACCGCGGTGTCGGCCGCGCAACATAACGGCGCAGATGACCAGTTCCGAAAGCCTACTCATCGCGCCGGACAAAGTGAAGTTTTTCTTTTTTGTGTGAGCATGCGTTTCGGGGACGAGGCGGCAGGGAGGAAAGAGAGAATAGATTGACAAAGGAGGGAGAGGAAAAGAAAGGGGGGTGACTCAACTGATGGTATGCCGAGGGAGAGCCTGACCATGCTGTATGCAGAGACGATTTCAAAGACTATGTTGTATGTGTGTAGTATTCAAGGATGTCAGCCGTGAGTGGGGGATTGAGGATGCAGGAAAAACAACGTACACACAGCGAAGATGGTAAACCAAGATGCGTTTTCGGGGTTTCTCAGCGCTAGCTGAGCGCGCTGGACTCCACGCATCAGCAAAACTTGCAATAAAATGCCAGCCCAAATGCGGCGCATGCACCAACTTACGCGACGCAAATGAGAAATAACGCAAAAGCGATCCACCACATATCTGCCAGGAACGGTGCACGCACAAATCCAGTATTACCAGCAAGCGCCAACCACACCATGGACATCGATCGCCTGCTAGTAAGTTACCGTGATTCCTGGAAACGGCGCTTTGGAGTAGTGGTAGCCCTCAGTGAGGATGTGTATGGAGATAGTGGCGAGAGTGCTGCCAGTGGGGACGGAGGGGAAATGGACCGGGTCTCAGAATGGGTGTGGACATAGTCACGGTCTTGCTAGGACGCCTCGGATGGGTCGTTTTCCGTGTTCCAGGCGTGGGAAGAAATCTGTATAGGTCGATCTTCTAGTGGTTGTTACCACTTTACAGTACCGTCCCGTCCTACCTCAAGCCACGGAGAAAAAACAACTTCGGTGAGGACATGTGATAGTATAACACTGACATCAGCCTGACTTCCGTCTACACGACGTCCGCTACCGCCCCAAGCCGTGCGTGCCCGCCACTGCCAACAGATCCAGTTCTCGCCTTTCTGAACTGCTCACAGACGTTACATCAAAGTCACGCATTCTCGAGAATGAGCGCAATTGAGTTGTTCGCCGCTACGACCTCTGGCACGCCTGCGCTTGCGCCGTCCGTGCCAAGTTCGCGCAATTGGTGAGTTCCTTTTTCTGCTCACAATCGACCTCCCCTTTTCCCTTCCCTCCCACCTTCCTTTCTGTCACGTCACTCACACTTCTCCCTGTGCCAGCACAACAACTACGGTGTTGACGGTGACGGGATCACCTATCCACACAGTTCCCTGCCGTGCATGACAACGACGACACGGGCTGTGATGCACCCCGGTCCCGTGCGAATCGCCAATGACAACGGTGACATGGCTTGTTTGTGCATAGGGTACGATGTTGACGCTGACGTGAGGCAGTGAACGAGCACCGGCATCGACCTGGGTGGAGAAAGCGAGCGTCCTTCCCATTGTATATAGGATTACTAGTAGTACAAGCGGCCTCAACACACGGTGAGGCTGGCTTCTGACTTCGTAGTGTAGAATAAATAATATTCATTGTAATATTGACAAGTATTGAACTTGAAGTTTTAATGTGTATTTTATTATTCTTCATGTCTGGTGGCATCAAGGGTATGATCCTAGCACGGAAGCTAATCAAGTACCTGTTGAGGTACATCCCGGGACTAACCGAACCCGGGGATCGGACCGGCAACAAGAGACCGAGCATATGTATTAGTAACCTACGGACGCGCGCATGTACGAGTATGGACGGGCAGCGAAATAGGAGCATCCGCTCTCATCTCTACCACCACCCTCACATCCCTAACTCGGGATAATCTTCTGTAAATCTCTACAGGTTATGGGCCCTGCCCTTACCTAAAGGGCAGATAACAATCTTGAGGGCTTGTACCACCCAAAAATTGATCACACAATAAACACTGTGTGAATACAGATCACCCCTATCCCATATGTCTGAAGCTAATACGAGTGCGAGTGCCGCCGCAGCTCATGGCCATGACTCGGATGACTTACATGCTCGGAATGACCCGAATGTAGTGAGCATCCAGAAGATCAAAATAGTGTTTGGAAGTCCAGTCTCAAGACTGAAAAAAGACTGAGACTGGACCGGAACCGGACCGACCAGGACCGGAAATTACTAAGACCGATCAAGACCGCTAACCGCGGTCCGGTCTCGGTCTCGGTGCGTTGCCGAAAATCAGTAGACCGATGCAAGACCGGTCAAGACCGGGCTCAACCGGTCTTTTCTCTTTCTCGCACTTTGCTCAAATTATACTCCATAAAATTCACAGTGTTACAGTTTGAGTACTAGTAGCCTACATGATGTATCTATCTACACTAGCTACATAAATCTGTCCGAGATGTTTGAATCATATCGCGTTGTCGTTGTCCGAATCGTCGCTGTCGTCGTCTTCGTGGTAGTCGTCTTGTCGTCTTGTCGTCGTCTTAAGGGGATCGTCGTCTTCTTGAAGTGGTCATCGTCGTCTTGAGATCGTCGTCGCCGTCTTGAGACGATTGTCGTCGTCGTCTTGAGGTTGTCGTCTTGAGGTGGTTGTCTTCGTCTTGAGGTGGTCGTCGTCGTCTTGAGGTCGTGGTCATGGTCGTCGTCTTGAGGCCGTCGTCGTCATCTTGAGCTTGAGGTGGTGGTCGTCGTCTTCAAGTCGAGGTGGTCGTCTTCGTCTTGCCGTCGTCGCCTTGCCATCGGCTGTACTGTTGCGGCTGGTTGAGGTATCAGATTGACAAGAAGGACATGACACGGACACGTACTTAACTGCGAGATGAGCGAAGGAAGGATGGGCACAGTCAGTAAGGTGACTAAGACTCCAGGCGCGAACAGAGCTGGCAATCTCCCGGGCCGGGCGAGCACGTTCAAGTTGAAAGCCCGCTTTAGGAAATCGTGATACGGCTTGACTTAGCGTACTCAGGACGGCAACGACAGCATCAACGACCCCACCAACACCACATACCCGAGGTGGCGACGGCGACTCAGCCACAGCGATGGGGGACTGTCCGATGGTGGGATGAAGACGACAAGGCCGGCGACGACCGACAATAGCGACGGCGAGGCTGGCAACACCTTGCCAGTGTCAACTTCAACATCAACACCGAACGACAACGATAACAACTCGGAGGCAACAGACGACGACGACGACGACGACGACTCGGAGGCAACAGACAACGACGGACTCGAAGGCAACAGACGACAACTCGGCTGCGACAGACAACGCGCGACGACGGCGCGGGGGGGAGTAACGTCGACGACTCGGATGGGGCGGGCATCTTTAATTAGACTACAGTACATTGTTCAGTAATTAGTACTACATGTCCTTGCTATGAGAGTAGGTTATCTTGGCCTACAAGACTGGTCTTTACCAGTCGCAACCGGTCTCAACCTCAACCAGTTGAGACCGGTCTCGCAACCGGAAAAAACCGACATAGACCGGTCTATGTCGGTTCAGTCCGGTTATTTGGGGCCCAGAAAATTCGGAAGACCGGTCTCGGTCTCGGTCCGGGCTCTCGGGTCCAAAAAAACCGGACCGGACCGGACTTTCAAACACTAGATCAAAAGCCCTGAGACCACGGCGATGCAAAGGTTCGGTGACCTGCTAGACGAGTCCAATTGGAACCTCTGGCGGGAATGCATCCGGCGTATGCTGGACCTTTATGGCATTGAAGCCTACCTCGACGGTCTTGTCGAGTGCCCGAAAGATCCAGAGGGCGCTAGTAACTGGGCGTATAATGATAAATTCACCCAAGCTGTTATTATGAACAATGTGTCTGAGTGTCACGGCGCAGCCGGGACGGAGCCTACGTGAAGACCCAAAATATGCGCAAGACGACCCGCGATGGGACAGAGAAGTCCGCGGAGCCACAGCAGTGCTCGAACGCCTGCTAGAGAGCTGGGAGAAAGCACCACGCGCCGAAGATCACGTGCGAGTTGGACGCGCGGTGAGCACACGTGACCCTTACCCGCCATCACGTGACTATCAGGAGGCGTGGGATTAGGTCCGAGTTGTTGGCTGTCACGTGACCCCGGCACGTGACCTGCCTAGAACGGTCCGGAAGAGCCTAGATGAGCTTGTGCCTAGGCTGAGGCTAGAATGTGAGTCCGGATGAGCTTGAGCCCGGACGCGGTCTAGATTGGAGACTCATGGTGTGTTATCTCTGACTCGTGCCAAGAGGGCCTTATGCCATTGGTGGATTCTGATGTGGATGACTGATGCGAATCGAGGGCCTTGTGCCATTGGATAGGTGTATTAGGGTTTCGGATTCGGGCTGAGCTTGAAAGCTCCCCCTTGTAGTATAAGTAGAGGGCTTTGGACGCGTTACAGTCCTTAGCTTTGATATCTTGTGTAATACCTTCCCCTTCGCCGGAGTTGGTCTTAGGGCACAGAGTGTATAAAGCATTGATCCCTCATTGTCTCGTCCCCTCCTTTGTCATCTTTGCTAGTGTGCTGGAGTTATCGCCACTACGCGTTCCGCTATAAGTCGTGCTTAGTCATCACCGACTTCTTTATCTTATCATTATCGACGTCATCTTGGTCCTTGTACACGAAACACTACTCGGACGCAGCGAACCGGCAACGGTCACGTGATTGACGGCAGACGTCCGGAAGGAACGTAACACTGAGCCACAGACGAAGCACATTATGAAGCATCATAACGCGTGCAAAATGTGGACGAGCCTCACCACTGTACACGAAACAAAAGGGCCGGAGATGATGATAGCCATCATACGGACCCTACTTCGCACAGTCGCTGAGGAAGGAAGTGACATCATTGAACATCTCAATAAGTTAAAAGACTATTGGGAGAAGATAGTTCGATTCGATGATGAAGACTTCCGTATTTCCGATACTTTCTTTAAAGCAATCATCTCATCATCGTTGCCTAATTTGTGGGATGCCTTCTCGATTCCTTACGTTGGAAGAAGTCATCCTGGTGATCCAGGCAAGGCAGTAGATTCACAAACATATCTAGGCATTATGCTGGAGGAATACAAGCGTTGTCAACTACGTGCCGAGAATTACGACTCGACGAATCAAGCAACTGTCCGCGGACGACGTAACCTTGCGAGTCGGATCAGTCCGGTGTCGACGGGTACGCGCGCGAATCAGAACAAATTCTGTAATAACTGCAAGAAGATGAATCACATCATGCAGGACTGCCGACACCTTGGCAAGCCCTGCTGTGACGCTTGCGGTAAATGGGGACACATAAAGAGAGATTGTTGGAATAAAACGAACCTGAAGAGGAAGAGTGATGAAGAAGATACGTCAGACTCTAAGAGAAACAAGGTGTTACGCTACCACTGGTGTTTAGTCCGACTTGGACTGCATAAGGGCGTTCACGACTTAGCTCGGTGAGGTCTGATAGATCCTGAGTCACGTGACGTGACGTGACGTGACGTAAGTACACGGCCCGATATCGATGGCATGTGACACAGCTTATTACACCAGGACTACAACGGTCACTGGGCACTTCCAACCAAGTCAGCGGCCTCTTAGCCCAACTACATCTGTAAACACAATTAGGTGTTCAGAGCGTTCAGAGCTGTTCAGAGTGTCCTTGAATGGCTCTGAATGGCTCTGAACACCTACTGCACTTACAGATGCTAGTGAGTCCTTATAAGGAAGGGAGGGGATCAAGTCCTCTTCAGGCGGCACCAGGGTCAGCACACAAGTACTGAAGGGTTTAGATGCGAAGGGATGATGATGGTGGTCAGAAGAAGACCAAGATGGGGAATCTTGGTCGCCTTTAACTGTATTTATACATATGAGGCAGCTTTAAAGCTCCTCTTGAATCCGTGCTACCCAATCGGGCAGGTCTCAGCCACATCGGCTCGAGACTGCGGCTACCTATTGCTATGAGTCCGTGTGTTACGATTTTCCCTCTTCTCCCCTGTTCTCCCTTTTGTCTCATGACTCGTATTCTGTGCCGACTTTCCGTTGTACTTTTACGATACGATCCGCTTCGATCCGTGCCTCGGCTCTTATCTCGCGCCTAGCGCATGACCGTTACAACACCCTGTGGCACAACTTCCAGAACCCGCTGACGACTTCTGATCCACGCGTCGTCCTGCGGAATTCCCTTGTTCTCTTTTCATATGTTCCCTTTGTTAGCTCTTTAGGACCCGGATCTTAGGATCGCGCCATATGTTTGTCTCTGACAAACATCGTGTACTAGTATATAAGTCCCACGCTACCTAGCTTGTACGGTAGACTTGACTTCTTGTGTAAAACCACACCCGCTGTCCATTCTAATTTCTCACGATCCAACCCCTTGAGTCGCACTTTCGCTTGACTCCCCCTTTCGCTCGCTGTTGCGCTTGAGCCTGTCCTCGCTATTACCCTTGTGTCCATGGAGGCCAAGTGGTACTTGTTCACCATTGAACTAAGTCATAACTGACTTACTCCTGTCCTGTTACCGTCTGTGACTTAACCGAAGTACACGTCGTACTTAACGCCCCTGTGGTGGCGTTACACCGTGACTGATATACGACTTACTACAGGAGTCACCACTGTATGTAAGCGTCCACTTCTCGCTCCGTGACATTACCCCCTTTTCAGCCGCGACGCCCATGTCGCGTCCTAATCGGTCCGATTCCAGACATCCATCCCTCTTGCATCTCAGACACCTGGTCCACTATGTTCGCCATCTCCAATCGGAACTTGCCTTTCGTGAGCTCGCTCTGCACTCCACCCAGTGCTTGGGCCAGGACGTGAAGGTGCTGCTCAATACGCTCAGCCTTGTGTTTGTAGGCACGATAGCGGTGCAACTCAGCTTTCAGCCCCTTGTCCTTCAACTCGTTGATGGCGTGGTCTAGCCAGTGCTGCCCCACGTGGCCGCTGACCAAGAGGCGCATGTCCTCCGCCTCGTAATGGGGTTTGCTGGCTCCGAGCACGTGGGGTTCGGCATACAGCAGATGGGAGTATACCTTGTCGCTGTCTTTGATGAGCCCGATGACTATGGGATCTGGGCCCATGATGACTTGGACGTAGGTGGCTTGTTGCGTGTCCCCTTGCGGGGTGGTGATTGGGAACTGGATGTAGTCTTCGCCTCTGTTGTGTTTGAATCCCCCCGGAGGTATCCTAGTGCTGCCGAGCTGGTGGCGCAAGCGGGTGGCGGTGTGAAGAGGAGTAACCTCGGAGGTGAAGTTGCCTCGGTACAAGGCGTGTCCCGTCGTGTCGCAGGTGTATGGCGTTTCCACCGGGTTGTCAGAACATCTGTAAATGCAATTAGGTGTTCAGAGCATTCAGAGCTGTTCAGAGTGTCCTTGAACGGCTCTGAACAGCTCTGAACACCTACTGCAATTACAGATGTCAATCGGTGGTGGTGATAATAGAGGGGTGCTCAGCTGGGTACCACTCCCTCAACTCTCCCTTGGGTTGGTTGTACACTGCGCGCGTATCATCGCAGTGAACCACTCGCGCTTCCACTGGATCCTCATTCTCCTTGTCGCTGCCTTCGACAGCTGTTCCACCTGCCATGCTGCCGCCGATGTCTTCCAATCCCTCCATGCCATCCACGACTCGTACTTGAGCTTCCTCGGCCCTAACTTCTTCTTCGACTTGTACTGGGAGAGGTCCAGGAATGGGGAGTTCTCGGTTGGCGAAAGCTGCACGAAGCCGACGCACCTCGGCCCCTGAGTAGGGCACGGTGTTGAGCTGCTGTCTGTCTTGGGACATGAGCCAGTAGGTTTCTGGCTTGTTGGGGTGGTCGAGATCTTCGATGGGGGCCACGTGGGCGATGGCATCGCTGAGCTCTTGGTAGGTGAGGGGTCCCCTGAGATGGGGCGACAACAGACGACATGGGCCAGAGATGTCAACGAGTTGTGGCCAAACGAGTGACTCGCGAGTTTGACTCGTCACGTGACGAGTACTCGCGCCCGCGAGTACTCGTGCCTGAATACTCGCGCGAGTATGAGTGGACCCTTCTCCAAGCACGAGTACTCGCGAGTACTCGTGGTAATGGCACCAATACTAGTCCCAAGCTTTTGTTCAAGCAGTATGAGATAAAACATTTCATTTTGTATTGCAAGTTGTATTGGGTTACATGTACTACTATCTATACTAAACTACTTGTCGTCGCGGTTGCCCGTGTTGTTGTTGTCGTCGGTTGATGTCGCCCTATTGCTGTGTCGCCTCGTCGTCGTGGTCGATGGGTATCGCCTTGCTGTGGTCGACGGGCGTCGCTCCGTCGTCGTCGTCGTCATCGCCGCGTCTTCCAAAGGTGTCGATCGTTGCCGCCGCCGTCTTGCTGGTGCTGGCATCGCCCCGTCGTTTGGCATCGATCTTGCCATGGTCGACTGGCGTCGTTCCGTCGTTGTCGTCGCATCGTTGTCGTCGCCGACGCTGACTTGCTGTTGCTGGTGGTGGTATGTTACAAGCGCACGTGGCTTGGCCCAGCCTGCGGGCCGGTCCGCATTTGCGAAACTGGCAATCACCGGGCGTGGGAAGCTCGGCGTCATCCGTGAGTTGCTTACATTACACCACGAGTTGCTTATCATCAATCAACCATACCACCACGACTACGACCTTGGTATGCGCCTGGACGACGACAATGGCTGGCCAGCCATACGACGACAACAAACCCCCGCCGGCACTCCATCGACGGTAGGTCGACCACGACCACGACGACACTACGGCGAATCGGCGATGGCAAGGCAGGTCGAACACGACAACGACAACGAAGACGACAACGGCCCACGACGACAATGGCCCACGACGACAACGGCTTACGACAGCAATGGCCTACGACGACAACGGCCCACGACCGTGGTCTGCGACGACACCGACAACGACAACGGCGGCAGCGGTGACACGGCAACGATGCCAGTATGCGACGGCGACAGGGTGCAGTGACAGTGCGGGGGGCATTGTAGGTAGCATAGCAAGTTACAGTACATGTTGTAGGCTTGTAGCTAGATCTTGCAATAATAACAATACCCTTAGAGTACTCGTTTCAGACGAGTACTCGTTCTGAATGAATGAATACGAGTACTCGCATTCGTGAGTACTCGCGGCTAAGACGAGTACTCGCGGCGCGAGTACGAGTATCAGTCCTAAGAATTTGGCGAGTACTCGTGCCCACGAGTACTCGTACCAACGAGTACGAGTCGAGTACGAGTCACCCTTCGGAAAATTCCGACGAGTACTCATACTCGCGAGTGTCACTCGTTGACATCTCTAACATGGGCTGAGTGGAGGAAGGCATGTGGGTCAGTGAGAGGAATCCAGTGTGATGAGATGGGGGAAACTTAGCTGCGTGAGTTGGGCTTATAACCATTTGTCTGGCCCTCGAGCTTTCTTCGAACTCCGCTATGGCAGTGTCCGCAAAGGTGTCCGATTTATCGACCCACTGGTTCTCTGAATCAGGATACCCCTTTCATTTCACCAGGTACTGGAGTTTCCGACTTCTGCTGAATTGCCTGGAATCTAGAATGTGTTCGACTTCGTATTCCTTTTCTCCATCTACTAGCTCTGGAGGTGGGCGTTGGAAGTTTTCCCCATGTAGGGTCATTTCTTGGTAGGGTGTGAGTAAATCGATGTGGAATACGGGATGGATACTCCATTGGGTCGGGAGTTCTAATCGATAATTGACAGGTGACAATACCTGGAGGATTTTGAATGGCCCATGCCTTCGCGCGGCCAGCTTGGCAGTTGGTTGATTGGTTCGGAGGTGTCTTCCTTCCAGCCACACCAGGTCACCTGTTTGATATTTGGGCGTGTCTCGGTGTTTGACCCACATGAATTGCGCCTTTTTGATAAGTTCCTGGGCATGTTTCCATGCTTCTCGGAACTGTTGTAGTCTCGTGGTCACCTGTGGGATGGGTGATGGCTTATCGAGCCAATCAGCGCGTGGGTCATACCCCATCATAAGCGTGAAAGGGGACTTCCTTGTTGCCTCGTGTGGCCAGCTGTTGTGCGCGAACTCTGCCATTGGTAGGAAGTGCGCCCAGTTATCTTGACGCTCGTTGGCCCAGAACCTGAGATATTGCTCTAGCCATTGATTGGTTCGTTCGGATTGCCCGTCCATGCGTGGATGATACGCCGTGGAGATATTCTGGTAGATCCCCAGAATTCGGCAGAGTTCCTGGGTGAATTTGGACGCGAACCGAGGGTCTCGGTTGCTGATGATTTTTGCTGGTAGCCCGTACCTCCAAAAGACATGAATGACGTACAATGCGGCCGTTTCTTCTGCCGTGATTTCTTCTACACAGGGGATAAAGACCGATCCTTTGGTGCAGTCGTGATCGGTGACGGTTAGTATCGAGTCGTATCCCTGGGACGTTGGTAGTTTAGTGATGAAATCTAGCACGACAACTTCAAATGGCTTAGCGTCGGGCTTGGGTGTGATAGGTACAAGGGGTGCTTTTGTTGGCCGATTGTTGACTTTATGACGTTGGCACTCTGCACATCCTTTGACGAATTCCGTCACGTGTTCCATCATCTTTGGCCACCAGTAGTGTCGCTCTATGATACGAGCGGTTCGTTTGATGCCTGGGTGTCCGTATATTGGTGGATCATGGTGATTTTTGATGATAGTGCTGATTGTTTGCACGTCTCCCGTGATGACCCTTGCACCTTGTCGATACCATATGCCATTGAACTTCTTGAGTTGGTGAGGGTCTACCCATGGGCGTATTCGGTTCTCGTCTTGTTCGTGGTTTTCTGGTAACTGGGTGACTGTGGTCCGTGCGAATACTTTGTCTGGAAGGACCACAACTCCTTCGTTGTCTCTGTCGCCTCTGTCGTAGTCTGGTCTTCTGGATAGCGCGTCCGCTCGTCCATTGCTCGTTCCTTTAATGTGGTGAATCTCAAAGTCATATTCCATGAGTTCTAGTACTTCCCTTGCTACTCGTCGACTTATTTTCTGCGCGGATCTCCAATGCGTGAGATTTAGGTGATCCGAGAAGATCTTGATTTTGTGCGGCGATCCGGCTAGGAAGGTTCTCCAGTGTCTCAACGCTTTGACTATTGCCAGTAGCTCCAGATTGTATATGTCGTAGTTACGTTCCGCTTCATTCAGCGTGGCCAAGTAGTAGCCTACCGGGTGGCACTTGCCATCCGTCTTTTTTTGCAATAGGACTGCACCGACTGCGAATCCTGACGCGTCCACTTCTAGTTCGAATTGATCGGTAAGGATGGGGTGAGCGAGTACTGGTTCTTGGGTTACGAGGGTTTTGAGAGTTTGGAAGGACTTTTCTTCGTCGGCTGTCCACTTCCAGTCTGTGTCCTTGCGTGTGAGTTTATTGAGCGCTCGTGCGTGTGTGGCAAAACCGCGAATGAAGAGTCGGTAAAAATTGCAGAATCCTAAAAAGGAGCGAATGTCTCTGACCTTTGTCAGTCGTGGCCAGTCCTTGATGCCCGAAATTTTTACCGGGTCCATACGTGTTACCCCCTTTTCAAGGATTACCCCCAGGTAATCCATTCGCGGTTGGTGGAACAAACATTTCTCTGGTTTGAAGTATAGGTCATGGTCCAAGGCAACTTGAAGTACGTCACATACCACGTCGATATGCGCTTGTAGCCTGGCATTTTCGTGCGTAGCGATGCCGATGTCGTCCATGTATACACGAATAATGGTGCCTCGCATTTGTTGTCGCATAATCGTGTCGCTCATGATATCGTTCATCATGTTTTGAAAGGTCGCCGGTGAATTTGTGAGCCCGAAGTACATGACCAATGGTTCAAATAATCCGTACCGGGTTTTAAACGCCGCTCTGTGTTCATGTCCTTCCTTGATTCGTATGTTATTGTACCCCCATCGGACGTCGAGTTTTGTGTAGTAGTGTCCATTGCCTAGGTCGTTGATGAGTTCTGACATCAGGGGAAGGGGGTACTGGTTGCGTATGGTGCAGGCGTTGATCTTCCTATAGTCCTGGACCAGCCGTAGTTTCCCATCTTTCTTTTTGATGAAAAAGAAGGATGAAGCGTAAGGCAATTTTGATGGTCAGATATATCCCATTTTGAGTTGCTCGTCCAGCCATTCTTTGAGTTTACCGTCTTCTTCTTGTGACATGGGGTATACTTTACAGTCTATGGTGGCGGGCATCCCTGGTTTGAAGTCGATTGCGTGGTCCCATGATCGGGACGGTGGGAATCGGTGTGAGGCCATCTGTAATTGCACTAGGTGTTCAGAGCTGTTCGGAGCCATTCAAGGACACTCTGAACAGCTCTGAACACTCCGAACACCTAATTGCATTTACAGATGGAGGCTTCCTCACTGAAGATTTTGGCAAATTGTCGGTACGGTTCTGGAATTGCCATCGATGTGGTGTACTGGTTAGCGGCTATAGCTAGTTCTGTGGCTGTGGTACGTATCTGACAGGCTTCCTCTAGCTCCTCTACAATGTCCTGGGCTTCTTCTTGTGTGATGGCTCCCGCTATGACCACCCAGGTTTCCGCTGGGTTCACTGACTGGACGATTATCAGAAGTGATTCTTCGTGAATGGTGGCGTGCGTCCAGCTAATGGTTGGTTTGTAGGTGGCTAGCCATGGATAACCCAGTACCAGGTCTTTGTTTCCTATATCTGTGACTAGGAATCGCATGACTCTGTGATGTCCTTTGGTCTGCACATCCAAGTTGATAAAATGTGTAATAGACCCAGCTTTGTTTTCCATATTATCAATGTTCCATATCTTTTTTGGGCGCTCTAGGATTTGTAATCCGAGTCCCATGCGTTTGGCGAATGCTGGTCTTATAAAGTTGTCGGTAGTGTTTTCAGGTCCAGTTGCTGGAACTGGAAAAAGACCGCAACCGGACCGGACCACAACTGCAAACAACCGGAATTCCGGTTGTGGTTGGGGCCCGGCACATCAAGGTGCGGTTGCGGTTGCTGTGATTGCATTGCATTCTCCAACCGGTTGTGACCGACTGCAACCGGTTGCAACCGTTCATCAGCACATGACACTGAGTCTTATTTCCGTGGTATCAAGGTGGTACTATAGCAAAGAGTAATACTATTATAGAATACAGCAAGTACTACTATAACACAACTATAGAGCCTGTCGTCACTGCCCCCCGCCGACGTCGCGTCACCACCGTTGTCTGCCGCGTTGTCTTGAGTCGTTGTCGTTGCTGTTGTTTGTGGGCTTGCGGCCGTTCGATGTTGTCTTGCGGGTGCCGATGTCATCGTTGTCGTCGTGGTCGAGTTGGACGCAGCTCCAACGTCGTGGTTGAGCTGTTGTCGCCGCCTCGCCATCGTTCCGGCCGCTGGTGTCATAGCGGATGCTTCCAGAGTCACGTTTGGGGCAGACGCAATGGACTTGCGTTGTCGCCGGTGGACTTGTGTTGGTGGGACACCGGTAGCGCCTGTGGTTGGTAGGCTGTTCGACTCGAGGCTGCATCGGTGACGTGCTTCGTCGTTTTGTCATTGTGGTGGTTAGCATGGCGTCGGCAGGGTTGCTGTTTGCGCTGTCGTAGTCGTCGTACACCGAGATGACGCTGAGTCACACACATCACGGGTCCCTAAAGTGTGCATTTCCCAATTTGTGCTGATCACCGCAATTTGCCGGTTTTGTTCGCGTCCAGACTGTCACAACGACAACCAAGACGACAATGCAGCAACGCCAACAAGCTACCCGATGGACCTCAAGGCCTCAAGCTGTACGCACCACCAACTGCCCCCAGTCTGTGTCACTCGGGCCTCAAACGACGACGACGACGACGCAAGACAGCGACATCGTTTCAAGTTTCAACCACAACGGTGGGCGTAGTGTCCATGTCCAACTCGACAACGGCGACAGCAAGGTGAAGACCAAGCGACCTCGAACGACGACGACGACGACGACGCAGGTCACACAACAGACGATGCAACATTACGACCGCGTAGGGAGTCTGGAGACATGATGATAGCGGGGGGCAGCGATGCTGCGGTGGGCTTTGCAGCCTTTGCTCGTAGGAACGACTCGGATAGTCATTTGTACAGTATTTGTTCAGTAGTTATCTAGTAGTACCATGGTAATAACCCACGGTATAATACCGTGGTGTTGAGGTGTACATCACTCGTGGTATGACCCGTGTCCGAGTTGTTCCCTCGGCGGTTGGAACCGGTTCCAACCGCCTATAACTGGTCGCACAACCGACAATATCGGTCGGTCGCGGTCGGGTTGTCGGTTGGGCAATGGCCATGAAAAGGCCAACCGGTTCCGGTTCCGGTTGTGGCCAAAACGGGTAAAGAACCGGACTCGACCGGACCTGAAAACACTAGTTGTCGGTGGCTCCGGAATCTACGAGCCCTTTTATGTCGGCCATGGAGTAACTGGTGCGAATCGAGACTGGAATTCGAAGCAAACGGAAGCGAGTCATGATTACAGAGTTACAATTAATTGCCCTCACCCAGGCTGATGGGTTCAGGCGTCCGGAAAATCCCCTTGATTCCACATATCTTGGAATATCAGGTCTTTTACTTCATCGCTGGCTCCTCTAACTCCTTCGAGCCAGTCTTTTGCAGTTTGCTGCGGTGTGGACGTGCTTGCTACCCGTGTCGTAGGTTGCTCCTGTGTGTAGTAGTCCATTTCTGCGCTTCTGCTATTCGTAGTGGGTCTCCACTGTTGCGGGCGCTGTTTCCTGGGTCGAGTACATTCACGTGAGAAGTGACCGGGGTTGTTGCAGTTATAGCAAATAACTTCCCTCATGTCCCTCCTTTGACCGCTTCTTCTTCCCTGTCCCGGTCCTCCCCTGGGCATAAACGGGGTTCGCAGTTGGTATTGGTCACGGTTGGGGTCTCCCACTTCCGCGAGTCTTGCACGTGACCAATCGGCGGAGGTATCCATGGCATTGGGGTCGTGACAAGGTGGTTGACCTCTGGGTACGTTCCAGGGTTGTCCACTGAGCCTTGGCGCAGGTGCAAATCGTGGTTGTTGGTTTCTGGGGGTCGTCGTGATGTTGAGCCTCACGCGTAGATGGATGTATTGCTTTTGCCTCCTAAGTGCCACATCTTTCCATTCTTGGAAGGTCCTCGGTTCGTCCATTTCGTAGACTTTTGTGAAGAGCTTGCCCAGTAATCCTGCGGTGAAGCGGTCGATGGTTTGTTGGTCGTCGAGGCGATAGTTAGCTTTTCGTGCTAACTGTTCGAAGTTGGTGACATACGCGTCAATATCATCCCCAATCATTTTGAATCCTCTTGCCATTGTTGCCTGGGCTTGCTCTTGCTCCAACGTATTTGAGAAGCAGTCGGCGAATCCCGCCATCAGTGTGTCCCACAGGAATTCATCGTATCTGTCCGTTCCTCCCCGTACCTCATTGTTGAGCCACTGGAGAAACCCTAGCGTCCAATTGCTGACCAGCGGTCCCTTAATGAATCCGAGGAAAAGGAGGCATCTTTTGTACACGTTCCTCATTACCGGGGCGTCGAAGTTTAGCCCCATGTATCCATGCCATTGAGTGAGGAAGGATTCGTATTCAGCACAGTCTCCTTTGAAAACTGACGGGGGCTCACCCTCCAGTCGGGGCGTAGGCCCTCCTGGTAGTCCGGGTCCTCCCGCTGGCATTCCTCCGCCTGGTGGCCCTCCGCCAAAGCCTGCTCTGAAACCTCTTCCTCCGAGGGGTCCTCGTCCTGGTCCTCCCCCTCCTCCTCCTGGGGGTCCTCTTCTGCCTCCGGGTGGTCTTCCTCCGGCTCCTGGCGGTGGGTTGTTGATTCTTCCCGGAGGTGGGTCTGGGACATCTGGTCCTATGGCCCTAAAAATCGCGGCATCATCCGCGGTCATACGGTGACCCATGCTAGGGTTTATTGGTTGTAGGTGCGCCTCCGCTTCTTCGGCTATCCTTCGAATTTCATCGTCAATGGCGGAGTGCCTAAGATTCTCTGTGATAATTTCTGTTTCAGTGGCCATCGCTGCTATCACTGGTGACAGTACGTGAATTGCCTCAGGTTCGTCGATGTGGAGTGACTCAGCTCTTTGGATTACTGCTCCTTCGCTTTCGTCTTCGTCGTCTGTCTGGCTATCTTCTTCTCCGCTTGTTTCTGAGGGTGCCGGCGTTCTTGGTTCCGACATACTTGGCTCCTCTTCTGGTTGTCCATCTATGCATCCGTACTGCTCCCTCGTTGGTAGGTTTCAAGTGTCGATGTCGCAGTTATAGGTCCTTCCGGCTGGGCGTACTACATCCCACCTGTTGTCTATCGGATTCCACATAACCTCTACCCAGCACTGATGCTCAAAGTTGAACTCAACTGGGCAGTACCGGGTTGGTCCTGAAGCAAAGTCCACGAAATATCCAATGTCGCCTCTGAATTCTCTCCACCTAGCAGCTCCTAGGAATTGTGCTGGTACGTTACGGTCTCCTCATCGTTTGAGGGAGTAGGTTTGGAAGTTGGTCCAATGGTCTCGAGTTGTGAACGCCACGATGAAGGGATCTTGGTCTTAATGTTACGCTACCACTGGCGTTTAGTCCGACTTGGACTGCGTAAGGGCATTCATGACTTAGCTCGGTGAGGTCTGATAGATCCTGAGTCACGTGACGTGACGTGACGTGACATAAGTACACGGCCCGATATCGATGGCACGTGACACAGCTTATTACACCAGGACTACAACGGTCACTGGGCACTTCCAACCAAGTCAGCGGCCTCTTAGCCCGACTAGTGAGTCCTTATAAGGAAGGGAGGGGATCAAGTCCTCTTCAGGCGGCACCAGGGTTGGCACACAAGTACTGAAGGGTTTAGACGCGAAGGGATGATGATGGTGGTCAGAAGAAGACCAAGATGGGGAATCTTGGTCGCCTTTAACTGTATTTATACATATGAGGCAGCTTTAAAGCTCCTCTTGAATCCATGCTACCCAATCGGGCAGGTCTCAGCCACATCGGCCTGAGACTGCGGCTACCTATTGCTATGTGTCACGAACCTATAAAGTTGGTTCGCGACTCAGGCGTCTAAGATCGGTCCACGCCGGCCCAGTCTTATGTAATCACCTTCCTAAAGGGGAAATCCGGATTCGGAGTTTGAATTTCGTACTCCGACGATCACGTGATGTGTCATGTGATCTCCCATCGTTTATCAAGTCACCTGACGACTGAGAGTCGTACCATTCCCTGGATTATTCTGATTGGACTGTGGAGCAGTCAAATCATCATGACATCATCAACTGCGGAGCAGTCGTACCACTCCTGGGATTATTCCTATTGGACTGCGGAGCAGTCATCTCTATGACGTGATCGACTGCGGCGCAGTCACACGTATTATCGCCATTGGACACTATTATTAGATGTCTCTCGAACGTTCCATTGCGCAGCAAAGCGCAGTATTCCGCAGCACCCATGGGCGGCCCTAAGCCTGCCCTAAAGTTACGCACAGACCATGTCCCTAGGTATATAAGCTAGCGTGTTACAACGGACAGTCCCTCAGACTGTCCACTTGTCTAATCCACTTGTTTACACTCTCCCTTTGCCTCTCCCAGCCTCGAGCCTGTGCCCCTACAGCTACAAGTCGAAGAAGCTTGTACTTAGCGCCACTCCCCTGAGCCATCGCGCCAGTTCTGATGGTTGAGCCAAAGCGTCTCTATCACAGTTGTCCTGTGCCCTGCCTCGAGTTCTCCACCACCCCCGGTCTTCCGCTTCCCCCGTTGTGCCTCTACTGTCGAGTGACAGTGAGTCATCACACTTGGACAGTCTAACACAATTAGACCTGACCCTGGGTGTTCCCTTTAGTGTCCAACTACGACTACGACTTCTCGCAGTTCGGTCATTGGGACGGAGATTCTGCCTCGTACTACGAGGAATACGACCACTACACTCCTCCTGACCCCTCTTGACAATCCTCTCAACCCCGTCGCCTCCCATCGCCCCTCACTCCCCTCGCCTCTCCCTCGGCCTTTGTACAAGAGTTCGTACAAGGCTCGTCTACCTCTGGTACTCAGTACGAGTACACCCTCACCGACATCCACGGTGAGCCCCCATCTGGGCTTCCATCGCCCATCTCTCGCCCCACTACTCCCCGCCCCGCCACCCCTCTCGAGTACGGAGAAGAAGCCTTCCCCCCTGAGTTTGACATCCGGACACAAGTAGCGGTCCGTTCTGCCCCCCTCCAAGAGCCCACACCAGAGTTGGTGTATCCTGACCCCCCTTCCGAGCCTACCCCATCACCGCGCCCCATCAGCGCCCCCCCTTGTATTCCATCGCCCCCTCCTCATAACCAGTCCCGAGCATCCACTCCCCCTCGTGTCCCAACCCCTGACTCCCCTATCGACTACGAACGCGTAGCCGAACAATCCCCCGTCGACTCCACCGCCACCGACCTCCCCTCTGAGTGGGAGAACATCCTCCCTGCCTCCTTCTTTCAACCCCCCTCTTGTGTCAACAGCCCGGAGGAGCACCCCCACCTATACACCGCCGTCTACTCTGCTGAAGGAGAGTCTTGGCGGCCTGCCTCAATCACTGTCCGAGAACATTTCTCCCGTATTCCCCTCGCACCTGCCCTTGCTCAGGCTTCCCCAGTATTCCCATCCGTCACCCCATTCCGTATCCCACCTCCTCACCTGTACACCATCTTCCCCCGCCTCACCGATCCTTTCTCCTTTGTCCCGGCTATTCCCGACTCCCACCCACTATAGTGTAATAGTGGTATAAAGTTTTTTCGTTGCCTTGCCCCTTGATTCGAGTGAATCAAAACAACGCAACTAGTAAGTAATTCCTTTAATCCTGATTATAGGACTGTAAACCGAGCGGTTTAAGTGCCTCCACCCCATCCCGGCACATTCCCACTAACTGAAGCGCAACACGTTGCAAGGGCACGTGCTCAGTTTGACACCCATCGAGACCGACAACTCCGTCGGTATTACCCATCCACCTCTTATTACGACATCTCTGAGTCATCCCGCATTGACTCCTGGGTGGACCCACCCCTAGTGCTAAAGAGCTTGGTCAACCTTTTCGAGTTTGGCGAGACTTGGGACACCTACGCCTTCAACGATTTTCAAGACGACCTTTCAGCCGTGGTCGATGCCTGCAACGACCAACTCCTGTTCTGGCACCTCTCTGACCGCACCCCCGAGCAACTCGTCCTTTGGACAAAGAGTGACTATCTTTGGTTCAATCACATTCCTCCCTGACGCGACTACCTTATCCAACAACTCCAAGCCGGCAACTCGGTCCGGTACCTCGACCGATTCCGCCTTTCTTACGAAGAAATCGAGATTACCTTCTACGAAATCCGAGTAGTGGACAGAGAAGGCCCCCCTTCCTTGGTTATCACCGAAGGAACCGAGTTGACATATTCCTGGGAACGAGCTACCTGGGAAACAACTCTGAACAACCCGGACCATAATCTGATCAACCCCCGCATCTATCACAAGCCCCCCACTGATCCCAACGACCCCGAACTAGTAGAGCTGCTCACAGCAAGAAGAACAAATCCCTTGAGCCTACTAGCCCGTCTATCCCTCCCCGCGAGTAGCCCGGAAACAGAAGAAATCAACAATTCAAGTAACAGCGGTTGGGGAGAAGAACCCAACGTTGGACCGTGTTGGTGCACTCAAGAGGTGTGCATCTGTGGCTATAGACCAGAAACTCCCCCTACACCAGACGGCGTAGTACTTTGGTCCCCTGGAGTTAACTACCTACCCTTTAGAGAAAGCGTAGCAGAGTTATAAATTTTTGACACAGTGTACTTTTTGAGAAAAAGTACTAAGTTGCAAAAATACCCGAGCACTTTACGAGTGTAAAGTTGGTACCCTGGAACCCACTGATAATTGGGCTATCACCCTGGCATTCCATCACGAAATACAACGACAACCCTGTCCCTGCTTCCTAGCAAGAATTTCCCTAGCCATCCCAAGGAAACAACCAATGGACGCCGACATGAGCATGTCATCCCCACCTCTCATGTTTGAGAGCAATGGTCCCTCCGAGATTCCGATCTCCTTCGATCCAAGCGTCACCCCCAGTCATACCCCCAGTAACGAACACTATGACGGCGATCCTGGAATACACCCTAAAGATGGGCACCCAACTTCCCAAGACACGACAACCCTTGATGCACTGGTAAACAAAGCCAGAGAGACTTCCCCTTCGAGTAATCCTCTTCCACATTTCAAGATGAAACAAGACTTCCGACTTCGACGAAAGCTTTGCCTATACTGTGGAAATGAAGGCCACATCCGCCAAAATTGCAAGCTAAAAAGAGGAATCCTGATCGAAGACAATAACGTTAATAACAACACTTCTTCACTCCAACATGAGCAATTCCAAAGGAAACTTACCAAGGTGGAAAAAGACCACCGACTCCAGGACAAACTCTGCCTGTACTGTGGAAACAAAGGCCACATCCTCCAGGAATGCAAGTTCAAGAGAGGCATTCTGATTGAAGACGATAGCAATAAAGATGCTTCTTCAACCAAACCCGCACAATCCCAAGAAATCCTGATTGAAGATAACAATGTTAAAATCAACACTTCTTCATTCCAATCCGAGCAGCCCCGAGGAAAGCTTACCAAAGCGGAAAGAGACCGCCGGTTCCAAGAACAGCTTTGCCTATACTGTGGCAATCCAGGCCACATTCTCCGAGAATGCAAGCTAAAGACGCAAAGCATGAGAGTCAGAGAAACATCCAAGAACCTTCCAGCTCAGATAGGAGCTTTCCATTTCGAGGATTGCAAACAACTCGCAATCAACCATGCCAGCGCTGGCCGATCCAACAACGAAGAAGTGCGAGGCACTATTGTTGAGGAACGTGATCAGGAGGATGACCCTACTGATTTCTGGACTTCGAGTAAAGTCAAGTATCGAGAAATACTTCCATATTCCCCGAACGCGGGTCCACGGTCGCTCTAATCCCAAGAACTACCAAACAAAGTAGTCAACGTTCACCCAAGATAAAAGGCCTGTTTTCGAGAACTACAAGAAAAATCCCGACTTTGAGCAAGTCAAGTATTACGCCAACAGAGGAAGCACCTACTGTTATGAAGACATCGAACCAAGAACTCCATCGACTCCCATCAAGTATTGAGTAATACTTTTACCAGCAAAGGAAGCACCTACTGCTACGAAGACACCTACCATCCCGAAGTAATCGCCCAAGAGGAAGACCCTCTTGCCCTCAATAACCCCCAGTGACAACACAATCCCAGCAACCACCCAAGAGGATGCCCCTCTTGGCCTCGACACCCCCAATCACGGGACCACTCAGGAGGAAGAACCTCTTGACTTCAACGTTTCCCAGCAAGAACCCAACCTAAGAAACCACTTAAAGGAACGACCCCTTTAACATCCCCTAGTGTAACCACCCAAGAGAATGACCCTCTTGACCTCGCCGACTCCCAGTCAGACTTCGACGGCTCCCAGAGACAACCTACTTCCAGTAACCACCCAAGCGGATGACCCCCTTGGCCTCAATGACCTACAGGAGAAACCTGATCCAGTACAACCACTCAAGAGGAAGACCCTCTTGCCTTTGGTGTTTCCAGTGAAAACCCATTCCGAGAAACCACCCAAAAGGAAGACCCTTTTATCTCCAACAACCCCTAGTGAAAGACCCTACCACGCATCCGACTTTGGGCAAAGTCAAGTATTGAGCAATACTTTCGCCAGCAGAATGAGCACCTGCTATCACAAGATCCAAGCACACCAACGAGGAAGAACCTCTAGAATTCCAAGAACTACAAGAACCACGTAGTAACATGACTAATCAAGAGGAAGCACCATTGATTACCTGGCTTTGAGCAAGCATAGAGACATACTTCGACCCCAAATGAAGAAAGCACCTATCATTTCCTGACGATTTCCCTAATCAGGAGGAAGCACCACTGGTTACCCGGCTTTAACGACAAGCCAAAGTATTGTGTAATACTTCGATCCCTTCCACCGAGCACTATCGAATGGAAGATTGAACGCCAGCTGCGCTGAAAGCAGCATTCCAGTACTAGAGAACTCAGAGATGAGCTTGTGCCAGTAGAGACGATACAGGCGTGTGCCTTCCTATCGTACTCAGGGTGACACTAGTATGGAAGCGATCTGGCAAGAGATATTAGTGCAGAGCATCATTCCAATGATGGGTTCGCGCGCGCGAACGGCTTGACCATTCAATTTCTAGATAAACGAACGATTGCCCAACAAGATGGGCTTGGTCAAGTTTACCACGATCTAAAAAGAACAGATCAGTACCTGAAGAACGCCGGCAAAGGGCCTTCGCATTCCACTAAAGATGTGGATCCTGACTGCTAAAGATGCAGAACTTCCCCTCAAGTACCTGGGCAAGCCAATGAAGCTTCAACCCTCACCGCTAAAGATGCGGTCCCCTCGCTTTCACTTTGCACCAACTGCTAAAAATGCAGTCTTCCCTGTGTTCCACCTCGCGCCACTGCTACGGTTGCAGTTCCCCGACTCTCCCTTCGCGTTACCACTAAAGATGTGGATCCTGACTGCTAAAGATGCAGAACTTCCCCTCAAGCACCTGGGCAAGCCGATGAAGCTTCAACCCTCACCACTAAAGATGTGGCCCCCCCTCGCTTTCACTTTGCACCAACTGCTAAAAGATGCAGTCTTCCCTGTGTTCCCTCTCGTGCCACTGCTAAAAATACAGTTCTCCCTGTGTTCCCCCTCGCGCCACTGCTAAAGATGCAGTCCTCTGGTACTCCACCTCACGCCACTGCAAGAAGTGCAATTCCCATTCCGCAAAAACAGATGTGCCGTCCCTCTTCGCGTCACTACAAGAAGAGCAGTTCCTACTTCGTGTCACTATACGACATACAGTTCACATTCCGCAAAAGATGTGCCATTCCACTTCGCACCACTGCTAAAGCTGCAGTCTCCTCGCGTTCCACTTCGCGACACTGTTAGGAAATACAGTGCCTGAAACCCTGGACAAACTAAAGATGTTTCACCTCTACCTGCCAACGACGCAGTACCTCCTTCGACGAACCCTGAACAAGCTAAAGATGCTTCAACTCTGCCTGCTGATGATGCAGTACCACCTTCAACGAACCCTGGACAAGCTAAAGACACTTCAATCCTGCTCCACAAGAAATTCCCTGCTAACAAGAGCAGCCCCCACTCCGCAAGACGTGCTGACCCCCTGACAACCTGAACAAGCTAAAGATGCTTCACCCCTGCCTACGAGAAGATACAGTATCATCCTGAACCACCTGAACCTGACAAATTCCCCTTCCGCAAGAAGTGCTGCTCCCTTCCCATGTTTTGCATGTAGTGCAATCTCCATCCCGCAAGAAGTGCCGCCCCTATTCTGCGACCCTCCTAGGAGGACGTTCCCCACTCCGCAAGATGTGCCGTTCCCATACTCCTGCAAATACTGTTGCATCCCACTCCCTTCACGAAAAAATTTTCCGGTCCCATGCCGGTCCCCTGTCCATCATCTTCATCCACAACTCCATCGAAATCCTTAGTGCTGTCCAGGCGTCCAGACCTTAAAAAGGGGATAGCGAATGAAGATGGAAAGCGAGCGCTCCTGAATACAGATATTTTCAAGCCAAAAGTGTAGAAGACACTTCCCCACAGCAACCTGAACCCCAAAGTGTAGAAGACACTTCCCATGACAACCTGAATCCCTAAGTGTAGAAGACACTTCCCGGCGACCCTGCAAAAACCCAAGTGTAAAAGACACTTCCCCACAGCAACCTAATCCCCAAAGTGTAGAAGACACTTCCCTGAGGCAACCTGAACACTCAAGTGTAGACGACACTTCCCCGAGGCAACCTGAACACCTGAACACCCAAGCGTAGAAGACGCTTCCTGAACACTTAAGTGTAGAAGACACTTCCCCGAGGCTTCCTGAACACTCAAGTGTAGAAGACACTTCCCTACGACAACTCGAATCCCTAAGTGTAGAAAGACACTTCCCGATGACCCTGCAACAACCCAAGTGTAGAAGACACTTCCCTGCGACAACCTAAGTGTAGAAGACACTTCCCTGCGGCAACCCGAATCCCCAAGTGAAGAAGACACTTCCCTGCGGCTACCCAAATCCCTAAGCATAGAAGACGCTTCCCCGAGGCAACCAAGAACACCCTTAAAAAGTGTAAAGAAGACACTTCCCCGAGGCAACCTGAACACTCAAGTGTAGAAAGATGCGCAGACATATGACAAGAGATGTCAGTATGGCGTTCCTACTCGAGCATCCTGAACCCACACAAGCAACCCAAACCCCTAAGTGAAGAAGGCACTTCCCCACGACAACTTGAACACCTAAGTGTAGAAGACACTTTCCTGGCAACCCAAACAACGCACCCAAGATATGCAGACATATGACAGAGGCGTCAGTATGGCATTCCACATCCAAGATACGCAGACATGTCAGCATGGCGTTCCCAAGTACCCCCAGCAAGCACAGACACATGACGAGGAAGTCAGTATGGTGCCCCACCTCCAAGTACCCAAACAACATCTCCCAGTACCATCAAATCCGAGATACGCAGACATATGACAAGAGAAGTCAGTATGGCATTCCAACACCCGAGTACCCCGACAAACCACTTCCCCGTGACACATCCAACACACGCAGACATATGACAAGAGAAGTCAGTATGGCGGTTCACACACGAGTACCCTGGCAACCCAAACTCAAGACACCACAACCCCTACCCCAACCAAGCCAAGATGCTATAATCCCGACTACTGATGCAGTAGAACCCAAGGAACGAGCGTTCACTTCTGAGGCCATCGATTCATTCCTATGGCAACACAAGTTCCCCAAGTACGACCACTTGGCCATCCATGCAAGAAGCCTGCCTCACGATGCCATGGTCCATTCAAGTTTTATCCACCAAGGAAGTTAATTGTAAACTCTACTTCCCAAAAGACATGGCATACACATCTAGTCTTCCACAAAAAACCCTGATCCCCCATATCATACGAATGATATCCACGAACCGAACTTCATCAACCACCTCCCGAGATCATCCAAAAGGAGAGAACAAACATTACGAAGTTGAAGCGGTCTTGAAATCCAAAGTACCACCAAACAAGAAAGGGGTACCGAACCTGATCAAGTGGAAGGGATATCCTGACTCCAACGAATTTCTGGCCCCCATAACCTACTCCTGACCCGGTCTTAAAAGGTTCCACAAAAGACCACTCCAGTGCCCCTAAAAACCCAAGAAAGTCAAACAGTGCTGTCGGTGCAGCACGGTGTTAAAAAGGGGATACTGTCACGAACCTATAAAGTTGGTTCGCGACTCAGGCGTCTAAGATCGGTCCACGCCGGCCCAGTCTTATGTAATCACCTTCCTAAAGGGGAAATCCGGATTCGGAGTTTGAATTTCGTACTCCGACGATCACGTGATGTGTCATGTGATCTCCCATCGTTTATCAAGTCACCTGACGACTGAGAGTCGTACCATTCCCTGGATTATTCTGATTGGACTGTGGAGCAGTCAAATCATCATGACATCATCAACTGCGGAGCAGTCGTACCACTCCTGGGATTATTCCTATTGGACTGCGGAGCAGTCATCTCTATGACGTGATCGACTGCGGCGCAGTCACACGTATTATCGCCATTGGACACTATTATTAGATGTCTCTCGAACGTTCCATTGCGCAGCAAAGCGCAGTATTCCGCAGCACCCATGGGCGGCCCTAAGCCTGCCCTAAAGTTACGCACAGACCATGTCCCTAGGTATATAAGCTAGCGTGTTACAACGGACAGTCCCTCAGACTGTCCACTTGTCTAATCCACTTGTTTACACTCTCCCTTTGCCTCTCCCAGCCTCGAGCCTGTGCCCCTACAGCTACAAGTCGAAGAAGCTTGTACTTAGCGCCACTCCCCTGAGCCATTGCGCCAGTTCTGACGGTTGAGCCAAAGCGTCTCTATCACAGTTGTCCTGTGCCCTGCCTCGAGTTCTCCACCACCCCCGGTCTTCCGCTTCCCCCGTTGTGCCTCTACTGTCGAGTGACAGTGAGTCATCACACTATGAGTCCGTGACTGATATACGACTTACTACAGGAGTCACCACTGTATGCAAGCATCCACTTCTCGCTCCGTGACACAAGGGTGATCGTGCCAATGTGGCCGATGAAAGTAACCTGACAAAGGAAGGTCAGGACGCGATACTACCTATCATGGAAGACAGAGAAATGCAAAGTCATATCGTCGATGTAACCAACGAACAGCCACAAGACGATGAGCCATTACTCCTAAAAAATGAGGAGCTACCGCTAACGTTTTATGAGCCGTCACCATCACCAGAACCTATGGAGAAAAATCAGCGCTTTTCTATTGATAGCGATGATTGTTTCATGGGGCCAATTGATTATGATCTTCACCGTTACGAATGGCTAGCTGATAGTGCAACAACATCGCACGTCGCAAACCAGCATGATATGTTTACTCACCTTGAGCCTGCACCCGGTAAGACCGTGGCAGGAGTAGGTGATACACATATAGCAGTTGAGGGACACGGCACTATTGAACTGACGTCTCGATGTAATGGGCGCAACCATGTCTTGCAACTCACCGATGTCCTATATATTCTGAATAACAAAAACAACCTCATATCCCTCGGACGATGGGATAATGCTGGTCGAAGCTATACTTGTTTCAGAGGTGTGCTCAAACTGATCACAAAACACGGATTAGTCATCGTGGAAGGGAGGAAGATCGAAAACAATTTATACAAGGTAGACCTCTGAGTCCACAAAATGACTACCCTCCGAAACACGCCAGTGACTTTCTCCACAACCGAGGGAATGATGACCTGGGAAACATGGCATAAAAGATACGGGCACGTAAGTTACAGCAGCTTACAGAAGTTGTTGGATAAAAACCTAGTTGATGGTTTACAAGTAGACATCACGTCACCGAAACCCGACTGCGCCACGTGCACCGAAGCTAAACAAACTGTTGAACTGTTTAATAAGAAGACGAACAGGCATACAGAACCTGGTCAACTTACCCACATAGATGTATGGGGAAAGTATGACATCATCTCTATACACGGACATCAGTATTATGTTTTGATGATAGATGATGATACACGTTACCTTACGATCGACCTCCTAAAGTGTAAAGATGAGGCTGCGCAGATGGTGAAGAATTACCTAACGCGCCTGATCACGCAAGGGAGGAACCCACGAGCAATATGAGTCGACCGCGGGAAAGAATTCGTGAATGAAAACCTACAAAAATGGTGCCATGAGCACGGCGTAGAATTACAAATGACCACACCATACTCACCTCCCCAAAACGGTATCGCCGAACGAGCGAACCAAACTTTAGTTGAGTTGGCGCGAGCCATGATGCGAGCACAGCACATACCAGAATTCTTATGGGAATATGCTGTCTGTCACGCTGCATATCTGCAAAATAGATCATATACAAGAACCCTAGGAGATTACACACCATATGAAAAATGGGCTGGAAAAAGGCTGAATGTGGCGCACCTTTGGGAGTTCGGTGCACCTGTATGGGTATTACTCCAGGGATCACACGAGCAGCGGAAAATACAAGCCAAGTCAAAACGCTGATTATATGTCGGGTATGACAAAGGCGCAAACACTGTAAAATATTATAAAGAAGAATCGAGACAAGTACTCACCTCACGAAACTTCCGCTTTCTAACCCTTCCTAAAGAGGAGACACCTCATGAGGGTATACAGGTCGCACCTGATACACCACGTGAAGGGGAGTCAGAGGGAAACACGCTGCCTACAGGCGGACGGCCAGATGAGCCAAATGACCGAACGTACCCACAAAACCCTGAGCCAAAGAGTCATGAGCCAAAGAGCCAGGAAGAAAGTGGTGCGGAAGCGTCAAAGAGCGAGTCAGGCAGTGATAGTTTGAAGAGAAAGCGAGACGAGGAGAGTGAGGCTACAAACACCCAGAGAACACGTGGTAAACGCGTGGATTACCGTTACCTGAATGACCCTTTTCCTGAAGAGGAAAATGAGGTAAACGCTGCTAATGCTGAGCAAACATTCAGAGGAGACGAACCTAAGACCCTTGACGAGGCAATTCGATCTCCCGAATGGCCCGAATGGGAATGTGCGGTGCAGGCCGAAATGGACCAACTCCGAGACATGGGAACTTGGACATTGGTCGACAAGCCCACTGAGGCAGTCCCGATATCAAATAAATGGGTATTCATTAAGAAGTACAACAAGCTCAGCGACCTCCTAAAATATAAAGCAAGGTTAGTAGCAAAGGGATGCGCGCAAAGACCTGGACATGATTACCAGGAAACCTTCTCACCCGTAGTCAGACTTGAGACACTAAGAGCGATCCTTGCTGTCGGGGCGATAAAAAACTTGATAATCCAGCAAATGGATGTCAAGGGAGCGTACCTAAACGGGACCCTAAACGAGAAGGTATATATGCGTCAGCCTGAAGGGTACGAAGATGGAACCGGGAGAGTTTGTCTGCTCGTAAAGACCCTATATGGACTAAAACAGTCAGGGCGCGAGTGGAATAAGGAGCTCGACAACAAACTAAAAACTCACAACTTCAAACGACTAATTGTGGACCCGTGTGTGTATGTGAGAAGAAAGACAGACAACTTGGAAGTCATCACAGTCTGGGTTGACGACCTAATGTTATTTGCAACGTCAGAGGATTCAATGGCGACAATTAAAAAGGACTTATGTTCCGAATGGGAGGTTACCGATCTGGGTGAGCCCGCCAAAATCGTAGGCATCGAGGTCACCAGGCTCAGGTGGAACCATTCAATCACGATATCCCAGGAGCGATATATAGAGTCGATCTTAAAAGGGGAGGGTATGGACCGAGCCAACCCAGTTGCGACGCCATTGGACCCTAACGTGAAGTTGGAAGCAAACTCTGAGAAGGGCGACGGGAATAGGAGTAACCCGTACACACGCTTACTCGGGGAGCTCCAATATCTCGCAAACGCCACGCAGCCAGACATAGCATTCGCTATTAATCGGTTGGCATCATACACAGCCAATCCGAGCTTACAGCACATGGGTATGCTGAAGCGAATCTTGAGGTACCTAGCTGGAACAAAATCGTACGGGATAACATACTCAGCAGTGCCGAACCGGAGTGGGGACACGAACCTCTTTAGCGGTTTCTCGGACACCACCTATGGGAACTCCGAAGACCATAAATCGACTACGGGGTACGTCTTCATGTGTGGAGGAGGTGCGATCACCTGGATGTCCAAAAAGCAGAGCACAATCGCTCTATCGTCGACAGAGGCAGAATACGTTGCACTGTCAGAAGCAGGCCGAGAGGTGTGCTGGCTAAGAAACCTATTTGAGCAGTTAGGATACAGCCAGCTCAGCCCCAGCCTGATAGAAGGCGATAACGATGGCTCGATAGCGATGGCGCGGAATCCTATGTTTCATAAGCAGTCCAAACATATCGAGACCCGATGGCATTGGATACGCGAACAAGTCAAAAAAGGAAGTGTGAGAATCGAAAGTTGCCGAGATCCAGAACAAACAGCAGATATATTGACTAAGCCTCTAGCGCGTCCCAAGCATAAGCGACATACCGCGGAAATGGGATTAGCCCCGGTATGAAGGGGAGTGTTGAGGTACATCCTGGGACTAACTGAACCCGGGGATCAGACCGGCAACAAGAGACCGAGCATATGTATTAGTAAGCTATGGACGCGCGCATGTACAAGTATGGACGGGCAGCAAAATAGGAGTGTCCGCTCTCATCTCTACCACCACCCTCACATCCCTAACTCGGGATAATCTTCTGTAAATCTCTACAGTACCAATTACTCGATCACTCAGGAAAGTGTTCAGACTTCAACTTCAGAGCAGTCAGAGCAGTCAAAACCGTTTGGGCTCGCTTAGTATAGTGATTTATGTGCAGCGGTGAACTCATGGACATATTATATAATCGTAATATTACCATAGCTAAATGATTATCTAAGAATAATATCTCGGGAAGAGGAGCAAGCATACGCCTCTCCTCTGGACTACCACTCTCACACATTGTTCACCTATCCGGCTGCCCGCCTCAGTAAATCTCTATAGTATGTGAGAGTCTGGAGCAGAGCGTATGCTCCTATCTTCGCAGGTTCTGGTTATTTACCTTATTTACCCAGCTATCTACGGTAATTTAGAGATTACATAATCTGTTGGTCTAGCCTCGGGTTGTCCATTCCGGCAACTTCCGGGCTCGATCCCAACACTTAGGCCACACTCACATTTTACAGATGACTTATATCACCCCTCGCCTCACCCTATCCTCACCCTATCCGGTCTTACTCTGGGTGACCAAACCCTTTAAGCGACCCCCCCTCTAACCATCGAATTCACTCATCATAGTCTACCCGTACCCGTCCGAGGCGACGAAACACCTAACCCGATGGGGGTCCGGAGTGGCTCCTGTAGTTTAGCAACGCAATGAAGGCCACAAGGCCGTAGCCCGAGTACACCGCATGTAGCACTAGATAGGCCCGTCGGGACCCGTCTGGGCCTTTTGCCTGTATCCGAGAATACAAATGGATCAAAGGGAGTCACACAGGTTGATATATTAGTGCGAAACTACTCGTCGATTTCCTGGCGTCTCGATTTGGTGTATGTGGTTCGCGAGTGTGACTGCTATATTGATGTTGTTCAGTCATTCCGAGAATGTTGCTCTTATTCCCTAATTTCCCTTGTTATGCATCGCCTAGTACTATTGTTATTTCGTTCATGGTTTTTATTTTTGTCAGAACCATTCATATCCCGGGCACACATCTCGCGTGCACGTACATACAGACGAGGGTAGATAGGTAGGCAGCAAAGGGTGCAGTGAAGGCCGGACCGCGACAGAAAAAGAAAAAAAAAAATGAACAGACGACGGGTTATTTGCGAGGTTTAAGGCCTTGCGGCCAGTGGTGAGGGTCCCGTGATGGTGTAACTGGGAGGGTCAGCACTCGTGTGGCCTCCTCCCTGGGAGGTTAGCGACTGGTCAATCCGGCCACGGCGGGAAGCTTTGATCGATCAGCTTCATAGTTGCTCAGTTGCGGCAATGGGGCCCGACGTAGTATCTATCAGTGCGGCTCATGTGAGTGAATTGAGAAGGCGTGTGGGTATGAAAGTAGCCCTCTGGGAACGATAGAGGGGCAGTGGTGATGATGTGATCAACGGTGTGCCAGTCTCCGCCGCAGGAGAGGTTCTGGTCGAAGGCGGTAATGTCCGGGCGGAAACGGGCAGCGTGTTGGGCGTGGAAGGCGTGCCAAATGTCCGAATGCAGTGGAGGCGCGTTGGGAGTACACGTCCTCTATGGCAGCCCTCCAGAGAGGGTGGTGCTATCTGTAGGGGGGTTAGTCCATGGAAGCAATGCCTGCAACCCTATAAAGTCCGGCGTCCCGAGACCCGTTACCTACCGAGTCGAAAATCAGCCAACGTAGAAACGAAGAAACAGAAGTTTCACGGGACGAACGGGATCCCATCCAGCGATAGCAGAGAAACCGTCAGTACCGCAGCCCGGGTTAGACCCAGATGTGATATCGTTAAATCTCGAGGGGCCGAGGCCGTACAGCCAGGGATTGAGGAAACCCAGTGGGTTCCTACCCGTTGAAAGCAAGTAGTCGTTAAGCAGCGAGATTATGCCAGCCACGGTCTGTACATTTATGATCAACTGGGTGCTCGAGGCAGAGTGGAGGGAGGTGGGAAGACGCACTGGTACTGCGCAGCTTGTGCCCTCCACTGTAAAGGCATTGTTGCCTATGATAACACGGAAATTGACCGCCTGAGCGGCGAGATCGGGGATGCCACGGCCGGTCGGGCTACACAACGCACGAAATTTACAAAGGATGAGTAGGTCAGGTCGGGCCACGGAAGAAAACGCACTTGTAAAGGCCACTATGCTGGCTGCCGAGCTGCTCCAGGTAGGGGGGCACAACAACCTGCTGGTACTTCGGCCGCATGAAATGGTTAGAGAAGCCGCCCCCAGAGAACTCCGCCGCTACCTCGGGGATGTCGGTCGTGCCGCCCACGCTAGTTACATAGGGACCTGCAAAATCGTGAGCGACCTGTGCCCGTGACGGCGTTCCGCCTCCAAGGAGAAATAAATGATACGTACAGGATGAAGGGAATTCGGGGACAAATTGAACTCTTCCGGAGCCGTCGTCGGCGACGCACTCCTCGTCTTTGCCTACGCCATCGTTGCCACTCGCGACAAGGACGCTGGCGCCACGTGCGCCAAGTTCGGAGAACAGGTCACACAGTTTCTTCGTATACTCCAGCGGGAGATCTTGCTCGAAGGCACCATACGAAATGGAGATCGTCTGCGGGACGTGCTCCTGACGGAGCAGATAGTTGAGCCACTCCAGAAATGGATCGCCCGGGGCTGGTTCGTTGGTGTCAAGGTCATACGACCATTCTCCGCCGGTGCTGTAGAAGATGAGTGGTGTCGGGTATGCCATGGCCTGCGCGTACTGCACATTTTGGTTCGCCTCCGCCCCGGGTTTGCTCGGGTCGTTCCCACCGCCGTTGATCTGCACGACCCTGAACGTCGCATCTTCCGCATCTGTGCGAAATTGTCTCGTGAACGTCGTCAAATCAGCTAGGTTCGGATACTCGTCCATGAAACCCGCAATCGCGAGCACAGTCTGGTCCGTTGCGGCCGGCACATAAGCAGCCGTCCTGTACAGCGAGCGCAGTCTCGATGGCTTAACTTCGTGATCATCGCGACTCTGCAGCACCGACCTCGACGCCATATCCCTAGTTGCTTCGATGGAGCGCCTCCGTGGGGTCTGCCGTCGAGCGCGCATGGAGGCAAAACACGTTGTGGGAACGACGGTTTGCACGTGTGTGTGCAGCACCGCGGGGAGTGCATAACCGACCGTGCGGAGAATCATGGTGTCATTTGTCCCCGTGGGTCGGTAGAGCTGGTATGATGCCCCGAGCAGTTCATTGGCCTGGGACACGGGCACGCCGGTCAGCGTCAGCCAGCTGCCACCGTGTGTCATTGAGATGGTTGAGAATGGTAGACCATGGTGCTCAAGCCAGGAATTGACGAGCTCGAGGGATTCTGTGTGCGGCGCGACAAGCTGAGCGACCTGTTCCTTTAAGAGGTGTCCACCATATCTGCAACAGAGCAGCGGCACTGTAAGTACATTCATGACCGTGTGTGGAGGGGTATTGGAGAGGACGTGCTTTGGACTCTTCGGGTCGCTGACCTCGTAGAGAGCATCAATCAGAGCATTCTCGTGGTTAGGCTTGAGCGCAAAGTGGAGGTCGATGGTGGTGCCAGCAGAGGGGTGACCGAGGGACTCCCAGTTTGGTGGGACGGCACCCCAGGTGTGCTTGACACGTAGGTCATCCCAAGGTGGTATGAGAGGCTTTGCGATGTTGGCGAAGGGGACGACAGCGAGGACAGAGATGACAGAGAGCCGGTGGCAGCGCATGATTTGAGGGTGACCGGGTTATAAGGCCAGAGGTGCAGAGAGCGCGCAACAGAACACTGAGAGCATGGGAAGCAATCGTGCGTCTCGTGATCGTGATGTGACTCCGCGGCCGTCGGTTGAAACTTGCGCGTGGACTGAGCGTACTTGGTGGTCTAGAGGTTAACTAGAGCGCCGAGGTGCCGGCTAGGCACCCTCCAGATATTTTATCTGGCGGGCCCTCCTCCGGAATATTACAGTAATCATCTTCTAAACTCGAAATGCCGGGATGCCGGACCCGGTGGAAAGGCATGTGAGCTTGGGGAGCATGTCCGAGGACACAACGTTGATACTCTAAACCGTCCCTGATCGCTATAGGGAACGCGTGTAAGATGTACAGGGTTTTGGGTGTGAAGCGTTGCAAGGCATCGCGCAGGCCTCCGTGGGGCACAAGCTGTCTTACATGGGCCCGCGGCGATCGGGGACGCGTTGGTATCAAGTTGCTAAAGCCGCGCCCGACCCTGAGGGCGATGGGGTCGGGAACGGAAGTGGGGTCGATTGGTTGCAGGTGGTCAGAAATGGTCGCGCACGCTTCGGCGCGGCGCGAAACGTCGCAGACATGGCCGGAAGGGTCAGGAACGCGTTGGGTCCAATCGCTAAGGCCGCGCGCGAATGTGGCCAGAGTTGTACTACTCAGGGTCAAAAATGGGTCATCGTCAGACTACCATTTTAGTATCGCATATTCTGCTTAGTCATTACGGCTTGTGCCGACGGGGCACCGGCCCGCCTATCCCGAAGTTGAAAGTGGCGTGTGGGAAAACACACGTGAGTAATGAATTGACACTCACAAGATCAGACCCGTTAAGACCCGGGTCATGACAACGCTCAGCGGTGCTTAGAGTACGTGTAAAAGCGGAGGAGAGTGTGTTAGAAACAGCAAAAAGCACAAGTTCACCGGCCAGGGAGAGCACTGACGTATCAACATCGCATAGAGCGCGACGTGAGTCAGCCATTGTCACGATTCTGGTTGACTGGTTCTTGCTTTGTCCTTTCTAGCACAATATATTTTTCTACTTTTCTACGGGGGGATAGGTCTCTGGAATTTATTTGGCCGGATACAGATTTCGGGTACAGCCACGCAAATAATTGTCTGTGTAGACCCACCAGATTCCTATGGAAAGTCACCCGCTGCTTTAGCAGGGGCAACTTGGATGGTAGTCTGGGGGGTGGCATCGTGCGCTTGTCGCAGCGTATTTTAGGCTTCACCAATACATTCGCCCTCGTTGATCGAGTGTGAATTTTCTTATCGCTCCTCCGCTGCGGCGGCCTGCGCCTGACGCTTCGCCATCTTCATCTCCCTCACTTCCTCGCCTGCTTTGTGTACAAACTCGATCTGGAAGACGATCGCCCGGTCGAGCGCGACGGGAGGGCCGCAGTGTCGGCCGCGCAACATAACGGCGCAGATGATCAGCTTCGAGAGCGTGCTCATCGCGCCAGACAAAGTTTTTTTTCTTTTGTGTGTGCGTGTGCGTTTCGGGGACGAGGAAAGAACAGGTTGAGGACGCAGGAAAAAACTACGTACAGACAACGAAGGTGGTAAACCAAAATGCATTTTCGGGGTTTCTCAGCTGAGCGCACTGTACTCCACGCATTAGAAAAGCTCACAATAGAATGCCAGCACAGACGTGATGCGTGCGCTCACGGCGTGCCTCGGCGACGCAAATGAGAAATAACGCAAAAGCGAGCCACCACATATCTACCTGAGAGAGCGCACGCCAGAACCGAGATCCTTAGCTGCGACGTCAAACACTACTATAGGAGGGTCTCTCACCAAATGAGAGCTGTTGGCGGATATGACGCCCGAGATTACGATCCCCAAATTGCGACGTGCGACTCGGAGTCTGTCACGGGGTGGTCCTCCTCGTTCTCAATGTCGATGTCGTCTTCTCCGTCGTCAAAGATGCCAAGCGAGCGTTCCTCGTAAACGTTAGTCGAACGCATACTGCATTTATCGCACCCCCGCACCCACGGGTCGACTCATCCGGCGGAAATTGCAGGGGGAAATTTCGAAGCGCACGCACTCGTGGCGAATCGGGTAGGCTGAAACATACACCATCACGAAGTAGACCACTCTGGTTGACCAATACAATAACAAGAGGGCTTTCGGGGTGATGTAGGAGTGAGACTTGCTGCAACGCTGGCGCAAGAGCCGAAATCGCAATTGATTGGAAGCCCGCGAATTGCAGAGTCGGGTCCTGGTGATGCACGTGACGTCCAGTACTTTACGCTTTAGTATTTCAAATTGGTCGTCCCAATTGAAACACACACCCGCGGTCCACACAAAATAGAAATATATGGTCAACCCTTGAGAAGCCGCCCAGTACCAATTGCTCCCTTCGGGGATGCATACGAAAAAATTGGAACGATACAGAGAAGATTAGCATGGCCCCTGCACAAGGATGACACGCTGTTTCAGAGTGGTAGACCCACGGGTCTCAATATTTATTTTTGCACGTTCCTATGGACCTAGCAGCAACCAAGTCAAGTGGGTTGTATCTATTACAGACACTGTCGTCCCGAAGGCCGCGCACAGTTGATACCCATCCCATACGATGATTGATGCCCCACTTTCGCCGACTCGGACGCTCACTAACCAGGCAGAGATTATGGCCATCTTCGAAGCACCACGTATCATTGGTAGAACCAATACTACTTTTGTCAAAGTCCTATTCCGCTCTACTCCTTCGAATTGCTCAGGGCGTCGAGCTTTAAGGCCTTTTACATAAGGCCTCGCTGACAAACATGCTACACCGAACGAAGCACTGCACGAAGGAAGGCGTGCGCTGCTTGTGACCTAATCAGGGTTGACGCCAATTCGACGGCTTGCACAAGGGGTTCAAGGTAGAGAAAGCGAACCCCCTACTGGGTAAAAAGTAGTGCAACTGTGGCCTGGATGAGACTAACTGGCACACCGGGGAATCACACACACCCCACGACGCTCCATCCGACTAGAGCGCTTGAATAACAAGACGGCGTCAATGGGGACATTAAATTGGCAAGCAAATGGCGTGTAACAAAAAAAAAGTAGTATCATTCAAGTGCTGAAGGTCAGCGTAACGTCGCGAATTTTCAGCTGTACGCTTCGTTCAGCTGTCCATTCAAAGTGTACGTGTTCGAAAGTCTCCTCAAGACTCATGACAGCTATTTCAAACCGTAAATCATCTTTTTGTAGGTAGGACGAGTGTGACCGAGAAAAAACTCACCCGCCTCGCCGACGTTGAAATTGAGGGACTTGAACGGTTCGGAGCCCCCGTGCCCCTGTCTAGGCGGAGCGCCAGGGTAGAAGAAACTCGCAAAGCCAGTGCCGACCTTCCAGACTAGAACGACTCCTTCCTGGAGGGACACCGTCGCAAGGCGCCGGCCATCCGGTGAGAAACTGCACACCACGAGTGCCTGCTTGTGAGACTCGAGCACATACAAGCGCGTGGCCGTCTTGAGGTCGTACATCACGATCGCACCCTCGCTCGTTCCCCACGGCCAGGCGCTGGCTCGCCGTGTGGAAGTCGATTGTGGGAAAACTCCGCGCGGGAGGGAGGGAATCAGCCAGTAGACTCGAGCGTCAGTCGGGGGGAAGCGGGGCGCACGTTTTCACGACATGGCCGAGGATCTCGGTTGCCGTATCGAGGACGGCGTCGCGGTTTGAGGTGGAATTGGGGTCTAAAGATTTCACTACCGCTTCTACGAGTTTGGGAAGATGAGGGTAGATAACGAGAGGTTTCTGAGAGGGCATCAGTGACGCTGGACAGTACGTAAAAAAACTTGATCAACGACAGACCTTGCGAGTGAGAAAGGCCACCAGTTGTAATACGGACTTTCGATGCTCCAGACTCTGAGGGTGCAGAATGTCGAGTGAAAGTGTGGTCATGAATATTCCAGTATTGTTCGTCACAACATGTAGGACTGCCTGTCGTGCCTGAGGTCCAATATTTTGAGCGGTTATGCTTTCCTTTTTTGAACTCGTGGCGAGATTGAAGAGACTCCGTATCATCTCCATAGCGTCGATATAATGTTGCCAGACAGCAAACCCACGGGAACAAAGGTCAATCGCCAGCGCCTTGCAGGACACATCGCTCTCGTGAAGGTAGGTCATCACAGACTTCGATATAATGTTCAGTGCACTTCAAGATGAAAGCTTTCATCAGAACGTTCCCAAAAATCGTGAATAGGCGAACGTCACCTTGAAGAGAGTAAGTTGTATTGACGAGTGGCAATAAACCCACAGAGCAACAAAGCCTTTGCGGCGACAGGTGTCCGTCTTTCAGAGTCCGGAAGTAAGAACGGCACTGTATGATCACGACATAAGCCTAAATACCAGACATTGCAGGACCAAGACATTACAGGAATGTTGCCACCGTTCCACCAGGGAGATGGTCTCCTTCGTCCGTCAAGCTAGCGAACTCCGGCGTCAAAGAGCGTTCTCGCTGCCAACCGCAGCTCGCCTGCGTAGACGATACAGAGGGAGTTAGTCGAACAGCAACGACAATAAGCATCATACACAGTACCTGATACATCAAACCACCATCTGGCGAGGAAAGAAAGGCTAGGAGGTATATAAGCTCTGCCCACTGAGTGGGGAAGAGATGTTGCATAAAACGTGATGACGGTGTTGACGCAGTCCGCCAAATCTTGAGTCAAGACTTAGAGATGCGACGACCTACCAACCACCCAGTACTCACCCTCAAAGTGTGCCAAAGTGCGCAAAGCAAGCCGTCAGGGCCAGCGCCCTGGAGGCAGATACCTCTCCCGAGACGCACCACTGACTTTGCGGGTTCTCCTGATACAATCACGGAGCTTGCATAGTTTCTGAGTGACGGAAGTCAGAGTGGAGGCTTGCGCTACTATGAGACGCTAATGCGGTGCGAACCTATGAAACCCAACGGATGCCAGAGTAGCTGGGAGAACCAATTGCTCTCGACAGATCACATCAATGTCAGGGTTCAAGCCGGGGGTATGAAGAATTTGCAGAAGGGAGCGCAAAACCCCTGGCTGTCCGCTCGCGAGTCTTCATCTCATCTCCGGCCGTGGATTTCGCAATGGATACGGCACGTGAGAGGAACGATTCTAGATCCACCAGTATCGTCGAAGCTTCCATACCAGCACATTAATCTTCCGGGACGTAAAACAGGAGAGCGTGAGACGTACACGAGTCAGGTGAAAAGGCAGACAGAGTGGAATGGGCGCTTCCTGCCGAAGGCGTATCGAGCAACGACCTACCCACGGAAAGTGAGAACGGTGCACGAGCAGCGACTATGTACACCGTGACGGACAGTTCTGCCCAACCGCCCTGGTTGAGTAGCTCCTTCGCTTTTTCCATATTCATGGATCGCCAGAACTCCAGGGTCTTGACGTCCCAGAGCCGCGCGCGGTCATCACCGTACAAAAGAAGAAGGTTATCTCCGCCAGCGCAAACCTTGATAAGAGGTGCTGGGGCACCAGGGACCATGTAAAGGCTACAGACATCAGAAAGTAGCGCCAATCAAATCGTAGCGACAAACAGCTCACAATTGATAATCGTCCAATGCAATGACGGCGATTGTGCCATCACCGGCAATACAGAGCAAGCAACCTCTCAGCGGACCTCCTTTATCGTATCTAAGGTGCAGGACGCGCTGAAGCGGGGAGATGAACAGAACCCATCGGGCCAGTGTCTTCATGGACCTGGAAGGGTAACCGTTAGATAGCCATCTGGCAATCCCTAGCATCATCGTCCTTACTCTAAAGACCATATGGCGACCGAACCATCGTCGGCACCACCGACAATAAGCCTTTCACCGGTTCTGTCATTTTGGGCGATGTGCAGACCAACGATGAAGCCGTCCAATGGGATATCCGAGATGTCTTCAGGCGCCAGTTTCGAATTTAAATGAACCAACTTGGCGAACGACGACCGACCGATGGTACCGTCGCCTATTGTACCATTATCGATAAGACGTCACGGTCAGGCGATATTAATCATACTGTAACCCAGAACAATGTGCGTGAGCTCCAATGGAAGCATACACGTTATGTGTTTGTCGCCAGGGACGTTTGGTCCTTTGTCATGGGATTTCCACAACATCGTGCGTGTCCATTCTTTCCTGCTCTCCCCTGAAGGAATTGGGGTGTGTAGCTCAATCCGGCGCCGTCCCTGACGGCTGATCCCCGTAGACAGCACGGCAGTAGGAGACAATGCACAAAATGCCTGAGTTCCACGTACTGCCGCGGTGCTAATGACGTGCGAGCTATGGGGGGGGGGAGTTCAGCGGATACACGTACTCAGCGGAAAATTTGTCTTCGCACTGTAATATGCCAGGGCCTCGCTTGTCAGGCACCCGGTCGTTGTTCGGATCCACCAGTCTGAGTCTGGACACCTCGTATCGGTTCTAGAATATTCAAATCAGTGTTCTATCATAGTCAGGGCGACCTCGCGAAAATGCATGAACCGTAAACCCACAGAGTAGACGGCGCAATACATATCCCAACCGAGCCACGTGACATCCCTCAGCCCTTCGCTAGTCGTTCCCAATGAATTAATTATTAGTCGCTTTGAGTCATATTCAAGTGCCTGGAGACAAGTTAGAGTACCACTTTTAGGATCGATGAGTCTCTCACGTATAGCTCAGAGTCGGACCACGCAGCACCCCGTATACAATCCTTCGTGGAACGGAGTTGAATACCCCTCAACCTTTGATCGAGTTTCAGCTCTCCGACATCAAGAACATCTTCTAATAAAATTCTACAGCCTTCTCTGCGTTCATCAAGGGATGCAGGACGCCCTTGGGAATGTGCGCCTCCAGTTTTGAAGGGATTGAATGTGGCCAACCCCACGCTGCTATTGTCGTCTGGAGAGTCTAGCTGAATGGCAGCAGGAACAAGCACGATACGTTGTACAATGAGGTGATTTGACGTGTCAACATGAAAAACCTTCAGTACATCTGGACTTTCGTTGGCACCTCCCTCCCATGTTAATCGTCTCGACCACTTACCGTGTTCATCGGTGCAGAAACCGACCCCAGCAGTGGGCCCTTCAACCAACCACTCGCCAGCCTTGTCAAGACCGAGCTCTTCGTCCCCTTTGTCAGTATCGTCTCGTAACTCAAAGACTGCCACGCGAGATAATTGTTTTTGGCTTGTACTGTCGTCGTCGTCTGAAGACGATGACGAAGTGAATCCCCCACTGAGTGCCGCAGAGGCAAGAATAACAACCGACTTTGCGACACATAGTCAGTGGGAAGATAGCGATCTACGCCGAGCGCTCATACCTCTCCAGTCTCGTGGACGAACAGCCCTCTCCACGTCCAAGCTGCTCCCGAAGGTTGAACTTCTTTGGCCCCCGCTGGGGCAACTGCTGGGAGATGAGATATCTGCGATGACCAGACACATGACCCATCCTTAACAGCGTACATAGAGAGGTCACTGGAGACGGGTTTAGATGGGCTGTACGAAAAGGGAAGGAGCTATCGTCATACCCTTGTGACCGTAGGCACACAAAATGCCGATGATTTGACAGCGCGCGTAAACCTACAACCGGATTTCCTGTGCCAGAGCGCCGGGGAAAGATGTGACATCCCAAAGAAAGGTGATATGGCAGACGGGAGGGTGATGATGGAGAACTGGGCGAAGGGGGGGTAGGGAGGGTAGTAACGGAGAGGGCCGGAGAGTGCGTTGCACTTAGCAGCGACTTTGCCTCGCTCCGTCGAACAGAACCAGAAGGTGATGATAGACGTTTGGACAATCCAGCTTGCTTCTCAGCAGCAGTAGTCCGATCAAGAGATAAGGGGAGCCTGTCCCCCGACGCTGAATCTCTGACACCTCCCCTCAGCATTTCTTTCAGTTTGTCAGGCTCCTCGTCAAAATCTACATAGTTCTTTGGGGCTTGAGCTTGCTCGTCGGAGATTCCTGAGACAACGCGGGCGCGAGAAGTGAGGGAAAATGGGGCAAGAGAAGATGTCGGAGTTCTTGGACGCGAGCGGGAACGAGAAAAACGGGCAGAGGTCGGGCTAGATGGCCTTGACGACAGGGGCTTCTCAATGCCGATTGGGTGAGGAGTATGATGGGGGCTCTGGCGTAGGAGATAGAGTGTGCCGTCTTCGCAACCGAGCACCACGCCATCTAACGCGTCAAAAGAGGTGAATTGTTGACTGGTGGGAGAGGCCTGGCCGTTTTTTAGCCAATATGTGATGGATGACACATTTGCGACCGAAGAGGCCTCGTCTACGAGTATGCTTGCGCAGGAGGAAGGATCAGGAGGCGCCTCTGATCTCGAAGTACTCGCAGCAAGAGTGAAGGGAAGTACAAGAGGAACCGAATTCATGAATCGGATGAGAACTGACCGACGACTCGGGCTTGGAACCGTTCGCGCGATCCGTGAGAAAGCGGTCAAATAAGACTCAGGCCGATTCCACAGTGATGGGTCAGATCAGAGAGTGGCCTTTGGGTTGACGACACAACCCCTAGTCACGTGGGAGCATATGAACCGAACGCGGCTAACTTGGTACGTCTTACTTCTTGCCATGTCTGGTTTGACGGGTCCAAAATCCAGCTCGGATCAGTTCGATGCACTCATTGAACTATTGGCCACCGACGACGCGGTTGACGACTCAAACTTTCACATCGTTCCCGAAGGAGCCGCGTCTACAGGGCTCAGAGATACCAATGGAAAGCTGGACTACACCAAAATTCGATCGCTGTTCCAACAAAGACAAACCAGCAAAATTACCGAGCATGTCTCATCTTCTTTCGACCCCGGTCCCGAGATCAAACTGCCTGAAGTAATTGCGCACGTGGCTGGCACCAGATTATCCGAGTCGCTCATGCAGTCAGCTCTAGATCGTAGTCGAAGAGCCCACGGCTTTGGCGGACATATCTCCCCCTGTCAAGCCACAGTGGGTCGAGTCAAGCGGGGTTCGTTTATTCACCGTGGGAGTAAAATTGTACCTAACAAATGTTTGAAGGAAGGCAGCCTTCCCGACTCGGATGCTCAAGTTGTCCTCGTTCCTCAGGTTCACGCATTGTTCCCATGTCAAAATCTTTCCCATTTTCTTACCGTAAAATGTGCACAGGACTCCGAAGATTCTGTGGTGCACAACCTTGAGGACGCACTCTCCAAGGCTTATGAAGAAATTGCGGAGCTCCGACGTCAAGTCCTTCAGCTCGAGACTCAAGCTGCTGAGCTATTCAGACCGAAATCGCCTGAAGGTAAGCTTTTTAAATCGCAAGCGACGGTGATTTGTTGCAGTAAAATGCCTATCGAAAAGATCCAGACCCGGGTGACATTCGTGGGTACGTTTCAAAACCTGCAAGCCCGACCCTGAGTAATGTGAGTTTTCATTCACCGGATGTTTTATTCGTTCGATTGAGTCGATACGAAATAGGCGTTTGCGACGGAGCCACTCGCGCCACCCGGCGTGGATCGCTTGAATACGGAGCACGCAATACGGTTTCTAATCAGGGTCGATGAATTAGTATGGCGGCGCTCTCGGTACCCCAACGGCCCCTCGGCGCCGGTGTTTTCACAGGACAACGTAGACGCCGTCACGCGACGTCTCATGTTGTGGGAAAGCATCATCAGGGCACCGGGCCCTCGATAATCTACACGAAAGTCCCATCACAAAAGCTTCTGTGTCATTAACCCCGCGCGTATCAAACCCGGATATAGTCCCACGCGCGACAGGGCGTTCCCGCCGACCTCTGGGTCCGTTTTGTTCGAGAATCTGTTAGTTTGAACCCCTATATCGTCGGTGCTACGGATGTCGAAACTAGCATCGGGCTCGGGGTATGGAACCTTTGTTTCGAAATCTGTCCTCCTTTGTTGTTCGCCACGATTGGTCCCCCCCCCTTGGATCTGCCTTCCCACCCTTCTCGTTCCATGAGACAGTTTACCCAGAGGGGTAAACACGGCTGTGCCATACCTTTCCCTCAAGCCATCAGTAAGTTACCAGCGCTGTGGTAAGCCGTCAATGATCGTGGCGATGGTTCCTCACGCTCTGTATATTGTATGGATCACAGAGCGTTTCCGAAACTTTGAATGGGGTATATATGTGGGCTGCTTGGCCATACCGATGCGAACCCCCACGGCGCCATTACCGTTTCCCCACCTCTTGTTGAGATCATCACACCATTACCCGCCGATGTCCACCCCCGCATTACTTCAGGGCCTTACCTTCGATCTCCAGAGCATCAATGACCTCGCCTTTGACGAGGATTGCGAGATCTTCTTGCAACTAGGTAGGTCCAGACACTCGGCGGTCCCGTGCACAGACGAACCTCTCTAGGTCTCTTGGCTTTTCTTGCGGCCTTCATATGGTTCATGAATAGCAAGCGCAGTTGGCAGGAAATATTTGAGACGCTTAACGGGTCGTTGTCGGTGTTATCTGAAGGTGAACGCATACGCTGTCTCGAGACCCCTGCCCAGTATCTCATCCGAATGTGCTGAAGGCTTTCTACCCAATTATTCTTAGTAATCGCCGAACGTCCCCCATTTTGTATTTGTGCAAACATACTATATCCATCGATGACACAGACATCCGCTCCCATGCTATAATCACATTTGTTCAACACTTCAGCTCAACTAGGCGCGGGGTGATCGATCTCGCGAACTGTAACCACGTGAAGATTAGTATGGGATTACAGTAAGTAGCACTAACGTACAGTGCTCTGCCTGGGATTAGCAAGATGGTGTAATTTCCAACTTTCAACAAAGCGGAGCCAAAAATGGGCAGAACTGAGCATCGGCCGTATCGGACTTATCGTCAAAATCAAGCTCAAACTTCAATACCCCCACCCCCATCATTGACCGCAGTTCGCTCTCTCGTTAGTGCGACATCAGACGTCCGTAGCATCGCATCTATGCGCAATTTTTGTTCCTTACGTTATGCGTTTCAAGTCCTGTGCAGAAATGCGGTGACCGGGCCTACCCTCATGTGGATGCTCGACCATAGAGCATTTACTACTTAAACACAGGAATTGAAATACCTGAACGCTCAGAACTGGCCCTCTTCGATCTATGCCAGTCTACCCGCCCCCGCCACCAGGACAGGGGGATCCACCAGGCCCCCCTCCGCATTTGCACCTTGGCTCGGGACCATGCGGCCTCACAGCGCATGAGTGGCACGGGTTCCTCATATTTGTAATTTTACGTGAGTACTACCAGCGCCAGGCCCGTTTTGGTGTTATTTGGGGTCTTCTCACTCGAACCCCCGCAGTAATGCTCGTCTTCCTTATCGCCGTCGTCGTCGCGTGGTACCGCGATGAAGCGATCTCGGAAATGTGGCTCCGGGCGAAGCATCGCGTCCAGGTGGTCAGAACGGGTAAACGCCCTTTTGTTGCCAGCGTATCGTGGGTGTATGTTGATGATGTGTATAGCGTGGCACGATGAGCTGCTCAAGCACGTGTTGCCGCAGCACGACATTGAAAGCGACAGGCTCGTTACGCCCGGTCCCGGCATCGGCGCGCGAGCGCATCCCGCCGTCAATTTCATCTTGGCGTCCCTTTTTCCCTCGATGCGCCATCAGCCAGGCCCGTCATAGATATACGGTCTTGCGTTTTGCCCCATCTTTATCTCTAACGCGCTTTATGACTGTGTCGCAATAGCTCACTATCTTTTTTTTTTGGATACACTACAGTACCACCACCCCGCAATTAGACCTTACGTATATACCACCCATCTGAGAAGAAGCCAAGGGAGAAGCCTCAATTTACCCCATGTACGCTCTACCTTATTCTTAGATTCATAGAAGTCAATCCAATACACACGCTTCGTTTGAGCATAGCCCGCGGGGATGTGCAACACTCGTTCGGATATGGGACTGCCTTTGTGATGCAGCTGGAGGGGGCGTAGAATAGCTTTGACCCCGCACGAGCACATGACTTGGGACAGCCCGCCGATCCGCTATCCGACCCGGAACGTCCGGAACGCTCGAGCAAATTGAACCCCATCCTGTATTTGTGCAAGACGACGATCAATCGCACTCTTGGGTCAAAATTCTTAGATTGTTTGAACCCCATTTTTGACGGGTTCGGCGTTCACGCGTTCGCGGCGTAGAGTTAGATTGGGGGTACCATACGTCTTGGCTAACAGTTCTGCAGCAAGAACACACCAATTACGCCAGTGTAGCGTCAGGAGTACGTCTTGCACGCGCGCTATCTTTCGCTTTAATTTCGCACACTGGCCGTTATTCCCACCATCATAACGGCATACGAAACTTGCTGTCTTTTAGACTTCTTTTGTATCTTCTCCTTCAGTCTTATTTTTTTCACGTCGCTTAGGACACCCAGACAAGCAACGACGACGACAGACTGACACCGGGGCGTTCATCTTCTGACTTATAGGAACTGCTCTAGTATCCCCACGAGATGAAAGCCAACACCACCACACCGCGCTTAATGACGTCGAGACGTCCAACCTCGCGGCCGTTTCTTGTACCTGGACGCAATCGCCCCCAATAATTTTGGGTTGATTGCTGGTGCAAAAGTGCTACTACTGGGATATGTCGATGCTTCATCTGTAGCTGTTTGGAGCTGTTTGGAGCGTCCTCCGAACAGCTCCGAACAGCTAACTGTGTTTACAGATGTTGTGGAGGTTCCTTGTGTGTCCCGCACGCTTTGGTACCCGGGCGTTCATTTGTAGCAAGTTGGACCTCGTCGGCGCCATCGCATATACACTGTGCGCCGTTTTCAGAGGTGAGTTTTATGATGCTTTCTGGCCTTTCAGACGTTCTTTCTCGGGATCTCTCCACGTGGATCATGATCGATGTGCTCAAACCATCTTAGATCGTCGTTCGATTACGGTAAGTTTCACTCCAAGTCTGGTAACATCGTGAAAATGTGAAAAAAAAAAACATTTTTTTTTTTTTTGAAACGCGCAATAAATTGACTAAAAGTCCAAGAGCAGATGTTATTGAATATGTCCAGAGTCCGGGTCCGTGCAGCATATTGGTGCGTAGCAATGGCGATGTAGGCAGGTAAGAAACACGACCAACGCGCATCGCCGATTCCTACGAAGGTCAAGCATTGAATACTATCTCAAAGGCGCCGAGCTTAACCAGCACTGGAAGGGAGTTCGATAGGGCATGGCGCATTGGTGACAGTCGTCGCAGTCGAATGCTTGGTAGGAAGGCCAGCAATGCTCATGTCAATGTTGAGGCGGAATCGGACGACTGACATCGGATGAGTCATCAAAAACCGTTAGCGGTGTGATGATGATGACGGACCTGGCCGTACGCCACCGGTGTACTGGATTTTGTTTTTGCAGGCATTGTACCAGTTGATCCCTACAAGAAGTGTCAGCTAGATACGTAAAAAGGAAGGGCAGACTGACATGTTTGGTCGCTATCGTTCGTCGCCACATACGTGAAGTTGACGGGTATCTGTATGTTTGAGAATTTCTTTGCTGGGAGCTTGGTGCGGTTCAAGTGACCCGTCCCGACAAGATGGAACGAATCGAGGTCGTACAACTGTGCGTCCAGGTGTTTGAAAACGAGTGGTAGGAAGTTCGAGCCAGTGTCGACCTGGAGTGACACGGCAGCCGGGAAGGAGAAATTGGCGGGGAAGCGGCTGAACCCAACCGGAACGGACTGGTTGAACCAGCCAGTGGCGGACACAAGAGGGGTCTGCCCGTTGATGTTGAAGCCCGGCACGCGCGGGATAGTGAAGGCGAGCACAATGCCGATGCTAGAAAGAAAATCGGTGTACAAAAAAAAAAAGAAAGGGGCGTAAGGGACAACGTACGCGGCGCAGAGCCCAAAGAGGGAGAACACGAGCGTCCGGCGGGTGAGCCATTTGCGACCAAATATGCCGTATTCTCCACGATTGAACGCCTTCCACTTTCGCCCGAGATCCTCATTCTCCTTCTCCCTGCGCCCCCGTTTGGTCATGTCCTTCAGCTCGTCCTTGCCCCACTCCGCGCCGAGCGCGGGTACGGTGACCATCTCGACCGGTCCTTGAGTGTTGGATTCTTCATCCATTTTCCCCGTAAGCTGTGGTGAGAGCTGCTGATAGCTGCCATGCACGTGTGAGCCGTGATAGCTAGATAGCTAGACGACGCACCTTGCTTCCTTATTGCCGATACCAAATGCATGACTATAGCGGGGTCCCGCATTGTTGAAGTCTGCATAAACATCCCAACCATCTTCATTAGGCCGTTCCGCCTCGTCGTTGCTGCCCTTGACGGGTTCCTCTCGCCCAGCGTCAAAGAACGACATCCGATTGTACCCAGCACCGTTCGTGTTGGCGGGAACAGCAGCACCTCTTGGGAGTGTTCCGGTGATCGTGGGGCTGAAAAAGGAAGAGGAAGAGTCACGGCGGGCTCGGGGGTCAGACGTTGGGGCTGGCGCGACGTAGTCTCTGTTGAGGGCATCCACGGAGGACCTTCGACCACCGTAGAACGAGGACACCATGGATTTTCTGTCAGAATCCATGGTGAATAGCGGGAATGTGAAAGAGCGTTGGCGTCGTAGGCAACAGTGGTGAAGGATAGGCGATTTGGCAGGGTCGACCCTTGGTCCGCGTGGCTCTGGAAATTCACACGCTCGCTGCTGGCGCAACGCAATTGCCGCGGCTCGGGTTGATCCGCTGACTGTAGCGACGATACCGAGTCATACCTGGGGGCTTCCTATCTTTTAATCTGCTTCGAAACACTAACCGGCAACATAATATCGCTTGAAAGAGAGGCGGTATTCCTCACAACTCAAGCCTATCGATAACACTTTAATATAGGGCTCTAGTATACGAAAATGAGGGTGACTCGTCATGGTACTGCAACACGGGACGTTGCATAGAGAACCTCCTTCAAAAGAAAAAAACGAAAATGAGGTATGACGGTTCGGGCGATATTGTTCATCGTCTGAACTGAGCATGCGCTGTTGCCGCCTCCCAGAACCTCCCCTTCTGTGCACATCGCTTTGGTGTGGGCGATGTAGGTGCTGTCTTGGGTGTGACTGTGTCGCCCTTCTCCGCAGCTTTCGCTTGGGAAGCAACGAGCGTGGTGTCTGAAGAGTCTCATCAGCCGCCTGGAGGTCCAGTGCATAGCGCTGTATCACTCACTTGATTCATTGGTCGGTGTCATTTTTGTCAATGAGCCGGGTAATAACGAACTCAGGATCTTGTTGACCCTGCTTGACGAAGGCACGCTGGGTGATGAGGTGCTGTTTTGCTTAGGGGACATGACTCGGAGGATGTGTGATATGTGGACGAATTCAAGTCAGGGTTTGTGTGTTATGGCCCTCTCACTCCTTTTATCCTGATCTGAGTCAGAGCCGTGCCGAGGTTCAAGTTGTAGGCCGAAAGGTGTCATCCTTCCAATACGGGAGAGTCACCAAGGGAGGATCTGGTTGATGAGTCGGCCGTTATTTGATTCCGTTCTCACTTTTGCGGCATCGGTGGACGCTACTGTACACTGCGCCGCAGCGCCCACAGTTAACGCCCCTATGACTCCTTGAGTCTTCTCAGATGACCATTGGCCAGGCACAGGTTCATTTAGAACCTATTTTTTGTGACATCCGTCGTTGTACTAACTGCACTATTTGTTGGTGAGAATATAGGTTCCGTGGATCACTGCGAGTGTCAACAATGGCGACGTGCATTGGCTATAATACATTGGGGTTCCTGATTGTACCGCCCAACGCACAGCCAAGGCGCTGGCCAAGAACTTTAGGGACTGCGAACAAATCCAGTTCAGTTGTGGCGGTAGTCGCAGTTAGTTGTATGGGTCAGGTGTGCATAGCATCTGTGCGCCTTGGTGTCCTTTCCCAAGCACAGCTTGCGATAACAGCAGCGAACCAGGAACCGCACGCAACCTCCCCTCCTTGTTGCGCGTAGAAACCACCCTCGCTCGAAGAGCCGAGGCTAGCCTGAGAATAGAGTCTGACATGCCGCACCTACTTGGAGGAGCCCATATTCGAGTGACGATTCTCCAAACCCCGGGGCTGCGTTTTACGATGCGCGATGCAAGAAGCCACTTGTGGCGCATTACTGACTCACTCTCGCCGATCCCGATGATGTGCCCTGCACTAAGCTACTTTACCGTATTCTTTCCGTACTCTGGCCGCCCGGGTATAGCTGCCTTACAGTAATGGCAAGCTTGCTCTATTACCTGCTCCACCCACCTTGTGCTCCACTCTTACTCTTTGACTGCTACTCGCCGTAGGCTTTTCTCATGACCAAAACTGAAACCAACTGGGCAAGGACGGGCAAAATGTATTTGCATTTGAACACCATTGAGCCACTTATGCACATACTTTGACCAGAGCTCAACCAAAAAGTGACTGGTGATGGGGCTCCTCGGAGCTATGGCCACCACCATTGCATGGAGTCCACTACCTCATTATGTACATGTCCGCCTTGATGTCCGCGTTGAAAAATCGGATTGGTTGTAAGCTGGACTGGATCGCAAAATTTCGGCCGGGAGGTACCACTTCTTACTTCTCGGAGCATAAGCATAAGTGCGAGCAAGTCAGTGCGCTAGAGTTCCGCGGCGGCGGCCGGAATATGCTTCTAATATAAGTCCCGAGGGCTACGCGGTTAATTATCATCACTGAATCCATCATGTACGATGCACCAAGTTCAAGTGATAGCAGTCATCGTGGGGCTGATCAATCCTTCCCCATACTTGGGCAGCTATCCACAAACTGCACCCCTTCGGGTTTAATCTTGGCTGGCAGGGCCGGGACCACTTCGGACCTGAAGAACGCTGTGGTTTCTCACATTCCGTTAAACCGGGGACCGTCGGACGCGTGTGACTTTCACCTTTTGCCGTGATTTGCGACTCGGACTCTTTCATTCGTATAAATAGTAGTGAGCTCGGTTCTCACCACTAATTCTTGGACACTCTTCACTATGGCCGATGACAACTCATCCGCCCCGAAAACGACTTGGTCTTCCTTGCTCACTCAGATCTATTTGACGGACAGGCGTCCGGTCAACGGTTCGTACGACCATCGTGCCGTTGAGGCCAAAGCGCGCGAGGTGACAAAGAGCAATCGTGGTGGGTACTGACTGCGTGCATCCCGATCTGATGTATTTTCCCATTAAACGAGCGCGTCGTCGTCGTCAGCTGCCTACATGTACACCTTTGGCAGTGCCGGGACCAGCAACACATGTCAGAACAACCTCGAGGCACTTCAGCAATGGCGTATCGTCCCTCGTATGCTCCGCAATACCACCGACCGCAACCTTGAAGTATACGGCGCTTAATCGCTTCCTGCGCCCCGAGCTGACCCGATTGCGTCCCTAGACTACCCTGTTTGGCGTTAAGCTCCCCTCGCCGGTGCTCATCGCCCCTGTGGGGGTACAAGGCATCCTACACAAGGACGGCGAGCTCGCCACTGCGAGTGCCGCAGCGAACGTCGGGGTTCCGTTCATCATGTCGACCGCCAGCACGCGTTCCATTGAAGCCGTAGCCAAGGCCAACGGCGACGGGCATCGTTGGTACCAACTATACTGGTACGCATTTCGTCTTTGCGGGGTGCTAATGACAATGTTTATAATGTACTGCAGGCCGCGCAGCAACGAGGTGACGCTCTCGATCCTGGGCCGCGCAAAGGCGGCGGGCTTCACTACGCTCGTCGTCACGCTAGACACGTTCTTAATCGGCTGGCGGCCTCACGACCTCGACACTGCGTACCTCCCCTTCGCCGCGGGCGTTGGCGTGCAGGTGGGCACGTCCGACCCGGTCTTCATGCAGCGCATGGGCCTCCCGGTGCGGCCGGACGAGCGCCCCGCCTTTCCGCTCAATCTCGATGCGTTCCGCCAACGCCTCGCACAAGGGGCCGACGACGAGCAGGCTGCCCTGGCGCTCAAGCTCGGCGCAGGGTGGCTGCAGGAGGCCAACTCGGGCCTGTTCCGCACGTGGGAGGATCTCGAGTTCCTGCGTGCTAACTGGGATGGCCCTATCGTGCTTAAGGGCATCCAGTCGGTAGACGACGCCCACGCGGCTATGGACGCCCAGATGGACGGCATCATCGTGTCCAATCATGGTATGTTAAGCAGTTATCCTGATCACTGTTGCTGACGGTTTGCAGGTGGACGGCAGGTTGACGGCGCGATTTCGTCGTTCTCTGCTCTGGAGAAGATCACAGCGTCATCGAGGGTGCTCCGCGCCCAGAATGAGGGCACGTTCACGGTGCTGTTCGACTCGGGGATCCGTCAGGGAAGCGACGTTATCAAGGCAATTGCGATGGGCGCACAGGGTGTCTTGGGTACGCACATTTTGATTGGCCATGACCACCCTATTAATGTGGATTGCAGTTGGACGGCCGTTCATGTATGGGTTAGCCATCGCCGGGGAGCAGGGCGTTGAGGAGGTGCTTCGATCGCTCCTCGCCGAGACGGAGATTACGCTCGGGCTGAGCGGCTACAAGAGCATAGAGGAGATATGGGCGAAGCGGGGGGTAGTATTGGAAAAGGCGGACACGTCGTCCGACAAGACGAGACTGTGAGCTGAAATGTCGAAACCTGTAAGAATGTCGCACCATCCTGCTTGATTGTATTTCTACAAAATCCCTGTGCGAGATGCCGTTTGTTCTCTGGTCCGTGTTCACTGTTAAGGAGGGTATGCCTACCCGTGGTCGTGCGCACGTCCTCCCCGGGCTCACCAGGTGGGTAATGTATTCCCGAGTGCGCCGCACTCGCGCGCACACCTACCGACCCAAGTGCAACGAATTCCCAGCTTGAACAGGTACAATCAAGTCCGTGAAGTTTCGCGAAGCGCAGAGGCGTGCATGATTCGTTGTGTCGCCGGTCACTGTATTGTTGGAGTAGGTAACCTTTTGCATTTCCGAGTGTGATGCACCCGCACGCGGCCTTAGCTATTTTAAAAGTAGCGCACCCCCAGACAGAGGACGGCGACACATGTACGAAGTTTCGCGGCGTGCCGATGCCTGCACGACTGGCTTTGACCTCGGTCATGTGGGGGGGGGGCAGAATACTATCAGCAACTCCCAGGCTTGGCAATGTCACGAGGTCGAGAAGGACATCTCGGGTGTGCAACTAAGGAACTCTAGCCCCAAAGTTACTGTAAGACCCCCAAGAGAGGCCAGTCACCATGCTTGAACAGGATGCAGCACCAAGATGTGATGGCGAAGGAGGCGGTGAAGTCTGGTGACCTGCATTGTTCCTTGGTGACTTTAAAGGGCGCCACTTGTCATGCACCAGGGAAAACATGACTGAGGGGAAGGGGCGACGATGCATTGGTGCGTCGTCCTCCACCACGAAGATGTGGATAATGGGCCATGGGGCGCTGTCCTTGTCACAACAACATTGTGGTGACCGGATTTCTGCGCAAACCAAGCTCGAGAGGGTGTGAACTACGATCTTCTTCACATTACACTGGCTGTAAGTTAGTAGGGCCACAATGTGCAATAGGCGCCGGTAGACCAGGGCCGCTCCCGCGCTCCCTACTGTAACGGGCACATATAAACCATCACGTGAACCTTGTGCCAGTGGTTGCTTCCATGTTCCATGAGTAGCAGGGGCCGGGTGTACAGTGTGGGTTCCTGACACGGCCTGACACTCCGAGTCGTTCTACGAACTTCTATCACTCCACTTGCGCCAAGGCTTGCGCAGTCGGCCGCTTGGTCGGACGCCTGAGTCACCCATCGGTCCCATCTACCCTCCTACTCTAATTGCGGCCTAGGAGTCGCTCAGGCTAAACAGATATAAGACGACCTAATGCACCCATCCCTGCTCAGCATTTTCTTTCCCTTCCTTCCTACACATATCATTGGCACTCTCGCAAACATTGAGATATCACTTTCGTTCCGTCTTGGTTCGTTCATTCTCAGTGTTTCTGGACGCCGTCCCCAGCATCTGGATTTTACCGACCTCATCGCAAATTGTGTGGCCTTTCCCTTTTGCCCTTCGACTCGGACTCCTTCATTCGGATAAGTTAGAGAGTTTGGGTCGAACTACTGTAGAACTCGGCACTTACTACACTCTTAGATGCTCCTCTCGAGTCTTTTTCTTTTTTTTGGATCAGTGCTCCTCACGACTCCGACTAGGGCAGACGACAACTCATCCACCCCGACAACGACATGGTCTTCCTTCCTCTCTGAAATATATTTAACGGACAGGCGTCCGGTCGACGGTTCGTATGACTATCGTGCCATCGAGGAGAAGGCACGCGAGGTGACGAAGGACTACCACGGTGACTGGCTACGCAGTACAGATCTCATGTATTTTCCCATTAAATAAGAACATTGTGTCCGTCAGCTGCCTTCTTGTACACATATGGCACTGCCGGGAGCGGCAGCACATATCGGAACAACCTCGAGGCACTTCAGCAATGGAACATCATCCCTCGTATGCTTCGCAACGCGACCAACCGCAATCTTGAAGTAGGCGGCGCCAATTTACTCCCTGCGCCCTAAGCTGACCCGGTTGCGTCCCTAGACTACCCTGTTTGGCGTCAAGCTCCCATCACCGGTGCTCATCGCCCCTATAGGGGTACAGGGCATTCTACACAAGGATGGTGAGCTTGCCACTGCGAGCGCTGCAGCAAGCGTTGGGGTGCCGTACATCTTGTCAACCGCCAGTTCGCGCTCAATCGAAGCTGTGGCCAAGGCCAACGGCGACGGGCACCGATGGTACCAGCTATACTGGTACGCGTTCATTTTTTACCCCACTTTTCGTGGCTAACGATGAATGAATGTAGGCCACGCAGCAACGACGTGACGCTCTCGATCCTAGGCCGCGCCAAGGCGGCGGGCTTCACCACGCTCGTCGTCACGCTAGATACCTTCGTGGTCGGCTGGCGGCCCGACGACCTCAACACCGCGTACCTCCCGTTTGCTGCGGGCGTCGGCATACAAGTGGGCACGTCCGACCCGGTCTTCATGGAGCGCATGGGCGCCCCGGTGCGGCCGGACGAGCGCCCCGCGTTCCCGCTCGACATGGAGGCGTTCCGCACCCAGCTCGCCGCGGGCGACGAGCAGACGGTCGCGACGTTCAAGCTTGTCACTGGGTGGTTGGATGAGACCAACTCGGGTTTGTTCCGCACGTGGGAGGACCTCGGATTCCTGCGCGCTAACTGGAATGGCCCTATCGTGCTCAAGGGCATCCAGTCGGTGGAGGACGCCCACGCGGCTATGGACGCCCAGATGGACGGCATCGTCGTGTCCAATCACGGTAACTTACGTTGACGTTATCCGGATCACGGTCCGTGCGCTGACGGGTTTTGGGGCAGGTGGACGACAAGTTGAGGGCGCGACTTCGTCGTTCTCTTCTCTGGAGAAGATCACGGCGTCGTCGAAAGTGCTCCGCGCCCAGAAGAATGGGACGTTCACGGTGCTGTTCGACTCGGGGATCCGGCAGGGAAGCGACGTTATCAAGGCGATTGCGATGGGCGCACAGGGCGTCTTCAGTACGCACATGTTTGATTGGCTACGACCCTCCCATTAATGTCGGTTGCAGTTGGACGGCCGTTCATGTATGGGCTAGCCATCGCCGGCGAGCAGGGTGTCGAGGAGGTCCTCCGATCTATCCTCGCCGAGACGGAGATTACGCTCGGGCTGAGTGGTTACAAGAGCATCGAAGAGATATGGGCGAAGCGGGGAGCAATACTGGAAAAAGCGGACACATCGTCAAGACTGTGAGCTGAGTGATGACCGGACTTTGTCTCTGACGTGGAATAACAATGGATCCAAAAAAAAAGGGCTGACCGACGTCGAAATTTGTAAGACTATATGACAACGTCCTGCTCGATTGTATTTCTGCGAAATCTTTCAAGCTGGTCTCCGGTCCGTTACATAACTTACTGTAAGGAGAGTGTTCTGTGCACTTTCTGTGCCTACCGGTAGTCCGTGCCGAACGTCCGTCCCGGGCTCATCAGCTGGCTGGCAACTGTAATCCAGGTGGAATCTAGCCAATGGACCATATGGTTCCGAGCCTCCAACTGGCCAACGCCGCCGCCTTTTTCCCGTATTGCCAGCACACATAAATCAAGCAACAAAGGCCTCCACATCACAGATCTCTCCTCTCTTCCCCCTCCCCGCACTTTTCTTCAGAGTTTCAGTTTCGCGCCAATGCGTGAGTGGCACCCCAAATCACCCGTGCAACGCACACAGACCCGGCACGACGCTAGGGCTTATTATTCGCGATGACCCTGCGGCGGTGGGCGAGTACATTGGGGACTACATCGCAAAACGGTGTGTGCTCATCATAAGGAGCTCGGGCGCCAAATCGGCTACTGACACGCGCAATCGGTCCGCACGCGCCCTCGGTCCGCGCCAGGATCACCGACTTCCGGCCGACGCCGGACAAGCCATTCGTGCTTGGCCTGCCCACGGGCTCGTCGCCCATCCCGACGTACAAGCACCTCATCCGCCTCGTCAAAGATGGCAAGCTCTCGTGCGTCGTTTCTGCGAATGCCTGTGCGTGGTACCTGATGCCGGCACAGATTCAAGAACGTGGTGACGTTCAACATGGACGAGTATGTGGGGCTGCCGCGCGATCACCCGGAATCATACCACACGTTCATGTTCCGCGAGTTCTTCTCGCACGGTACGCGCGCGCCAGTTCCCTCCCCTCCCCCTCACACGCACGTCCTGAATCCCAGCCAGTGGACATCGACCCGAAACACGTGAACCTCCTCGACGGGAGCGCGCGGGACCTGGTGGGGGAGTGCAACGCGTACGAGGAGAAGATCCGCGCGGCGGGCGGGATCGAGCTTTTCCTGGGGGGCATCGGCGAGGACGGGCACATCGCGTTCAACGAGCCTGGGTCGTCGCTCGCGTCGCGCACGCGCATCAAGACGCTCGCGTACGACACGATCCTCGCCAACGCGCGCTTCTTCGCCAACGACATCGCCGCCGTGCCGCGCATGGCGCTCACCGTCGGCGTCAAGACCGTCCTCGAGTCGCGCGAGGTCGTCGTCGTCGTCACCGGCCAGCGCAAGGCGCTCGCGCTCAGCATGGCCATCGAGCACGGCGTGAACCACCTGTGGACGCTGTCGGCGCTCCAGACGCATCCCTGGGCGCTGATCGTCGTGGACGAGGACGCGACAGCCGGTACGTAACGCAGTGGGTTCGTCCGTGCGCGGCATGCTAATTCGCCCGCCCGCGTGTTAGAACTTCGCGTAAAAACGGTCAAATACTTCAAATCGATCGAGCGCGTCCATGAGGAGGTGGAGGCCGCCCGGGCGAAGGTCGCAGTGATAGGGGCCGACGGAGACGAACAGCAGATAGGGGGCACGGAATGGCACTAATTGAGGATCGACAGCGGGGTTTTTTCCCCTCCGGGTATCGAAAACGCTGTGGTCTGACGGATTCCATGGGGATGTGAGCAGTTGTACATAGATTCAATGATAGGATTCCCGAGACTGCTGTGCCCGTATTTCGTGCCGAACAGGTCGCAGCTTGTGGGACGTCTAATCCAGAGGTGCACCTACCGCGCTGTTACCATGCCTGCTACATTCATATGAGTTTGTCGACATGGAAACGGCGCACCGTTGCCAATCCGGATGAGTGCATCTCTCTGGTTTGCACTGGAGTGTCGATATTAAACTGTGACGGAATCGTATAGGTAACCTTGTTGATCAGGCTCAAGGCCTGGCGTTTGCGATAGAAGTGCCTCTTCCCTGCAACCGCACGACTGGTAAGATCGATTGGGCGGGGCCAGAAAGAAGCTCGGAAGCGCAGCAATTCCATGTTGTGGATTCGAGATCCGACTTGAAATGAGAATCGTGCCCCCGAGGGCGTGCGCCTGGTTGTTAGATGAGAGGGCACCAGCATCGCTCGCACCACCAGAACAGTTCAGGTCTTTGGCCGAGAAAGTGATCAACGAGGACCATAGTTGGCGTTGGCACAGCGGACGGAACAAAAGAACGTGAAGAATGCACTGAGCGCAGCGTGAAAAGAAGACGGTCACGAGTCGGGTGCATGCACAACCTCGTGCATATCACTTCCGACTCCCCGGTTGCTCTTTTGAATTGTGGTACTCACCAAAAAACTACTTTGTATGTATTTTACGTTTTTGGTTACAGTATCGTATTGCATCCGGATAATTTTAAATGCTCGCAACCTCATTTTTGAATCACCGAAATTAACTGGTCCAGTAGGACCTCTGACTCCCCTTGGACTCCCCTACAGGCATTTGAGCCCATCCAGTCCGAATCATTGTCCGAGTCATTGGGCTGTGAAAACACTTGTAACTGGGTTTTACCTGTCACACGTCGCTGACTCGCGCATTCTGATTCCCGCGCCGCCAGCGATGTGTACTAATGTTGGCGCGATCATTTTTTTGCAAAATTGATTATGACAGTCTCTCGCATGTTCGTCAAACATTACGCAAATGATGACGTCTCCTCCCCTTCATGCGTTTCGAACCCCAGCCTTTTCCTTGACCACGACTCGGACGGCGGTACTGCTGACGTCGACGTTCCACCGTTTCGATAGATGTTAAGCGTTTCTTCGGACATGGCGACGACGGTCAGAAAACTATCTCCGTTGATAGGCTTCTTACCGCCGGCCAGCTCGTGGTTCAAACGTTCGGGACTGCGATCGATACTGAACAGCAAGACGGTCGAAAGAACAGACAATCACAGCCCTCGGGGGCACGTCTTACCCAGTTCAAAGTCAGTTGCGAGTCATTTTCCCCACACGGGCTCGGGCGTCTTCAACATGTACTGATCTCATCGTGACATGAGGTGGTCCTCATGTTACATCACGCCCTACAACCTCAACGAAGCCACGTTGACGTGGTACGTCGCCTGCGGGAGTGGTTTCAGTGCCCGATCGTTCTTGTTTTGTTTATTGCAGGTCCGGTTCTGACTGGTATGGAAAACGTGTTTCTCCGCACAAGCTGGCACACTTCTCCCTCCAACCGTCGCGGCAAGTCATAGATGACGGCGCGCTAATGCACCGCAGTGATAGTACCTGCTGCACTGCTCAACATCCATCTAATGTGCTCCAAAGTGTGCCACCCCACAGATCGCCCAAGGACTGGCGACAACTGTGCTTTTGTGCCGATATCATGGTAGTAGCTACAAAAAGCCTCGTAGGGCTCTTGGATGGGCCCAACGAACCACCTGTCCTTGTAGTCATCGTTGGACATCGTTCTTCCCTCATCCCCTAGCTCTCTTTCCCAACTACTTTATTCACCTCTATCCCCTCTACCTCCCGACCGATGTCGTCCACCTTGGGATCTCCAACGTTATCACTAACGGCTTCGCAAGCGGCAACGGCTAGTCCAACTACGGCAACCGTATCTGCCAAAACCGTCGCGTGGCAAACAGCCCTAGGCCTCGTTGTCGTCTTTGGTTCGCGATATGCCTTTTCCCCTCGGCCTCTTATCTTCCCCCTTACCAACCTACCAACCAACAGTCATCGTTGCCATCGTCGCAGCCATCATTGTTCACCTCGGGCGCGTCGAGTGGACCATATCAACGTCTTGGCCTTGGAGAGGAAAGATGGATTCGAGGAGCCCCAGCTCCGGTTCGACGACCTACGCCCTTCCAAGCAACTTAGGTACAGTATCTCTCCGGTTTGGCAAACTCCCCGGAAACGAGTGCGTCTGACCTTTTTCCGCCATTAGCCTCCACGCTCGTCAGAATGATGCTACGCTACTTCTTCGAGACGGTCCTTCCCCCTCTCCAGAGCCTCAGGACGGCGACCACGTCCTCGATCGGCGCCCTGTCGCGTCCGCAGCCGGTCCTAGAGCTCCCGATGTACACGGAGCCAGTGTTCCGGGAACCCGTGCTTGCACCCCCGCGCCCTGCGGTGCCTCGCGACCTCAGCTCATTCCGCGTCCCGTCAAACCCCTATTCCGGCTCCTCCCACTCCAATCCGCCCAGCCCCGCGCATTAGCCTTTTTTTTTTTTTGGTTTGAACACGCATTAGCATTTGCATTTGTCTCACGTTCCATCTTCTCATTCATCCATGCATTCCAAATACCATATACTACCTACTGCTACGATGCCTTTCCACTAACCCAGGCACTGGGCTGCCTGTACTGGCGCGCATTTGATTGCTTGGGTCTATCTTACCGTTCCTAGTTCTTGTTCTGTAGACCCAATCAAAACGGACTCTGAAAATATATCATCTGTCTGCGCCCCGGGATTGCAAGCCTTTCCCATGTATGTACTTACATATACTTTACCTTCGTTGTTACTGTTTGGCAATACAGCTCTGGGAGCTAATTTTTGATAATCGATGCCGTGTGATCTGCCCATGGATCTCTCAACGCCCCACTACTGTAGGATCTTCGAGGCACTCGATCCCTATACACACGCCGTGACGGCCTGTGAATCCCTAGTACCACAATAGTGTACCTACCAGTGGCAAAGGATAGGCTTACTTCACGATCATAATAGTAGTGCCATCTGAGTTGTAGTTGGTCTTTGCGGGACTTGGTCTCTAAACGAGTCACCGTCAGAAAAAGGAAATGAGAGGACCAAACAAAATAAATATTGAGACCCGTAGGTCTACCACTCTGAAACAGCGTGTCATCCTTGTGCAGGGGCCATGCTAATCTTCTCTGTATCGTTCCAATTTTTTCGTATGCATCCCCGAAGGGAGCAATTAGTACTGGGCGGCTTTCCGGGGGCTGCCCATAAATTTAGATTTTGTTTGAGTCGCGGGTCCGAGCAAGGGTCCGAGACGAGTCAGTCCACGCCACGCGCATTAACACTCGATCGAGTCTGCCAGGCGGTGGCACTTAGTTTGCTTGTCCGAGATTAATGAACAAAACACCGCGATTGAAATGAAATGGGGCAAGTGGCACGAATGGCCTGGTGAGGTGCACACTTCATTGTAGGTCTCGTCTGATCTGATGGCGCCACCATGCACTAGCGTCATCCAGCGACCGCTACAGGTCTCTCGGCGATGACGAGGCGGTAAAATTTTCCGGATCGGGTGGGTATGATGTGATGTGATGTATGAATCCATTGCGGTGGCTAGCCAGAGATAAGAAATAACCAAAATAGAGACAAAGAAATAGTACTGTGAGGGACTACATATGAGTTGATGTGTGTGCCTATGAAGATGAAAAAAAAAAAACCAACATACTGTACATAGTCGAAATGGAGTATCACGCCCGTGGGAAGGTCAGGAGACAGCAGAATAATGAGAAGACAAAGCTCACTCAGTATGGTATGGATCAGGGCCCAATCGAAGCCGCGAGCAACGCTAAAAGTCAAACGTCCCCACGGGGCAGGGGAAAGCGGAGACGCTAGTGTGATAATAATTAATCCGCCTCGATTTCCCACAGCCCCCCCTCACTGCCCACGTCCGCATCCGAGTCCGTGTCCACCCACGTTTCGGCAGCCCCCGCACCCACGTCCGCGTCCCGTGCAGCAGCCTGCAGCGGCGCCGTCCTAGCACCCACAGCCTCCGCCACCGCTGTCGCAGGCACGCTCCTACCCTTGCCCCTCGCGACAGTGAACACGTCCGCATCCGGCGCGTCGTGCGAGTTGTGCGTGCGGCGCACCTCGTGCAGATGCGCAGAGCGCGCCCAGCGCCGTGCAGAGCGCGGTACGGGGCCAATGAGCGAGCCCCCGCCGTGCGAGCTCGACCGGCGGACCGGCGATGGCGCCGATGCGGGCGCGGTGGCGGGGACGGGTGAGGTGGCGCCGGAGCGCGTGTAAGTGGTGGTGGTGGTGGTGGTGCGTGGGCGCAAGATGCCCGTGCTTCGGAGCGCAGGCACGCGGTATGTGGGGGTGAGGAAGAGCGGGGGACGTCTCTGGCGGGATGACGTCGGAGTCGGAGTCGCGATGTTGTTGTTGGTGGGCAGAGACCGGGGGAGCGAACTATCGGCGGCGGCGGCGGCGGCATGTGGCGTTGGTGCGTTCTCGCTGTTCGGGTGTGCGGGTGGCCCGCTGCGCAAGCGGGAGACCCAGTCGCCGCTGAGGGCCAAGCTGCGTTGGCCCCATTTACGCATGGCGTCCGCGCGGCGGGGCGGCACGTGGAATTCGCCGGGCGAGCCGCGGGTGACGCTGAGGAAGACGAGCACAGCGAGCAGGAGGCATAGCTGCGCTATGCCGAGACGTTTCTCCAGGACGACCTGCGACGTGTGTAGAGGGTGAGCCGTCGTCAGTCCAAAAGGGGTGGATCGGCACTGACCTCCTCTGCGAGATAGTTGACTTGTGAGATGAGCGCACGTTGCTCGATGTCCATTTCCCGACGGTGCCTCTCGAAATCGTTGATGGAGCGCTCATACAGCTGGGCTTGCGCGCGACCTATCCCTTCGAGTCGACCGACGTCTTCGCTCAGACGCCGGAGCATCTCCCGCATGGCGCTCGTCTGCTCTTCGACGTAGCGTGCATAGAGCGTCGTATTTACTTCTAGGACGTTGAGTCGGTTCATGATTGTGCGATAGATAGACTCGCCGGTCTGCACATTCACAGGTGAGGGCGAGAGCGGAAAGTTAATTACGGGGGGTGAGGGAGGGGCCTGTGCGACGGAAGGAGAGGAAGTTGTCGTTATTGATGATGGGGAAGACGAGCGGGATGTAGAGCCGTTCGCCTGTTGAGACGGCGACGATAATGATAAAGATGACAACGCCGTGGATGAGTCGTTGTTTGATGGTACGTGAGGTCGTTGCGTAGAGTCATTGGTGTTTACAGAGTCTTGGCTAGAATTCAAAGGCGGTGAGGTAGCAGGTGGCGAACAGGTGGCAATAATCGAGGAGTCATAATCAGAACTGGCTGTCGGGATCGGGGCGCTTGTCGAGGGTTCTAACCGAGCAATGTCTGTGCTGTGTCGGAAGGATCGCTCCACGCCCTCAGGCGACTGCGATGAGTCCGTCCGTTGTTCCTGCGTGTCGGGGTTGGACTCTGCCGAGGGTACGGGTGAGGGAGGTGTGATAGAGGCAACACGCTCTTCTTTTGCTGGTCGAGGGACCTCTGCGGGCTTCTCGGTCTCTGAAATGACGTCTGCATGGACTAGCGTGTTCGATGCCTTGAGGTCCTGCCTAGCCTTGCTCTTGCTTTCTTCCTCCCATGTGTCCCACTTCCATTGCTCGAGGTGCGTGAGGCCAAAGACGCGAAGGAGGGAGATGGGGCAGTAGTACTCGTTGGAGTAGTGAGAGTGAAAGTCGATGCGAATGTATCGATAAAAGTCGCGAATATACATCGGGGGATGGAACGACTGCGAATATCAGCGACAAGACACGTCCACGACGCGGTTCGGGGCCCACCTGCACCCCACGCACGTTCTTCCCGACGTACGTGCCGACGACCGTCCAGCCCTCCGCGTCCGTAGCGTACGTCTTGGCGACGCTGACCGTGAACTCCTTGAACACGCCACTGAAGAACTCAAAGTTGGCGAGCTGCACCGTGTCGATGCGGATGTCCTCGCACAACTCGACGACGACGAACTGCGGCGCCGCCGCACACGGCGACAGCATGTACCGGTCCCGCTTCGACGACAGGATGCTCGACGCCGACTTGGCCCCGCGGTGTGCCGTGTGCACCCGCGCGGAGCAGTCCAGCGACGCGTAGTTGAATCGGTCCGTGAGTGGCACGCGGAAATGCGGCGGCGGCGCTGGCGTCGGGGCGTCGAGGCCCTGCGCGGCAAGCGCAAAGTCTGAAGTGTCTAGGGTGTGGGCGGCGCCCATGACGGCAGAGGTGTGGTGTTCCGGGGCGCTCTCGTCTGGCGAGCGGCTTGGCGCGCTGTCGTTGGGAGGTGCGCTGCCCTTTTGGCTGTTGTTGCTCTCGCTGAACCGCTTTGCCTTCCAGTCTTCAAAGGAAAGGAGGAGGTCATCGTCTACTGGCTCCAGTGGTGTGAGAGGCTTGAGACAGCAGATGGGCTCCTCCGGTCGTTTGGGTGCAAGAGCGGCAATGGCATGGAACGGGTCGTAGGGCGTCGTCGATGGGGGGTGACCAGAAAGCACAGGAGATGCGAAGAGCAGACAAAGGAGCGAAGTCGGAAGCCAGGACAAACGACTATTGAACATCACTCGGGGAAATGAGACTAGAACCACCAAACATCCAAGCGTTGCACAGACGCCGAGTCCGAGTCCGAGGCACACGGCTCGCGGCTCTCACAATATTCAATTTGCCACGTCAGAATTACCCACACACAACTTTCTGTACACAAGTTCTCGCAGGTGCGTAGAAAAAAACATATATATTAAGAACTGACGAGAAGGACCGTCTGAACAAGAACCCGGACACATTGACCTCAACGTAATGAACCTGGGTCGGCATGCGCCGTATCCTTACAACACCGCCGTATAAGTTCAGTCGGGGGCGCTTACTGTTCGGGAAAAATCATGGGCACTAAGAGAATATCAGACAGGACTCGATGAAACAAAGGGAACAACCCACCGTCACTCCTGCTGTCGCTGTGTTCATGATGAGGGCAACAATGAGACCTAAACACAAGATATATGTAGACCTAGACGTAGTCGGTAGTGCTGCTAAACGTACCGTACAAGCCCAAGACCTCGGCGAAAATGAGGATGAGGATCTAGCGAGTTGGTTTGGGTAAGTACAGTCAGACTAACAATTAGCCACTGGATGACAAACACACCATTCCAACGAACAACCTGGGTTGCTGCGCAGTGCCTCGAACGCCAGCATCACCTACAATACCAATTGCAAAGCCCGCAGCAAGACCGGCAAGCCCGACAGAAAGACCGGCGCCAAGCTGGACAAAGCCAGTGTAGAGAGGCATTTTGGGCGTAACTTGAAGGTCGAGTTCAGCATAAACCACCAAGCTGACAAGAAACACGTACGATTTCCAGAAATGAGGACCGAGACGACGAGGCCGTAGATCTTTGAATTTCGCAGTTGAATCCCACCCTTAAGTCTGAGAATCCATGAAAACTCACAGCGATGATACCAGCCATGACGACAGGAACGACGTTCTTCATCATGAGATCCGGTCGTAGAACGGCCATGGCTGAGATGCCAACACCAGATTTTGCGGTTCCATAACTGAGGTAGAAAACATCAGCTACGTGCTGCCAGGTGCGGGCGCAGGTACTAGACTTGCCTCGCTCCGATACCTGAAAGTGAGAGTTTAAAGGACTATTTTAAGAAATGACGACAGAAAAGACGGACATGTAAACACGATGGCGCTGGTACAACCCTATTTTCGACGGTCAAAATCATCACAACTGGTCAAGACGATAATAGGGCTCACCATCGCGCCGAAGAAAGGAGCGTAAACGGGGCAGAAGTCGGTCATTGTAGCGAGTAAAGCGGGTAAAATGGGAGTGAGAGCTGCGACAACAACCCAAACACAGCCGACTCTCCGTCTCTCAAACTCGGCAACATCCGAGGCGGGTTTTCAACCCGTGGCTGAACTTTTTCTCACGTCATTTGCCGATGCTACCTTGTTACTGCTCTAGCATATCGACTCTGAAGCACTAGCTTAACTCGAAACCAGAGTCTTTATACTGTGGCATATGGAAGTACAAACCAAGAAACACATACTATCTCAGAGCAATCAACGCGACAAAGCAAACAAAGCGATACAAAACTATCATCACATCTGCCCAACGTCATATTGGGTTCCTTGTCTCCTTTCTATGTGGCCTTAGAGGGCATTGGCTATTCCAAGCGTGATGATGACTTGCAATTCACCATCTGGACCATGCTCCAGACGGATCGTGCTCACATATACCTCAGGGTTGTTCAGGTACCGGCCCGCGAGACGCCTGCGACTCTCGGCAATCGACGCGTCAAGTGGCAGAGCTTGGGGAGGACCAGCTCCCTCAGGGACAGGTGCATAGCCGTTGTTATCTTGGATCACCTATGTCAAGACCTCAACGATGAATAACGGTGAGTATGTAGGGGAAGGTATTAACGCTCACGGTGGTTTGCGAAGCCCAGCCCATGCACGGTCAGGCACACGATTATCGTTCTGGCCCAGATGTGGAGCATTAGCGTTCTTGAAGAGAGATGCGATCGGTAACGGGATGATATTGTTTATCATGAAAGTTGCTTACGCCGAAATGCCTAGGATCCTGTTGTTCGACAGGGTACCAAGTCATTGGACGGGGTTGAGTGCGCTGCACCTCAGAACACCGCGGACAGGTACAATTCTGGATGGTAACGTCTTCACCCTGTTGGTACGCAGGCATGTTTGGCCGAAAGGTGGGGTTAAGACGTTCCACGGTGGGCGGGTTCTGGAGAATGAGGAACTGAAATGAGCTTGAAGACGCAGCATGCATGATGTCGTACCGGGTCTGCGAGTGGAATGGTCCATTGATTTTCCATTTGAACTTGTTGGACCGAGATGTGTGAGAAGTCTGAGAGCAGTTGTCTGGAGAGGGAAACAAATCCTCCCTTTTAAACGGGAGGAGCAGCAGCAGTAGTCCATGCCTAACGAGATCTAATCGGAATATATATGTGCCGGTTCTGCGAGGGCCTGTGTCGATTTGGACATTGGGTCGTGCGCCATTGCCTTACGACAGCAAAGTGTATATTCTGGGGGCGTTCAATTCGCATCCATCACGGCCAAGATCACGGCCATGCTTCCAACGCCTCCGCCGGATCGTGCACATGTGTGCAAAGCTGGCGCCCAACGTACTACTATCTACATTAGGGCCGAGGGCGATCGTCCTCTTATTCGAGAACGTCATACCCGCACGACATTTACCGCATTGCGCACCGCCCCCGAAAAGCGGAAAGCGTAATGGTAGTTATCCTCCTATTCGAGAACGTCACACCTGCACGACATTTGCCGTATTGTGCACCGCCTCCGGAAAGCGTTGATGTCCCAATACCGCGGTGACCACCTTTGCGCACCGCCCCCGAAAAGCGTAATATACTCGTCTGTCGCAAAACGGAACGCTTTATAATCGATCCGGTTTATCACGGTGCTTGTCAAGTCTTCCCCCAGGTGAGAACTACCTAACGTCTGCTAATTTCTGCCAATCGTAAACACCAGACTGCACGAGTCACGCCCCGGGAAACGCCAATGCAAGTGTCCCCAGTCGGTGCGTAGCGTAAAGGAAGTTGGGTGTGGGAAGAAACACGTGCGCAGTGAGAAGACGACCTGACCAAGACAAGAATCAAAATCCGAGGCACGATCCGAGGTAAGTTAAAGGGAGCGCCGTTGCGTCGGGGCGGAGAAGCATGGGTCTGCGTACACGTAAAGTACAAGCAAATACGTATAGCACAAGTAAATACGTACAGTACAAGTAAATACGTACAAAATCACCGGTCACCCGTCCCAGGCCCGGTCAACCGCGGTGCAAGTGCAAGCAAAACGGGTGTTGTAATGTTACGACATGCGGCATCAGGCCGACTAAGCCTTATCACCCGTCCTTCAAGTTTTATCTTGTTTCTAACTCCGGTTACTTGCCATCGATGACCTTGGCTTTGTCCTCAACACTATGCATGAGTCTCAGGACCACCGCAAGCGCTATCTGGTCCCCTCTTGCGTCAATCTGTCTAACCTCGTCAAGTTGGGGGTACATTGGGTTACAATTTCATCGGTCCGGCCGTAGAGGCGGCCGAAATTTTGAGAGGTCAGACGAATGGCGAACGGACGATCCTGGAGACTGGGTTGCCATTCTAACGGAGATACGAAACATCGTTCAAGATGTTCTCTTCTAGGGCAGGTCCGACGCAACCGTAGGGATGGGAGAGTCGCCATTTCTCACGCCTCTAATCCTCTACTCCGTCTGATTCCAAGGTATGTCCCACAGTTTACTGAAGTCACCCCTTTTCAGAGCTCATGAGATCCGGTTTCAGCAGGGAGTTAATTCGCCAGGCAACAACAATCTTGCGCTCGAGTTTTGACGGATGGAGAACAATTTGATGATGAAAATCATGTCATTTACCCCAGTCCTCGCAAAATTCGGGAAGGGCACTAGATTGCGCTTCTGGCCCCGGATTTTGCGACATTGCTCTCCGCATGATCAATTCCAGGCAGCCAAACTTACACCTTCTTATCCCATCGTCGTCTCCGGTGTGCGCCAAAATTGTAGAATGACCGTGGATGGCGCAACACGATGTTCAACTATTGCTGAGGTTTATGTGAGTTGTGTGACACGATAAGGATAAGTAATCTGGTCCAGCAATAGATCCGGGTCGGAGTATAGGTCGTCGTCAAATTTCGAAAACCCATTGGGAGGGAGGCTGACGTGCCGACCACGCCGCACGACGAACCTGACTTCATAAAAGTTATTGCCAGACGGGGAAAACTCACCCACCGCTGACCAGTGAGCATTTTTGGGCTTGCCGGCCGTGGATGCATATAAAAGCAAAAGTTGTTGCCAGATGAGAAAACCTACCCACCGCTGACCTATGAAACGCCGCATTTTTGGACTTCCCGGCCGTGGATACACGATCGAACTCCTCTCTAGCGAGCGGCGACCAGAACGCGAAGTATTGGGGAGGGCCAATACAATAAAGAATCCGTGTCTGTAAGAACGCCTGAATGTGCCTGTTGCCACGGACTGGGTAGGCGCACGAATACGAGGAACTCGCTCGCACACGGAGTTCCAGAGCAGGAGTTACTATTTCGCGAAGTGTAAGACCAATTCGAGATCATTGGAACATGCAATATACGGTACACGAACGCAGTCCTTTCCCTTTTCACAACCCCTTATAATTCAGATCAAGCATGTCCCATCACTGAACGTGCCTTGTATGGTTCCTCTAAATGCTGAATCTCTTCTTGGGTCAGTGTGATCTCGGTACCATCTGTAAAGAAGTCAGGGATTGGCCTCATCATATAGTAGTTGCACGCACTTATGAGCTCTTCGAGGTTCTTGATACTCGTAGAGCCGATAACGGGCGCAGTCACACGTGTCAGTGACCAAGCCAAGGAGACCTGGGCCATGCTTATCCCGCGCTTTTTGGAGATATCTTCGACCCTATTGGAGCCATCATGAGATCTGAATCATGTAGCTTCGCGGGAAAGAACGGACCTGTTGACAACCTCCTGGGTACCCGCTCCTTCAAGATACTCATTAGTGTAGCTGTACATCGGCAGAGTCAACTAAGGCAAGGAGAGTGATCAAGAAACACGCACAAATCGATGTTACCCCGGGATGTGACTGCGTCAGTTTTGAAGGGACGGGTAAGGAGGCCACGCGCGAGCGGTGACCACGGGATGATGCCCACACCAAAGTGGTCCAGTGTGGGGAACATCTCGCGCTCTTCCTCACGGTATACAAGCGAGTGGTGATTTTGCATCGAGATAAAAGGTGTGAGATTATTTGTAATGGCGTAATCTATGGTTTCCCTCAGCAACGTGTTCAGGAGCTGGGCGTCATTTACTCACTCTGCATGGCATGGACTGAATCAACGGTCAGTGAGCTAGTCGCGGGCTTTGCGTGGACGGGCACTTACATTGCCAAGCGTAGCAACTACTCATGCCAATATATCGGACGTATCCCGCCTTGACGACGTCGTGTAGAGCTTGCATCGTCTCTTCGATTGGTGTACTGGAATCAAAGCGATGGCATTGCAAGACATCGATATAGTCGAGTTGAAGGCGCTCAAGTGACTTCTTGACAGAATCAAAGATATGCTGCGACGAGGTCACAAACGATGCGTATAGGATGAGATGAGAGTGTGTACCTTGCGACCAAGGCCATGCTGGTTCACTAATCCGATCTTGTCAAGATCAGCAGGGTTCGCCGTCCAGATTGCCTCGTCGCCTATTTTACCGACAGCGAAGAAGACCTTTGCGAAGTTATCAGCGTGCCGAAGTAGAGGCAGACTGTCGTTCCACGTACCTTCGTCATGACCACGATCTCTTCGCGTGGTAGGTTGAGCACTTTGATGGCATTGCCAAGATACACCTCAGAAAGACCATTCGAGTATAGGTTCGCGGTATCAAAGGCGTTCACGCCGTGCTCATATCTTAATGGCGTCCGTGAGACAGTCGCGCGTGTGTGGAAGAAGAGATATGCTCACGCGAATTTCACGTGCTCGATGGCCTCCTTCTCGCCAAGGACCCACCGTTGCCAACAAGGATCGCCGTAGGACATCATGCCGAGAATGATCCTGGACACCTTAAGTCCTGACTTTCCTAGGCGAACTGTGATTGCACGTGTCAGAGAAGCGCATGCAAAAAGTTTCGAGGTGCAAAGCCATACCGTAGGGAATGCGCTTTGTTACAGTGGGGGTGGTCATAGCTGTGACTTGGTTCGAAGTGATACAATGGATCTGGAGAAACACGAGACGACGACGAGCTTTTATACGTTCATGGTGGTTCGGCACTTTTGAGGAAGGCCGACTATTGTGTGGGTCACACACAGGGCGCAATGTCAAACTTGGCACATTCAAACCAAGTTCGATTAACTCACGATGTGGGCCATGGGGTGGATGTGAGTCGACAATTTGGTTTCTCTCGGGTGTACAGTATTTCTGCTTCCCGGATGGGCTTAGCGGGGCAAAACGATCCACACTATGACCGACAATCCACCAGAATCAACAAGAGATGGTCAGCATAATTAGTCACTGAAAAAAATAAGTGGATACTGTAGTAACGGGAGAGCGGACCGGCGCGAGAAGAATGAGATTAGAGCGCAATTCTCTCTTTATTTATCCTTCGCCGCTACTTACATAATATATCGCTATTCCAAAAAAAAGAGAAGCAACTCCCTCGTGAGTGCAGGACCCGCTCCAATGACTTCGTATGCCCCATGTGGTTTCACGCTCGCTCAACTATGTATCGTCCCGCTAATGTCAAAGGCCGTGGGCTGCGTCCTTTAAATACCATAGGGGCCGCGGTTCTGCTCCCACCTCGATTACCGCCCTGATACACAATAAAGCTCTGATTTCCAGCCATTTTCTCAGTGCTCTTGTCTCCGCACCTCCAGCCTTCTTAACCCTCGGTATATCCCTAATCATGCGCTTTCACCAGCTCTCTGTCCTCCCTGTCCTCGCCGCCGTGCCCTTCGCCGACTCCGAATCGCCTCTCTCACCACCTTGGCATGACATACGCGTCAAGCACACCTGGAATGCCGTCCCGCATAACTGGGAAGCCCTCGGGCACCCTCCCGCTGGCACCACCATCGATCTCCATGTTGCGCTCAAGCCTCACCACGAGAATGCATTGGTCGACGCACTCTACAATGTCAGCGACCCAAGGAGTCCAAAGCACGTCCTTTCCAACATTCCTCCGCGCATGACGTACTTACATGTGCCGCTGTTCCGTTGTAGATATGGTGCACATCTGTCGAAGGAGCAGATCGCACAACTTGTCGCGCCGCACCCAGACACCCTCGATCTTATCAACTCTTGGCTTAGACACCATTCCGTGCCGTCCTCGTCGATCTCAACGACACACGGCGGCAGCTGGCTGAAACTGACCGGGATTCCCGTGTCACAAGCCAATGAACTGCTCGGGGCGTCGTATCAGGTGTACCGGCGCATAGGGACGAATGACAGCAGTATTCTCCGCACGGTAGGCTATGGACTCCCCTCGGTGTTGCATGCCCACGTGCGAACCGTGATTCCAACGACGTACTTCGCCTCCACGGGTGCTCTGCGGCAGACTTCGCGGAGTCGCACCGTCGGAGAAATTGCGAATATGGCTACGAGGGAGCGCGTGACATCGCTGTCGAGTCGCGTGGTTCACGTAAGGCCGTCGGTCCTGCGCTCGCTGTACCGGACGGCTGAATATGTGCCAGCGGCAACGGACCGGAATATGCTCGGGGTTACGGGCTATCTGGACTCTTATCCGAGCCAGGCGGATTTGAGGGTGTTCATGACGGAATGTCGCGAGGACGCGATCGGCGCGAGCTTCGAGGTCGTGCAGATCAATGGCGGCGGGTACGACCCGAGTCAGCCCGACTCCGAGGCGAACCTCAACCTACAGTACACAGAGGCTATAGCGTTCCCGACCCCGCACATCTTCTACAGCACCGGCGGCGGTGTTTCTGCGAACGATGACAATGAACCAGCCTCGGATGATATGTGGCTGCAGTGGGTCAACTACGTGCTCGGCTCGGAGAATGTCCCACAGACGATTAGTACTTCGTATGGTGACTCCGAGACCGATCTCCCGTGGGAGTATGCAGACACCTTGTGCGACCTCTTCGCCCGACTCGGTGCGCGTGGCGCCAGTGTCATCTTCTCGAGTGGTGACGATGGCGTCGGCAAAGGGGACTGCTTGGAAGAAGACGGCTCCGGAGCCCACTTCGTCTCTGCGTTCCCTGCGTCCTGTATGTGTAGTGTTTTATTTCTCCTTGGAGGCAGTACATCGTCGCAGGAACGAGTCGCTCACCACATCGCCGCGGTTTTGCAGGTCCCTTCGTGACTAGCGTGGGCGGCACGATGGACATCCCCGAGTCTGCGGCACCCTTCTCCGGGGGCGGATTCTCGTACTATTTTTCGCGGCCGCGCTACCAGAGTGTCGTTGTTCCCGCCTTCCTGCGGCAACTTGGCGACAAGTATCACGGCTTTTACAAGTTCGTTCCTGCTACGACCTGACGTGTCCTATTCTTACTCTACAATTCCGTGGTTTATGCAGTGCAGAGGGCCGTGGTGTCCCCGACATCTCCGCGCAGGCGCTTGATTTCTTTATCGTCGAAAACAGCGAGTCCTTTCTCATAAGCGGCACAAGCTGCGCTGCACCGGTACGTCATCCCCCTTCCCTCTACTCTGTGTCGTTCATCCTCGCTGATTGCCAATGTACAGACAGTGGCGGGTATAATCTCACTGCTTAACGACTACCAGCTTTCAATCGGTAGGAGACCGCTCGGCTTCCTCAATCCCTGGCTGTACGGCATCGGTATCGACGGCCTGAACGACATCACATCTGGGTCTAACCCGGGCTGCAACACTGACGGATTCACGGCCGTCGTTGGGTGGGATCCTGTTCGTTCCGCGAGGCCTGTCCTCTCTTCACATTCGACATTTTGGCTGACTTCGGCTCGGTAGGTGACAGGCCTCGGGACGCCGGACTTTTTGAGGCTGCAGAATACACTTGCATCTTTGCCTAGTACTGGCGACACATGACAAGGGAATAGGAGCAACATCCTCCGGACGACTCAGCTGCAGCGATACGACGGTTCCACTCTCATATTACCTAAATTACACAAGCCGATGTGAGATGAATGAGATTGTAAGGGGCGGCAACTGTTCGCTTATCCAACTACACTCCCCTCCCCAACCGGTGTACGGGCCTACCGGGGGCACGCGCGGCAAGTGCCACGTGATGCGCACCGTAGCTCGTAGAGGTATTGGAGCAACGATGGCGGCCGACTACCGCAATACACCTAGAACGCTGTATCGTATTACAAACTGAGCACCCCGTGTTTATCCTCCCAGTGGCTGGCACGCGCGCATACGGCGGTGAGAATAAATGGCAGTAGGATCAGTGGATAACGGGAATCGTAACATCACATGGGCAGATCACTGGCAGGATGGCGGACGAGTACGTTTACGGAAGTAATGCGGGACGTATATGTCCGTGACGTTGGCCCGTGTTCCAAATGTGACCACGACCGAGTACAGATAATGCAGTGCCAGTGCCAGTGGCCATTGGACTTTGCTGTGAGTCCCAGCAACTCCGAGTCTACAGACAGTGACAACTACGTAGCTGTGGTTCAATGACATCACCAATTTATTTCTACTACGCCTTCATCATTGCAATTCACATCACTACGAGGTTACTCCTCAAGTATCTCTGACAGCCTTTTCACGGCGCATTCTTTCTCCCCATTCTACGCAGCTGAGCCCTGTGAATCCGATGGGATTGAGCTGCGCGAGGCTCCCTCTTATCTGGACTCCTCCCGCGCTTCCATCTGTGACTTGAACCCAGCCCCTCTCCTGCCCGGCTGCGCGAGACCCCGCCCGCCCACCATCTATGTTACTTTACCCCGAACATCTGCGCAACAGAACCCGAGAATCGAACTTGGGACTTGACTAATTTTCAAGTGGGTCTGACTCGAGGATCGCATGCTGTGAATGCACCGATGACCAGTGCAGTGAGTACACGGCAGCGTTGTCATGACCCGGATCTGACTGCACCCGAGTTACTACTGGTCAGATTACGAAAGAGTACTGTAAAATTAACTGAGCTCGAATACTGTTCGGGGACGCCCGTTTTGCAGTGACTTTCTTGGCTCCTTCCTTTTTGAGGATGCAGAAAAACGGTCAGTCGCGACACAGAGGCCTCAGCCGCGGTCAACCAACTGCACCGAACGACGTTGTCAGGACCAACAAATAATGTTTTCTTTGGCTGATACCGGGCGCCACAAACCGTGCACCGGACGGGTTCTTAGCCTTCTTGACCCTCGGTAGCCCTCTAACCATGCGCTTTCACCAGCTCTCTGCTCTCATTGTCCTCGCCGCCGTGCTCTTCGCCGACTCTGAAGCACCTCGCTCACCACCCTGGCATGACATACGTGTCAAGCACGCCTGGAATGCCGTCCCGCCAAACTGGGAAGCCCTCGGACACCCTCCCGCTGGCACCACCATCGATCTCCATGTTGCACTCAAGCCTCACCACGAGAATGCATTGGTCGATGCACTCTACAATGTCAGCGACCCAAGGAGTCCAAAGTACGTTCTTCCCAACATTTCTCCGCGCACGACGTACTTACATGTGCCGCTGCTCCGTTGCAGATATGGTGCACATCTCTCGAAGGAGCAGGTTGCACAACTTGTTGCGCCACACCCAGACACCCTCAGTCTCATTAAATCCTGGCTTGGACACCATGCCGTGTCGTCCTCGTCGATCTCAACGACACACGGTGGCAGCTGGCTGAAACTGACGGGCATTCCCGTGTCACAAGCCAATGAATTGCTCGGGGCGTCATACCAGGTGTACCGGCGCATAGGGACGAATGACAGCAGTATTCTCCGCACGGTAGGCTATGGACTCCCCTCGGTGCTGCATGCCCACGTGCGAACCGTGATTCCAACGACGTACTTCACCTCCACGGGTGCTCCGCAGCAGACTCCGCGGAGGCGCACCGTCGGAGAAACTGCGAATATAGCTACGAGGGAGCACGTGACACCGCTGTCGACTCGCGAGGTTGAAGTAAATCCGTCGGTCCTGCGCTCACTATACCAGACGGCCGAATATGTGCCAGCGGCAACGGACCGGAATGTGCTCGGGGTTACGGGCTTTTTGAAATCTTATCCGAGCCCGGCGGATTTGAGGGTGTTCATGAGCGAATGTCGCGAGGACGCGATCGGCGCGACCTTCGAGGTCGTGCAGATCAATGGCGGCGAGTACGACCCGAGTAAACCCGACTCCGAGGCGAACCTCGACCTGCAGTACACGCAGGCCATAGCGTTTCCGACCCCACACATCTTCTACAGCACCGGCGGCGATATCTCCATAAACAAAGATAACAATAAACCAGCCTCGGACGATGCGTGGCTGCAGTGGGCCAACTACGTGCTCGACTTGCAGGATGTCCCACAGACGATCAGCACTTCGTATACTGACTTCGAGCTCAATCTCCCGCTGGAGTATGCAGAGACCATGTGCGACCTGTACGCCCGACTCGGGGCGCGGGGCGCCAGTGTCATCTTCCCGAGCAGTAACTATGGCGTCGGCAAAGGGGACTGCTTAGCAAAAGACGGCTCCGGAGTCCATTTCATCCCTGGGTTCCCTGCGTCCTGTATGTGCAGTATTTTATTTCTCCTTGGAGGCAGCTCCTTGGAGGCAGTACATCGTCGCAGGAACGAGTTGCTCACCACATCGCCGCCGCGGTTTTGCAGGTCCCTTTGTGACTAACGTGGGCGGCACGATGGACATCCCCGAGTCCGCGGCTCCCTTCTCTGGAGGCGGATTCTCGAACTATTTTTCGCAGCCACCCTACCAGAAAGTTGTAGTTCCTGCCTTCCTGGAGCAGCTCGGCGACCAGTATGACGGCTTTTACAAGTTCGTTTTCTGGTGCGACCTGACGTGTCCTATTCTTACTCTGCAATTTTTTATGCAGTGCAAAAGGCCGTGGTATCCCTGACATCTCCGCGCAGGCGGTCAATTACTTGGTCATCGATAACAACGAGGCCTTTCTCATAGAGGGCACAAGCTGTTCGGCACCAGTGCGTCATCCCCCCTTTTCTCCGTTTGTCGTTTGTCCTTGAACACTCGGCTGATTGCTAATGTACAGGCAGTGGCAGGCATCATCTCCCTGCTTAACGACTACCGGCTTTCAACAGGTAGGAGACCGCTCGGCTTCCTCAATCCCTGGCTGTACGGCATCGGTATCGACGGCCTAAACGACATCACATCTGGATCGAACCCGGGCTGCGGCACTGACGGATTCACGGCCGTCGTTGGGTGGGATCCTGTTCGTCCCGCGAGGCTTGTCCTCTCTTCACATTCGACATTTTGGCTGATTTCTGCTCGGTAGGTGACAGGCCTCGGGACGCCGGATTTTTTGAGGCTGCAAGAAACACTTGCATCCTTGCCTAGTACGGGCGACACATGACAAGGGAATAGGAGCAACATCCTCCGGAGGACTGAGCTCCAGCGATACGACGGTTCCACTCTCATATTACCTACAAGACACAAGCCGATGCGAGACGAATGAGATTGTAGGGTTCCTCTCCCCACTCGGGGCACGTGGCCACGTGATGCGCACTGTTAGCTGGTAGATGAGGTACTGGAAATTCGGAGGGCCCGAAGGGCCCTCCTCAATTATATATATACATGGAGCGATTTTTTGCTCTGATAGTAGTGAGTCACTCTAATGAGCCTCAACTCCGACAAGTTCATACGTCCCCAGGAAAGTGATACAGCATATCTAAGAAAGTTAGAGGTAGGGGTGAAGTATATCATGTCACTGCCATCGTGACAACTTGAATCTTTGTCGAGCCAAAAGCTGTCGCCTGATATAAATCCAAAACATCTTCTACCGCCCATCGAAAGACCGTGTTCAGGTACTCATTGGCAGCACTGAGATCAATAAGGGGTGAATAAATTTAATGCACTGTTCGCTGTCAGATTTCAGCACAACCCATCGACTTCAAACATGGATTCAGTCAATTTCGTCGACTCTCCCTTTTCACTCAATTGAAGCAGCACCGAGGCCCAGGCGGTGCCCAGTGTTCATGATTCCACGCTTCAAGAGATGGCACCATAAGTCGTCGCATCGTCGCAAAAATCAACTCCTTATAGTACTTGTCCTGATATTGATTCTAGAGTTCCATGGGCCGAGTTGGCATGCAATCCCGCACGATTATAACGAAGGGTGTGTGCAACTTTGGCCCAGATGCACTGCATATGTTTGTCGTTGATACAACCACGCTAGGAATTGGCACGGGTATGAAAAACCCGCACGGGTCACGGGTCGGGTACTGCCATGGCAGGTACAGGTACGGGTAGCGCCCGTCAGTCAGTTGTGGTCCGTCCCGTCAGTGTGACCGACAATCCACCGGAATCAACAAGAGATGGTCGTCATAGCATGGATGCTTAGCAACGGGGGAGCGGACCGGCGCGTGGGAAGGATGCGATTAGCCCCAAGATTAGCCCTCTTTATCCTTCGCCTACTTAAAATATCGCCATCATTCAAACAAAAAAAGAAACTCCCTCGTGAGTGCAAGCGGGACCCGCTCCAATGGAAGGCTTCGTATGCCACATGTGGTTTCACGCTCGCTCGACTATGTATCGTCCCGCTAATGTCAAAGGCCGTGGCCGCGTCCTTTTACTAATACCACAGGGGAACCCGCGGTTCTGCTCTCACCTCGATTACCGCCCTGATACACAATAAAAGCTCTGCTTTACAGCCATCTTCTCAGTGCTCTTGTCTCCGCACATCTAGCCTTCTCGACCCTCGGTAGCCCTCTAATCATGCGCTTTCACCAGCTCTCTGTCCTATCTGTCCTCGCCGCCGTGCCCTTTGCCGACTCCGAAACGCGTCTCCCACCACCCTGGCATGACATACATGTCAAGCACACCTGGAATGCCGTCCCGCCGAACTGGGAAGCCCTCGGATACCCTCCCGCTCGTACCACCATCGATCTCCATGTTGCACTCAAGCCTCACCACGAGAATGCGTTGGTCGATGCACTCTACGAGGTCAGCGACCCAAGGAGTCCAAAGCACGTCCTTTCCAACATTTCTCTGCGCACGACGTACTTACATATGCCGCTGCTCCGTTGCAGATATGGTGCACATCTCTCGAAGGAGCAGGTCGCACAACTTGTTGCGCCGCACCCAGACACCCACGGTCTCATCAACTCCTGGCTTGGACACCATGCCGTGCCGTCCTCGTCAATCTCAACGACACACGGCGGCAGCTGGCTGAAACTGACGGGCATTCCTGTGTTACAAGCCAATGAACTGCTTGGGGCGTCGTATCAGGTGTACCGGTGCATAGGGACGAATGACAGCAGTATTCTCCGCACGGTAGGCTATGGACTCCCCTCAGGTGCTGCATGCGCACGTACGAACCGTGATTCCAACGACGTACTTCACCTCCACGGGTGCTCTGCGGCAGACTCCGCGGAGGCGCACCGTCGGAGAGACAGCGAATATGGCTACGTGGGAGCACGTGACGTCGCTGTCGACTCGCGTGGTTCACGTATATCCGTCGGTCCTGCGCTCACTGTACCAGACAGCCGCATATGTGCCAGCGGCAACGGACCGGAATGTGCTCGCGGTTACGGGCTTCTTGGAATCTTATCCGAGCCCGGCGGATTTGACGGAATTCATGACGGAATGTCGCGAGGACGCGATCGGCGCGACCTTCGAGGTCGTGCAGATCAATGGCGGCGGGTACGACCCGAGTAAACCCGATTCCGAGGCGAACCTCAACCTGCAGTACACGCAGGCCATAGCGTTCCCGACCCCGCACACCTTCTACAGCACCGGTGGCGGGGTTTCTATAGACGACGATGACAATGAACCAGCCTCGGATGATATGTGGCTGCAGTGGGTCTACCACGTGCTCGACTTGGAGGATATCCCACAGACGATCAGCACTTCGTATGGTGACTATGAGACCAGTCTCCCGCCGGAGTATGCAGAGACCATGTGTGACCTGTACGCCCAACTCGGTGCGCGTGGCGCCAGTGTCATTTTCTCGAGCGGTAACGATGGCGTCGGCAAAGGGGACTGCTTGGCACAAGGCGGCTCCGGAGTCCACTTCATCCCTGGGTTCCCTGCGTCCTGTATGTGTAGTGTTTTATTTCTCCTTGGAAGCAGTACATCGTCGCAGGAACGAGTCGCTCACCACGTCGCCGCGGTTTTGCAGGTCCCTTTGTGACTAGCGTGGGCGGCACGATGGACATCCCCGAGTCCGCGGCTCCCTTCTCTGGAGGTGGATTCTCGAACTATTTTTCGCAGCCGCCCTACCAGAGTGTCGCTGTTCCCGCCTTCCTGCGGCAACTTGGTGACAAGTATCACGGCTTTTACAAGTTCGTTTTCTGGTGCGACCTGACGTGTCCTATTCTTATTCTGCAATTCCGTGGTTTATCCAGTGCAGAAGGCCGTGGTTTCCCCGACATCTCTGCGCAGGCGGTCAATTTCTTTACCATCGATGACAACGAGTCCTATCTCGTGGAGGGCACAAGCTGTTCGGTACCAGTGCGTCATCCTCCCTTCTCTCCGCTTGTCGTTTATCCTCGAGTACTCAGCTGATTGCCATGTACAGACAGTTGCGGGCATCATCTCTCTGCTTAACGACTACCGGCTTGCAAACAATAGGAGACCGCTCGGCTTCCTGAATCCCTGGCTGTACGGCATCGGTATCGACGGCCTAAACGACATCACATCTGGATCTAACCCGGGCTGCGGCACCGATGGATTCTCGGCCATCGTTGGGTGGGATCCTGTTCGTCCTGCGAGGCTTGTCCTCTCTTCGCATTCGACGTTTGGCTTATTTCGGCTCGGTAGGTGACAGGTCTCGGGACGCCGGACTTTTTGAGGCTGCAGAATACATTTGCTTCTTTGCCCAGTACTAGTGACACTAGCGACACATGACAAGGGAATAGGAGCAACATCCTGTGGACGACTGAGCGGCAGCGATGCGACGATTCCACTCTCATATTACCCACATTACACAAGCCGATGCAAGACGAATGAGATTGTCAGGGGCGGCAACTGATTGCTTGTCCAACTACACTCCCCCCAACCAGTGTACGCGCGGCAAGTGCCACGTGATGCGCACCGTAGCTCGTAGAGGTATTGGAGCAACGATGGACGGCCGATTGCCACGATACACCTAGAACGCTGTATCGTATTAAAAATTGAGCACCCCATTTTTATCCTCCCTGCGGCTGGCACGCCCGCGCACGGCGGTGAGGATAAATGGCAGTAAGATCAGTGATGATGGGAATCGTACTATCACTTGACACATGAGGCAGATCACGGGGTGGTGGACGAGGATTGGGAGTACGTTTACGGAAGAAATGTGGGAATGGCGAAAGATATAGAAGTGTCTGGGTCGTATACGCCCGTGATGTTGTCCCGTGTTCCAAATATGAGTACAGATCTTGGTACAGATAATGCAGTGATGGGAGACTCCGAAATGAGAGGCCCGGATCACGATCCAAGGCTGAGAATCGAGGTGGGCAGACGTAGCCCCGGGCCAGAGCTCCCACCCTTGAAGCAGGTGCCAGTGGGAAAGCCAATCATGCCGCAATAGCTAACTAACTTACTGTACAGGAAGCCCAACTGAAACTGAGTGTGGCATGAAGCCAATCAGTCGGATTACAGTAATCAGGATCGTGCCACTTACAGCAAGTTACGGCACAACCCATTTGGAAAGGGTTTTTTGTAATCGTCGACACATCTGACGAACGCTCGAGCCACCTATCCGAACGCGGGCGTCGGCGTCGTCTCCGCATACTGCCTATCGGTGGCTTATCGCGAGGACAGAGATTATCATTATCTGGCCCAGTGTCTCTCCGCCTCCCCTTTTACCGGATTCCGTGAGTTTTTCCACCATCATCCCGCCGTTCAAGACCAGGGCCTGATCCGGAGTCTTTTGCACTTATTAAATGAGACAGACCCCCTTAATTATACGGGTCCTGACGTGAGATACATAGTTGGGAATAGACCTTTCAGTCTGGCCATGTTGGCATTGTCACCCGGCCGGGCCTGAACCAGACAGACATTGAACACTTTCGTGTCCTTTCCAATTTGTAATTCACAACGTTTACAACCGTGCTAAACAATGACCTTAAACAAAGAGCAAGCGCGACATCTGAGGTCGGATTCGGTTCGTGAGAGTTATTCGATCAAAGTAAATTGGCGTCAGCCCTGTCCAGAGCGTTGGAGAATCCTATGGCCTGCAAGAAGGCATTATTCACACCAGCTGTGTACGAAATTAGTAGAGATATTGACAGAATGGACGGGTTATTTACGCGGGGTAAAGGTGTAAGAAGAGGCCGCCGTGAGGGGCCAAGATAATTCGAATTTCGAGTTCACTGTGGCGTTATAGAAGGTCCCCGTAGCAGCTGTAACGATTTTGGTTATAGATCGGCAATGCATACATCCTTGAAACTTACTATAAACCTTAACCTGTGGGGCGCCCCCCGGCGGAATTTACAACTACGAACGACAGTTGGGAGATGCTGCATGACGGAGGCAGATTACTTATATAAGAAGTGATGGCAATGAATCCTGAGTACATACTTCTTATCACCGTAAAGGGATGTACCAGTGAGCCGGGAACCATAAACACCGAGGATTTTTTCGTCAGCTGTGAGCAATGTAATTCCTGGGGTGAACAAAAATTTGGACACCAAAAAATAAGCATTACCGCTAACGTCGAAGGTCAGAGTCGCGGATCCGCTGTTACTGCCATGTTGCACGGTAACCGGATTTATGATGCCGCCGTTCTCCACGGCATAGGTGATCCTCACGGAATCGATAATCTCGCCAGTGTAAACAACAATTTTGGTGATAGCCCGGATGGCCTGGGTCTTAGGCCATTGCCCGACGTTCGCTAGAATAAAAGGGTAGGCATTGTAACAGTGGGGCAAGGTTGGCCATGACGTTGGAAACGACGTACGGTTGGTCAGGTCGTCAAGGAAAGTTCCTTGGGGGGAACCAGCGAGACGGGTATTGGCTGCGATACTGTAAGCCATGAGTAGGAAGTTGAGAATTGGGTAGTAAGTTGAGAACTGGGTAGTAAGTTGATAGGTATACGGCCGTCACATTTACCCCTTTATATATGCCTGGACGAGACCAAAACCAAAGTGGTCAAAAGTTCCGTGAACGAGTTGGCGTCAGTAGTATATTATTCTATGGATCTCCATCAGTTTCCGGGCCATAAGTGGAGAGGTCTTTCTCTCACCGTACCTTGCAAGGTGCCAGTGCCTGGTCTACTAGTCGCTCACGATGTTGTGGGCTTTGCCCCTTCATTCCCGTCGTGCCTATGTGCGTGCTCCTTCGAGTTCTATGAGCAAGTAGTAGTAACCGATGTCGGCAGGAGCTCTCCCATAGGACCATCTAATCTATCATCTACAGTCACCATCGATTTGAAGTAGCAGTAAGTCGACTCCAGCTGTCTCATTGGATGAATGCTGACAGTTATCACGTTGATTCCAGTAGACTGAATGGACCCCGGGAATACAATGCCGTGTAATGGATCCAAAAAAACAAACAATGCCGTGGTTTGATTCCTGGAAAAAACGTGTAACCAGGACCAGACGGTCCAATTCCTATTGAATATACCATTCTTCGGTAATCATTCCACAGACGAAGAAGAGCAGAGACAAATAGGACGACCCCAAAAGTGTGATGGGCCTTTAACGGTTACGTGGCTCTGATCGTTTCAGCATAGGTCCTGATATATAGGCCTGATAGACAGACATGAATACACTAGGGCACATGTTTAGTAGATCAAGAGAATACTCAGGCTAATGCCGCAACGTAGATGGTACTACGCACGAGTCTTCGAGGCTTGTTTAGTTACGAGTGAAGAAACGAGGTGATGGCTCTAGTGACCTTCTTATCAAGTGAGATCATCGATCCGGGTCTACAAAGTTGCCGAAATGTCTTGTGTTCTGCACTTACAACCTTGCTTGTCACCTTGTCAAGTGGTGAGAACGCAGCTGGGCCACCTCACCCCCCCCCCCTAACACATCACATGACCACAAATACTCAAATACCAAAACAAAAATTAGTGCTCACTCAAGAATCATGCAACTTATCACATAAAAAAAGATGACATAATCATCCTTCCTATAGCCTGGTTCACTCTGGATTGGCCTCAAATTCAGTCTGTATTTTGTTTCTGTTTTCTATTTTTTTTATTTGTGTGGTGTAAATAAGTACAAACAAAAGCAAACATTTCCCCCCCCTTTCACCCTCATCCCCATTCACATCAAATATGAGGGAAATAAAATAGCTAAAAATATGAAAATATTTGGGGAGGTATATCTTATCAGAAGCTGGGAGATCCTCTGCCAACCTTAAGAAATATAATCAGCCATTCTTGAGTTATTTAAGCAACTCTAAAATCAGCTCAGCTTAAGTAGTGTTTTAAGGTCCAGTCTTATGGACCGGAAAAAGACCGGGACCCAACCGGACCGGACTGATGTGCAACCGGACCACCGGTTGCGGTTGCACGACTTTGGGACCAGGCCCGGTTGCGGTTGCTTGTTTTTTGTGAGCATTCCTCCAACCGAGTAAAGACCGGTTGAGACCGGTCTTTACAGCAACCGACTTAGAAAGTCCAGATATTATTATCTAGCTATGTATCTACTACAAATGCACTCTGTAAGACTACTAGCTACAACAATGCCTACAGTTGCAGTCGCTATTGCGCTTTCGTCATCACTGTCAGCCTCGCCTAGCTGCCCTCGTGGTCGGTACCGTGTTGCTGTGTCAACACGTCAGTGTCATATCGCCACAGCACCGTGTTGCTGTGGCGCCGTGTAGGTGTCGTACCGACGTGTTGGTGTCGTACCGCCGTGTTGGTGTCGTACCGCTGCATCGGTGTCGTACCGCCGCAGCGCTGTATTGCTGCGGCTGGCGCCATGTCGGTGTCATACCGCCACAGCGCCGTGTTGCTGTGGCACCACGTTGGTGTTGTACCGCCGCAGCGCCGTGTTGCTGCAGCGCCAAGTTGGAGTCGTAGGTTCTGGCGCTGAGTCGCCATTGTAGCGCAATGGCGCCGAGTCGCTGTTGTAGCACAACAGTGCCGTGTCGCCGTCGTAGGGCGACGGGGCCATGTCGCTATCACAGCGCAATGGCACCATGTTGCCGTCGTAGCACAACAGGGCCGAGTTGCCGTCATAGCGCAACGGGGCCCGTGTCGCTCTCATAGCGCAACAGGGCCGAGTTGCTGCCGCAGCGCAACGGGGCCATGTCGCTGTCGCAGCGCAATGGCACCGTGTTGCCGTCGTAGCACAACGGGGCCGAGTCGCCATCATAGCACAACGGGGCCATATCGCCGTTGTAGCGCAATGGGGCCCGTGTCGCTGTTGCAGCGCAACAGGGCCGAGTCGCCGTCATAGCGCAACGGCACCATGTCGCTGTCGCAGCGCAATGGCACTGTGTTGCTGTTGTAGCGCCATGGTACCCTGTGGCCATCATAGTGCAACGGGGCTGAGTCGCCGCCATAGCGCAACAGGGCCCATGTCACTCTCACAGCGCCGCAATGGCATCGTGTCGTTGTCGCAGCACCATGGTGCCGTGTCGCCATCGTAGTGTAGCGGCGCTGTGTCGCTGTCGTAGCATCACAGCGCCATGCTTGCTGTCATAGTGTCATGGCACCATACTTGCACGCCGAACAGGCTTGCATGTGGCGAGGTGGAGGCAGTGTCAAAAACAATCTAGAGAAGAAACAAAAAACATTAGTAAAAGGATGAAGAAAAAAGAACATAGCTGGATGATGATAAATGATTCTCGCAGAAATGTCGAGGCCGCGCGGCAGATGTTGTCGTCCAATGATGAATCAGCAATGGTGGCTTGTCGCCTCACCAAAGCACTCGCCGGGTTACCCTATAGTTAGTTGGAACCGGTTGCAACCATGAAAAGACCAGTTGAGACTGGTTGTCAACCGGTCTCTGGAAAGACTGGTTGGGACTGGGTGTTGTTCTGCAACTGGACCGATGTAGACCGGTTGGCTGCGGTCTCGGTCTGGTCTTTGCAAAATTCCTATTTGTGGCAACCGGTCCTGGTCCGGTTGCACAACATCCGGTGCAAAAGACCGGACCGGACCGGACCTCAAATCACTAAGCTTAAGTGTCACTGAGCTGGTTAAATAAATCAAGAACTGTTGACTGTTTCACTTAAAGTTGGCAGTAGACCCCCCAACCTTCTGATGAGATCTATATCCCCAAATATTTTAATATTTTTAGCTATTTTATTTCCCAAGATATTGACTGCAATAACACTAGCAGGACATATGAGTGTTTGTGGTCATGTGATGTCATGTGACATGTTAGGGGGGGGGTGAGGAAGCCCTGCTTTTTGTTTCTTGCTTTTTTCGACACACGTGTCAAAGTAATCCTCTTATGAATCTGCATATCAAGTGACATACCGTTAATGTGCTTCCGAGTCTGCGTCTGCACCTGATTTGGTCACTCCCTCGGACTGCCGGACAACTTGAACACGGTCTTGGTCAAGGTCTTAGTCGCTTTGGCGCAATCCGTGTTTATCGTTTGTACGCTCGTTCTTTCCCTTGTTCTCTCTGCCCTGTTTCATAAATCTCGCTCGCTTACTCCTTCTCTTAAGTGATGAGTATTATTGTTGGGGCAGTTTTTAGTTTTCACAGGCCTGCCTAGTCTGAACTCAGGGGCTTTCTGAGCACGTTTGGCTCCTTGCCTCCCTTTCACCCTGTTCTCCATGGAGCTCTCCCTCTCGACGACCGTCTGAGCCTCCACTTATCATCAAAGTGGCTTCAATTCAAGTTTTATTAACGAGCTGCACGTTCGAGCAGTAATTGAATTGTTCTCTATCCGCACAGTAAAAATTGTACAATACACACATACTTACATCCTGTAAAAATAACTATGGAACTGTTCTCCCTTTTCCTTCACAACCTTGCTACATAACTACCCTCTTTATTGCTCCCCCTGTGTTGAAATACATTTTGTGAGGTTCCATTTCAGTTCGTCCATATCGTTCTGTTCCACGTTGATTCTTGCTGGCACAATCAATTTTTTTATGAAAACTCATTTGTATTCACACCGTACCAACTTACTGTAAGCCTATAGTAATTGATTACACAGTTCATAAACGGTACCTCACCAAAATTCTGGTGCCTATCGATCGTCACGCATCCGCAGCAAGATCCGCAGTCCAAACCCCACTAGTGTCTAGGGATCGTCACGGGTCGGCAAAACCCGTACGGGTCACGGGTACGGGTCACGCGGGTACGGGTCAGGGTAGCGATTTCCCAACCCGTGCAAAACCTGTACCCGCAGCATGGGTACCCGCGGGTTTTTCTACCACCAGTCTCTCAGGCTGCCAGTGGTTATGATCCTAAACCACTTACAGTTTCTGTTCCACCTTGGCTGCGACGATGTAAGAACTCGGGTAGCACAGGCCCTGCGCCCGAACCCCTCCCTTCAAAATTTTAGGTACAGTACTACCGCCAAATCGGACCCATTCCCACGACGTCGCGCCACGCCATCAATTCTCTTCAAGTTGCAACTTGCCAGTGCACGTTTCCCCCATCCGTCCATTCTTCCTGAATCTTCCATTGTCTTTCTCTTCGCTCGTGGCTTGTTATCTCACTCTGACCTTCTGAGTTGTTACTGACTCATTCCCACGACATCCGACATCTGAGTCACACCGCATCACCACTGAATCACATAGCTGTCTTGCCGTCGTTACCACCCATCCGGGGCTGCTGTCCAAGCCTGAGCCTGCCGCCCCTAGTCCATGCCTATTAGGTCCTACCTCCCCACAGAACTCTACAGCGAAGGCACTGGAGATAGACCTCTCGCACTTTCATCCCATCCCACCCCATCCTATCCATCCATCCATCCCTCTCTCTTTCGTCGTCCATTATCTCGCCTCGCTACATTGTATCGAATTGATATCTGATGGCCATCTCACAAACGGCCCTTAGGCTCATAGACCCTGGCATCGCGCTCCTGTGTCTCGTGCTGTTTCTTTTCGGCGTGCCCACATCTGAGTCAGTGGCCCCTTCTAGCGACGCTAAGTGTTTTTTTTTGAACTTCACGATATATTCTACTGACTAAGAGGACCATGATTTCTCAACAGAACTACATGACGACGGTGTACGTGCTCGAAAGCGCGCGAGTGAGTAAGGTAAGGCCGAGTAAGGGACTAGAGAGAGGAAAGGGAAGGAGGGAAGTTGTCGCCGAGTTTTGGTAGAAACTAGAGCCCAAATCGTGGGCGACGATAATACCGAGCGATGCCGATGCTGTAGAAAGGGGGAATGCGAGCGAATTCTTACGATAGGGCTTAGCACGGAAGCGACGAGTTCCAGTGAACGAGGGAGAACGTCGAGCAAGGCTCGGTTCACGCGTTACGACGACGCAGAGGGTAACTAGAACGGGGGTAAAGAAATTGATGAGTCGTAGTAGTCGAACGGGTGTCTTCGTTTTAGACCTGCCCCGCCGAACCGGTACTTAATCACGCGAGAGGGAAGAGAAGAGGATCGAATAAGACGCAGGGAAAGAGAGATGACATTGTTGAGCGCGAGACCGAGTCCTTATATACTACGTGTACCCGTAAGTAAGGAATCGTCGTCGCAAAACGCTAAGTCGAAAGTTGTGAGGGATAGTGGGTAGAAGTGGGGAAAAGTAAAGTAAAGGAGACCAAGGGATAGCGAGAGACTACGAGAGACGGACGGACGGACGGTCGTAAGGCTAAGGTGAAGTTTTACAGTCCCTGGTGCTAGTGGCGTCGTCGGCGGTGCTTACCGTACTCGGGCAAGCGTCGAGGTGAAACAGGGGAGTAAGTAAAGCAGGAAAATGGAGACGAGGAGTCGGAAGAGGTCTAACAGATCGAGGGTGAGAGGTCGGAGAGGCGACGCGGGTGGCGTCGACAAGGCGCACTAAGTCGAGAGAACGAGGGTAAGAGTAGGGCAAGAAAATAAATGAACGTTGGGCGCGCCTTTGTCCGAGACAAAGAACGCCGCTCTGGACCGCTCAACGGCCGTGGGTGTAAGCATAGACTGTGTTTCAGGGGTTTGAGGATGACAACGAAAGACGGCAAGCTGGACGAAGAATGGTGAACTAGCTATTCCGAGGCGGGACCCTTGACGACGTCGCGGACGAGAGGTCGTTTGAGGAGTAGTGGATGATCGAGGGTGAGGGTCGGAAACGGAAATGTAATCATGTATGGCCATAGGAAAGAGCGACGAGGGTGAGACGAGATGGTGGGGAGACGGAAGAATGGGGGAAACGAGGCGACGAGGAAAAGATCGATGGCCACGAGTTGGTGGCGGTTGACGATCATCCGCGATAGGCAGTGAGGTCACGTGCCGAGCCGACGAGTCCGAAATGGTCGATAATAGGTGGTTTCGCGCTCAAGGGCTGCGACGCCCTTACATCTCCCGGGGGGTTAAAAAGATCCTGAGTGTCCTCACTCACGTACCCTTCACTGCTAAAAAAATTTCCGGCTTCTTCTGGCTCCTCCTTGTCGAGCGCGGCGATGTCTTGGGGGTCTAGCAAGTCAGCGAGCGGGATGACAGAGCCGGTGCGCGAGAAGTAAGGGATGAGTCGAAACGCGGCGAAGCGAAGCTTCGAGATGGTGCCGTCGAGTTCCGCTAGCGAGTAAGCACCGTGGCGATTCCTCCTGAGGACGACCATGGGTCCAAAATACCGAGGTTTGATCTTACGAAGATGAGTATTCTCGGCTACGGAGTTTCGGACCAGGACCAGATCTCCTGGACCAAAGGAGTCGGTCTTGATATTATGGGCGAATCTTCGCCCAAAACTCATAGCAGCCGAGAGACGACTTTTAACGATGTTGTCTCGGATCTTCTCGAGGTCGTCGTCACGCGTTTGGAGCTGACGCGCGCGAATGGCGATGAGGTCGGTGGTGGAGAGAGGAGTGGTGAGGTCAGGAACTAGGAATGTGGCGGTGGTGATATCGAAGGGAAGCTGGGGCTCGACGCCGTGAGCCATGTAGAAGGGGGAGTAGCCAGTGGATCGGTGGGTGGTAGCGCGGTCGGCCCAGAAGATGTGCGCCGCGACGGCGGGCCATTTTGAGACGTTGCCTTCGCAGGTCTTGAAGAGGGACTCGCGAATGGTCCGGTGCTGACGCTCGACGATGCCGTTCGCCCGAGAGTTGTAAGGCGAGATGCGAATGTGCCGAATGTTGTACTTGCTAGCCAGCCAATCCAGAGCTGCGATGTAAGCCGAGCCGTTGTCAGTGACGATCTCCTCGACTGCGCCCCAACGGCACAGTATCTCCTCGAAAAGAAAACGGCCTAGAGTTTGCCCAGTCTCAGAACGGAGGGCGCGCCACTCGGGCCAAGCGGTGAGGGAGCAGCGAGCCTGAACGATGTACGAGAAGCCGCCGGCGAGTGGCATGTGCATAGTGTCGACGTAGACTTTGCGGAAGAGTGGGGCGGGCATAGGAACGAGCGCGGGAATGTGGATTTTGGTGGTCTGACGAAGCTGACAAGCGTGACAAGTCTTAATATACCAGCGAACGTCGTACTCGAGAGAGGGCCACCAGAAGCGGTCGAGAATGGTGCGCCTCGTGGAGTAGACACCCCTATGGCCGAATCTGTAGTGCGCTTCGCGGAGGATGGCAGAGCGTTGAGTGGGAGGGATGAAGAGCTGATGTTGCCCAAGTCTGTTGCGTCGCCAGAGTTGTTCGCCGACTAAGACGAAGTGCTTCGTCCTCCTGAGGAGCTTGTCCCAGTCGTTGCCGTCGAGATTGCTAGGCTTCTTGAGGGTCTTCAGGTACTGATGTATTTGCGTCATCTCCTTCTCCGCGTCGATGGTTTTGCTGCTGGTGGGGAAGTTGACGAGTGGGTTGGTGAGATCTTCGGTGGTCGTGCTGAGAACGGAGAGGATGAACGGTGGCCGAGAAGTCTGTGTCATAGAGTGAGCCCAGAGTCCAAGTCCGAGAGTCTTGTTGATCCATTCTTCAGGATCGTCTTCTTCGGCATCTTCTCCTTCCACTGGTTCGCGTCTTGAGAGTCCGTCCGGCCCGTGGTGCTTTTCGGCGGGAACGTGAACGAGCTTGAAGTCGAAGAGAAGGATGGCGGCGATCCAACGGTTGATGGTAGCGTTGGGCTGGATGTCGGGGTTGTTGAGCATTCCGCGGACGAAGACGGCATCCATTTCGACTACGAGATTGCTGACGCCGATGATGTGTAGCCGAAGAGCGCGGAGGGCACAAAAGAGACCATAGAGTTCTACCTTAGGCTGCGAATAGCGGCTTTCACGTTCGCTCCAGGAGATCGAGCCGAAGCGCAAAGGGCGTCGCTTGCCGTCCGTGCACTCTTGAGACAAGATGTAGCCTACGCCGCGCCAAGATGAGTCTACAGCTAGGAAAACGGGGCGGTCGGTGGAGTAGTCGATGGAAATGAGAGCGGGGGAGTTGACAATAGCATCCTTGAGCTGCTGCATGGCGTCCGCGTGCTGATCGTCCCAGGTAAAAGTTTCGCCCTTGCGAGTGAGGTTGACGAGCGGGCGAGCCATAGCAGAGTAGTTCTTGATCCAGATACGCATGAAGCCGGCCAGACCCAAGAATGCGCGGATGTCGGTGATGTTCTTGCAGGTCGGCCAGTCCCAGATTTTGGCGATCTTCGAGTCGTCGGGCACGCGTCCTTCGTAGTTGCACTTGTGGCCGAGGATGATGACTTCGGGTATGGCGACGAAGAGTTTCTTGGCCGAGACGGTTGCGCCGGAGCTGCCGAGATGATGGAGGATTCGGTGGACGTTGTTGAGATGCTGCCAGATGAACTTGCGGATGCCGGGGTTTTCGGGAATGACTTCAAAGCTTCCGTCGTCCGTTTCATAACGCGAGGCCAGACCCTTGATGCTGCAGTCGTCCACGAAAGGCCAAGCGACGTGGGGGATTTCGGCTTCTAAGATGAAGGTGACGTCTTCGTGGAAGATGGCTACCGCGTTGGTCCAGCCTTGAGGCAAGCGAGTGAGGCGGAGGGCGCCGATGGGGGACTGGATGGTGGTGAGATTGCGCGAGGCGACGTCGAGGGAACGATGGTCATAGCCGACGAACAAGTCGAGCATACTGTAGCAGGCGCGTCCTGCCATCGCTTCGATCAGCTGGTCAGCTAAGGGAGGGACTCCGGAGTTGCGGACAGTGACGGCGTTGAGGGGTTGTAAGTCGTGAACAAGGCGCAGCGAGCCGTTCTTCTTCTTCACGCAGAACCATCGGGAGCGGTAGGAGGCGTCGGAATGTTCGTAGACACCGGCGGCGGTCTTGTCCCGAAAGATTTGAATAACTTGCTCCAGGATGCCGGAAGGGATGGGGATGTTCTTCTGGATCCACGGGATGTGCTCGATGACTGGGATTTTGACGGGCGAGAGATAGTCGTTGCGGAAGCGACCCTTCTCGGCTTCTGTCCACGCTAACGCGTGCTCGTTGATCTTGAGGATGTGCTGAAGTAGCTTGAGCTCTTCGGGCTGGAGAAAGTCGTAGCGGTTGAGATCGAGTTCGTCTAGGCATTCTTGAGTGAGTCGGGTGCTGTGGGCGATAGGTGTGAAGTCAGGTGGGAAAGTTGGTAATGAGGGAAGGTTTTGGATGGGGTCGTCGGGAATGCGGCGGATGATTCGATAGTCTTCGGGGAGTGATGCGGGGACTGGGCGTACTTTGCGCGCTACCTTCTTGTAGGCTAGAATGGGTTGTGATGGTGTCTGGAGGAGCTGGAGGGCTGGGTCTTGAAAGCGAGGGATACCGTCCATGAATGGAGGTGCAGGGCGGGCTGTGAACGTGAGCGTCTTTACGCATCCGACTTGTGTTTGGCGAGCGCGGGAGGGAATGGGGATGGAACGAGCAGGGTCTGTGGGGTCGCGTACGGATACTTCTACGCGTCTGTCGGGGTGATCTTCGAGTCGGCAGAGGAGGAGGTGGTGAAAGGGTCGCCTGAGCAGGAGGCGAAAGGGCGCTCGGTCGACGACGTGAGCATGGATGGCGAAGGTGACGTCCCTGACTCGCATAGTCAGGTTTTCGGCGCATCCGAGAGTCTTGCTGACTAGTCCGTTAGCTCCTTCCATGTCCAATCGATGGTCGTGGTTAATAGACACGCCGGCCTCCTGCGCCAAGTCCCAGCGGATGACGACGATCTGGGATCCTTGGTCTAGGACCCCAGCCTCGGTGATGGCGTCGTTGATTAAGACGTCGATTTCGCGCAAGGGGAGGGAGTACTCGGCGGATCGCGGGGCCGCGAGTTCGAGGATGGAGGTTGGCGGAGTGGAATCAGAGACTTCCTCGAGGCAGGCGGCATCGACTCTGCGCGTGCGAAGTCGTTCGACGAGCTCCTTGCGGATGCCCGGGCTTGCATGTTGCGTTTGTATCCGAGATGCCCGAAGAGTTCCTCCAAGAAGACGATGCCCACGCATTTGGGTCCATGACTCAGGAGCACTATGACGCTTGGAGACATATTGAGGCGAGTTTCCCGTCGACTTAGAGAGATAAGAGCTGGCCGTCACGTGACCTGGCACGTGACCTGCCTAGAGCTGGCCCAGAAGGGTCCAGATGAGCCCATGCCTGGACCGGATCATAAACATGTGATTGATGTGACTGCTGACTTACACGCCTTGTGATTGGGTAGTGATATTAGGATTCGCGGCTGTGTATTAGGGTTGCTGAGCTTGAAAGCTCCAGCCCTTGTAGTATAAGTAGAGGGGCGTTTGCGTACAAACCCCTTAGCTTTGATATCTTGAGGAATACCTTCCCTTTCCTACTCCTTGGCTCCTTGTCCTGTGTGCATACTCTTCGTCGTCACCAGCTCCCTGCTATAAGTCGTGCGCGTCGCCGACTTCTCCTTCATCATACTCGACTTCGCCGTCATCACCCTCTGCCTTGCTTACCTTGGTCACGCTCTGCGTATCGCCCTAGCCGTCGCCTACGGGATACTGAAGACTTTCGACACGTGTACTCAGCAAACCGGTCCCTAATCCAAGTCGGATTGATACGTCCAGAAGGAACGTAACATTGCAGCGAGGATGTGGGCGGGAGTGACTTGAGCGAGCTTGCCGTCGAGTAACCACTTGTAGAGCTCGGCCGAAAGCTGCTGGTCTTCGGCATTGGACTGGTACTTGTACTGAGGTGCGGCGCGCGGCGTGGGGGCAGGTGTATTGGTGGCACTTTTGGAGGTGGAGGGCGATGGAGCAGGCTTCTTCGCTTGGGCGAGTTCGGGGAGCTTCGACGCTTTCGTGTCTCGCTTCTTCTTCTCGGCTGCGTAGGTAGACTCCGAAGAAGTCGAGGCTGTCGTCGGGTGTGCTCTCGACCTCGGCTGCGTCTACGTACTCGGCGCCAGTGACTTCGATAATGTAAGCATGCGGAACTGGTTGCTCAAAGGAGGTTGGTATAGCGGCTTCGAAGCTAAGCGAGGTGTGGGGAGGAGGATCGCGCGCGAAGGTCGCAGCGCTGGCGGCGTTGGGCGTAGAGCTGGAAAGCCAAGCATCAATCCTAGCCTGCAGGCAGCTGCCGGTGTTGTCGCCTGGGATGGGCTGGCCGTTAGGAAGATGAATGCGGTCGTTGAGGACCATGGCTCGTCCCGTGCGACAGTACTCTTGCGCAATGGGACATTCCCGGATGCGGTGGTTGGTCTGAGAGCAGAATGAGCATCCCATAGGGCGCGGGCGAGATCGGAAGAAGGTGGCGTCGGAAGAGACTGCAGGAGGAGCGGGGACAGACCGGTCTTGCGCTGCTGGCCAGGGCTGGCGGTGGTTTGTCGATGGAGCGGCAGGGGGTTGGTAGGAGAAGGTCTGGACGATTTCCGGCCTCGGAAGCATAGAGGCAACGTCGGGGTAACGATGCGCGCAGCGAGCGTAGAGGACCGCGTAGGTTCGCTCGCGGACAGAGAGTCCGTGCATCTTGTCCATAAGCTCATCTAGCTCGCGGTCTTCGTCCTCCCGGGTTGGTTCTGCGAAACGGACTGTTTTAGTTTCGGAAGGGGTGGTGTTGCGAGGAGGGGAAGGAGCACGGGGTGGAGGGTTAATGGGGCAAGGAAGGTCCCGATCTGGGCGAGGGAATGCGTCTCTGGGGTTATAGTCGAGGAAGTGGTCTCGCTCCCTCCTGCGTCCCTCGTGGTCAGGTAGCCGGGGATCGAGAACGCTCTGGCCGAGCCACCTTTCGGCTGGTCTCTCGGATCTGGCTTGGCGCGGTGCAAAGTGTTCCCAGCGCTCTTGTAGCTGGATGGGGAAGTACGGGGAGGTAGTGAAGACGGCCCGAGCGATTTTGAAGACCTCTTCGAAGTCATAGGGCTGCTCGGCCGATCGGTCTGGATATTTGCCTAGGAGCCTGGGCAGCATCTTCTCTCGGTCATCGGGGTGGAATCCGTACCAGAACACTGAATCGCGTTCTTCTTCGGTAATACGATGGGCGTCCTGAAGGGGTTTGCAGAAGACTAAGAATTCCCAATAGTAGCGCATGACGTCGTCTTCGCCACGCATGCGCCGTTGACTAGTGTAGTGGACATAGTCGTATAGCTTTTGTTTTGAGTACCTAGACTGAGTGGTAGCTCCGCCGTATATGCCCTCAAGAGATTGTCGAAATACAGCCCAGTCGTGCATTGTGTAGCCGTCGAGAAGTTTCCATAAGTCCCGGAGGTCTGTAGGGATGTAGCGTATGACGGTCTCTACTTTCTCTCAGGGTGTAAGGTTACGGCTAGTGGCTATCTCCTCGTATTCTCGGAGGAAGTCGTCAAGTGGGTCTCCTACGCGTCCAGAGAAGAATGGTGCGTTATGTGAACGGGCGGCTGGCATGGCCGCGGGGCCGGTAGCGGGAGCGGGAGCGGCCATATGTCTCGGAGGTGTGATGACTGCAGGAGGGTGTACTGGTGCGGCTGGTGCGGTGGCTGGAGCGGAAGCGGGAGAGGAGGAGGACGACGCTGCGGTGGAAGATGCGACGGAGGATACTGTAGTAGGTGTGTTGAGGCTCAAGGTGGAGGAGGAAGCGACGGGTGCGAGATTAGAGCTGGGAGCAGAGGAGATTGTAACAGACGAGGTAGGAGGAGGCGGTAAGGGCTTTTGTGGACTAGAGAGTGATCTAGCTTTAGTGGGGACTACGAGAGAAGTCGACTGAGAAGACGAAGGTAGACTAGACGAGGTAGCGGAAGTACGAGTCGATGAGGCCGAGATGGTAGATTTTGGGACAGGAATCAAGGAAGGGGAGACGAAGCGTTTGTGACTTTGTGCTACGAGGGTCGAAAATGGGATTGAGGACTGTGTGGAGAGTTCGGTTTGGGGGGAGAAAGAGCCCGGAATAGACTGGGCGCGATGAGGTCGGGGGGTGATTTCTGAGTCGGGGACGAAGGCTTCTGTTATGTCGAGTGTTATGCTGCTGGTAGACGGTTCTGGCTGGCACGATGGCGTATGAGGCGATGTGTCGGTAGGCGTGGATTCTGACTTTTTGGTGAACTTTCCGAAGAGATCTCTAGGCGGCAGACTTGATTGTCTGGGCATATGGTTGGTCACCAGAGGCGACCGAGGAGGGAAAAAGGTAGCAGGGGAGAGGGGGGTTAATCCACTAAACTCAGCCTCACTGGGGCAGCCAGATGTACGTGCTCGAAAGCGCGCGAGTGAGTAAGGTAAGGCCGAGTAAGGGACTAGAGAGAGGAAAGGGAAGGAGGGAAGTTGTCGCCGAGTTTTGGTAGAAACTAGAGCCCAAATCGTGGGCGACGATAATACCGAGCGATGCCGATGCTGTAGAAAGGGGGAATGCGAGCGAATTCTTACGATAGGGCTTAGCACGGAAGCGACGAGTTCCAGTGAACGAGGGAGAACGTCGAGCAAGGCTCGGTTCACGCGTTACGACGACGCAGAGGGTAACTAGAACGGGGGTAAAGAAATTGATGAGTCGTAGTAGTCGAACGGGTGTCTTCGTTTTAGACCTGCCCCGCCGAACCGGTACTTAATCACGCGAGAGGGAAGAGAAGAGGATCGAATAAGACGCAGGGAAAGAGAGATGACATTGTTGAGCGCGAGACCGAGTCCTTATATACTACGTGTACCCGTAAGTAAGGAATCGTCGTCGCAAAACGCTAAGTCGAAAGTTGTGAGGGATAGTGGGTAGAAGTGGGGAAAAGTAAAGTAAAGGAGACCAAGGGATAGCGAGAGACTACGAGAGACGGACGGACGGACGGTCGTAAGGCTAAGGTGAAGTTTTACAGTCCCTGGTGCTAGTGGCGTCGTCGGCGGTGCTTACCGTACTCGGGCAAGCGTCGAGGTGAAACAGGGGAGTAAGTAAAGCAGGAAAATGGAGACGAGGAGTCGGAAGAGGTCTAACAGATCGAGGGTGAGAGGTCGGAGAGGCGACGCGGGTGGCGTCGACAAGGCGCACTAAGTCGAGAGAACGAGGGTAAGAGTAGGGCAAGAAAATAAATGAACGTTGGGCGCGCCTTTGTCCGAGACAAAGAACGCCGCTCTGGACCGCTCAACGGCCGTGGGTGTAAGCATAGACTGTGTTTCAGGGGTTTGAGGATGACAACGAAAGACGGCAAGCTGGACGAAGAATGGTGAACTAGCTATTCCGAGGCGGGACCCTTGACGACGTCGCGGACGAGAGGTCGTTTGAGGAGTAGTGGATGATCGAGGGTGAGGGTCGGAAACGGAAATGTAATCATGTATGGCCATAGGAAAGAGCGACGAGGGTGAGACGAGATGGTGGGGAGACGGAAGAATGGGGGAAACGAGGCGACGAGGAAAAGATCGATGGCCACGAGTTGGTGGCGGTTGACGATCATCCGCGATAGGCAGTGAGGTCACGTGCCGAGCCGACGAGTCCGAAATGGTCGATAATAGGTGGTTTCGCGCTCAAGGGCTGCGACGCCCTTACAACGGCGACCACGGCCGTGATGACAGGTTACGTTGACCCATGATGATACCACAGCGGCGACGATGCGACACCATAGTGGGAGCAACAAGGACAGCGGCACCGTAGCGATCACAGGGAGGCGATGAGGTGATACTACGATGAGGCGATTACAATGGCAACTACAACGGCCATGGGGCAAGGCGACTGCGACGATGACGACGACGGCCACGGGACGACTACGATGGACGATTACAACGAGGCAATGGAGATGGCGATGGCGACGGGGTTACCACGAGGCGGCCACGATGGCCATGGCGACGGTGATGGCATGGGGCGAGCACATGGCGATGACGACGGTGACTAGGAGTCCACGACTCTTCAACGACCACAGGCAGTAGTACTACTAGTGCCAGTAGTAGAAATATAGTACACTTATGATTGCACGCAGGGGCATGCGGGTATGGGTACCCGTCAAACCCGCGATCCGTTGCCTCACCCGTCCGCACCCATACCCGTATGCACGGGTTACCCGTACCCGCGACCACGGGTACGGGTTTCAACGGGTACGGGTACGGGTTGAGGCTGATCGACACGCGGGTGACCCGTGTCGATCCCTACTAGTGTCCAGCTCAAGCCTTCCCACTTCCGCCCTGTAAAGTCTGGACGTTACTGTAAGTCTGGTGCCGGTTAGGGCCTGAAGTTAGATGCCAGACCAAGCCAGGAAAGAAAAAAAAAAGAAAGTGGGGGCCTGAGAGGGCTTTTGGCTGTGCCTGACTATATGAAAACAGTGGCCAAGGCCCCGGCTTGCTTACCACGTTCAACTTCAAGCTTGAAGCTTGAAGCTTCAAGTTCGAGCTCTGCCTCGGGGCGCGAATTTGTTGCAACACCTCGGGCACTGGCCCTATTTTGACTCGTTTTGGCCTCAGTGGCATTTCCTTGTTTGCTTGCCATTTTGTATTCATGATCCCACAGTCTCACCTGCCACCCGTTGTTCACTCTTTATCACCTATCACAAGACCTATCATGTCCGAGTCGAAAGATATCAATGCCAATAATAGCCTCGCAAACAGCCCCTAGGCACGCGTCCCTGCACTTCGTGCCGTCTTTGTTCGCTGCCCTCACCACTCCTCACCCCATCACTCGAGTTTCGACCAAGTTTCGACTCCCACATCAAACTCCCCTCATTTGTTGACGTTGAACGTGCTCGAAAGCGCGTGCGTGAGTAAACGTGGGCAGAGGGTGGTTAAAGAGGAAGGGAGGTAAGAGGAAAAGCCCAAGTCCGAGACGAAGACGAAACCCGAGTGCGAGCGTGACAGATCAAGACTGCTATCCCAGACCACGGGAGCAAGGTGAAACCGGAACGTGTACGAAACGATCGTTACACGCACGGAATCGGTCGGGAAGGGGGAAGACAGGCAGAGGCGAGACGAAGGATGAGGAGTGTGAATGCGTTGAGTGCACGCGAAACCGGGGAAGTCGGGAGTGGGAGAGAGAAGATGTCGGGAATGTCGGGAGCGAAGGGTTTCGGGAAGCGCGAGAAAGTTGCGCGAAGTCGAACGAGAGTGGGAGAGAGGTGGAAGTGATGAGTTAAACACAAGAGCTGAGCACGGAGAGGTCCTACGAAAGTCAGGCGACAGTCGCGAGGAAGAATCCTAGGGACAAAGTGAAAGGTTAGTAATACGGTGTCGCGAATAAAGACGAGAATCGATCTTGAAGTAGAAAAGAGAATGCGCGATGAGGACGACAAGTCGGGTGCCCTTATACTTAGGCCTAACCTCGAAAGTCGTTGGATCACACAAGAGAGAGAAGGGCGAACGAGAGTAAAACGGGGGAATCGACAATTCGATGATATTCAAACGCGCGACACGACAACCTTTTATACAAACGATCAGTACCTAAGGCGAACGCGATCCGAAAACGACAAGTCGAAAGTTGTGAGGGACGAAATGTAAAGTGGGGAAAGGTGGACGAGGAGTCGTAGGTAGGAGGGGAGTCGAAGTGTGAAAACACGAGGCAAACGCGAGGCAGAAAACACGAGTCACGAGTAAAGTAGGGGAGTCGGTGAAGAAAGGCGCATGGCCGAACGACAGCGCCGGAGATCATCGCGACGCGCACTATGAGTACAAAGAACGGTCAGAAAATGGTAAGTAAAATCAAGAGAAATATGGGCGCGCCTGTGCCCGAGACAGAGAGCGCGAACTAGAAAGATCCAATGAAAGAACGAGGCTTGAGGCACGACGACGTGAAGTCGATCGGCCGAGGGTGAAGACGTGGGCGGTGGACTGGAAGAGACTGAAAGAAAGACAGAGGGGTGGATGATAGAAACATGGCAGACTTGAGGCCGTCGGCGTCGCAGTTCGAGATGAAGTTAACCATCGCTGGTAAGGTGCGAACGATCGAAGGGTGTCCGACGAGGGCGGGAGAGACGGCGATACGACGAGGCAAGGAACGACGAGATGGTGGTGAGAGAATGAAAGAGATGAAGCGAGGCGAAACGAAGAGAATAAGGACGAGTGGGTGAGTTGGTGGCGATCGCCGAGATAAGGCGTGACGAGTGACGAGTGAGCGGAAATTGTAATGTGAGGAAATGGCCGGTTTCGCGCTCAGAGGCCGAGCTACCGTTACAACGTTGCTGCCCTGACACCTCGCTCTACTCATTGATCACCTCGACCACGTCGTGCCTTGTCTCAGGTAAAGGACGTGATATCTTTTCTTTGTGATTCTTCAAATCTCTTTACACAATAGTGCATGTGCTGTCGGTCGCATATTGGCCTCGGTTTCTTGTCATTCTTGTCTCCTTACACCCACTTCTCGTCTCCGTGTCGTTATTGTCTCTGCATTCACTCGTCTTCTTCCCCTATGCCGTCGTTCATCTCACTACTCTTTCCCTCTCTACCCACCTTGGCACGTAGCTGTTGAGGTCCTCCTGTGTTTTAGTCCCTTGTTCTTGTTAGAGGCGCGGGAAAGCGCGACTCAGTCTTCGGGAGAAAAGACTAGTGGTATTAGTTGTAACTACCTGTTAGAGGCGCGGGAAAGCGCGACTAAGATATAATGAGTAACGATAACATACGGGAAGTGAAGTAAGGTACTGACCTCAGTCTTCGGGAGAAAAGACTGAGGTGTCGCTACTGTGACTACGAAGTATATAAGTTCAACAGAGAGAAATTTTCTATGCTAAGTCTATAGGGGTATAGTGGGCAACTGTACTGTACTCGACTTGGTCGTTTCCGACCCTTGTTCCGACCTAGCTCGGAGTTGTCCGACGCTTACTCAGCGTGTGCGGCTGAACTCCAACAGTTCTTGCTGAATACAACAGCGCCTGGTCGCCAGTCTATGTGTCTTCCCGCTCAGGTGAGTCAGGTCAAAGGCCATAGTTGCGCCGGCGTCCTTTTAATACCATAGTAGGGGCACCTGCAGTTCCGTCCCTACCTCGATCCTTAGCCTGAGGAACACAATAAAAGCTCTGCATCCCAGCCATTTTCTCAGTTTTTTTGTCACCGCACCTCTAGCCTTCTTAACCTTGGTGGCCCTCTCATCATGCGCTGTCTCCAGCTCTCTGTGCTCTTTGTGCTCGCCGCCTTGCCCTTCGCCAACTTCGCAATGCCCCCCCCACCACCTTGGGATGACATACGTATCAAGCACACCATCCCACCAAACTGGGAGGCCCTCCTACCACCCTGGCATGACATACGTGTCAAGCACACCTGGAATGCCGTCCCGCGGAACTGGGAAGCCCTCGGTCACCCTCCCACTGGCACCACCATCGATCTCCACGTTGCGCTCAAGCCTCACGGCGAGAACGCATTAAGTGATGTACTCTACAAGGCCAGTGATCCAAGGAGTCCAAAGTACGTCCTTTCCAACATTCCTCCGCGCACGACCTACTTACATGTGCTGCACCGCTGCACCGTTTCATCTCTTGAAGGGGCAGGTCGCACGACCTGTCGCGCCGCACCTAGACACCCTCGATCTCATCAATTCCTGGCTTGGACACCATGCCGTGCCGTCATCGCCGATCTCAACGACACACAGCAGCAGCTGGCTGAAACTGACGGGAATTCCCGTGTCACAAGCCAATGAACTGCTCGGGGCGTCGTATCAGGTGTACCGGCGCGTAGGGACGAATGACATCAGTATTCTCCGCTCGGTCGGCTATGCACTCCCCTCGATACTGCATGCCCGCGTGCAAACCGTCGCTCCAACGACGTACTTGCTACTTTGCGAGGGACCCCGCGGAGGCGCTCCGCCGGCGCAAATGATGTGTCATCGAGAGAGCTCGTGACGATGTTGTCAAGTCGCGATGATAGCGTCACTCCGTCGGACCTGAGCTTGCTGTAGAGGACGGCGGGATATGTGCTAGCGGCAACGGATCACAGCGGAATCTGGTCGAAATCATGGGCTACCTGCAAGATTACTCGAGCCCGGATGATTTAAGGGAGTTCATGACCGAATGTCGCGGGGACGCGGAAGACGTGACCTTCCGCGTCGCCCCGGTGAACGACAGCGGGTATGACTGAAGTTATCCCTCCTCCGAGGCGAACCTCAACATGCAGTACTCGCAGGCTATAGCGTACCTGACCCCGCATACATTCTACAGCACCGGCGGCGAGGTGTACATACAAAACAACGAACTAGACTCGGACGACGTATGGTTTGAGTGGCTCATCTATATGTTCAGCTAGACGAACGTCCCATAGACGATACGTCGAGAAAGTTCCCCTGCTGGAGTTTACAACGTCCTTGTGCAACCTGTTCAGCGAACTCGTCTGCGTGGCACCAACGTCGTCTTCACAAGCGGCAACGATAGCGTCGGCGGTGGGAACTGCCTCGCCGAAGATGGCTCCGGAAGAGTCGAGTTCATCCCTGAGTTTCCTGGGTCCTGTACGTGTGGCGTTTTATTTCTCCTTGGTGGCAGTACACCGTCGCGAAGGCAGGTCGCTCATCATCGCCACGGTTTTGCAGGTCCCTTCGTGTCTACCGGAGGCGGCACGACGAGCTACCCCGAGGTGGCGGCTCCCCTCGCTGGGGGTTCTCGAACTATTTTCCTCGGCCGGTCTACCAGAATGTTGTCGTTCCCGCCTTCCTGGAGCAGCTCGGCAGCCAGTATTACGGCTCTTACAAGCGCGCTTTCTGCCATGGCCTGGCACGTCCTATTCTGACTTTGTAAGTTTCGTGGTTTGCGCAGCGTGGAAGGCCGTGATATCTATGCGCAGGCGCTTAAATATTTTCTTATCTTAGGCGATGTCTCTCGCGGACGGCGCAAGCCGTTCGGCACCTGTGCGTTGTTCCCCTCTCTCTGCTCTGCCTCGAGCACACAGCTGACTACTACTGTATAGACCGTGGCAGGCATCATATCACTGCTTCACGACTACCGACTTTCAACAGGTAGGAACCCGCTCGGCTTCCTCAATCTCTGGCTGTGTGACATCGGTATCTACGGCCTGAACGACATCACATCTGGGTCTAATCCTGGCTGTGGCACTGACGGATTCACGGCCATTACTGGATGGGATCCCGCTCGTCCCGCGAAGCTTGTCCATCTGACGTTGGGCTGATTTTCTGCTCGGTAGGTACTTCTCTTGACTTAGTCTTGAACTTCGTTCGCACCTTCCAGTAGCTTGTATGCTTGCCTGTATGAAATTAGCGAGTGGTAACGTAAGCTTGCTATCTTTCGGTATCCCTGCCTTTGCAACTGCAAGTAGTTTATGATGCACAGCGCTCGTGTCTGTACGCAGGGTAGACATAGACGACATAGGCGAACCTGGGATGGCCCGCGAGCCCTCCTAGTCGCAACGAAATTCGGTCCTCGTCCGCCGAGCCCTGGCCGCTGAGGCGAATCGCCGGCAGGGTATCAGGTAGAGTGATCCTTCAAAGCCGCCTCAATCAGAAATAATGGGAGAAGGTGCCTTTCTCAATGAAGGCCCGATTACCAATAGTAGAATATTGCGTGCAGAAGACGGTAAGTGTAATCACTGCGGGGATTTCACAATGTCCTAATCGAATCAGATTTTTGCAACTGAATTGGATTGCATCGTAAAATTCCCACAGTATAACATAACTTACAGTCATGTACTCCTCCGAGTCACGCGGCGAAGCGCCTCTCGGCGGGCCTGGGACGGGACTATCATAGGTGGCTGCTTGGTGCTATTATTGGTGCTATTATAGTAACTTGACCCGCGGATTGCGTCTGGTGATGGAGACACGCTCCTAACTCAGTTGGCCACAAGATGCACGATAGGCTCTACTCCTTTAGCCATTTTTTGGTATTTCTATGCGCACTCTGCACTTCTAAGTTCTAACCTTCTTAACCACTGGTAGTACTATGCGCTGCCTCCAGCTCTCTGTTCTTTCTGTCCTCACTGCCATGCCCTTCGCCAACTTCGCAACGCATCTCCCACCACCTTGGGATGACATACGTGTCAAGCACACCTGGAATACCGTCCCGCCAAACTGGGAAGCCCTCGGACACCCTCCCGCTGGCACCATCATCGATCTCCACGTTGCGCTCAAGCCTCACCACGAGAATGCATTGGTCGACACACTCTACAAGGTCAGCGATCCAAGGAGTCCAAAGTACGTCCTTTCCAACATTCCTCCGCGCATGACCTACCTACATGTGCTGCATTGCTGCTCCGCCTCAGATACGGTGCACATCTCTCGAAGGAACAGGTCGCACAACTTGTCGCGCCGCACCCAGACACCCTCGATCTTATCAAATCCTGGCTTAGACACCATGCCGTGCCGTCCTCGTCGATCTCAACGACACACGGTGGCAGCTGGTTGAAACTGACGGGAATTCCCGTGTCACAAGCCAATGAACTGCTCGGGGCGTCATACCAGGTGTACCGGCGCATAGGGACGAATGACAGCAGTATTCTCCGCACGGTAGGCTATGGACTCCCCTCGGTGCTGCGTGCCCACGTGCAAACCGTCATTCCAACGACGTACTTCGCCTCCACGGGTGCTCTGCGGCAGACTCCGCGGAATCGCACCGTCGGAAAAATTGCGGATATGGCTACGAGGGAGCGTGTGACATCGCTGTCAAGTCGCGAGGTGGAGGTAAATCCGTCGGTCCTGCGCTCGCTGTACCGGACGGCCGAATATGTGCCAGCGGCAACGGACCGGAATGTGCTCGCGGTTACGGGCTATCTGGACTCTTATCCGAACCCGGCAGATTTGACGGAGTTTATGACCGAATGTCGTGAGGACGCGATCGGCGCGAGCTTCGAGGTCGTGCAGATCAATGGCGGCGGGTACGACCCGAGTAAGCCTGACGCCGAGGCGAACCTCAACCTGCAGTACACGCAGGCCATAGCGTTCCCGACCCCGCACACCTTCTACAGCAACGGCGGCGGGATTTCCATAAACCATAATGACAATAAGCCGGCCGCTGACGATGCGTGGCTGCAGTGGGTCAACTACGTGCTCGACTTGGAGGATATCCCACAGACGATCAACACTTCGTATGGTAACCAGGAGACCGATCTCCCGCCGGAGTATGCAGAGACCATGTGCAACCTGTACGCCCAACTCGGTGCGCGTGGCGCCAGTGTCATTTTCTCGAGCGGCAACGATGGCGTGGGCAAGGGGGACTGCTTGGCAAAAGACGGCTCCGGCGTCCACTTCACCCCTGTGTTCCCTGCGTCCTGTATGTGTAGTGTTCTATTTTCCTTGGAGGCAGTACATCTTCGCAGGAACGAGTCGCTCACCACGTCGCCGCGGTTTTTCAGGTCCCTTTGTGACTAGCGTGGGCGGCACGATGGACATCCCCGAGTCAGCGGCTCCCTTCTCCGGGGGCGGATTCTCGAACTATTTTTCGCAGCCGCCCTACCAGAGTGTCGCTGTTCCCGCCTTCCTGCGGCAACTTGGTGACAAGTATCACGGCTTTTACAAGTTCGTTTTCTGGTGCGACCTGACGTGTCCTATTCTTACTCTTCGATTCTGTGGTTTATGTAGCGTAGAAGGCCGTGGTATCCCCGACATCTCTGCGCAGGCGTTCAATTTCTTCATCATCGATGACAGCAAGTCCTATTTTGTGGACGGCACAAGTTGTTCGACACCAGTGCGTCATCTTCCCTTCTCTCCGCTTGTCGTCTATCCTCGAGCACTCGGCTGATTGCCAATGTACAGACAGTTGCGGGCATCATCTCCCTGCTTAACGACTACCAGCTTGCAAACAATAGGAGACCGCTCGGCTTCCTCAATCCCTGGCTGTACGGCATCGGTATCAACGGCCTGAACGATATCACATCTGGATCTAACCCGAGCTGCGGCACTGACGGCTTCACGGCCATCGTTGGGTGGGATCCTGTTCGTCCCGCGAGGCTTGTCACATTCGACGTTTGGCTTATTTCGGCTCGGTAGGTGACAGGCCTCGGGACGCCGGACTTTTTGAGGCTGCATGATATACTTGCCGCTTTGCCTAGTACTAGCGACACTGGCGACACATGACTAGCGAAGAGGGGCAACATCCTCCGGACGACTGAGTGTCAGCGATACAACGGTTCCACTCTCATACTACCTACAAGACAGAAGCTGATGCGAGACGAATGGGGTTGTAAGGGGTGGCAACTGATTACTATCATCCAACTACCTCCCCGGTGTTACCGGGGGCACGTGCGGCAAGTGCCACGTGATGTGCACCGGCCATACTACACCTAAATATTTAGTCATTTTCATCCCAGTGGCTGGCATGCGTGCGTCCGCGGTGAGGATAAATAGCAGTAGGTTCAGTGATAGTGGGAATCGTATCACTTGACGCATGAGGCAGATCACAGGGTGGCGGACGAGGATTGGAATACTTTTACGGAAACTAGCAACGCGGGATGGCCCTTGGGGCCCACTTGTAATTCTATCTATTGATGCGCCTGCCTGTAAGCTAGAATATCGTTTCACATCGAACCATTCCCTGCTTCCGATACCGCCGATTACGCACCCGCTGTGCTTCATTTGTAGTTGTCCGTTGAGTCGCCATAAATATACCAAGAGGGGGATCTTATATAAAGGCGAGTAAAAGTGAGAAAGCTCCTTGCCTTAGTACGACTTGCACTCATGGTATGGTGCTGCTGCATCACATGTGGATGAGGGAAATACCTGATCCCCGCTGCCAGCCTGCCATCGCTGTGCGGCGATGGAAGGGAAATGGCGTCCGTCGACGCTTTGAACTGTGAATACAAGACGTCACGGCAAAGGCACGTTGAAGACCAACGTGGGGTGAGCGAGTGGCAAGTGTCCAGGACGTCCGTGTCTTGTGATGCAATAGGGTGAGCAGCATTACCAGCCAACTACTATTCTTTGCGTGCTTACGGGTGGGTCAAAGATAACCTCGTGCCTATATGCGCCATCGGCGGCGGTGCTGGGGCGAGACTCCGCGGGAGCAATTGCTGTTGCGTTTGTCTCTGTGAGATCTTCGAGATTCCAGACATGTTTTTGGCTCCGACGGCGGTGGTCCAGTCGACAATTTGTGACAAACGTTAGTGGGTGACGTCTCCTGTCGTGTGGACAAATGTGCTCACAAATTGGGATCCAAGAGTCATTGTAAGCGTACCACTCTCTCCAAGGTAAGGGCTGCACTGTGAAATCTCCTATTCTGACATTTGTTGGAATGTCTGGAGGGGGAGGCGTGGGTCGGTACCGGCCGAAAAGGTAGATAATTCATCGTGGTTCGTAGATGTCTGTGCTCGCATTTTAAAGATGATGTTCGATAATCACTTTCCTGACATCCTTTCCACTCAAAAACATTACTGTATATATATTAGGGTATGTAATGACGGAATCATACAAAAAATGAGGAACAATGGGAATACATGTCTGTAGTGAGGCCAAAAAAACGGAGTGGTGGTAATTTGCATGCATCTTCACCCCAAGATCTGACAAGTCTTGTTCGTCTCACGAAATTCTGTATTACTGGGGTGTTATAATGCACAACAGAGACCATTCATAGCTAGTTTGGAGTCATGGGGCCGTTGCGATTGGGTTGTGGAGTAGGATCTTTTGTTGAGGGCTCCTGAGGGTGACAGGAGGGTGACGAGATTCAAACTCCCTTTCGAAATGCCACTGGCTTGTCAGCCACATGGGGCTGAAAAGGCGCGAAATGCCGATGCCCCGTGTACGTTTCCACTTGCCGGAAGCTGCCACGGGTGTGACTTCATGTGACAAAAATGTGCAGAGGTACGGGAAAACTTGGAGGTCTGTTGCACCTCCATTCAATTCAAAAACAAAATAAAATAAAAATCATCATTTCATTGTATATACATCGTTCTACCACTATGCGAAATTTGAAGTACTCGCGATGTGTTGTTGAAGCCAGAGAAAATGTTTATTGTGGAATGTGCATAGGTACGGGAGCTATAGTACCCGGCCATGCTGGGGTGGTCTGAAAACTCTGTTTCGCATAACGGCCAATTCACCACGGACCCTGGGACCGGGTTCGCACGGCCCACACTAAGTTGATCACGTGTGGGGGTTGTTCGGGGGTTATTGCCGGGTCAGTTGAATGTTGAAAATCACGAATCCTGTCTGAGGGACAGGGCTTGTGACGGCCAAGCAGTACTTTCTGGACCCTGCTCCAGGGTCAGACACCGGCTCTCTATGAGTGAGGGCTGACTAAGTGCTGATTATCTAAACGCTTTGCAAGCTTCACGGCGACTTTCGACTTCAACTTCGAACTTTCTTTGTGTCTTGCCACGTCACCGCTTCTGCCCCTGCTGTCATCACCACTATTTACTGACTTCAACTTCAACTTTCTGTACCACAGTATCCTGCCCACTACACTGCTACTACTATTACCAGCCCTCCTGTGCGTGCAACAAGCCTGTTCCTTTACCATTACAATATATCACCACCAACACTCCACCCTCCCCCTGATGTCAGCGCCTAAATTGTGTGTTCCACCTGGCACCCACACTTTTGACCTGGTGCCCGGGAAGTCATTAGTCTGTACTAGGTAGAATCACGAATATAATCTCATTGTTTTTCTCAATGTGCGTGGATGCCTGTGCCGTGGATACAGCTGGTCAACAGCTGGGCGAAAAAAGGAAACCATGGCAGATTCAGCACCGTTTTGAAGGCTCCCTCCAGGGCTGGCACAGGGTCTGGGTTTCAGTGCTGGTGCGACCCCCTCTCGACTGGCACCCGAATGAGCCTAAACTGGGGTCGTGCGGACAATGGGTACCCGAACCCTCAAACAGGGTCAGGCACGTTTGGCAGTGTACGGGACAGTTTTCGATTTTGGTAAGCACCTAAAACTTTAATTTTAATTTATTGATGACTCACTCGCCGCTTCTGTGCATTCTCTGGATCGGGAGTGCAAGCAGGGCCTGCTCCGGCCGCGGCGGAATACTATGTGGTTTCACAAGTATGTGTCGTCCCGCTCATGTCCAGCTCGGGTTTTTTAAATCGTATAATACCATAGGAACACCTGCAGTTCTGCTCCCACCTCCTTGCCTACCTCGATCCACGGTATAAGATCCACATCCATTTTTTCAGTGCTCTTGTCTCTGCACCTCTAGCTTTGACCCTCGGCGGCCCTCTAATCATGCGCTATTCCCAGCTCTCTGTCCTCTCTGTCCTCGTCGATATGCCCTTCGCCAACTTCGCATCACCTCTCTCATCACCCTGGCATGACATTCATGTCAAGCACACCTGGAATTCCATCCCATCAAACTGGGAGACTCTCGGCCACCCTCCCAATGGCACCACCATCGACCTCCACGTTGCGCTCAAGCCCCACAACGAGAATGCATTGAGGGATGCGCTCTACAAGGTCAGCGATCCAAGAAGTCCAAAGCACGTCCTTTCCAACGTTCCTCCGCGCACGATGTACTTACATGTGCTGCTGCTCCGTTGCAGATATGGTGCACATCTCTCGAAGGAGCAGGTCGCTCAGCTCGTTGCGCCGCACCCAAATGCCCTCGGTCTCATCAAATCCTGGCTTGGACACTACGCCGTGCCGTCCTCGTCGATCTCGACTACACACGGCGACAGCTGGCTGAAGCTGGCGGGCATTCCCGTGTCGAAAGCTAATGAACTACTCGGAGCGTCATACCAGGTGTACCGGCGCATAGGGACGAATGACAGCACTATTCTCCGCACGGTCGGCTATGGACTCCCCTCGGTGCTGCATGCGCACGTGCAAACCGTCATTCCAACGACGTACTTCACCTCCACGGGTGCCCTACGGCAGACTCCGCGGAGGCGCACCGTCGGTGCAACTGAAGGTGTGTCATCTAGAGAGCTCGTGACGGTGCTACCGAGCCGCGATGGCGATGACGACGATGACGGAGTCGAGCCGTCGGACCTGCGCTGGATGTACGGGACGGCCGAATATGTCCCGGCGGCAATGGATCAGAATCTGGTCGGGATTACGGGCCAGCTCAATGATTACCCGAGCCCGGAGGATTTAAGGGCGTTCATGACTGAATGTCGCATGGACGCGGAAGGCGCGACGTACGATGTCGCCCTGATCAACGGTGGCGGGTACGACCCGAGTCACCCCACCTCCGAGGCGAACCTCGGCATGCAGTACTCACAAGCCATAGCGTACCCGACCCCGCACAGATTCTACAGCACCGGCGGCGAGATGTACATGTACAACAACGAACCATTGGCGGATGACGTGTGGCTTGCGTGGCTCGTCTACATGCACAGCCAGACGAACGTCCCACAGACGATCAGTATTCCATACGGTGATACCGAGAACGCCCTCCCGCTGGAGTATACAACGACCTTGTGCAACCTGTTTGCCGAACTCGGCCTGCGTGGCGCCAGCGTCATCTTTGCGAGTGGTAACGATGGCGTCGGCGAAGGAAACTGCCTCGCCGACGATGGCTCCGGAAGAGTCGAGTTCAGCCCCTCGTTCCCTGCGTCCTGTATGTGTGGCGCTTTATTTCAGGCAGTACGCCATCGAAGGCGCAGGCCGTTCACTATCGCTGCGGTTTGCAGGTCCCTATGTGACTAGCGTGGGCGGCACGACGGGCTACCCTGAGGTGGCGGCTCCCCTCTCCGGGGGCGGGTTCTCGACCCATTTTCCTCGGCCGGTCTACCAGAACGTCGTTGTTCCCCCCTTCCTGCAGCAGCTCGGCAGCCAATATCACGGCTCTTATAAGTGCGCTTTCTCCCACGGCCTGACGCGTCCTATTCTTACTTTGTAATTTTCGTGGTTTGTGCAGCGCGGAAGGCCGTGGTATCCCCGACATCTCCGCCCAGGCGCTCAGATACTTTATTATTGTAGACGACAAGGGTTTTTTCACAGATGGCACAAGCTGCTCTGCACCTGTGTGTTTTCCTCCTCCTTCTGCTCTACCTCAAGTCACTCATCTGACTACTAATGTATAGACCGTTGCAGGCATAATATCCCTGCTTAATGACTACCGGCTTTCAACAGGTAGAAAACCGCTCGGCTTCCTCAATCCCTGGCTGTACGGCATCGGTATCGACGGCCTAAACGATATCACATCTGGGTCTAACCCGGGCTGCAATACTGACGGATTCACGGCCATCGTTGGATGGGATCCTGTTCGTCCCGCGCGGCCTGTCCTCTCTTCACATTCGACGTTTGGCTGATGTCCTGTTCTCTAGGTGACAGGTCTCGGGACGCCAGACTTTGTGGCCCTGCAACAGACACTTGATTATATGGACGGGGGCGGGGACGGGGGCGATGCGACGCACAACAAAGGCGAAGGGATAAGAGCGACATTCTCGGAACGATTGAACAACAGCGATACGGCAGTCCCACTGGCACGAGCCGGTTTGAGACGCCGAGGAAATCGATGAGCAATTCCGCAAGCTATCACTCGGGCCACTTAGCGTCGGACTCGTCGGAGTCTTCTCCATACTCCTTTTGACTTAGTCTTGACTACCGTCCAGTAGCTTGGACTTGCCTGTATAAAATTTGCGAGTGGTAACGCGAGCTTGCTATCGTTCACTATCTCTACCTCAGTGGGGTTTTTTTTTGATCCAGTGTGTTCCCTGCTTTTACAGTTGCTATATAATTTATAATACCCAGCGCTCGTGTCTGTACTCGGGGTAAACATGGACAACATAGCCTATAAGCGAACGTGAGATAGCAGCCCGCAAGCCCTCCTAGTCGCAACGAAATGTGGACCGTCTCCTGTGCCCTGGCCGTCGAGGCCGCTGCAAATTGCCTGCTGCCAAGGACCAGGGTATCCTTCAGGAAAAACCTCCGCGCTAACACATGACTAAATTATAGACAAGGGAGACAAGGGTGACAATGTGCCAATATTTATTAATTTATTGATAATAAAAAAAGTGCCAATATCATTCATGCGGCAATCGATTATCACAATATCGTGTTGATCACTGGTGGGGTTTATGTAAAATGTGTTACACAACTCCAAAACCGAGAACGCTCCGGAGTATGCAGTCCAAAAATGGGGAGATGTACACTAAGTTACGAAGACTAGACTCCACAGGAATAACTTGGCAATGCTTGCACTCGTTGTCAACCCGGCCGTTGTTGGCCTCCTTGCCATGGTGGTCACGGTCATCTTCTCGTCGTGGCCGCGATCAGCGCGCGGTCGTCTTCGTTGTTGCAGTTGTCATTTTGTGGTTGGCATGGCCATCGTCACTACCACGCACTGTCGCTGCCGTTGTAGCGGCAATTGTCTTCATCACTTCACAGTCGTCGTTGTGATTGCAATTCCCATCGCCGCCCCGTCGTCGTCGCGTCGTGGTCTTGTTGCAGTCGTGCTTGCGTCGTCGCCACCTTGCAGCCACGGCGGTCGTCGTCTTCATCGCCGCGCGCGCCATGTGCGCATGGCGGAGAGAATACAGACGGGGATAGGGTGATAGAACGGGAATTGTATCACTTTCCACGTAGGGAAGATCACGAAGTGGCGGACGAGAGTGGATTGGGAGCATGTATATTGGGAATATCCCGGTTTGGTGAAGCCCGAGATCTAGAGTGTGCTATGCGTGGCGCCAGTCTGTGTGTGGTAGACACGAGAAAAAATCTAGTGCTAGAAAATTACAAAGCAAGACCTGGAACAATGAGGCGTCAACGACTTGTTGGGGGATTGCGCATATTAGATATGGACAGTGCACTACATTCAGTCAGCCTTAGAGAGCAAGGGTGAGCGAAGTCCGGAGCGTTCGCATTAACGAAGGCCAGTGCGAACGCGAGCAGACGAGGACAAGAGCGAGCGAGAATGAGCGGGAGCAAGACAAGAATGAGGAGAGGCGAGACGAAGCGAGAGTACGGCTTTTGCAAATTTAATCCTTCGAGTACCAGCGGTAGGGCCTGACTTCTGGGATAAGCATGCAGAGTTGGAGGGGAAGGTGGCGACCGGGCGCTGCCAGTGCCTGTATTCAGCAGGAGTGAAGGGTTTAAATACAAGAAAACCAGTAGGTCTAAGCCAAGGTAAGAAGCGGGATACGGTGTAGGAGAAGGGTGGCATAGGGGCCGGGAGGAAACGAGACGGAACGTGGAGACGATTGAGACACGGAATCGAGGGCATTAGATATGACATGGCGAGATGGGTGGCGAGGGAATATGCGCGGTCATCAAAGAGATAGCGAGACCGAGGTCGACGGCAAGGACAACATGCATGCGTACTAACAGTAGACAGTAAAAATGGTACAATGGGAAGAACTGCACCTTTTCCAGAGACAAAGGGGCAGCATGGCCGAAGTGATCGACGGTTGCGAAGTGTCTTGACATGCAAAGGAGAGGTGGTGGGCAACGAGTACGGAGTGACGATAAACAATGGAACACGAGGCGTGGGAACGCGTGGATGGCTCGTACGAACCACTCTGGTCGTACCTATGCAAAATCAACTTTTCATTTTCTGTAGCTTCAACAACACATCGTGACCACTTCATATTGTACATACCGATAGAAGAATGGATATACTGTTCAATGGATATACTGTTCAATGGTTACTTTTGCTCATTTGTTTTTTTGGCTCCTAGGGACTTCACCCCCCAATGCAAATTTGATCACGCAGTATCACTCTACTGGCCCCCCAAGGTGAGATTACCTTCTACAACTCTATTGCATGCACGGTATCACCCCAGATTTTTCATGGGTGTTATCATTGGTCTATTCTAACACTCTATTCCAACAGATCTGCGTGGCATTTGTCAAGATCGTTGGGATCTGGTGCTATGCCAGGGTCAATGTAGCTGTGGCTCAATGGCATTTCCAATCTACGTCTACTATGCCCCCATCCTAGCAAATCAGATCACTAGGAGGTCGCTCCTCAAGTATTTCAGACAGCCTCTTTCACTGCAATTTCACGCATTATTTCTCCCCATTCTACGCAGCTGAGCCCTGGAGGGTTGTCGGCCCTGTTTCCGCAGTGAGTCCGATGGGATCAAGCTGTGCGAGGTTTCCTCATTATCTGCCAGGCTGGACTCCTCCCGCGCTTCCATCTGCGGATTGGACCCAGCTCCTCTCTCCTACCCGCCTTCCTTCCACGCTGCACGAGACTCCGCCCGGCGCCCACTGACATCGAGATCATCTATTTTACTTTACCCCGAACGTCTGCGCAGCTGAACTATCAGAGGATCGAACTTGATACTTGACTTGGGATATCTCTCAAGTGGATCCGACTCGAGAATCGCATGCTGTGAACGCACCGATGACCAGTGCAGTGAGTACACGGTGAGAATATGAACACCTTTTCATACACTTCACCGCGTGAAGTCCGACCAATCGAGCCTGACAGCCAAGCCAAGCTGACAGCACAGCTTGCTGTGCTTACAGCCATGGCCAGCAATGCAATACATGCCTAATTAGGCAAGCGCCGTTTTGCAATTCTTTTGTCATCCTTGACTTGACCGTGACCTTACCCTGGGCCCTTGACCACATTTAAACCGATTGTCTAGGCGACTTGTACCATCCTTTCCCCATCATGGCTTTTGACCCTCTAATCCTCCTCATCCTGAAGTACCGCGGTAGGAGTGTCGCTGTATTTCGCGAACACTGCCTTAATCACGAGGCGAGTCGTGCCTCGCATTGTGCGCGCTTACTTATAATATTCAACCGCCTCTATGGATAGAACCTGCTTGCCGTCTCCCGACGCACTTTCCCGTCCCTAAGGGGTGTTTCTACCGGTGATCTCGTCCTGGTGGCCTCCATCCCTGGATATCCCGACACCGAGCCCGTAGAAATCTTGCCGGAAATCTGGACGACTGTTTGCCAAGGTGGCGCGCACACAGTGACGATAGCTCTGGAGTCAGGTGTGTCGCGGTTTTGAAACGTATCTACAAGAATCAATGATGGATTTGACCTTTCGTAGAAATGCAAAGTACCAGCGATGGCACGACGACCTGCGGGTCGCCTGTCTCACCCAAAATGCATCTTCCGGGGACTCTGACACCCCTAGCGTATCATTACCTCTCCCCCCTCGTCCTGCTCCACAGCCACCCCGGCAGGGACCCCCCTCTCTCTTCAAGCTACCTCCAATACGACGCGACCCTCCGGTCCAATCTGAAGCTCAACAGTCCAGCGACGTGCTTCAGGCCATCAACATATCGTTTCCAGCGTACCTTAGACCCGCACCCGCATCTTTTGACGTCAGCGAGCCCGGGTTACTCGAGAAGAAAATCTCCCGCCTCTACGAGCTCATCGACCCCAAAGTAGGATATACGGCGTCTAACAGCAAGTTCATCTTCGGGAATTCGTACCTAAACAACGAGCGGACCTTTTCTGATTATGGTATTGTCTCTGGGGATACCATCCTGCTCAACCCAGTGTCGAGGCCGCGGAAGCCTGTGATCTACCTCTACCCCCCGTCGAGCCTTGCGGATGTCACCATAGAGCTCGCATTGGCGTCTTCCTGGCGATTCTCTGCGGTTCACCCTCCGCCGCGGACTACCGTCCCACCGGGAGAGCCTCACACGGCCCAGTCCCTCACTTGGACAGTCGCAGCGGAGCCCGATGGCACGCTAGTCGACAAGACCTCTGGGATGGAAGTATCCTACCTATATTGGGAAGCGGTGTGAGAGTTCCGTTTTCTCTGCTCCGTGGTCCAACCGGTTAAACCGTGTTTCTTTTTCCCTTTCCACAGCGCGAGCGCACAGCCTGTGACACCAGGCGCGTCCCGCGCCACCACACCCATAACGGACATCGAGACGTTTGACCCTGCGCATCCATCCGTGAAGCCGGGCGACTCGGTCCTTCTCCCGACAAGCAAGGTGCCCGCCTACCTAGATGTGGTGCTCAAGGCGCTCGCTCTGCACACCGAGGCGCGCACCTCATTCATCACGTTGCGTATCCGCTTCTTTCTTACCCCTCCATTTTCTTTTTTCATGGGAAAAAAACAACAAACACTGACGGCAGATCTTCGGGACAGGTATTGGCTCCCGGACATGCTGAAGCATGAGTACGTTGCGCTGCGCTTCGTCGCGCAGGAGGCGTACGAGCGTGCGGCGCCAATGCACATCGCACCCGCACCGGATGTCGTCACGCGCGTGTTTATGCTCTTCAGCGGTGTCCCGGTGAGCAACCTCGGACTCTGGGAGGCGGCGAGCGCGCGCGCAGGCGCGGATGGGGCGAGGTTCTGGGCGGACGTCGTCGGCGCTGATGCTGCGCGGGCTGCGGATAGCGGGTTATTCCGCGTGCTGGAATGGGGTGGGATGGAAGTCCAGTAAGGTGTGTAGTGTTATCGCCATTTCTTCCCCCCTCTCTTCCCTTCTCTAAGACTCTGTACGTTTTCTTTCTTTTTGGTGCTACGCGCTATTGTTACAGGACGATAATGTGTATTATCGAGACTCGTGATGGGAGCCACTTGATGTTCCGAAACCCACACTCGCGCCAATGATCATGTGTTGACTGCAGGTACTACGGCGTACTGCCTCAAGTTGGCTGCGAGTCGTCGGATTCGTCACTTTTCGGGCCCTTACTGTGGCTCAACTCTTTCTCTCCACAGCAGGGGCTGTGGCAACAGTGAAACAGTGGAAAAATCGGGATGACGGGAACTTAAAAACGGGGGAGTGCTTTCGGTAGGCATGGCCCTGCAAGGTGCTGTTGAACTTGAACCCACAACCTACCACATGTATAGCCACGACGAGGGTCTTTCCCTAAGGAACCCTTTTTAGGTCAAGTGCGCGTTGATTTGGTCACAGCGACCACGTCCGCATCAAGATCGTCAAGTCCTCATAATACATACTTTACATATTCACTCATAAACGACCAGACGTCAGAAAAGTTCATAAACTGATCAAGGATTCGGAATAACAATGCCCCAGAGCCAACGAGAGACACCAGTGCTTTGAACACCTGATACACATATAATAGGGAGGGACCGTAGTGAAGTAATAGACCTTCATTGTGCGATCCAAACTCTTAACGTACATATAAGCTAAAGGCACAGTGGATAAGTAAGAGGCAGAGAGGGGCCTAAATCATAGGTTTTCTCTCTTCGCTTCCGTCTGAGAGGTGAGCCAAACCTAAGGAACAGATATCCACGCCGTTCCCGAAAGCCGAGACAGGACCTACCATGTCAGTGCCTGAGGTTCACCTTTCCTCTTAGAATGTCACATCGCCAATCAGCGCACTGGATAGGGGAAGGGGCAGTCCAATCTGTCCTGTGTAATCTTCTTCTGCTCCACCAGTCCCGCGGACAAGGTGCCGGGACAGTACCACTACAGTACCGCGCGGGAGCTATATCCTTCAAACGATTTGCCACGTGATTTTCGCAGAGCACGCAGACGAAAACGTTCGTTAGCATGCTAGGTGTAGGCACAAGCGAAAATACATTATGCATTCCGCGAAGGTCAACTGGAGCACGTCGTGCTCGAAACGGGCAAGACATGCCGGACGCAGCTGCATAATGAATGAAGTGGCTCACTCCCTCCCGCAACAGCCAAGCAACACCGTCCGCGCGCACCGACGAAGTACCAGAGGTTCCATCATGATGCCTCGATGACTTCGGTATCGAGAGAGAAGATCGCCTATCTGTAAGCCACATAACCGACGGAAACGATGAGGTGAACGAAAGAAAAGAGAGGAAGCATATGGTAAGTAGACTGCAACGATAAGAAGCGTCCCAATGAAGGAAGCGGTGAATAACAACGAAGAACTGAACATGAGCCAAACGAGAGCTGGTTAATTCGTAATGAGGATAACTGGGGCCACTGGGCGGGCTGTAGGGTCGAGACGTAGGAGACCATCACAGGTGCAATGGCTCGTTGACTCACCAGTAAACCGAGTTAACAGGAAAATACCAGGAACATTAGACCGATACAAGGCGGTTGTGGAACAGGTCCACGCAAACACAGTAGATATCGACCGAAGAGCTCACGGCCGCGGCCATTTCTACGTCGATTTGTCGGCCGTAGTCAAGGAAGGCTTTGAATCAGAACTCGAAAATGACCCTAGGCCGCTCTTTGTAAATGGCGATTCGGAAAGATTTTGAAGTCATAGTTTCCGAGTTGCACACTTTCTGACAGTCATCGTACCCGATGTGACTGATGTGGCGAAGGGCGACGATCATTCACGACTTCACGGATACGGGCCAGAGTGGGAAGTGATGGGAGACGAGAACGAGCCGAAATCGTTGTAAAGCGGGAACATTTGAACTTGAAGAAGGCAAAACTGCTGGCGCGTGTTTGCAATCGAGCGTTGATGCTCTAGTGTCCGAGTCCCGAGAGAAACGGCCTGTTTCTTGTCGCGGCCCCGTTGCAACCCTTCGCGAGGAAATGGACCATTCGTGGGCGCGAGTACGGCACGGAGTGAGGAAAGGTGAAAGGCCTCAATGCTGCCAGCACCGACAGGTCTGGTCGGAGTCAGAAGTTGGGATTTTTGTGGCTCGGGTGTGGGCAAGCCAACCACGGCAATGATCGTTGATCGTTGATCGCCATAGGGCATCGACGACTCCGCGAATCGAATATCGAATCCTGATTCAGTGTGGTACCAAGGAAATCGTTTCTAACGTCTTTGCTAACCTCGGTGTCGCAATGTATCTGCACTTCCTGCGTCGGCGCAACGACACTTTGCCAAGTTACGTATATTCACGAAAGGCGCATATTCGCATTTCATTTTTCGTCTAGACGTCAAATCGATGCTCTTCACAGAATCAAAACTGTGCATTCCAAGTGAGCGAGTGACCTTCGCAATTTCCTGCTCGGCCTCTACACTCACCCTTTCACTCCAGTCTTAAGATTGGTTTCTTCGAGTCACGATAGTGAAACAGCTCGAGATATCCGGGCGGCTCCGTCCGACGACGATCTTCTCCAGCGTAGCCGAAGTCCGAGTCTGGCCACATGCTTCCTGGGAACGTCGACGGCGCATAGGTACACTTTCCCAGGACTCTTCGCACGAACCCGCCCTTTGTCAGTCCTGACCCTAAGAGGAGGGGTGGAGTTTGGGATTGATGACAATTCTGAGCCCTCCCTCGCACCTTAGGGTGTGTGTTCGCATAATATAAAGGCACCTGTCTACTAGGCGGCTCGTTCGAGACCAAGCGATCGATTCTTCGGACGATGAGACTTACACCTATCGGGCGAAAGGATTTCATTTCCTGGGCATCAGGTCGAGTCCTAGGGCTTATCGCGGACTGGACACTCTTGCAAGATCTACTGCGTGCGTATGGACAGGGCGATTTAAGAAGATTGTGATAGCCATGTTTAGAGGTGCGTCGGATTTTTTTTGCGCCAGCGCCTACAGGAGGTCCACCTCTTGAAATCGATGGACAGGTATCGTCTCACGCTTCCGAGTCGTCGTTGTTCCTATCGCGTTATTCTTCCAGGAGCCGTACCCCCATCTCTTCCTTAGCCGCAGTACGATCAATCTAGGTCCGTGGACGTCTTTCGTCAGTGGTTCCGTCCCCCGTCATGAAAAAGAATTCCAAGTACAATCCGTGGCTGTGCCCATCGGGTGGTGGGTTCCAATATTTAGCACAGAGAAACATCTCTTCCATTAGGGTTTTCCGCTCCGATCAATACTTCCTTCCCCTCTCTTCCTCATACAGTATTCAGACTCACATACATTATGCCACCCACACTGCACAACATCATTCAATTTCTCTCATTGATCCTCCTTTTCGTCTTTGTCACCCTTGCCCCCTTCCCTGTGTTGGCGATCCCAACCCCCCCGCAAGTCTCGCCGGCGTTCTCCGAACCCCCCAATCCTGAGTCCTCCCACATGGATCACAGGGTCGTCTTCGGAATCGTCTTTGTTCTTTGTAATGCCATCGCCCACTGTTCTCCCCGGGATCCTTCCTCATCGTTCTTATGTCCCTAGTGCTCTTCCTCATTATTGAGGTAGGCTATGCATGCGTGGGATCCCGGATGCCCTTCACCTGGTTCGTTGAGATTAATAATCGTGCGTTCTTTTTCTTTGCAAGGCAAGGTTGTGTCCTTACAGAGTTCCGACTACTCCATAGTAATATGTGCTGCCGCCGTCACGTTGATCCAAAGATTATCCTCCCTCCGCCTTTTCAGTTTCTTCGAGAAGGCCGCCGACTCCATTGTCGATGCCAACGACGTTGGCGCCTCATCAACGCGTGGCAGGAGCGGTGGGACAGGCAATCTTCCGACGCTTTCTCGTCCAGCCCCGGTGCACGTGAGGGCGTAGCCCGGCCTGACACCACTGGAACCGGGAATTGGTCTTTAAGCAAATAATCTTGAAATAAGACTTAATTAAGACTCAAAATATTTATGTGTGACAATATATTATGGAAAGATTTAAAGTTTATAAATCACATGCCCTGAAATGCGCCTGTTGCAGCTGTCATGTGATCTATAAACTTTAAATATATTGTCACACAAATTTACAAATAAATACTTTGAGTCTTATTCAAGTTTTATTCCAAGAAATTATGCTTACAGATCAATTCCCGGTTCCAGTGCACCAGCATTTTTGAGCATCGATCACCTCGTGACGCGTGACGCGGGACGACCGAGCGCCCATGACACCGCCTGGAAGTGTCTCGTCTTACTTTGACTCTTTTCTGGAAGCCTCCTTTCATCCTTTCGCGCCTTGCGTGGCGCTTTTGTTGCACTGTTTTCTAACTGTATTACCTTTGCGCTCTCCTGCTTGTCCTGGGCATGTTGTAGCTCCAAGCCAGCAGCCGAGTTGTGGGTTACTACTCTGGCACCGCTGCTCTTTGCGACTGGATACATAGATACATGTTGGAGAATAATTAACTAGGATAATCTGTCTTCTTCCCCTCACCTGACTTCTTGTTTTCGCCCTCTGGCCTGTATCAAAGTTTCCTCTCCCCTATTTTCGGGCCAGACTTTTTGGGATGGCACTCAATGACGCCTTCCTCAGCCGGATACTCTCGGACTCATACTTCGTCCCCGTCGATAATCTCTTTGCCTTCTGTCAGCGCGACTCCGAGTCGTGCCGTGAAGCAACAGGACGAGACGTTCGATGTCTAAGCCCGAGCAACACCAACTCTGGCGGCTGTCCTTGCAGCCATTGTTAGCTTAAAGTCTCGGTTCCACTCTGCGCTGCAGTTGAATATCACTTATGAGGCCCTAATGTCCTCTGTTTATCTTTCCCATTCTCAGACGCTCGTCCTCAATGACTCGTCCAAAAGCTGAGGGCAAGCCTAGGCATTCTGCACCGCACGAACTTCCCATACGTAACTCAAATCGTAAAAGCTTCATTGCATCGGCAATGCTCACGGTAGTCCCATTCTCCGAGGGCCTTCCAAACTTCTTCCAGACTCCCTCCAGCCTCTTGTCCTGCGGCATGGGAGGGTCGAACCGACCCGTCCTGTCCAGAAGTTGCGCGCTGCGCGACTGGGAAACTTGGGACACTCTCGGACTCGGATACAAACCGCGCACGCTCGCGCTTGCTTTATTGTACAGCGTTGAGCATAGGGCATGCGTGGTGAAAAAATACCAGTTGAGCAGGAATTATTAACGAGAACAAGAAACAACGCGAGCAGTCATATTCGGTCATCGGAGTCAACGTGTTCGTGGCGCTGCAATCGTTCTCACTTAGTAGGATGATACCGTCACACAGTCAGGGATCCCTGTGATCGTTCAAATGCACTCGCAAGGCGTGTTCAAGAAAGCGATCGAATTGAGAAAGCGAAAGACAACTGTAGTTAAATACACAAGATCAAATAAGGCTCGCCGTCAGAAGATAAGAACCTGCGTCTACTGCCGGCCACGTCAATCCGACTATCATAAATGTAGCTAGTTCGATACGACTTATCACAACCATCCAGCGGAAGACAGAAATTTGTGCAAGCTACAAAACGAGACAGAACAAACGGGAAAAGCAAGGTCGTCGTCACCACAGACTGACAGAAACCGCGCCATCTCGTTACGTCCTTCCGCCGACACCGCGAGCAAGTGATAACGGGCTCTCCCTTCTCATCCGTACCCACATCTATGCCATACTCCAGAAAGATACGCGCGACTTCGGGCTTCGAAGATGACACCAAATCAAATGCACTGGCATTTGGCTTCCTGTGATGCACCAGTAGGATTTCCACTACATGGGGAGATCGCTGTTGGCAAGACCTGCTTTGTCCAATGAGGTCCGGTCGTCGGTATCCTGGTGATTGACATCCGAATGGTGGACAAGCAAGACCCGAACAACGTCCAGGTTCCCATGAACTTCTGCAAGATGTAGTGGTATGCGATCGTAATTGTCCTGTAAATTAGCATCCGCGCCTTGGTGTAGTAGACACTGCACAATGCCCACATGTCCCTTCCACGACGCAAAATGCAGTGGCGTCTGGTTCCATACGCCCCGAACATCTACATCCACACCACACTGAAGCAGTGATCGTACAACTTGGACGTGACCTTGAAGCGATGCTGCGTGTATGGCCGCCCCACAACCACAGCCTACAGCACTTGCATACTATGGGGTTTCAAGAGTAAGTATTGTAACTATCTCATCGAATCCACAAAACGCAGCATAATATAATGGCGCTGCTTGAGGTTCCCTCTTGTCCTTGAGGTCATCAGGACCGAATTTGTTATCGATGTCGTGCAAACCGAACCCACGCCGAAAAGTACGGCTTGTTTGTGTCAAAGAGGCGTTGCATCCCACCACAGATGCGTGGGGCCACATTCTCGACCTGCGCGTGAGCCACCCAGTGGTGAGCGGCATATTGGACTAGAGAAACGTTATCGGCGACGTCTTGATTAACAGGGTCCAGGAGTAGAACGCCGAAACAAGCACTTGCGAGGACCGTGTTGGCATCTTCCAGTAAAATGTAGTACTGGGAGATGTCATTCGTCGACATTGCGGGGCGATCCGACATCAAGATCTCTTTCACCGAAAAATGCGAAAACTGGACAACCTGGGAACCGTCTGCGCCGACGATGGTGATTAAACTTGAGCATACTGAAAGTACCACTTGTTCGTGGTCTCGCCAACGCCAGTCCGTGTTCAATCTCGGGACCCCTTCCTTCGCGGTGTCGAAGTCCAAAGCAAGCAGCTCCGCGAGCTCTTCGACAGAAAGCGGTCGGATTGCCACCGTCAAGCATTGCTGCATACGATAAGCATGCGCTTGGTTTCCCTTCTTGATACCCATTATGATTCGCTCATAGGTCTCGTCTAGCGATTCTGGAAGTTCCTTTAGCGTCTGCCGCACACTCGATGGGAGACAATGTCGCAGCGCATCTAGTTGATAGAACACCCATCGAAACCTGGTTCGACGCATGAGCAGCCATCGTGAGGTCAGAACCACACCCTTACATTCCGTCCGCCTTCTCCGACAGCGTCTCGACAACCATCTTCTTATCATCGTCTCGCCATCTCTTCATCATCGTCTCAGAGTCAGAGTAAACCACAGTATTCACATAGTCGACGATATCTTTCTTCTGTCCACTTTGATCATGAAGGGACACGCGGTGATGTGCCAAAGGCCCAAGAGTAGCTCGAATATCAAATTCGGGACGACTCGTCACGCATATATGAAGATATGGCAGGCGAAGTTCGACGAGCTCTTTGACAAGGCGAAGGACCTGTTCACGAGGTGATGGGATTCCGGACGAGTTTGGACACTCGTCGAGTGCATCCAAGATGATGTAAACGGGGCCTTGATTGGGGATCGTGAGCATATCCTTTAGACATTGCGTCATAACGCTATCGCTGGGCTTTTGTCCACCATTGTCGTATGCAGAATAGAGGCGGGAGAGGATGTCGCAACAAGGACGTGACTGAGCATAGAGCTGGATGAGGAGGGATGGGAGGAGGTTGCGACGATGTTGCTTATCGAGGTCCCTGAAATCGAAATAAAAGTACGCCATAGAAGCCGATCCTGCCTCCCGTAGTGTCAAGATATCTTGAATGACTGTAGAGCTAGAGGGTACCGTAAGTTCGTCGAGTTATACGGAAGGTGCTTGGATAACGAACCAGAGGATGCTCTTGCCAGAGCCGGCTAAGAAGGAATATAGTAATCAGGAATTGATCGCGAAAGAGTGGGAAGAACACACGTTTTCCGTAGATCCATAAGAGAGCCAGCGGACTTCCACTCCGCAAAGATACTGCCTTGAAAGAACCACTCAGCCGTTCCCCCGTGGTAGATATCACGTGCGATGTTGTGATTTGTTGATGGATCCGGAGGAGTAACCCATCTTCTCAGGCTCTCTCTCGATTGGTTCCCTGTGAGAATGTTAGACAATTACCAGCAGCGAACGGGTTGGTTCACTAACATTTCACGTCATCTATACCGTCAGAAGTTTGCTGTAGAACCGCCTTTGCATCCTTTCCGTCTAGCCAACAGAAGGCGATCACGATAGGTCCTTGAGTAGCGAACGCGCTCGACATACCGCTTAAGACAGCATCCACCTTGTTGTCCACGTCCTTGATTGTGTACTCGACGCTGTGGGTGAGCCTCAGGATCTGGGCAGCTGCCATCCGAGCTTCCTCTTGGGTTAATTTGTCTAATCTCTTCAGTGCGTCTTCCACGCCCTTCTTTCCAACAAGCTTCTTGAGAAATTTCTCTGAACGTAGATTAGCCCACATTCACGTATTTCCAGGGAGAAACACACTGGCTCGACCCTGCTTCATCTCCTTCGTCACAATCGCGAAGATGTTCAGAACTTCCACCATTATCTTCACAATGATATCAGTCATTGCATCAGTTGGTGGCACTTCTGTGTAAGACTCAAGGCGTTTGAAGAAATACTCGATACGATCGAAGAGATCGACAAGGGCTTCTTGACTCGCGTCAACATCCTTGGCGGCCTGACCGATAGCGCAGTTGAAGATCCTTCCATACAGGAAGCAAGGACGACGCTTACCAAGAGTAAGACCCCGACACCTGCCGAGATTACTTTGGCAGGTGAGAATATCTGGGAAAATAATGAGGGCCGGATAGAAGACAAGTCGATCAGTTGACACTTGCTAGTCCAACACCTTCGCCCAGGGTCGCGGAGAACGCATATAGGACGTTGATAGTCGGATTCAGCCAACTCGATAATCTCTCGTCGCGACTCTTAGACTGATCGTACTCTTCAACTTTGTCGCGGAGAAGGGCAAGAATGTCGGCGGAAGAGGTGCAGGATTGTAGCTGTGCCGCGAGCGGATGTTCGAGAAGGTCGTTCTTTGTCTTTTTCTCATATGCATTCAGGGCCGCGACGAAGATGGAGTGGAAATTGGAAGATGTGGCTGCGGGAGAACTCTGAGGCACAATGACCACAATTCGTATGAGCTAGTTAGTGATGGGAACTTGAGGGACTCGGGGGCGGCAGGGGACCCCTTGGGGGACCCGGAACCTGAGGACGGCGAGAATGGAATTTGTGCGGACTCAGTGGACAATACAGAGATCGATTGACGTTTCGGTGTGACCTGTGTGACTGCCCCGCGACGGTAATTCCCGAGACGAAGGCGACAGGTGAGCGCGGTGAGCTGTCAAGTTACTGTAGCCAAGACTATAGCTGCGTCTTTTCCACATCATGGAGCTTGACCAGTTTGACCCTCTAACCCTCCTCACTCTGAAGTACAGTTGGAGGAATGTCGCCGTGATTCGCGAACACTGCCTCAATCACGAGGTGAGACATGCCATTTGCATCTCTCTGTGCGCGCTTAGCTAGAACATCCAATCGTATCTATGGTACACTAGAGCCTGCTTGCCGTCGCCCGACGCACCTTCCCCTCCCTGCGGCATGTTTCTGCAGGCGATATTGTCCTGATAGCGCCCATCCCTGGATCTCTCGACACCGAGCCCGTAGAACTCTTGCCGGAAACCTGGACGACCGTTTGTCATGTCGTACACACAGTGACGATTGCTCTGGAGTCAGGTATATCGCGGTTTGAAATGTACATCCGACCATAATTGATGGAATTAATCTCCCGTAGAAATGCAGAGTACCTGCGGCGGAACGACAGTCCGTGGCTCGCCCGTCTCGTCCGAAACGCATCTTCCTGGGGCGAAGACACCCCCTAGTCTATCATCTCCCCTACCTCCCTACCCAGCCCACCAGCCGCCCCGGCAGGGATTCCGTTCTCTATTCAGGCTGCCTTCAATACGACGCGACCCTCCAGTCCATTCCGAAGCTCAACAGTCCAGCGACGTGCTTCAGGCTATTAACATCTCGTTTCCAGCGCACCTCAGTCCTGCACCCGCGTCTTTTGATATCAGCGAGCCTGGGCTACTCAGGAAGAAAGTCTCCCGCCTCTACGAGCTGATTGGCCTCAAAGAAGGCTTTTCAGCCTCTAACAGCGATCTCACCTTTGGGAATTCGTTCCTGAATATCGAACGTACCTTTTCCGATTATGGCATTATCTCTGGGGACACCATCTTGCTCAGTCCAAAGCCGAGTTCGCAAAGACGTTGCAGAAAGCCTGTGATATACCTCTACCCCCCGTCGAACCTCGCAGATGTCACTGTAGATCTAGCATTGGCACCTTCCTGGCGTTTTTCCGCGGTCCACCCTCCGCCGCGGACTACCGTCCCACCGGGAGAACCTCACACGGCCCAGTCCCTCACCTGGACGGTCGCAGCGGAACCTAATGGCATGCTAGTCGACAAGACCTCTGGGATGGAAGTATCTTACCTATACTGGGAAGCGATGTGAGACCTCACACCTCTTTTTCCGGGGTCCAATCATGGTTAAACCATTTTTCTTTCTCCCTTTCCATAGCGCGACCCCACAGCCTGTGACACCAGGCACATCCCGTGCGACCACGCCCATATCGGACATACTGACATTCGATCCCGCTCGTCCGTCCGTGAAGCCGGGTGACTCGGTCCTTCTCCCGACGAGCAAGGTTCCCGGCTACCTAGACGTGGCGCTCAAGGCGCTCACGCTGCATACCGAAGCACGCACCTCATTTATCACGTTGCGTATCCTCCTTTTTCGTGGGGAAAATACAACTGACGGCGGATCTTGTGGACAGATATTGGCTCCCGGACATGCTGAAGCACGAGTATGTCGCCCTGCGCTTCGTTGCGCAAGACGCGTACGAGCAGGCCGCGCCGATGCGCATCACGCCCACACCGGATGTCGTCACGCGCGTGTTTATGCTCTTCCGTGGTGTCCCGGTGGGCGACCTCGGACTCTGGGAGGCGGCGAGCGCCCGCGCACACGCGGATGGGGCGAGGTTGTGGGCGGACGTCGTCGGGGTCGATGCTGTGCGGGCCGCGGATAGCGGGTTATTCCGCGTGCTGGAATGGGGTGGGATGGAAGTCCGGTGAGGTGTGCGAAGCGTTTATCGCCTGCTCTCCCCCCTCTCTTTCCTTCTCTGTTACAGTCATTGACCACTCTTTGAGACACACTGGTCAATGAGACAAACACAATTTTTGAGCTCAAATCTCATTCGATTCTCCCATTCTCTTTTTCATTGTCTTCGTGTACCTTGTAGCTATCTATCCCTGAATTTTCTAAGCTATAGGTTGTTCCGATCCTCTGTTCTCTACAGGTGATGTAAGGTTTGCAACAAAAGTGAATATTATTTCAAGAGATTACGGGTATAAATGATGAGAAAGTGCCAAATCTTTTTGGTGATATCATAGAAGATGCCTAGTACATTGGTTTGTAGGTGTTTCTATGTTGATAGCACTTTGTGGGGCCCAGAAAATGACAATTCCATGAAATTGCACCGCAATCAGGACAATCGCATCAGTCATGTCACACTTGCCATTTTGGAACATGTCCATTTCGGGTGTCGAGCTTGCGGCGATTGTGGCTGAACACTTGCCAAATTGGGAAAATTCAGTGCGATGTGATGCTGTCTCGTTGACCTGTTTTGGCCTGGTAACAACTTTTGACACTGATCATGCCCGGGACAGTGTTCAACACCATATATCTGCTATTTTAAACACATAAAAACACTCTTCTAATATAAGCACATCTTTCTGCCTAGTCAGATTTTTTGTTTCCTTGAATAAAACCGAGAAATCGGGTGAACTTCATTTGACTGTCTCAAAGAGCGGTTAATGACTGTATCTGGGACTCTGTTTTTTTCTTTCTTTTTGGTTCTCCACGTTACGTTATTTATTGTTACAGGACGATACTGTATTTCAGACAGCCTGTCTACGAAAAGGGGCCCCCATTACTGTATCGCCGTAATCGATAATCGATAATGACGTGTAACTTACAGGTGTACAAACGCAACGGGAATTCCCGAGACCGTAGTTATTACTAGTAGCTGCGTCTTAGTAGCTGCGTCTTTTCCTCATCATGGAGTTCGACCCTCTAACCCTCCTCACCCTGAAGTATCATGGTAGGAGTATCGCTGTCATTCGCGAACACTGCCTCAATCACGAGGTGAGCCACGCCATTTGTATCCCTCTGTGCGCGCATAGCTAGAACATCCAATCGCATCTATGGATAGAGCCTGCTTGCCATCGCCCGACGCACCTTCCCCTCCCTGCAGGATGTTTCTGCAGGCGATATTGTCCTGGTAACGCACATTCCTGGATCTCCCGACACCGAGCCCGTAGAACTCTTGCCGGAAACCTGGACGACCGTTTGTCATGTCGTGCACACAGTGACGATTGCTCTGCAGTCAGGTATATCGCAGTTTGAATGTACATGCGACAATAAGTGATGGATTCTTCCTTAGAAATGGAGAGTACCTGTGGCGGAACAACAGTCCGCGGCTCGCCCGTCTTTTCCGAAACGCATCTTCCCTGGGCGGAGACACTCTCTAGTTTACCATCTCCTCTGCCCCCTCATCCGGCTTTCCGGCAGCCCCGGGAAGGATTCCGTTCTCTCTTCAGGCTCCCTTCGATACGACGCGACCCTCCCGTCCAATCCAAAGCTCAACAGTCCAACAACGTGCTTCAGGCCATCAGCATATCGTTTCAAGCACACCCCACATCTTTTGACGTCAGCGAGCTTGGGCTACTCGGGAAGAAGGTCTTCCGCCTCTACGAGCTCATCGACCCCAAAAGAGGCTATTATTCACCATCTAACAGCGATCTCACCTTCGGAAATTCGTTCCTGAACAACGACCGGACCTTTTCTGATTATGGCATTATCTCTGGGGACACCATCTTGCTCAGCCCAAAGCCAAGTCGGCGAGTGCTTTGCAAAAAGCCCGTGGTCTACCTCTACCCCCCGTCGAGCCTCGCAGATGTCACTGTAGAGCTCGCATTGGCGTCTTCCTGGCGTTTTTTCCGCGGTCCACCCTCCGCCGCGGACTACCGTCCCACCGGGAGAGCCTCACACGGCCCAGTCCCTTACTTGGACAGTTGCAGCGGAGCCCGATGGCACGCTAGTTGACAAGACCTCAGGGATGCAAGTGTCCTACTTATACTGGGAAGCGATGTGAGACCTTTAGTTTTCTTTGCTCCGTAGTCCAACCATGACTAAGCCCTTTTTTCTTTCCCCCTTTCCATAGCGTGACCCCACAGCCTGTGACGCCAGGCGCGTCCCGTGCGACCACGCCCATAGCGGACATAGATACCTTTGATCCCGCACGTCCGTCATTGAACCCGGGCGACTCGGTCCTTCTTTCAACGAGCAAGGTTCCCGGCTACCTAGACGTGGCGCTCAAGGCACTCATGCTGCACACCGAGGCACGCACCTCATTCATCACGTTGCGTATCCACTCCTTTTTCGTGGGGAAAATACAACTGACGGCGGGTCTTGTGGACAGATATTGGCTCCCGGACATGCTGAAGCACGAGTATGTCGCGCTGCGCTTCGTTGCGCAAGACGCGTACGAGCGGGCGGCGCCGATGCGCATCGCGCCCGCACCGGACGTCGTCACGCGCGTGTTTATGCTCTTCCGTGGTGTCCCGGTCGGCGACCTCGGACTCTGGGAAGCGGCGAGAGCGCGAGCAGCGGGCACTGTCATGGACGGGGCGAGGTCCTGGGCGGACGTTGTCGGCGTCGATACTATGCGGGCGGCGGATAGCGGATTATTCCGTGTGCTGGAATGGGGTGGGATGGAAGTCCAGTGAGATGTAGTACAATCGATTTTCTTAAATTGTTGCTGTATTATCGGGACTCAAAATGTTCTGAAAACACGCTATCGAATGACCATGTGCCGTACTGTACTGCTTGACGTGTGCGTTGTCGGATTCGTCACTTTTCGGGTCCTTGCTGCGGCTCAGTGCTCAACTCTTCCTCCTGTACAACTAAGGGCCACATAGTGAAACAAACCAGGGGGAACGATTTCAGTGAGCATGACCCTGAATCCCTGAATGAATGATAAGAGGGCCCAGGCTTGGACTTTGATTCACTTGAGGTAACTGCAACCATGGCAACTCTGTGTCTATCCCAAACCTCCGGAATTCGCAAGGGTTACTATCAACACAATGAGGGTCTTTCCTTAAGAAACCTTGTTTGGTCAATGTGCGTCGATTGAAGTTGATTCGATTCTGATCACAGTGGCCAGGTCTGTGGCGGGATCGGGCCGTGTTCATGCAGACACCACGACGTCCGAAAGGTTCAAATATTGATGGGATAAGACGCACCAAAGCCAAAGAGACATAAACAAGTGCTTTGAACACCTGATGGGACTGCGGTGCAGCAGTCGATTTACATTGTGTAATTCATACAGTTAACGTACATATAGGTGAAACCGACAGTGGATAAGTAAGTGTATGGGGGCCTGAATAACAGGGGTTTGCACTCTGTGCCTTCGTCTGAGTCGGACGCGAGGGAAGATATCGCATGGGGATGTCGGAACAGCCTGGATACCGAGGCAATTCCTTCCTGGTCCGACCCCGAAAGCCAAGACCAACGCTTCCGAGAAGAATCCCATGCGAGTGCCTGAACGTGGTAGGCTTCTCTCAGAATGTCCCATGGCGAAATCATGGAATGGAATGGAAGGGGAAACATACCAATCCCGCGGACACAGTACCGTGCCAAGCAGTTTGCCCGCAGCCACGTGACTTACGCGAAGGCGGACGATATCGCGAGAATCAGGCCGAGGTGCACTGGCACAAACGGAAACACGCCCCACGAAGTCAGCTTGAGCACGTCGCGTAGCCCGTGCTCAAAACTGACGAGAAGATCGTAATTAGTCTGCAAGCAACATGCGTGACACGACTATAACACGTGTCGGACGCAGGTTGAGTCGAAGTGAAGGAGACCATCACAGGTGCGACTATGCGTTGCGAAGTTAACGAGGAAAGCACCAAAAACGTCAGACCGAGGAGTAAGTCGGTTGCCACTCTTGCAAGCAAACATCGCTTGGGACAACACTCCCCGACAGAGGGGCCAAGACCGATGGGCTTTAGAAGCAGTTGCGAAGGCGGCGCGTGTTTGGGAAATCGGTCACCATGCGGCCCTGTGCCCAGCCTGTTTCTTGTTGCGGTGAAATGGACTGTCTGTGGGAATAGGTACGGGACGACATTTTGATCTTCGCTGTAGGGTTGATGATGTCGGAGAGGACGAGCAGGCGAGGCCGGAGCAGTCGGGCACCATTCATCATGGTTGAGGAGATGGACGAATCGAAGGGTGGAAGCCTGAAGAATCAAGGGATGTGGTAGTAGCCAAGAGACCAACGGCGGCTGCCACAGCTGATCGGCAACGGCAACGAAGCATCGTCACGACGTCTCCGCGAATCGGATCTCCACCAATCAAAAATCAACAAGAACGTCTATGATCGACTCAAACGGACTAAAACGGGAAACTCAACCTCCTATAATGAACCTCGACAACTGATTCAGTGATCGTACCAGGAAATTGCTTGGTCTAAAGTCTTGCTAACCTCGGTACATTGTAATCATGATTCATCTCCTTTCTGCATCGGCGCAATGACGTCCGAACCTTCCGTATACCCACGATGAGCGAGAATTCACATTCATTTTCGTCCAGACGTCAAATCGAATGCTTTTCACAGAGTCAACGTTGATCAACGGCTGTGCATTCCAAGTGAGTGAGTGACCTTCGCGGTTTTCTCGGTCTCTATACTCACTCCAGTCTTAATATGGGCCGTGATAGTGAAACATATCGCGATGTTCGGGCACATTCATCCGACGACGGACTTCTTTGTCAAAGTCAAAGTCCGAGTCTGGCCATATGTTTCCTGGGTCCGTCGACGACCCATCAGTATACTATCCCAGGATCCTTTGCATGAATACGCACTTTTTCAGCCCAGACATTATCGGTGCAGAAGAGAGGGGGTAGAGTTTGCGATTGATGACCACGGTTCTCGGTCCTCCTTTGCCTATAGGGTATGTGTTCGCACAACGTAAACGCCATTGTCGGTCTAAGCATTTTCTAAGTCTAAGCATTGTATACAGATTCCTACCTGTCAAATGCAGAACGTTTGCCGACCTGTCGCCGGCTGTGGATAGGAGGACTCTTTCAAGACTAACGCTCGACGACGAGACTCTGACACCCGTCGGGTTGGAGGATTGGACATCGTCCTTCTCCAATTAAATCGAGTTCTAGGACGTATCGAGGATGATGGACACTCTTGCAAGATCTCGTGCATCTGTACGGACAATGCGATTTAAGTGGATGGGCTGCGACTGTGATGGACATTGTTTGGAAGGCGCTTTGGAAATTGTTAAGCCAGCGCCTATGGGGTCCACCTCTTCCCCCTGAATCTGATGGACAACAACCATGTCGTTATTCTCGTCGCGTCGTTCTTCCAGGAGCCGCACCGCCGTCTCTTCCTCTGCCGCGATGTTATCGATCTAGGTCCGTAGACGTCTCCCATTGGTCGTTCCGTTCCCGTGATGTCTAGAGAGGATGCCAAGCTCAAGTCATGGCTGTGCGCATCGGTTGGGTGAGCTTCCACTATTTAGCTTCAAGGACGTGACTCGTCCTTCAGCTCGCTTTACCATCGACCAGCACCACTTTCCACCTCTCTTCTCCATACATTTTGAGGCTCAGCCACGTCATGCTACCCACCCTGCGCAACATCATTCGACTTCTCTTGTCGACCCTGTTCCTCGTCGTGGTCACACTTTCCCCCTTCCCCGCGTCGGCAACACCAATCACCTCGCGAGACCTTCCTACACTCTCTGAAGACCCGAGCCCCAAGTCCTCCCACATGGATCACAAAGCCATCTTCGGTATTATCTTTGTTCTTGGTAAAGCGAATGCTCACTGTCTACCCCGGGACCCCTGCTCATCATTATTGCGCCTTTAGGGCTCTTCATCCTTATCGAGGTAGGCTATGCACGTGTAGGGTCCCGAGAACCGTTCACCCGGTTCATCGAAGTTAGCAATTGTGCGTTCCTTTCTTCATCAGCGAGCTCGTCTCCTTACAGCACGCCTCGGATTACACAGTAATATGTGATATCCATGACACAGTGATGCAACGACTATCTACGTTCCGCGTCTTCAAGTTCATCGAGAAGGCCGCTGACGCCTACGTCGACGCCGGCTCATCCACACTGCCCACGCATGGCGGGAGCGGCGGGACGGGCAATTTTTCGACCACTTCTCATTCAACCCAAGTGCACGTGTTGGCGTAGTCATGGCTCTTTCGAGCATCGCATCATCACTTTGTGACAGGGCCTGACCTTCACAACCCGGGCTGGATTTGGTTGTGCGGGGAGAGCCCCTCCGGGTCGCAACGGAACTTTGACCGAGCGCCGATTACGTCACCCCGAAGGTCTGCGGGCCCGGGGACATTTTGACTAGTTTCGGCCTTTGGCTTCGGCCTCTTTTCCTCCTTTCATGCTTTGTGACGCTCTTATTGTCTGGCCCTATCTGTTACATTTGACATACCTCGCTCTTGCATTTTGGTCAAAGGCCTACCTACCACCAACGTACTACTGCACCCCTTCATTCGCCATTACAGTGATTACTCGGCCCCGCTCGGGGGCTCGACTACATAGTAGCACGGCTAAGCACGCAGACTTGGGTGGTGGCTGGAACAAGCTCGGACACATCCTTTTTGACTGTATTGTCTTTGTGCTCTCCCGGTCATCTGGTAGCGAAGTTAGCAGCGGAGTTGTGGGTCATTTTGACGCCTCTCATGTGTACATATATGCTTGACAATGGATGACTGAAACATGCTGTCTTCTTCCCTGTCGTTACTTCCTAAGATCCCCCGCACCCACGTCTGCGTCATTCTTCAACGCAGATTGACGAAAAGAAAAGGGATTGTCCAGGGTCCAAATCACCACCCAGTAAGCACATAGTAGGGGATTCGTGGATGTCCATACGAAAAAAGAGTGGCCAGATTTATGCCAGATGATTACGCTGAGTGGCACCGATTATGAAGGTATCGATGTGCCGCTTGACCGCGGCGACAAGTGGCGCGAGCACCAGACGCTGCATGACTACCCCCCTCGGTAGACATGTATATCTGACCGGAGAGTATGAGTGCTTCCTCAGTATACGATGGACCTCGAAGCCTGTTCGATGTCTGCGCCTGCGAGGGTCTACAACATGCGCCGGATGCCTGTGCCGCGAATAATAAAGCAGTGTGGTCACACAGACCACCACTGGTGCCTTTCCACAGAACTTGAATGGGTTCGACTTGAGCTGCTCGGCGGCCTACCCGGCGAGGATCCTCCCAACACGGTCACTTACGGTGAACCTGTCGAACGCACACGTTGGGAAATATCAAAGAGAAGGTTAAAGGTACGCACTGCCATCTTTCTGGCTGCCGGCAATTATCTCCGAGGTGAGCGAAGTGTGTTCTCCAGGGACATGAACAAAACGTTAAAAACACCCACGGAAAACCCTGCCTGGAGCTAGAGCCAGCCTGGTCACTACCCCGTGCTCAGGTAAGTTTACGGAAATCCTGCAGAGCGTCCGTAACGGGGGCGGTGTATAGGCAGAATTCCGAGGGACGAACCACGGTATGATGAATACATGTCTCGGGCTGCAAGGTTCAGGACCTGCGCAGCCACTACCCGCGCCTCCTCTTGTATCAAGTTGACCGATCTCTTCAGCGCGTCTTACATGTCCTTTTTCCAACAAGCTTCTTGAGGATTTTTCTGGAAATAGATTAGCCCGTAGTCATTTACTTCCAGGGAGAACCACACTAGCTTGGCCCTCCGTCGCAATCACGAAGATGTTCAAAGATCTCTGCCATGATTGATATTCACGATTATATCAGTCATCTCCCCTGTTGGATATATTCCCATATAAGATTCGGGTCGCTTGAAAAAGGTTTCGACGCGCTAGAAGAGACCGACAAGGGCACAACATCCTTGGCGGCCTGATAGATATCGCCGATTAAAATCCTCCAACCAAGGAATCTAAGGAAAATGCTCACCAAGGGACGCCGACACCGCCAGAGATTAGATGTTGCGGGCGAGAATATCATTAGGGCCGGATAGAAGACAGGTCGACGTCGACGAGTTGAGACTTTCTAGTCCGACACCTTCTCCCAGCGTCGTGGTCCCGCGGAGAAACGCACGTTAATTGTCGCTACGACACCTAGCCGCGGCAGGGTTCACTGGGGGGCCGGGCCGGATTCGCCGCAGGAATGACCACTTTTAGCACGTGGCCCGCACAAAATGGCGACCAGATGTAGATGATTTACGCTACGTCAACTACATCTCAATCTCAAGATTCAGAGTGGTGCTCGAGCCTGAGTTTGTCGTCATGTTTTCCGTGCAAGATCTCTGTGTTTTACCTGGAGACGCAGACTCGAGCGAGCGATGACTAGCACAGCCTTGGCCTACTAACTTACTGTCTTTGCGCTCTTCGTGTACATATATTCCGGAGAATAGGTATACTAACGCTTCTTCCCCTTACAGCCAAGAGCACTTCCTTGTGTTCAAGTTCTCACAGATCTCACACCTAAAATGGACACTGCCCTTCCATATACTTCCATTATGGGACGCACGTGAAACCCAGGAAAGAACTTGTCAGTTATCAAATGCGACGTTAGCTACATCTCTGCCACATCATGGCTTTCAACCCCTGAGATCTGAGACGTTCTCGTCCTGAGGTATCGCGACAGGAAACTTGCTGTATTCTGCAAACACTGCCACCATCGTGAGGTGAGTTTCCCAATTACGCCATGAGTTGTCCGCGCACTAGTCACAACAGCTAAACGCGTCTGGATAGAGCCTAATTTCCGTCGCACAACGCCACTTTTCGTCCTTGCAGGACATTTTTGCTGGCGATGTGGTCCTCGTGGCAACCATCCCCGGACATCCCGACACCGACCCCATGGAAATCGCTCCGGAACTCTGGTCGACTGTGTCCCACGTTATCGACGTGGTGACGATTACGCTTGAGTCAGGTATGTTGGCGTGTTGCAAAACGACGCTTGGTGACGGACTTCCCTTTCCTAGAAATGAGTTCCACAGCCTGGGACTCGCCAGTCTCACCCGAAAAGGCCCTCCACAGAATTGTGTCGCCAAGTCGCCATCACCCTCGCTCCCTCCCCCTCACCAGCAAGCGCGCCGGGACACATTGCATACTCTCCGGCAGCTTGCAACTTTCCGGCAGTCTGCAACACTTCCTCAGGCCGACCCTCCGCGTCAATCCTGGAAGTCTTACCACGCCTTTCAGCCTGTCAACATCAAGTTTTTACCGAATACCAGTTCTGCTCCCTCATCTTTTATCATCAACGAGCCTGGTCTACTTGGGAAGAAGGTCTCTTATATCCTCGGGGTCATCGAGGCCAAAATAGGCTATTCGGTGTCTATCAGCGAGCTCCTCTTCGGAATTTCGTGCCTGGACAACGAGCGAACCTTATCTTCTTACGGTGTTGCCTCTGGTGACACCATTAACGTCACCCTAGAGGTGGACAAGCTTATAGGAAAGAAGCCCGTGATCTATCTCTACCCGCCTTCTAGCCTTGCGGATGTCACCGTAGAAGTCGCTCTTGCATCCTCCTGGCGTTTTTCAGCGGTCCACCCTCCGCCGCGGACCACGATCCCCCCGGGGGAGCCTCACACGGCCCAGTGCGTTACCTGGACGGTTGCAGCGGTGCCAAATGGCATGCTCGTAGACAAGACTACTGGGATGGAAGTATCGTACCTATATCGGGAAGCGGTGTGAGTTCAGCCACCCCTGTTCTGGTTGTAAACTTTATTCAACCCCACCCATACAGCGCAAAATCGAGCCTTGTGATGACGGGCGCCTCTCGTACCGCGCCGACCACTTTCACAGCGAACACGGAGGCGTTTGATCCCTCGTGTCCGTCCGTGATCCCTGGAGAATCAGTACTTCTCCCTACGAGCAAGCTTCCAGGGTATCTAGATGTGGTGCTCAAGGCACTTACATTGCACACCGAGGCCCGCACCTCATTCATCACGTTGCGTATTTTTTTTCCTTCCATGGGAGCACAAAAAGATGACCCCAATTTGACCAGATACTGGCTGCCGGACATGCTGAAACACGAGTACGTCGCGCTGGGCTTCATCGCACAGGAGTCGTACGAGAAAGCCGCAGAGATGCGCATAACCCCCGCGCCGGCCATCGTCACCCGCGTATTCATGCTGTTCCGCGGAGTCGTGGCAGGCGACCTCGCACTCTGGGGACCGGCGCGTGCGCGCGGCGGAGGCGGATGGGGCAACGTTTTGGGCGGACGTGGTCGGTGTCGACGCTGTGCGTGCGGCAGATAGCGGGTTGTTCCGCGTGCTAGAATGGGGTGGGATGGAAGTCCATTGAGCGTGGAGGGTATTAGTACCGCCTTTCTTTCCTCATGACTCCGGGTCGTTGTCTTGTTTCTTCGTTGTCATGCCATTGAAAAGATGTGTAGGATGATAACTTGTGGTGTATCATGGTGTATGTTTGGGAATATTTTCTTTTTTTTGAACCAGCCTGAGTTTATCATAATCACCGGATGACTAAAGTAACAGCCAGGAGCCATAATCAACACCACTCGACGTCAATCGTCTGGCATACATCTAGCCTTTCTTTCCTTGTATGGACTTCTACGAGCCAGTGCTCTATTATGCTTACTGGGTGGTGAGTCGGACCCTTGGCAATCCCTTTTCTTTTCTTCAATCTGTTTCGAAGCATGACATGGACCTGGGTATGGGGGATCCAAGGAAGTACCAAGAGCTTGACCGAGACGGAAGAAGACAGCGTGTCTCGGACGTCCATTCTCCAGAATATACGTCAGAGGCGTCAAAGTGACCCACAACTCCGCTGCTAACTTAGCTACCACATGACCAGGAGAGCACAAAGACAATACAGTCAAAATGAATGTATCCGAGCTTGTTCAAGCCGCCGCTCAAGCTCAAGTCTGCGTGCTACTAGTCAGAGCCCCCCGAGCCGGGCCGAGCGGTCACTGTCACATAACGGTGAATGAAGGGGGTGCAGTGGTACGTTGATGATAGGTAGACCTTTGACCAAGGCCGCGTCAAAAGCGAGGCGTGTCAGATGTAACAGATGGGGTTAGACAATAAAGGTGCCACAAGGTATGAAAGGGGGAAAAGAGGTCGAAACTAGTCAAAATGTCCCCGCAGACCTTCGGGGTGATGTAATGGGCACTCCGTCAACGCTCCGTTCCGACCCAGAGAGGTTCTCCCCACACGACTAAAATCCAGCCGGATTGTGAAGGCCCCGTCACGAAGTGACGGTGCGATGCTCAAAAAGCCATGACTACGTCCACACGTGCACCTAGGCTGAATGAGAAATGGTCGAAAAATTGCCCGGCCCACCACTCCTGTCATGCGTGGGCAGTGTGGATGAGGCGGCGCTGACGTCGTGGGCGTCGACGTAGGAGTCAGCGGCCTTCTCGATGAACTTGAAGACGTGGAAAGAAGATAATCTTTCCATCACTGCGTCAGAGGTAGTACATATTGCTGTGTGATTCGAGGCCTGTTGTAAGGAGACGAGCTTCGCTGATGAAGGAAGGAACGCACAATTGCTAACTTCGATGAACCGGGCGAACCGTACTCGGAATCCTATGCATGCATAGGCTACCTCGATAAGGAGGAAGAGCCCTAAAGGCACAATGACGATGAGAAGGGGTCCCGGGGCAGACAGTGAGCATTCGCTTTACCAAGAACGAAGATGATGCCGAAGATGGTTTTGTGATCCATATGGGAGGACTTGGGACTCGGGGCCTCGGAGAACGCAGGAAGTCTCGCGGAGTGATTGGGGTTGCCAACGCAGGGAAGGAGGAAAATGTGACCACGACGAGCAGGTTCGGCAATAGAAATTTAATGATGTTGCGCAGGGTGGGTAGCACGATGTGGGTAGCCTCAATAACGTATGGGGAAGAGTGGTGGAAGGTGGTGCTGGTCGATGGGAAAGCGAGCTGAAGGGCGAATCATTTCCGTGACTCAAATAGTAGAAACTCACCCAACCGATGCACACGGCCATGACTTGAGCTTGGCATTCTCTCGCATGGATAGAACATCACGGGAACGGAGCGACCAATGGGAGGTGTCTATGGGCCTAGAATGATAACACCGCGGCAGAGGAAGAGACGAGGTGTAGCTCCTGGAAGAACGACGCGAGAATAACGACACGGTGATCGGATTCAGAGGGAAGAGGTGGACCTCGTAATGTGTCTCCCAAACAACGTCCATCACAATCGCAGTCCATCTTCCTAAACCGCCTTGTCCGTACGCACACACGAGATCTTGCAAGAGGGTCCATCATCCTCGATATGTCCTGGGACTCGATTTGATTGCAGAAAGATCCTTTCACCCGACAGGTGTAAGACTCTCATCGTCAAGTGTGGTCTCGAAAGAGTCATCCTAGCTACAATCGGCGACAGGTCGGCGAACGCTCTGCAGATGTCTCTATCTGACAGGCCGGAATCTGTATACAATGCTTGGACTCAGAAAGTGCCTAGACTGCCAAATGCCTTTACGTTGTGCGAAGACATACCCTATGGGCAAGGGAGGACCGAGAACCATGGCCATCGATCGCAAACCCAACCTCTTCTCATCTACGTCGATAAGGTCAGGGCTGAAAGAGTGCGGATTCGTGCAAAGGTTCCTGGAATAGTATACTGATGTGTCGTCGACATTCCCAGGACACATGTGGCCAGACCCGGACTCGACTTTACAGAGAAGTCCGTCATCAGATGAAGGTGTCCGAATATCTCGATCTGTTTCACTATCAAGACCCATCTTAAGACTTGACTAGAGCAAAGGAGTAAGTATAGAAATCGAGAAAACCGCGAAGGCCACTTGCTCACTTGGAACAGCCTTTGATTTGATTCTCGCACTTCGCGAATATACGGAACTTGAAGGTTCTCTGCCGACGCAGAAAGTGCAGATGTGTTGCAACCTGTGCTTACATAATCCGAAGCACTTATCGCTTTAAGGCAGCGCCCAACTGGTGATACTTCGTTCGACTTGATCGTCGAAGTCAACCGAGACTTCTCCGCAGTGTGATCCACCGGTACGAGCTACAACGTAACACAGCTACTGTGCCGCCGCTGCCCTGGATTTCCCCACCTGTTGGGCTTGCTGTTGGGTCATTTCTCCACCGCGCTATTGTCATTGAGAGTTATCATTACTATGTGCTTGGGAGTCTCGGGCGCGACTGGGGCGGATCGGAAGAACTCGGGTTGAAACACCACATATTGCAGGACATGCGTGTCGACTTGGACCCATACAGTACAGCGCGGGCCGAAGCCGCTTGCGTTCTTCTGGTGCCTTCCTAAGTATATCTTAATCGAAAAATTAAACAACTTGGACCTTCTCTTGCACTGGAAAATGACAGCAGAAATGAGGCCAAAGATAGGCCGCAGTTAGTCAGATCGGTACGGTGTTCCTGTTTTGTATCTAATCCCTACCTTAAGGATTAACTTTATCTCACACCACAGTTGGTTTGATGACAGTTTGATGACAGAGATCGACTTACTTGACGCACGCGGTTAATCGCGCCGTCCTTCCAAACTAGTCCCCACTCCAATAGCACACATAAGGAAAACACAATAATGTGGTAAGCGGCGTTCTCGGTGCACTTCACGTTCTGGCGCGCCGATATAGTCCTGCCAGTAGTCGTCGGTTGTCCGCATGGTATCACAGTAGATACGTCCCACCTACGCAACGCCGCAGAACCGATCACCGCTGAATTCGTTCTTTCGTCGCTGGTGGCGCCGAGAACCCCACTTGTACGTCTCACGACGCCGCCGCGCCGAAATTGCAAGCACAGGATACGGTCCGAAGTTGGCGTACTGGCGTTGGGACAACTCCGGCGACCGTCGCTTGTAAGGTGGATCGCGGGGCTTGGTAGTTAGGCTCTCGGAGAACTCGGGCATGAAAAGATACGGCCTTGGGTAAAAAGATTCGCCGCAGCTGTCATGAGCCTGAGGCCCCTACCGTTCACATGGACAGCGTTTATCGTCTTTTGTTTTGGACGCATCGTCCGTTATGCATGTCCATACGTGCATTGACCGTGACGGAAAAGCGATCAGATACGGTGTCTATAACGGTGTTTGGGTTACAGTCAGGGGGCTACAGTCAGGCCCGCAAAGCGAAATGAGAAGACTTGTTTTGCGAAGATCTTTGTTCGCCAACCTACGGTCGAGCGGTGATGGTAGGTACCCAGGGAACACGTAGGCTCAGAACCGTACTGCGACTGGAACACATTATTATTTGAGTGAGAGCACGATACGGCCCAATCTAAATTAGGGGAGATCAATCCAGTGGTTCGCTCGTAGAGTCGAGCATCTGATTAGGCTATCGAAGTACCATTATAAGGACGAAGCGTCCTGTGAGTTCGAAGGCGGAGTGATATTCCGTAAAGGAAGGAAGGGAGAAGACAAGATAAACCGAAGGGGTACACAGAACCAAGACGGTAGTAACTGAAGCGAACACCCGGCAAGTTGCCGGTGCAAGAGCGAGCAGATATCCGATAACTAGAGAGGTTATTAGTACGAATGCGCACAGAACTATCCCGGGGGTATTCAGGGAGCGCAAGGACAAGGGAAGAGCGAGCGACTGAGAGAAGGCGAGTGCCCGATTTGCAAGTTTTATCCTTCGAGTGGGCCTTGGCCTCGAGAGTCACACAGGTCTAACAATGGGATGGGAGAGAAACAACGGTGGTGAGTACTGTTTCAGCAGGAAGTGTTTAAATACAAACAGAGCCGGGGTAGAAGATGTAAAGTGGGGAAGCAGCGAGGTAAAGAGGGAAGAAATGAATAGTCTAGGAAGGACGATACGAGACACGGGGTAGAGACGAGACGAAACGGAACATGGCAACAAGGTATCAAGGTACAGGTGGCTGAGACGCAAGACAAAGGGTGCCGAAGCACGCGCACCATTCAAGACAAGAAGGATATAGGCGAATACAGGAGAAGGGGAGGATGCGGGCGCAACGAACAAAGACAACACGAGGCGCGGGCCCGCGTGGCGTGTCTACGAGTGGCCTAGGAGCTGTGGTCGTGGCAAATATCAGAGAAAAGGGATGCGCCCGCGAACGATGAAGAAAGAAAGGAAGGACAACATGATGTAGACTTCGGAGGGGAGAGAGAATAGAATGCGAACAAGGCAACGATACAAGGATAACGTGAATGCGGGAAAGTAATGGTAAGCGAGCCGCACGGTTAAAAGAGAGGATCCGAGAATGCCGAAAGCGCCTAGGCCTCGCAGCAAACTCCTTCCCATCGTTACCCACTGGCACATAGAAGACACCCATGCCCACGCCCTACTTCCTGTTCTATCCGAGTCACAACTTTGCGTCCTGATACTCTGGGTACTAACCAGTGGCCTTATCGGGCCGAGGATATCTGACTGAGCGTGCGCGACTATCGAAGAACTGCCTGGATCAATAAAGTCTTTGATGTTAAGGGGGCGAAGTTCAAGGCCCTGCGCAGAACATGTTGCTGAATAGATCAAATGAAAGGGAACACGTACGCACCTCGCCTTGGCTGTGAGAAAGAAGGTCGACGCCACCGTCACCCTGGCGCACAAGCTCGCGGATGGGCAACGTCGCAGCATTTCGACACAACTCTTTCAAGTCCGAGCCGGACATTCCCCTCGAATGGTCGACTAGGACCCGCATAGGAAATCTTGGAGCGAGCGGCACATCCCTGAGTAGCTAGAAGAGTATTAGTTCATCAAGGACAAGCCAAGCCAGAGGACGACACAGAACCGAGCTTGAGATTGACGAGGCAACTTACCAATGTCAGGATCTTCTCTCGCTGCGCAGCGTCAGGTAAGGTAAGGAAGAATTGTTTCGGCATTCGTCTAAGGAAAGCCGGATCAATGTCTTCAATTCTGTTCGTCGCGCCCAGGATTGTTATCCTATCTGAGCCCGAGAGGAGGCCGTCCCATAAGCTGCGATGACATCAGATGTCTGAAAAAAATAAAAGAAACCGACACACGTCATGAATTCAGCTTTCATCATTGCAGTGACCTCGTGGTCGTGCTCGCTCCGCTCACGGAGAAGCGAATCGATCTCATCTATGAAGATGATACTGGGCTGCATCTTTCGTGCTAGGCTGAATAGTCCAGCGACTAATTGGTTCGATTCCCCGAACCACTTGTTCGCTAACGCCGATGGTGTAATGTTAATGAACGTTGCGCCAGACTCCTTCGCCAGGGCTTTTGCTAGCATCGTTTTTCCACAGCCTGGTGGCCCATGAAGCAGGATGCCTTTGGGTGCCGTCAAGAGAGCGGATGATGAACGAAAGAGACCGCGGTTCAGAAGGGAGATGATGATGGATTCTCGCAATGAAGATATGATGTCTTCCAGGCCACCAATATCTATCGCACGGGCTTAAAAGCTAAGGAGAAAGGAACATCCGCACGGAGCATACCTGCGAGCCGGACCTTGATATCATCAGGGTGAATAATCCTGGATGCAATTCGCTCTATAAGGCTCTGTAAACTTGCAGGCCGGATCGAGATGACGTGAACTCACTTTCGTATTCATTCAATCCCAGCCCTCCGTGTCCAAGTTTCTTCAATGTTCCCATCGCTATTTCTTCCTTCAACCCTTCGGGCCTATACGAGTTGCGTAGCCACTGAAACTCCCATTGAACTTGAAAATAGCAACGAATGAGAGAGCAAAACTGACCGTGACTGACTGTGGGACGTTTACTAGTAAGATTTCCGTATAATTCATTTGAATTGGCGGAGACGCACCTGATAAGCTAGGGACGTCACTATTACCCCTACATGGCGAACAGAAAAAGGTCAACGATCCTCAATGACCCGGACTCTGGATCAACTCGCCGTCAATGATGTAACGGTAATATGAGGCAACCATCCTTTCACGACGGTCTGGATGATGTAGCTGCACGACGAGCAGTTGAAAAAGACTGCCCACTTTGTTGAGAACGAGTTGGGGTTGTGTGTTGAAAAGAAGTTTGAACCCCTTGGTTTGAACAACCGTGTGACGGTACGCGGTGGCCGAAAGTGGTAGTAATTGTTATTGTAGGGAGACGACGCGCGCGCTACTTGCTGCAGAGCCGCCGGAGCGTCGCCATACTACATATCTATGTATACTGTCCTTTACCCAGTGTTCGGACAGCACCTGGTTGTCGGACAGTCGGCAAACGTGACAAATAGTCAATTCTCATTCTTGCGACACAATAGGATTTCCATCTTAAAAACACTTGGAGCATCTTAAAAAGTGGTACATGTATTCCTAATTTTGTAGGGATCGGACGAGAGAAATTCGAGGTGTCCGACAACCAGGTGCTGTCCGAACACTGGGTAAGGGACGGTAACTTACGACTGTACTTATACAGTTCTATAATACGGGTCGGGTTGTCTCGGAGTAGTCCCGCAAGAGGCGGGCTTTGAAGCTTTGAAGTTTGAACGCTGTTTGTAACTTGGTTGCAGCATTGTTTTTGCACACCGGACCCCCTTCTTTTCCCCAAACGACTGTGTGTATTTGCGTCGTCACTTCCCTCCCCCTTTTTCTTCAACGGTGCGAGGTCAACTATTGTGCAACTACACGGCGTTGCGGTAATGAATTCCGCCACGGCTGAGTTATAACTGAGTTTGGGTTTCAACGCGCAGCACCCACCTTTTTTTTTTTGCACCCACCTTGTTCTGTCCGCGGCTACGACGAGCCTGACGAAGTGTCAGTGTGTCTCCCCAGAGTCCCCACCCCTTTTCTTTGAGCTGCGAAGCACGTGAAGGATTCCAGTGATTTATTCCAAGTGCCAGAGCAATCGGTTAACGATGGCGGTGCCAACTTGAACATGAAAGCCCGCTGTCTGTCTGAGCACATAACTTGGCACATAATGCCCGATCATAGACTTTTCCTCACAACCCCGCATCAGCTGCATCCCTTGCCTGCATCGCTGTCGCTCACCTTTGCATGATGACGAAGTTGGAGATTTTCCCTCAATTCTGCAGCTTGAGTCGTCCCAAGACACCCTCAATAAGCCTTATTTCCGTAACGGGGTTGAACAAGAATACCCTTCCTGGTGTTCATCCTTGATCGCTCCATCGATGTTTATCCCCCGGTTACTGTTTACAGAAGAGCGCGCAGAGTGTGCTTTCTTTCTCTATCTTAACGTCGTTCTTGGCTCTTCCTCAGGTCCCTTTTCCTCGCTCTTGCGGCCTCGCTCTCTAACGTCGACGATGCACAATCTGAGGTATTCTTGCGTTCCTAGTTCAAGTTTCACCCTCCCCTCTCATGCTCTTTAAGCCTTTTCCTGCAAATCACGTCGACGCACGTCGCTTGGAGAGATCGGGCTAAATGTAAATGTTGCCACACTCCGCACTGGCTCACCGAAAGACGCGTAAGATCTCCTATTTAGAAAGGTTATTACTATCATGGAAAATCCGGGCATCTCGACTTTGATGACCGAGGACCCCCAACATACAAAATTTCAAGGGGACATTTTTCATCAGATCGGACCCTTTTACCGGTCGACTCGCCCGCCCCTTTACAGCCAGCTTTACATCGACGATCCTTTAGGACGAACGACTTTTTTTTTTCAAGGATTAAATTATTTTTGCGGATCCTGACATGCCCTCCCAACTGCATCGGCTTCAATTTCCTGCCTCACCGACATTTGCGATGATGGTTAACAAGGCACAGGGCTGACATGCAACAAAGTCGCGATTGACTTGCGCCATCCGATATTCAATCCTGGCCAACTATTCGTCGCTATGTGTTTTTTTTGACAAGATCTTTGCTGAATGATGCGCGCGTGGGGCCGTCATGAATGCTAGTGTCACAGAAGACTCAGCCGCCGACCACGAATCCCAGATACAGGCTGTTTCTAAACCTTCCTTTTGGACTGATTTAGTCGACGCACGTGGATATTCACGCCGGGACTTTCCAATCACTCCAGTAGCACGCGTAAGAAAAAAAACACGACGAATGTGGTAGGCCCCGGAAAGATCCGCATTTTATGCACACCTTCACGTTCTAGGATATCGTCCTGCTAGTGCAGTAATTGTTGCGGGTGGTCGTCTGCATGGTATCGCAGAGGATACGTGTCAACACAAAGCCACACAGGCAATCACCTCGGGATTCCTTCTTTCATTCATCACAGGTGACGCCGAGAACCCCTGCTTGTACATCTCACGACGCCGCTGCGCCGAAATTACGAGCACGGGATATAGTCCGGTGTTCGCTTGTAAGTGGTGGCTCTGGTGGCCCGGGAGCTAGGTTCTCGAAGGAATCGAGTATGAACAGATACACCCTTGAGTAAAAAGATTCGCTATGTTCACGAACGAGGAATTGAAGGATGTAAATCAGTAATACATAATTATTTGAGTGAGGGTACGATTCAGTCCACGCTACATTGGGTGAAGATGTCAATCCAATGGTTCAACAGTGTCGAAAGCATCCAACTGGGCGTGTACGGCTATCAAAGTACCATCTGGACTAACAAAGTCTTCGATCGTAAGGGGACGAAGTTCAAGGCCCTGCAGAACATGTTGCTGAGTAAATCAACTGGAAGGAAACGCATACGTACCTCGTCTTGGCGAGCGAGAATGGTAAAGTCACCGTTAGCCTGGCGCACAAGTTCGTGGACGGGCAACATCGCAGCATTGAGACACAACTCTTTCAAGTCCGAGCCCGACTTTCCCCTCAAACACTCAGCAAGGACTCGGGTAGGAAAATTTGGGGCACGTGGCACATCCCTGAGCAGCTGAAAAGATTATTGGTTCATCGAGGACAGACAAACCAGCCAGGGGATGGCATGGAATAGAGCTTGACATTAACGAGCCAACTTACCAACGCCAGGATCCTCTCTCGCTGCGCAGCGTTAGGTAAGGGAATGGGAAATTTTTTTGGCATTCGTCTAAGGAAAGCCGGATCAATGTCCTGAATTCTGTTCGTCGTCCCTAGGATTAATATCCTATCGGAGCCTGAGAGGAGACCATCCCATAAGCTGCAAAGACATCAGATACTCGCGTCGCCGCACAAAAGAAGGAACCGACACACGTCATGAATTCTGCTTTCATCATTGCAGTGACCTCGTGGTCACCCTTCCTCCGCTGACGGAGAAACGAATCGATTTCATCTATGAAGATAATACTCGGCTGCATCTTCCGTGCTAGGCTGAATAACCCAGCAACTAATTTGTTCGATTCGCCGATCGACTTATTCAATAACATCGATAGTGCGATGTTAATGAACGTCGCGCCGGACTCCTTTGCGAGGGCTTTTGCAAGCATCGTTTTACCACATCCTGGTGGCCCATGAAGTAGGACGCCCTTGGGCGCCGTCAAGAGAGCAGACGATAAACAAAAGAGACCGGGATGCAGAAAGGGGATGATGACGGATTCTCGTAACGAAGATATGATTTCTTCCAGGCCGCCAATATCTATCGTATGGGCTCAAAGCCAAGAAGCAAGGAACATTCGCACGAGGCATACCTGTGAGCCGAACATCGATATCATCAGGGTGAATGACCCCGGATGCAATTCGCTCTATAAAGATCTGTAAACCTCGCAAACTGGGCCGGGATAACGTGAACTCACGTTCATATCTATTCAATTTCAGCTTGTCGTGTCCAAGCCTCTTCAATGTTTCCGTCGTTTGCTTCCCGGACTCCTTTGACCCCTCCGGCCCACCCGACTTCGATCGCAGCTAGAGCGCGCAATGAGCTCGAAAATAGTGAGGAATGGGGGAGCAAAACTGACTATGATTGGCCATGCCGCAGCCTGTGGGACTAGTGGTAGGCCTCCCAGTCCACTTCATTTGCGTTGTCGAAGACTCACCTGAGCTAGGACTAGTGCCGCTACATAGCAAGCAGAAAGTGTCAACAATCCACAATGACTCGGACTCGAGGTCAACTCACCTTCAATGGCGTAATGGGGGATGGGCATCCTTGTACGACAGCCTAGATGATGTACCTGCACGACGAGTAGCTGCAAAAGATCTGGCACTCTGTTGAGAATGAACTGAAGTTGCACGCTGGATTGAGCAGCCGGGTGATGGTCAATTGTAACCCTAAGCCCAGAGCGGCAGGCTCTTTAAAAGACGAAACATGCGCCGCATGCGCAAAGATCAAAGCGGCCGGAGCATCGCCGTATGGCACATTCGAGTATTATACCGGTGGCCGTCTGTATGTGTATGTGAAGGTAGGTAAACCTGACCGGTTTGAAATACTATAGCGTTGTGTTTCCCCATACGGACCGGTACGGTAAGTCACGTTCTGTCGTCCAAAAACGGGATCTCTGACTCGGAACTGGGGTACTTGACATCTTGGACTCCCCAATCTCCACCCCAGTATCACGCATAAGAAAAACACAACGAATGTGATAAGTGCAGCCTCAGACAGATCCCGCCTTCTCTGCGCACCTTCACGTTCTGGTGCCTAGACGTCGTCCTACCAGTACAATAGTCGTTGGTGTCCGGAGCATGGTATCGCAGGGGATACGCGCCATTTACGCAGAGCCACACAAAGGCCCATCTGTAAAATCGGAGACTGTTAGGGACCGATCTGGACCACTTTGACAGGCTCCAATTTTACAGATGAACTAATCACTGCAGGATTCCTTCTTTCGTCGCGGGTGGTGCTGAGAACCCCTGCTCGTACACCTCACGACTGTAACGTCGCCGCGCCGAAATTACGAGTACAGGATATGGCCCGAAGTTGGCGCCCTGGCACTGAAGAGTTTACTTGTAAGGCAGCTACGGGGGCTCGGCAGTTAGGTTCTCGAAGGACTTGAGTATGAACAGATACACTCTTGAGTAAAAAGATTCACTGCGGCTGTCATGAGTCCCCCACCTTTCACTTGCACGGCGCTTATCGCCTTTTATTTGGACATATCATAATGTTCGTTGTGTGTGCACTGCCCATACATGCATCGACCGTAATGGAAGATATGCTGGATCTAGATCTCTTGAATATGACGGTGTTTCGGACTACGCCAAAATGGCAGTCAGAGCCGCAGAACAGAGTGAAAAGACTAGTTTTGCGAAGACTTTTGTTTGCACCAATCTGCAGTCGAGCGGTGATGGTAGGTGAAGGGATATGATAGGTGCAGGGAATGCGTAGGCTCCGCACCGTACTGCGACTAGTACATATTAATTATTTGAGTGGGGTACGATACAGTCCAATCTAAATTGGATGAGGGGGTCAATCCAGTGGTTCTACAGGATCGAAAGCATCCAAGTGGGCATGCACGGCTATCGATGAGCCACCTGGACCAACAAAGTCTTCAATCGTAAGGGGACGAAGATCAAGGCCCTGCGAAGAATATGTTGCTGAATAGATCAACTGAAAGGAGACGCGTACGCACCTCATCTTGGCTGCGAGCAAGAAGGGCGACGTCACCATTAGCCTGACGCACCAGTTCACGGACGGGCAACATCGCAGCATTTCGACATAGCTCTTTTAAGTCCGAGCCCGACTTTCCCCTCGAACACTCGGCCAGGGCCCGCATGGGAAAATTTGGGGCAAGCGGCACATCCTTAAGCATCTGAGAAGAGTGTTAGTTCGTCAAGTAGCCTCGACATTAATGAGCCAACTTACCAACGACAGGATCTTCTCTCTCTGCGCAGCGTCAGGTAAGGAGAGGGGGAATTGTTTCGGCATTCGCCTAAGGAAAGCCGGGTCAATGTCCCGAATTCTGTTCGTCGCCCCCAAGATTAATATCCTATCGGAGCCCGAGAGAAGACCGTCCCATAAGCTGCAAAGACATCAGATACCTGCGTCACAACAAAAAATAAGAGAATTCACGTCATGAACTCTGCCTTCATCATTGCAGTGACCTCGTGGTCACCCTTGCTCCGCTCTCGGAGAAATGAATCGATCTCATCTATGAAGATGATACTCGGCTGCGTCTTTCGTGCTAGGCTGAACAGTCCGGCTACTAATTTGCTCGATTCCCCGAACCATTTGTTCGTTAACACTGATGGTGCGATGTTAATGAACGTTGCGCCAGACTCCTTCGCGAGGGCTTTTGCAAGCATCGTTTTACCACATCCTGGTGGCCCATGAAGCAGGACGCCCTTGGGTGCCGTCAAGAGAGTGGACGATGAACGAAAGAGGCCAGGATACAGAAGGGGAATGATGACGGATTCTTGTAACGAAGATATGATGTCTTCCAGACCGCCAACATCTATCGTACAGGATTAGAGCAAGAATGAGTATTCATACGGAGCATACCTGTGAATCGAACCTCAATGTCATCCGGGTGAATTACCTCGGACGCAATTCGTTCTATGAAGATATGTAAAACTTGCAGGCCTGCCCGAGATAACGAAAACTCACTTTCGTGTTCATTCAATTTCAGCTTTTCGTGTCCAAGTTTCTTCAATGCTTCCATCGGTTTTGCCCCGACCTCCTTCGATCCTTCAGTCCCATATGAGTTGAGTATCCACTGTAAATTCCTTCGAACTCGAAAATAGCGACGGATGAGGGAGCGAAACCGACCTGGACTGTGTACCATGTCGCAGCCTGTGGGGCTGTGAGCGAATTCTTCACCCGCGTAGGCAGAGACGCACCTGAGAAGCTATGAATATTGCCACTGATAGCAAGTGGAAAGGGCGTCAGCGGTCTACAACTTGAATGACTCGGACTCGGGATCAGCTCACCGTCAAAGATGGCCTTCCTTGTAGTAGTGGAGATGGCCATTCACGCGATAGATGGTTTAAATGATGTAGCTGCACGAGGGGCAGCTGATAAGGACCGAGCACCTCTCTGTTGAGAACGGGGTGGAGTTGCGCGCTGGCGCTAGGTTGAATGGCTGCTGTGAGTCACTAGCGCGGTCGCCGAACGCAAGTGACCTCGGTTGTGACCCTAACCCCAGAGCGTCTGCCCCACGAACTGCATTTTTCAAATTTACCAAAGAAGCTACGAAGCTACAACACTGTCCGATATTCAACGTTCGGCGTTAACTAGTAAACTCCCGACCTCTTCATTCGGCACAGATATATCACTAAGAAGAGGGAGAGAAAAACCGTTGCAAAAAAAAAGAGAAAAAATAGGAAGTGTTGGGAAAAGTACAAAAAGAATAAGTCGAATTCATGTGACGCTTCCAGAAACCACCGCCTTAACGCCAATCTCATGGAGGACCTTATTCAGATCTTCTAAATATCTCAGATCAATTCTTCCTTCAAACGAGCGCGATTCGTGAACCAGGAGGTAGTACAGAACCCCCCGGCGCCTTGTCCCTTCTGACAGGCGGCATTGATGACGCCGCGGAAGTGCTAGGCGAAGGGACCCCTCTATAAAGATGGCCTCTGGCGACGCCGGAAACTGGAAACGCAATCTTCGTCGCAAGTTGTGGGCGAGGATGCGACGGTCTGGTATTGTTCTCTTCAACCGATGGTACCCTCTGGGCGCGGCGCTGGCAAGCGAGATATAAGAAAGTGCCGAGGGCGAACAGAAAGAGCACTGCGCCAAGTCAGCCTTGACCACGCTTCTCTAAACAGGGAACATACCTCCAGAACCCGCTACCATCCATTTAATGGTAGACTGCGAGTTGATGGTGCCATTGTTGGTGGTGCTAGTTGGCGCACTCATGTGAGGGAAGGGTGGGGAGAGAACGAGAGGTGGTGGGGTGAGAGGTGGGCCCTTCAGATGATGTCGTGTCGTGAGCCTTATAGGCGATCTGGGTGTAATTTTGTGTACCCCACAACACGTAGAAGGGACCAGGTGAGTGGCGACCCAGGGGCGGTGTAAGAGGAACAGCCTCACTTGAAACAAAATAAAAGTCCAATAACACAACCTACTATAACACGGAAGCCTGAGCCAGTGGAGCCGCACTAGTGAAGGAGGCCTGGACCGCGACCAACTACTGAGTGCTTACTAGTATACCTGGTCAGGGAATTGCTTCCGTGAGAACCACTCCAGTACTCCTCGATCCGAGCTACCCGACGGCGTGAGGAAATGACCGAGGCCATCTCCTTGCTACGGAGAGTAAGGCCGTAAAAGTATCACGATCGGCGCAACCGCCCCTAGCCCAAGAGTACGTAGTAGTGGCGAATAACTACCAGAGAAAATCGTTCAGCGGGCTGCCGCCCGGCGGACCGGATGCAGCTGTATGATTTTAAAACCGCAGATAGAAACACCAGCTTTCAGAAGGGTAAAATAGCCCGATGAAAATGGTAACAAGACCACAGTCATACGATTATCCCGAGGAATACCAGGATCCAAGGACTCATTCCTCGATTGGCTGCCCCGCCTTGGCGTAGCCCAGGCGAACACTAGTACACGACCCGAGCGGATAGAAGAAGAGGCCGACGGACAAGATGACGGAGGTCAAGAAGCACCGTTCGACTGGAGTGTAGCCCCTTATCTTGTGCTGACCTTTTTTGGTCTGCTCTTCGCATTCGGAGACCGTCTGGCTGACTATCATAGAGCCTACTGGGGGGGACGCGCGGCCCCACCACCATGTGCACGAACGCAACCCTAACCCTAGATCTACAACACTGGTTTTCTCGCAGTAATGTGGGGAAAAAGTAGAGATTACTTACCTTAACCTTTGTTTATGGGAAACGGTCTCGGTCAGCCCGTGGTTTATTCAAAAATCAAGCCAATCACATCCCCGTTGACTGGGACGACTCGGGGGCTATATGGGCAGTCCAGACCAAGATAGATGCCCAGACTCGACGTAGGGCGTACGTACTCACCCTCCAGAGACAGTTAGGCCCCAGAGCCATAGCGCTTCATTGTCATCTTGGCGGTTCCCAGAAGCAAGACTTCATTCATCAAATCGGTGTTCGGGAGGGTTTGCCCCCGGCGGCCTAATTCGTCAAAGCACTGGGAGAAATTTCCAATTCGGGTTGCCCCGCACACATTACCGCCAGCCCTGCGTGCATCAGCTTCGCATGCGCAGATCATGGGATCACCAGACGCGATGGGCTAGGAGCGTGTGTTATTGAGCGCCATGATTACACGATGAGGCTAGGTAGGACGAATGGTAAATTCCGAGCGCGCACCATCTGAACGGGCGAGTATTCGGCGGGGAACTGCCCAGGGGTTCAGACCCCGGGTTGTCTGCCAGGGTCAGTCGTTGAGTCTAGGCCCGGGTAAATAGTGCCGTACTGTACCATGGGACAGACACGTGGTCAATTGAATCCGACCTGTCAGTCTCAAAGAACGCTAACTTACCTCGTAAGCGTCTTTTTGCTTATGCGCAGCAACATAATACAGTAATACACTGTATAGATCGAGGGCTAGAACCGATCCACACAATCAGGCGCTTGCCGAACCCACAGGCCCGTAACGATAGCGACAATTGTTTATTTGCTGTTCGAAGGGCAGTGCGCTGTCGAAGGGCAATTCCCGCACCGACGAGACGCACAGCGTGTCGTAGAACGTAGCTGTCGCGCACGAAAGGCGGTCCCCTAGCGCCGCAAAAGCGCTGTATTGCCCCGTCAACAACTGAAACACTTGCGTTCGCATGGTGACGATAAGACCGCCAGAGGTTTCGTTTCCGAGGTTTGGAAATATATTAGCTTGCGGAGCATGATGGTCGCATAGCCGGCGGCAGGAGCGCTTGACATCCCCGCACGGTCTGGTTTGGTCGTTGGCTTTCGCGGGACTGTGTGTTCTAGAACATCATGACAGCTAACGTTCAACGTACTGCCAGATGGGGATGCCAACAAACCTCACTCCGTAACGGCGACGGATACGACGAGTTCTGGATTTAAAAATAAACAATACGAGTTCTAAAGCGACTCAACCCACATATGGTTCATCTCGGATGACAAGTTCATCATGGACTGTAGTTGGGGACGCCGGCGGTAAGAGAAAATAAGTCAGGGTAAATCCGTCCCCAGCGTACGTCTTCCCAGAAACAAACCCGCCGGATCGAGATTCGAGGAGCGCCTTTGGGTTCTTCAAAGGTCACTTCACACAAGAACGCAGCCCCAATAGCCCTCTACAGGCGGTCATTCCCGTCTGCGCCTGAGAGAGGCCTAGATCAGATGTTCACTGGCAGCGCCGGATGCCGTGTACATGCGGTAAAATACAGTTATGCGAGCACAAATCCTCATGGGCCCGGAAGTCGCCGCACAGCAAATACCCAATCACAACACTACGTAGACAATTTGTCGCGCTGAAGAAGTCAAGGCATAACGTTAGGTCTAGAGCAGCGCAAGGCGGAATCAATGAGGCCAACAACGCCCCCCAAGGTTAATGGGGCAGTCTCGGCTCAAAGTATTAGATCCGAGCAGACCCAGAACACGATCATTCAGCACCCGATTTCATATCGATGATCGCTGACATCTTGACGCGCTGTTCAGCAAGCTGTTAGATACTCTGAGAGGTGAGGAAGAAATTGCCATGAGAAAGGTCCTCAGCGCCGTAACGGATTTATTCCCTAAATGGCTTCGGCCGACCGTTTTAGTTATCTGCTCCGGGGATATAATAGTAGAAAGAGGTCGTCAGTAAGGGCGCGAACGAAATGGAGAAGAGTCAATCCTAGCGATTACGGACCTCTTCTGCCATACGTTTCTCGGGCGTGTGAGAGCAAGGGAACCGCATCCTGCGCGAATCCCCAAACGAGATTTTTCCTGAGACTATTGTGGGATCGGAGCAATTGTGACAACACTTCGGGGCCAAACAAGTAACGATTGGTCAATTGACTAATTTGATTCTGAACAGGAGAGGAGATGCAGCAGAAACAGCTCAGGGTTAGAGCCGCGGTCTGGACTATCACGGGGGACTGGTGCTTGATTGGGTCCCTGGATGAACGCCTACATGAAAACGGTCACACGTAGGGAAGAATGGAGGGAGGACGGCCTCAGAAGACCATCCATCGCGAACGACGGCCTCGAGATGATGCACTTTGGACAATCGGGACACCTATATGTGGATATAATGCAGGTATTGTGCCCTGCGTAGTGAGGATAAAACGAACGGCCGAGACCGGAGAGGTATTATCGTTGGGCGATATTATTAGAAGCGAACCCCCAAGGTATTCCAAGGAGACGCTGGTCGTTGATCAATAGTGTGGGAGATCAAGTACAACGAGCCTTCTAGCCTCGACCCGACGGGCAGTGTGCGCGGCGAGACGACCCAGACGGGAATGAGCTATAGACCAAAGATAGTTAAAACTTGAACCACATCGCTATTCAATGACACCAAACGGGTAGTGTTTAGAAGCCCCGAGAACAGGCAATCTAGACCACGGCGCGAAGAGAAACAGCCCAGTCACCAGTCACCGGGCAAATGGAGACCCCAGGATGGTCGAGATAATCCCCAAGTCAACCGGAACCGGTCGGCAATAGGGTGGGCAAGTCCCGACCCATGTAAGATAGACATCTAGGCCGCTAGATCGAGTGATATCAAACCCTGTGGAGAGCGTTCCCATACGACGTGGAGGATAGAGCCAATGGCAGGTCTGTAAGTACCTAACTTGGATATCGGGTGTATTGCCTTGGTTAGGTATATTAATATTGCGACTGGTGCGAGGCCCACACCGTCGCACGGTGGGTGATGTTATACTGTAATATGTCGCTGATGCTTAGTGGATCGCCGTTTCCTCGTATCATTCAAAAGTTGGTGCCTTCTTCAAGTCGTGACCAAGAGATTCCGTAATGGCCATGACAGTCTCCACCTTTTGACAGGGCGATGAGGTGTTGGTGAGACAAATATCCTCAGAAGAGGACAAGGGCGATAAAGCCAGAGACTTTTTCGCAGGTAGGAAACCGGGTAGCGGGAAATTTAGGTGAAATTTCAAGTTGGAGCTCGCGTCAATGTCATGCGCTGAAATCGCCACGGCATTGGCCGGATCCACTGAGTCGGGTTAGGGTCTTATCGATCACGTATTGATCACGGGTTTCCATAGTTCGTGTGTTCCTTGCGTGTGTTCCTTTTACGAAGTCCGCCGGCTTGGCCTGGCTTCTGTGCCGACAAAAAATCGCTCATTGGCAACTTGAATGAGGCTCGGGAGATAAACCAAGCCAATCGCGCTCCACCCATTCGGGTCGGCCGCGCAAGCTGCAAATACCCTTTTCAATTGAGATTGTCACTGGCAGACTTTGAGCGTCAATGTGTCCATTGGTGGGTAACATTTCTGCCTTCATGCCTCGCCCCTCCCCGAGACCGGATGAACGTAGGCAGGTTTGTGACGCCGCTTTCTCTCGTACGTCTGCACTACCTGAGGAAGGGTATAGTGGAACCTCGGGACAAGGACCACCTCGAGGTACGTTTACGTTCGTTACTGTATGTGACGGTAGATTGATCCGCGTGACTATTTTAGCCACGTCCACGTCGTAGTTTTACGCCAAACACCTTTTGTACGCCATTGACATTTCCCCCATGCGCCCTTTATAACGTTTATAGTAGTCTGTAGCGGACGGCACGGCGTGCGCCCCCCCGACATGTCACCTGCGCTCCGAACAATGCAGACCATTACCCAGCGTGCCGAATCGGATTGGATATTGCCGGCTGGAAGCACTTCGTTTCAGACTTACGAGACCTCTGAAGAGCATAATTCACCATTGCAAAACGTTGTTAGCTCCATTGATCTACACGCCGGTATATTTTTCCCCATCAGCTACGAGGCATTGGTGACCTGTCTATCTTTAGTGAAGGGGTGACGTATTTCTCGTGTAAGTTCTATATGTTCTGGAAGCCTGCCCACGTCTGATCGGAGACACACACAGACTAGGAAAGTGAAATACTCGGATGGCCTACGATAATCTCCGATTCACATCTTGATTCTTGGTGTCGCTTCCGCCGCGCCTTATGCTACATAGGGCTACTATGGCCGGCTGGTCTTGGTTCCCACCTTTGCAATAAACCCGAATAGCCGTTAACAAATTCCTATCACTTCACAAGGTGCCTCTATCCGAATTGCTTTAATCTCAATGCCATGAGAGAGATGCTCTTAGGAAGGGATCCCCGTGACGCGGATAGGCACTCTAGCGTGGAGGTTTCCCCGTCAATAACTGCGAGAATAGATTATTACGTCGCGCTCGAGGGTGATGATGACGCCACACACAAACTGTTCCTGACATGCCGCACCACAAGCCGCACCATCACTTGTCCAACGTACTGTAGCTAGTTGAACATGAGAGCTACTTATCTCATTTCCGTGTTGCGCAATGGTGGTGTTTCCCGTGGGTTCAGCGCTCAGCCGCGGGCGAATCCCCCGTGAATAACAGTGCAGTGGTAGCCAGCCATAGGGAGAGGTAGATTCTGTATTCTGATTGGCCAGAGCATGCTTGACAGGCCGAGATATAATTGGGACATACCTGAGAGCAGAAGCACGACATCCATCGAAAGCGCGACGTAACAGTGTCTCATGACCTGGACGAATAACAACACTAACGATATCTGATATCAGGCCAGTCAGTGATTCGCTCGACGGCTTACGGACCAAAAGGGATCACTGGTCACGTGGAACGATTACGGCATGAGCGTAAAGTCTTGAATGAAGCGCGACCCGACCGCCGTCAGTCATCGCCTGATTACCCTTCTCCTTCTCTCCCATCACACCTGTTCCGAATCTGTTCAATCGTCTCAATTCTCTTTTAAGGGATTCTGCGCGTGCAGTCTCACTTATCGTCCCGGCAGCCCTCAATTCACGCCCTTCTACTCTCTCGAAGGATATGGCTCCTACTACCTCAAATGGAATCAATGGCACTGGTGGCGCAAATACCAAAGGTAATCAGAGTCAAAAGATGCACTCCAAAGTGGTGGGTGTCATTTTGTTCCTGTTTTCTCTCTACGAGCGGGTCTTCCTCGAGTGCGTCAACTCGACATTCTTGTGGATATCAGGGACGTCGGGACGGCATTTGAGTGGGATGCTCACTGTCGAGGAAGGGACAGTAGGCACACTGCGACGTGATACGCGGAACCTGATTCTTGATGATCTTTGCGCCCAGTTCAGCCGCTGACGTCTTCATTCATCCCAGGTGATCATTGGCTCCGGGCCAGCGGGTCATACGGCAGCAATTTACCTCGCGCGGGCGAATTTGAACCCCGTCCTGTTTGAAGGATTTATGGCAAATGGCTTCGCTGCGGGTGGTCAACTGACGACGACGACGGACGTCGAAAACTTCCCTGGGTTCCCCAGTGGGGTACTCGGTCCCGAGTTAATGGACAAATTCCGCGCCCAGTCACTGCGTTTCGGCACGCGAATCATTACCGAGACGGTGTCAAAGATCGACCTCTCTCGCCGACCATTTCGGTACTGGCGCGAGTATCAGGAGAACGGGGAGCCCGAAACTGCCGACTCGATTATTATCGCTACCGGTGCAAGCGCAAAGCGTCTCGGCCTCAAGGGAGAGCAGACGTACTGGCAAAGTGGTATATCTGCGTGCGCGGTGTGCGATGGTGCGGTTCCTATCTTCCGCAACAAGCCATTGGCGGTCATCGGCGGCGGAGACTCTGCGGCGGAGGAAGCGACGTGTGAGTCCTTCGCGTTATTGTTGGACCAGCTGAGCGTGTTCACATGCCTTCGCAGACCTCACGAAGTATGGCTCACGTGTCTACGTGCTTGTCCGTCGCGGAGAACTGCGTGCTTCCAAGATTATGGCTAAAAGGCTCTTAGCCAACCCAAAAATAGTGAGTATCAGCAAGGCCAACGTTCCTTCCCGCGGGTGCTGACATGGCCAAAGACGGTCCTATGGAACACCGTTGCAGTCGAGTGCCAGGGAGACGGTGATCTCTTGAATAACCTACGCATCAAGAATACTCTCACGGGGCAGGAGTCGGACCTTTCTGTCAACGGGTTGTTCTATGCCATCGGTACGCCTGCCGAACCTTCGTGCAGTGCTCATCTGATCCGTTGCAGGCCATGAACCAGCGACGGGACTTGTCCGCGATCAACTGCAGACAGACGGAGATGGATATATCATCACCGTTCCGGGGACAACTCAGACGTCCGTAAGAGGTGTGTTCGCCGCTGGTGACGTTCAAGATAAGCGGTATCGGCAAGCCATCACAAGCGCGGGGAGTGGTTGCATGGCCGCTCTGGAAGTTGAAAAGTTGATCGCGGAGGAAGAGGAGCTCGGTGAAGAGTAATGGTGAAGATCCGACGTTTGTTTGCATAGATGTATAGTTGTCACCGTCGCACGTGTGGTGCTGATATCCCCACTAATAATCGGTGGTTCGTCGCTGTTTCAGCTCTTTTTTCCTTTTTTCCCACTTCTGTTTGTACTGCTCTCACAACTTCTTGTATACTTGTCTGAGGGGGTTAGGAGTTCGGCAGGGTGTTAGAGGCGGTAGTCCGGGCTTGCCAAGTACACGAGGCAAGTACTAGAAACACTACGTATTGTATATATCAAAGACACACATGCATCACATTCCATTAGCCCGCCCTCTGCTGCGACCTCTTTAGAGACACAGCTGACGCCACAACAACACCACAGGTTATTTTACCCTCCCAGAGGAAAGGAACCTTTGAGGAATTGCACATATGTGTGTGCCATTCCGAGATCCAGGGAGAGGGATTTTTTTGATTGATGATCATACCTGTTCTCCCCCGAGTTCCGAGTCGGGCGTTCGGGGCAAAGGTGTTCACACTTGATGCCGGCGGACCATACACAGTGTACAACAGTGACTCAACTGGCCAACATACTGTATACATATGTAAGTCATTGTGCCACATTTCCTATGGGGAACGTGTGCCAAGTTGGCACGTGTAACAACTGCGATCCAACAGCGAGCAAGGCGATGCGGATATTCGATCCGTGTGGCTCTGCTGTTGGGCTCCCTCCTCGCCCTTGTACTTTTTTGCTTAGTCATTACGTCATAGTACACGTTGTTCGCGCGAGGCAGCGAGGCGTCATCTTGACGTGATACACGCGACACTCTCGCGCACGCAACCATCCTGCCCATTGGGCGCCACCGACTCAACCATAGGTTGAATTAGTATGTATGGCCTGCATGCGCGACGCGTGACAACAGCGAGCGAACCGACTGCGGACCGGACGAATCGAATGCGACACTCTGAGTCGCTCGCTCGCCGTCCCGGCTAGGATCGTCGGCCTCGGGCTGAGCCGGAACGGCGCAAGTGGTTGCCCAAGAGAAGGCCCTCCAGCATAACTTACAGATGCTGTGATGTGAAAAAGTTATCATTTCATTTGGCTGAGATCCACTGCAGAAGACGCGTCATCGTGTCATCACACTTTGTATGAGTTTAATGCTGCCGCTTGCAGTAAAGGTCCATTGTTTGCATCTAACTAGAGATAATCCGGCTTATTGCCTTGCCGTTGTGGTACTGGTTTGCTGCTCAGCCGCGGGACTGGCTGCGGGACTGTGCTTCAGTACAGTACTAGTAGTTCCTCGTTGCCCTAACCTTTTTCGCCATGGGAAAATAAGCACGGGCAGAACACACGTTTTAACAAGTTCCCAAAGATTCCCGAGGTCCCAGACCGTGGCGAGGCCCGGGTTGCGATCGTGGACATGTGTTGTACTGCTGCGCCAACTGAACTGCCTTTGTGGCAATCTCGTACAAGTGCCCTCTAAATCGGCAGGCTTCATTACTATGGACTTATTACGCTCCCCCCTGAGCTAAGCTGAGCACGGTTAAGCGATATCAAGGCCACAATTGTATTGCACAAGCGAGTGGCGGCGCTACTCTAAAGTGCCTTCGTAATGGTCGTAATATCGTAGGAGTGGGCGTAAATACTGTAGTATTGTACATATACGGCGATGGAGGGTGCAACAAAACGTAACGCTTTGACAAAGAGCACGCACTCATGTCCGTGTCACCCTCGACGTCAACGCGTCGACTTTGGCGACAAAAAACGTCGAACGCAGGTAACCGCCGAGGAAAAAAGTGAAATAATGAAGAGCGCGCTGCGTATAATGTCGTACCACCAGGGCATAACTTGAAGAGAATAAGGTAGCAAAGGATGTCTTGAAGGACTGGTCATGCGTCATTTGTCACGGGACCCCAAGCTGCAGGTCACGGTCATCACAATGGAAGAAGGGCATGGCGAGTCGAACGCGGAGCCCAACGGCGAGGTACTGTTGCCATCGGCGCGGATATCCTTCCCCGGCGAACGGGGATGCGGCGCTGAGTGCCTCGGCTGTCGAGAGCCAGCAATAGGGAGGGGAGACGATTTATGGTCTGGTGTAGTGTGGCACCGCCTGTAGGATGAGATATGGCAGTGAGAGAGGGTACGGAGAGGGCCTGGGTGTTTGGACGTACGAGGTAGCCTTGCTATGAAAGCTGTCGTCCTCGTCCCACCCATCAACTTCATCATGTACGCTCCAAGGAAGGAGAACAGGAGAGCTGCCCGGGCGGAAAGGAGTCATCAGGGATACTGTACGTGGAGTATATGTGGAAGCACGCGTCTCTTACCCATCGTGAAGATGGAGTCGAACCCCATTTCGAGAACGAAGACGCTCGGTGCCTCCAAATGAGCGCGCTCAAACGCAGGGGGAATGGGAAGGGCCATCGCATCAACAGCATGGCACATGAAGATAAGAGACAAAACAAAAGGAGAAAGGGAATCCATCGAGAGCGAAGGAGGATTGAAACGAAAGAAGGTTGGGTCGAGAACGTCAGTAGAAGCGAGGGATATAGATATCAACTCAATCGAGGGGTACCGTATTTATAGTGACGGCCCAAGGATTTGAGAAGGTCGACTTTTCCCATCTGGGAGATCAGCCGCCCGCAGCTGTACAGTACTGCCGGCTTCGGGTTTGACCACTCTTTGACCACCCGCAATGCTATCAGCGCTTGTACTAGTCCATTTATTTATTCCATAAGGACATCATTCCAAGCTGTGGGCTACTGTAGCATCATGATGCGAGAACAAGTGGGGGATGGTCAGCGATGCGTGCCGAGGTGGTCGGCACCGAAACGAACCGTCCCGATATCACCCGATCGAGCTGAACCGGCAATCATTCATCGCTGGCATGTAACTTGCCATCATGTCGATCCTGTGCTTCCAATGGCAAATGTATCATCCTATGCGACTTAGTCCTGAATATGCAAGACCGACGTGCGCAGTATCGGACGGCTCACCCTAGTTGACAAAACCCCACTCTGGCACCGCACCTCCGGGCCCTGAAGCAACAAGCCAGCCATGCCACCTCGTTGCTACCGTGGCCCCTCACTGTAACGCCGAAGGTGTTTTTTTAATAATAAAAAACCTGTTCAACGCATAGCGTTTCAGCGGACTGGGACCCGAATTCAAACCTAACCGGTGCTGGGAGAGCCAGAGAGTGTTTTGTCGTTGGGTGTTGCCAGGTTACCACTTTGTGCGGAAGTCGTACCGGCAAGGGTGAATCCTCACAAACCCCGTCCTGACAGGTGCGTCGCTACATAGCTGAGCGTCAAACAGATGAAACGAATGCGGAGTTGGCATGACGCTAGTTTTGTATGGGATGAGGTGCAATAAAACGGTTGCGTGGTTGTCTGTCAAGTGAGTTATCAGCCTGAACTATTGTTCCCTAACAACCACGACTTGGCTTAAAATACCGCCGGAATCTAGATCTCGAACAATGAAGGAAGCCTCGGGACCATCGAGATATGTACGTGCTGATCATCCGTTCATCCGTCCCCACATATTTCTTCGCGGGGTCCAAGTTTTTTTTAGTTCCGCAGTTCTCTGGTGACTCGCGGCGACGGCTTTCCAGCGAGTCATCCTCGAGGCTCGACTCGACCCGGCAGATGATCGGATCGCCATTCCCATACCCGTGCGTACTTTATTGTTCAAAAGCGAATCGAGTTTGCCCTAAGCCCCAGCTGCGGGTCACCTGTCCGAAACGATTCCGGAGTTCTTCCTTCACCCGTCAGGTCTTGTTTTGCGGCGAAGACCAACACTCCTTCGATCCCGATCTGAGACAGGGTATCGGGATACAGTATTCAGACTTTGATCCACACTGTACTTGTAAATCTAACTTGGCCGTCTCCATGGCAAATCCCACTTACCAGTTCGTTTCATCTGCAGCGCCTCCCCCAGTACGATTTGGTGTCTCCTTACTGCTGGGTGTCTGTACTGTTGCCTTAACTCTTGCTCTCTAGGATTTCATTGTCGCAGAATTTGCAGAACGGGCTTGAGAACGGGTGTCTTGCGGGTGTCATCGAGTGCTTGAAGAGCCGAATAACTCACGAAACATCTGACAGCTATAGCGTCTGTATGTGCATTTCTACAGCAATTCTGATGGCCTCTGCAGGAGACGAAGAAACGAGGCTGTGGCAAGGGTAGTACAGTCCTGATGTGGTGGACTTCGAAGAGCCTACTTACTGTAAACCTTGGACGATGATGTCACAAATAAATCACGTGCCGTCGATTAGCTAACTTTCCAATCGCGGTTTCGTTTTTCTGTCACCAGGTGGCTGTACCAAGGGCTGTACCATTCGTTGGCCTGGCTAGCGTCGGGTGACCGGTGACCCATTGAAACAAGCCTGAGGTGAGAAATACTGTATGATAGCATCCCCTCCACCTGGTTGTGACTGTTGCTATGGCCGACATTTCTGAATTTCGCGTCCGGTGCTACACTGCTGGGACGCTGCACTGCCAGAACTTGAATGCACTGCCAGGATCCTCGTGGACAATATAAATTTTCATCCCCACCTCCGACATTCAACGGTGGATCACCAAGGAGGTGTGTATGCACTGCTCTCGGTTGGCGCATAGGGCTGATGATGATGGGAAGCTGCGCAGCCTCAGGCTGATACACTCCCTGCCCGACACACGCATTGTTGCTGCAGGGCAGCGGGGATCATTTCTGGACAGCGTCATGTAGATTATAACACCGCCTCCCTTGGCCCTGTCGCAGTCGGACACTTTCTGCCACTTCTCATTTTGACTCAGTGATCCGAGGATAGTGATTATGCGGAGATGATTAATACAATAAAGCGGAAACGGGATAACGACATCAATCAGAGGACCGTATGGACGGGACCGACGCCGTCAGGATCGTCACCACCACCCCGAACAACCTCGACCCTTCTCGGCCCCCCGCCTTGAAGACCCCAGGGGACAGTCGCAATTGGATACGATGCGCCACCTCTTCTAGGTATAAACGTCACGTTGACGTTGTTGGCGTCGAGGATAGAGGCAGGACGACAAAAGACGGCAAGTTGCCGAAAAAAGGCGACAGGGACGGCAAAAAATCTGCACCGGATGTCCTCAGGCACGGATTCGCAGTATAGACGAAGAAAACTTACGATTGAAAAGCTCGGCGGTCCCACCGCTTGTGAGCCAGGCAAAGCTGCCAAGGCATGCGAAGAACAACGCTTAGAAGGTTGAGCAGGTTGTGGTATAGGTCAGATGATATTCGGCACACCTATGACAAAGGCAATGTCAAAGATGACTTCGCGGACCATGGGGATGGAAGGATTCTGGCGTGCATTTAGCGCGAATGGGGCAACTGGACGTGCTGAGGCAGAGAGTGGGACAAGAGTGATGGTGAGTAGATATATCAATATCATAGCGCGGAGAAGCGTAGACGGCATTGGCTAGTAGGCGTTGTGGGATGATAGAGGACTGATGTTTTGGACACAGGAAGAACGACCCGCTTTATATAGACAAGATGAATAATATACATATGAAAAATTAAACGAATCCCATTAATTTAAGTCGGAATGCGGGGGAAATACGTGGGCTGTGCAAACTGGTTCGAACGGGAGGGCGAGCCAGGTAACACGTTAGTCTGTTTGATCGATCATCCAAAGGAATGAAGGGGAAGCGCGATAAAGAAACAGAAGGGGGTGAATGAATCAGGACAGTAGAAGTAATGCGATCGACATTTGTTGGGGGAGCGGGAGGGGAAGGGGGAAAGCGAAGAAGCGAAGGCGCCGATGCGGACAACTCACTCTTCATGCCATACGTTATTCTTATACGTTGCGATGACCGTCCACCCTTCATCAATCCCATCGTTCTAGGACCCTATCTGGGGGCAAATCGGTGACTTATTTGAAGAGGGAGCTCTTCGCCACTGAAGAGGCGAGTCACCAGTCAACAAAGTGGGTCACTGGGTCCAGAGATCGCTGTTCTGACAATATCCAGCTTGCGGAAAAGTTCCTGTCCTCAGAGTCCAATGGCGGAGGGTTAGATAGAGCGCAGGCGGTTGCTGTGTTTACAAGAGACCGGTCACTTGTGATTGTCGGTTTGTTGGTACGGGGGGTATGTATCATCGGTCATCTGGCTCATCGAGGTCAAAAGGTGGGTAAGGCAAGTAGTGGAACCAACTCAAGATAGGGTGAACAAGCTGACATCCCTGGGAAGTAACCCTGTCGGACTTCAAGCGAGTGCCAGAAAGGCTAGACCTGCACCTAGGGGCATCATATTGTTGGCTTTGAATGACATCTCGTTTTGCGTAAAGCTGTCAAAAAATTGACCAAGGCTACAAGTAAGGAAGCTGCGATTTTGTGATGGTGGTCCAGATGAGTATTGCGCTTGTGACCGCCATCATCTCTGCTCTAGTGCTCATCCCCGTAGGTCGGAACTCCACTTTCAGAGTTCAATTGACGCACGTGGAGCGAACAGCAGCAATCCGGTCTTCAGCCAAATGGGTACCTGTGGCAGAGTTTTATATCCGCAGCTATGTGTTTTACCTCCACGTTGAGATATCCTGTGACCGCTATACCAAACCCACTCAGGCCAAGACTCAGGCTGGCAAGATCGGCAATGGAGTCCGACTTATATTTTGACGCGAACAGTGATGTGAGTTGAGTACGTTGAGTTTTGATGCATTTGATGACTGGAATTGCCGAGCTTCCGTGGCTGTATGCGCGGAGTCTGCCCAGCTAGGCCTTCCCCGTTTGTTGACACGCAAACGAAGGTTTCTGAATTGAGGCGTTTTTGGGACCCCAAACTTTACTTTTTTTTAGTACGGTTCAGGAAAACTGTACTTGATCCTGGTCGAATGACCGAGCCACTGTTTCTAGCCAAGTCAATGTTGTATCCGCCGTGTGTGTCACTACTGTGATACTCATTCACTCTATCAACTTTCTACCTTCCGAGAATCATGTCATGTCTCAAATCCATGCGCGGGGCTCACTTCCCCGTCATTCTCTTTCCTTGCGGGGACTGGTTCTTTCGGACCCTGCTGTATCATGTCCCTTGATCGCATCACGGCATGAGGTTGTCATGATTCATGAACGTGAGTTGATGGTGTGACTACTCCATTCGAGGCTCAAGGAAACCGGGCCATGTTAATATTGTTAGAGGGTATTTGACTTCCCTGACCGCCGGAGTGGTGAGTCGCCTTCTCTGGGTTCCCGTGAGAGTTGTAACCCGACGCAAGACAATAACTCAATGCGATACGCATCTGGTGGTGGTTCCGAGTCTGCCGCTGCCGCAGCTGCAGTGCGGTATGTCGTAATATTACGTAATACTAACTTACGTGGTGCTAGTCCCGGCGTTCCTCCGAGGAGCCCGTCCGCCGGCGGGCACCATTGCTGGTGCGTTACTTTCCTCTACTCACAGCAAAAGCGTGTCTCTGAAGGTCGCTACAGCCAATTCTCCGGATTTTGGCGTCCAGATATGCCGGCACTCACTGCTGTGATCCACGTGGGTCATATTACGCCCATTATCACCCAACCACCTGGATCGCCACCCAGATTGCGTGAGCCCAGTTGTGTGGGCATCTTTTTTCTCTTTCTCACACCATTCTTACGGACGGACATGCTCGGGTGACGCATAAGGCCGTGACAAAAGGGATATGTGGGCAGACTCAGATAGCGCCTTGCGCGGCCTTGCCACGCGTGTCGTTTGCTGCATATAGCTCGCATTGTTCTTGGGCCGCAGCAGATTATGTCCGTCATTTGACCCCGTTTAGCTAGCCCCGTCAGGGGAGTGTCACGTAGCAGCTAGCGACGCCCTCATCGGGTGCCGCATATCGGATACTTTCATTTTAACTAGGGGAGCTGTGACGCAGAATCATAACAAATACCGAAACTACGAGAGTGGAGCGACTGTCAGGGTATCACGACCACCGCCTTGAGAACTCCCCGACCTTCCAGGCCCTCCGCTTTGCACTTGCCCTCGAGAAACGGTCGCAACTGGATAAGAGGCGCCACCTCTGCGGCGACGCGTGACGGCTGTGCCAGCGTCAGTGGCGCCGAGTTTCGTGGCCCACTCGACGAGAGAGGAGAAACGGAGATTGGAAAGGCGCTGGGAAAGGGCGATGAATGTGGAACAAATTTCTGCATCAAGGAGCTCCGCGTGTGAGGTCGCAGTAGGATGGGGACAACCTACGGTTGAGACACCCAAAGAGCTGGGCAACGGTCATCCCTGTCGCGAGCCAGGCGTAGAATAGTAAAGCTTGAACGAAAAGTGAGTAGGACTTGGGAAGAGATCGAAGGTGTTTGGCCTACTCGAGGAGAAGGTAATATCGTAGATGAGGTCGCCGTCTATCCAAGCCGAAAAGTTCTGGTGTCCGACTAATATGCGTGTAGTTGGACGGGCTGGGATTGGGAGCGGGAGAAGACAGAATGCGAGGAGTAGGATGAATACGAAGTGGGTCATAGTTTGGAGTGGTCGTAGGTGTGTTGAGCCAAGGTCGGATGGAATGTCAAAGTGAGGTCGTACGGGGAAGCGGGTTTTATAATGGACGCGTTAGAGCGAGGCAGCAGGGTCGGAGGCAGTGCACTCACCTCACACTCGGAAGCCATCTCGGGCAACGTATTGGCTCATTTCAGTGGTCTTCCTGCAACCAAAGGAATCGGCTGGGAAACGAAGGGGAGGTGAATAAGGGTGTCAGGCGCCAAGGCCACCGGTCCTTTGTCCTAGCCTGATCGTATGCTGATCGACCTGATCTCTGGAAAATCCTGGCCGAGCAACGCAACAGCATCTAGCAGCCGTTCCTTCGTCATCGATACGACGTCCTGGGACCAGATCGGAGACCATCGACGATATCCTGTCCTCGAGGAGGGGCCGTCGCTAGCGAGGAGCGGTCGAAAAAGTGGGTCACAGAGGGCTTCTGCTACGACAATAGCTAACTCGAGGAAGAACCCCGTCAGAGACCGGCAGTTCAGGGGCCCATGGCAGCTGCTCAGTTAGAGCGCAGGAAAATCAAACCATTTACGAGATGGGCCCCTCCAGCGTTCGCCACGGCGACGCCTACTGTAGGCGCTTTAGGCACTCATCACGGCATCTCTCTCCCACTGGGTAGAAGGGTTAGGCAACTGATGGAATTAAGTCGGGGTGTCTCAGCACTCCGTGGTGCCAACTGATCAGAGACCGCTTGGGAAGGAACTCAATCAAACTCGGTGGGAAGGGTACGCCAGGGTTTCTCCCTAGAGAACCTCGTCCCGTCCACACAGAACGACGTTCCCTCTCTGCGTAAAGCCGACAAAGCAGCCATGGCCAGGCAAGTAGGAATTTCGTGTCTGTGCTTCGAGTCGACGTCATACTTGTGAGTACGCCGTTATCCATGCTACCGTGACAGCGCCCGATTTTGCAGCGGAAAGACGTTGAATCCCTTACTCGGAGTTGGACTGGGGCGTGTAGAGAGATCATCAGCCCCTCGGTCCTCAGCCGAATAAGCTTCCGTAGTCGCTGTGTTGGCGTACTCCCTCCGCTACACCAAGGCCTAGGACGTGGGAGTGGACCGCAGCAAGGTGGAGTCGGATCAACGTTTTGGACCAACAGCTTGCGGTTGGCGAAGGAAGATGGTGAGTTTCCTTTCTTTGTCGTGGCCGAGCTTTAGGGTGTGGCCATCCGTCGCTGAGACTACGCGACCAGGTCGACTATTTCACTTTCGGTTACCTCCGTCACGGTTACGACGTTGCCTCTTGCCCGTTGCCTGCTTGCCACATGGCTCAACCTGGAAATGGGTCAAACGAAGGTTTCAAGTGAGAGTGTTTACTTCTATCATAATCACTGCTCATTAATATTGGTCTTACTGTAAAAACCAAGTCATCGGCTCCTGGTCGAGTCAACATCACACCCGTGTCGCCATTATGATCGTGAGATTCGTCACCGGGCCCTGGGGCCATGCCACTCTCCAATCCCTCCAACACACTCCCGGTGCTCGATTCGTTATCGTTCTCCTCTTTCTTCCCGCAAGCAGGTCACTCGAACCCTCAGCCCACCGTGGCTCGCGTCACATGGTCGACAGCATGGGTTGTCATGGATATGTAGTTGATGGTGAAAGGAGTCCGCTTGCACTAGGGGCGTGAAGACTTGAGCGAGTAAGTCGCAGTTGCCTGGATCTCTGTTTGAAACCCGTGACGCGACGGCAGATAACAGTCACAGAGATGCAGTACCACAACCTCGCACCATCGGGACGCGCGGTCATACATCGCAGTTTCGCGGCCTCCAGGTCATGCATAGTGAGGCGGGCAACCAATTCTTCGTGGTTCCGGCCATTACCAGCGCGAGCGACCAGTGCAGGTAGTACTGACCGCGCGTACTGGGGTCAGTTTTTGGATACTTGCTACTGGGTTGCTAGATTCTTCTAACCTTTGATGCTCAGATTGTCGGACCAAACTCGAGTCCTGAGTCCGCACCCGATGTACAATGATCAAGTGCCAATTTCTCTTTTACTTCGTTAATAAGTTGCGTTGCGCTCGCCAAGGGGCTCGCTTCGGTACGGTATGTTCCTCTGGTTTCCTACTTTCTACAAGTCCTAAATCCATATTTTGCACGCGCGTTGAAAAATGTATCCCGAACTCCATTCTACAAAAATTCACTGGTTATTTTAACATGCACGATGGATGTTGTAGAAAAAAAACCGTCACCCCGACTGGTATCGGTAGCCCTCGTCACGTGATCCGAAGGATTGCAGACCCGGACGCCTCTAATGTCCCTCTCGTGCAGACCCCTCTGCCAATGCCCCAAGCTGGTATTTTCGGGGTCCGTAAAGTCCCGGTTTACGCTGCGAAGTCCATCGTGACATTGTCACGTCCCTCATTCCGTTCGCTCGGCACATAGGTCACGGTCTTGGCAGCAGAGGCAGTACAATCCTTTGTAACCTCGGGTGTACAGCCTTTTTTTCACGCAGGTAGAGGGGGAAACACGTCACGGGTTCGGGGTGTATCGGACTAGAGCGGTGAACACAACAGGGCTACGAAGGTGATGAAGTGCGGGGCATCAGTACACGCATCGGACATATATTGTCATTCCATTTGAAAGAAGCTAGTTTATGATGGTTATGAAACGCCATTACATGCAATTGGAGTTGGAGTTGAAGTAAGAATAGTGTAACGATAAATGATGAGAAAAGTCAGACAGATACGGTAGGCGTCTGGGGGCCTGGGGCATGTGCACGAATGGGTCCAGAACTTTGCATCCCCGCAAGAGAAATGGCCGGAGCACTTGGGACCCCGTTGCGCATGGACGAGACACTGGGATCGGTGGCGCCAGCGATGGCGTTGCCGGCTCGCGCGAAGAATGTGGTAAAACGGAAGGCGGATAAGAATCGTTTCAGAGAGTCGGAGGCTGCACATATGCCTGCGCGTGTAGAAGTGGTGCTAGTGAGGAGACCAAGACTTCCGCACGAAAAAAGAGAGGAACGCACGATCAAGAACACCACTGAACCCAGAGGAGGACCTCCACGAAGCAAGGCATGCAAAAGCGCCGATGGAGAGGAAGGAGAGCACTGGGTGGCGCGATTGCGTGAGTAAGGACATCAAGTAGAGTAGTGAGAATTGGCCTTACCGAGTCCGAAAACGATGTCGAAGATGACTTTGTGACTCATACGAGAATGACTGGGAGCCGGGTCTGGACCTGGGGATCCGGGAGATGGAGCGGGCTCGACTGGGACGATTGGCATTGCTGACGCAGGGAAGGGAAGTATGAAAATGGCGATGATGGTGACGACGACGAGCGAGATCGTCGAGAGGCGTTTAGAGGCGTTGGTTGGCGCAGGCGACATGAGTGGGGAGCGAGTGTTGATGATGTATGGGGGTTAGAGTACGGAAGGTAGGGATGGTCTTGGAAAGAGAGCCTGCTTATGGATCAGTAAGTAGAGAGAGAGACTCAAAACAAATACCAACGAAGCCTGCGCAGTTACACTCGCGGACAGTAGGACGACTCTTGCACAGGTGTGAGACATCACGGGGAGGAGGATGACCAATGGGGGACGTCCATGGACCCCAGCTGATGATCCTGCAGCCGATGGGATGAAGAAATGGCTGCTCGAGGAAAACTGACGAAAAGGAATAGCCTCGAGAATGGCGACGAAGCACAATGCGATGACCACCGATCGGACTTCGTGGGTGGAGGCGCGCCTTGAGCAGGCGCTGAGGAAATAAGACATCAACTCGCCCTTCGAACGTGATCATCATGATCCGTGCCCATCTTTTAGCCCCCCTTGGCCACACGTACACATCTTGGGTCTCGCCACTGTGCCCATCGCTCTCGATCCATACGAGTCCCGGAATATGGATCACAGAAAGTGATGAGTTGGGGTCCCTCCTAGATCTGATGGCCACTGGCAAGCGTAAATCTTGAAAAATCTGTCGAAACTGCAGTCGCAAAGTGCTCACCGGAATCTCCCGTTTGACAGGTCAATATGCGCGCACTCAGATAGGGCCTGAACAGACAGACAGGTGCCTTAATGGTGTACGAGTGGATACTCCTCTGGGGGAAAGAGGGAGGGCCTGTGCATGGCGGGCATCGATCGCAACCTCGGTCCATTCTCCTCTCCGACGGGCAAGGGACAAAGGAAAGGTTTAGGCAGAGAGCCCCATGATAGTGTATTGACGGGCGTTCCCAGGGGTATTTGGTCAGACTCGGACTTTGACTACTCACGCCAAAGAAGTTCGTCATCAGATGATGCCCTCCGACTATCTCGAGCAGTATTCTCAGTATCATGTTGCTTCCTGAACTGGGACGAAGCAGTAAGTGTTGGGATTGCCAAGGATCCGTGTGCTCAGCTCCACTCAGCTCCAGGTTCTATGATGCAACATCGATCTGACGTCGAGTGGGAGCGAATACGAATGCGGGCTCTTCATAACGTTTTGACGTCTTTGCGCCAACTCAGAATGTACGACGCATTGCAACGTACCGAATGTAGCGATTCTCTGGCACATGGCTGGTACCATGACTGAATCTGTGCACTTGTTGGGTTCTTGCTTGAGTTTGTCACAGACGGAGATCGTGGCCAAGATTCGACTCGCGGAGTCGTCGTCACGGTACTCCGTTGTCGGGTGTTGAGTCGTCGTTTCGCGATCAACCGTTGGTCTCGGCTCAGAGCCGAGCCACAAAGTCCGGCTGCGGGCCAAACACATCATTGTCTTCACCCCACTACCATCCATTATCTCCTCAACAATATGCCCGACTACTCCAGCCTCGTCCGCCCCGAGGCATCCCCTCCAGCCTCCTCAACTCTTCTGCAAGGATCAATCCGTCGTCGTTCCGGTACCCACAAATGGTCGACTCTTTCGCGAACGGCCTCAACAGGGTCACAGCAAACGACGAACTATCACTCATTGGGACCCGCAGAACACCGAAACCGGTGGCCCAAATGCACGCACCTTTGCAACAGCCCCATCCCCTTCGCCGAATGTTTCTCACTTCACAGCAATCCCGGCCCGTTCTCATCGTTCGTCCCTCATATCTTCCCACCCTGGCCCGTATCCACGACAACGCGAACGGCGGCCCACATCACTCACGACGAGTACTATTGATCACGACTCCTTCCATTCGAAGGGCCACCCGAACTCTGACGACGACGACATTGCCTCGTCTGGGCTCCCAGCTGCTCCCGCGGCCGAAGCGTCAAGTGCCGTCTCTCAGTTTTCCATGAAAGTGCTGTCGTTCGTGAAGCAGATGCCTTTCAAAGCCCACCTTGGTGTTGGCTCCCTCCGTCGGAAGGTGTTGAAACTACGGTTTCCCAGTTATAACCCCTCTAGATCTACCATCTCCCAAGGGTCGTCTAGGGTTCCTTCCGGGCTCTGCTCCAACGCAGCCCTTCCTGACCGCGGCCGACAAACTGACGCAGAAGTGGCCGCGACCGCGATCCCTTCGGTCGATACCTTCCGAGTTTCGTCGTGACTTCTACTCATCGAATGTGCTGTGGGGACTGAAAAGGGCTGAGGGTTGGAGTCGAGGTAGTATGGAAGCCGCTTTACACGACAGTCAGGGCTTAGGGGTCAATCGGGTGGGACAGTGGACGCCACATAAGTGGTGTTTGCTTGCAAGCGTGATCACTGTCTTCCTGCTCGGTTTGACGTTCCTGGTCTTCTCCATATTAACTTGGTTTGCTGGTAAGTCGCGAGCTATTGCACCTTTGATAGTCTCCCACATTTCGACTTGATAGCCTACCCTGCGGCACCAGTGGTCCTTATCACGGATTCCCCAGCTCTCATTTTGATCACGTTCAGCTCTTCGTTGCTGTTGCTCGCTTCACTCGTCGGGGTGACTGGGACGCTTCTCAACTCTCGTCCGATTCTTGCGGTCTATGTACTCCTGCTCTTTCCTTCGTTTATCTCTTTCGTCTCGGTGGGCTATGTGACGTACAAAAAGGCGACATTCTCTCTCGATGCCAGAGCTAGCGAGGCGTGGAACCTCTGGTACTCCGCCGGTGCGCGGACGGTGTTGCAAGGCGCTCTTGGCTGTTGCGGTTGGAGTAATCCACTTCACGCTGCGGTTGCATCTGGCACGTGTTACCCGCGATCGCCGCTTCCTGGCTGCCACGGCCCGCTTGTCCGTCTCGAGCACGATGTGCTCACTTCTGCGTGGGGAACGGTGTTTTCGCTTGTGCCGCTACACTTGGCGAACATTCTCGTCGGGCTTCTCTGCGCGAATCACGTAACTCGCCGCTTTGGGAAGGGAATAACTCCAGCGCGGTACCAGTCTCACCGTCGACGACATCTTGTCTATGGGACTCGTGGACCAGAAGAAGGCTGAGTTACCCTTTCCCCTGTTCCCTGCGTCGACTAGCCACGGAGCTTTCCGAGAGGACAGACGAAGTACGTATGGGCGCGCTCGTGGGAAATTTTGATCTTGGGGATCTACGCCTCGAAGGTTCAGGGGGTGTGATCGGAAAGGAGCTGCCGCCCTTTAATCTCCAGTGTGGCGGTCTCCTTTGCATCTTACTCGGACGGAGGCGCAGCGAGCACCCCTAATATTCAGTCACCTGCTTATGCATTTTGTCCGCATGTCTTTCTTATCTGTTGTGCTTTTGGCCTATAAGTACGTAAACCGCATACAGGACCACAACAAGGAAAATTTACAACGCAGGCCCATCAGGTGCTCCTTCTGTGCTGTGTTCGACTTTCCGGATTCTGGCTCGCTTGACTCTGGAGCGCCGTTTCCACAACCCCCTTAATTAATTGAATATATTCTCAATATCTGGATCTTGCGGGGGTCGTGGCGTCTACAGTTAGATGTTCAGACGAGAATAATGATACATGCGCGCTTGCAATCACTGGCAATTCCCGCTCCCGCTTGTGCCTTGACGGTCTTGATCCTGAGAAGGGAGATCAGGATCTTAACGCGCGTGGACCAAAAGAGGTTCCTCGGGAACGGTTCTCGTCGCTAACTGATGAACGAAATTTAACAGACAGGGCCGAGTGCAGTGCTCGAGTGCGCATTTACCGGTTAAGTGCACCCTGTCATTCATATCACACTAGGGGTCTTTACCCATTCAAATCACACCCCCAAATTACACAGAACAGCGCCGTCAGATCATTCCGAACAATGTACTCTGCCGATAATACCTGTACAGCCCCTGTCTGTACAGTAAGGAAAAGAGTTTTGCCACGGTAAAGACCCGAACCGTGACGAATCGAGCATTTCGCGACGTTCGAACGCATTACGGATTGTGCGGTATCCGTAACAAGTCTAATCACGCAAGTCGCAGGCGCGAATTGCCGGCTTTTCATTCCCAAAAACTGACATTATTGCTATAGACCTTCTCTTGTGGCGGTTTCGTGTGGAGTCACAACGAAAACTGGAGAAGGAAGATAGGGGAGATAATTCCACACACCTCAAAGGGCTTCTATCTCGCACCGCCACGCAGGAACAACTCGTTATTCGCTGCTCGCGCAGCATCGCCACCAGCCACGTCCGTCCAGAACGTCCGCTTTCGCCGCCCGCGCGCAGGCCATTTCCCGGGGTCCGGGGTCTCCCGCCGCGGCTCTGTGGAACAGCGGGAACACGCGCGTCACAACGTCCGGCGGTCAATCTCTGGTCAAATTCCCAGTGATCATCTTTGTTTTCTCGGTTCTTTAAGGAATAAAAAAAAGCGATGAATGAGGTGTTCACCTCGGTGTTTAGTAAAAGTGTGTCTAGCGCCACATTTAGTTTGTTCGGCACTTTGCTGATCACGAGGAGCACTGAATTTTCCCGGGTTCATGGACGTGCGCGAGGGATCAAATATCTCCATGTTCGCTACGAAAGTGGCAGCACGAGAGGTGTCCGGCATCACGAGGTTTGATTTCGCGGTGTGGAGGTGGCAAAGCGAGAAGGTTTATTCACGATCGGAATAGAGCGAAGATGGTTGAATTGAACTCACTTTTCTTCCCAGCACAGGAGGGTACCTTCATCCCTGCAGTCTTTTTGACAAACATGCCATTTGGCTCTGCTGCGGCCATCACTGGGCTGTATGTGGCCCTCTGGGGGAATCGTGGTCCGTGGTGGAGGGTGGACTGCGGCCGAAAATTGCCATGGGGGGTAGTATGGTGAAGCCTTACCATGACATCCGCAACGCTAATCCGCGGGTAGAGATAGATCACAGACTTTCGGACCGCAGATTGATAAAAGTGGTGTCCCCTGGGCCAATGCCATAATCAGATAGCGTCCGCTCGCGGTACGTATTCGTAAAAACGAGCCTGCCATTGGACCCTGAATAGCCTACTACCTTGGGGCTCATGGGAAAGGATACAGGCAACTTGAGGTACATACCGCTGCCTTGGGTCACATCCCGTTTATATGAGATACAAGACGTGGCAGCGCCAATTGAGCTGGAAATGGTTTGAAAACAAAGTGTCTGTGCTCAGAGCGTGTGCTGCCAGTGCATGAACCTCGGCCTTGAACTTGAACGTTGAACGCGTAAGTAACCGTGTCCTTGAGCATCCAGCATCCGACGTGGCTAGGATGCACGATTCCCGAACCCTGCGCCGTGAATCCACACTGATTCCACAAGAGCGCTTTTACCCAAAAATTAGCCCAAAACTTCCCTCTAAAGACAAGAGCAATGTCTCCACTGAATACGGAACGCAGGTTTCAGTAGCTGTTGACTGGGATGACGAAAGGTGCTTGGATGTCTGCCAGTGGATACCGTGTCCTTGTATGGAAGTTCGAATGGTCCGATCTACTGTATTTCCCACTGACATCGCCGAACAGTTCACCTGAATTCCTGACCGTGCCATTATGTCCCAGAGTACTATCATAGCTGTGTCTTCCACCAACTTTGTCGCTGCCCTGAAAAAGTACGAGAAAAAGACAAAGACCGACCTTCTGACACATCCCCTCACAACACAACTACAATCCTGCAACTCTTCCCGTGACATTCTGCTGTGCTTCATGAGGGCCGACAAAGCCAACGAGTTCGATCAGTCCAGGATTCACAACGAGAGATTATCGAGTTGGCTGAACCCGACCATTAACGTCCTCTATGTGTTCTCCGCGACTCTGGGCTGTTGAGCGCAGAACTAACAAGCAAGGAGTAAGAGCAAAGAGCTAGTAGACAAGTTAACTTCAGAGGTGAAGGGAACTCTATTACAACTGCATACCTAGTAGACAAGTTACTATGGAACGTCTATGAGCAAAGGTAATATGAGAAGTAAAGAAGAAGGGACTTACACTTCAGAGGTGAAGGGAACTCTGAAGTGTAGAGGCGTAAACAGCAGTCCTTATATACAGGACGCTTAGCTAAGAATGGTCTGTGCGCACTGGTGACCCAAACACAATACATGTGGTCTGTGCGCCAGAGGGAGAAGTGCCATTGGAGGGCAGAGAACAATAGCTGCCTAAAGCAGACAATACCGGTATCTTAACAATAAAGAACAATAAGAGCCATATATGACTCTGACAATAAAGATAAACAAAAGCGGTCCGTATGAGTCCGGAGTGTCCAAAAGAGTCCATAAGGGACAGATACCGTATTTAGTATGTGGGCTGACACAATCAGATCCCATGAGACATGTGACTTATTCAGTCGCGTCTCAACATCCCTCCATGATTGGGACAGTCCATAATGTAGAGTAACAGAGGTGTGTTAAAGTTGAAGCTCTGAAGGTAGAGATCCTTGACTATTATATATAAGATGATAATCTTTTCAAGAGCCGGAATTTGTAGGCTCTCTAAGTCAAGATCCAACTCCTTCAGAGTTCTAAGAAGGGCTTTTCGTGGTTGTAAAAGACCCAAAGGAAGTCTGCAAAAGCTTCGCTTGCTTATTTGCAGTAACTCGACGTTCCTTAAGCCACCTTCTGTTAAACCTCTTGGAGATCAGAGAACATGATGTGCTTGTTACAGGACAATGTGACGTCCTTGCTGATAAGCCAAGGATCGACGACCATTGACTGTGTTCTCAGCACTTTGTTCCTGAGTCCTTTTCCTTTACACCATTCCTAGATCATTGACCATTTTGTCAAAGGGTTCTCTGGGCAGTGACTTGGTAAGTCCATCTGCAACCATTTCCCCTGTAGGAGTGCGTATCAGGTCTATGACCTTGTTTTCTACGTACTCCCTGACAACGTGGTGTTTGATCAGGATGTGTTTGGACCGTCTTCCAGTGACAGGGTTTAATGCTAGGTCTACAGCACCCTTGTTGTCACAGTGTAGGGGTATAGGGGAGGTAACCTCATACCCTAGTTCCCCAAGGAAGGTAGTGTACCACTGAGCTTGGTTTGACGCCTCAGAGAGGCTCATGTATTCGGCTTCTGTGGTAGACTGGGCAATAGTCTTCTGCTTTCTGGTACACCATGAAATGGCTCCATTGGCAAGCAGGAAGACGTAACCAGAGGTGGAGTGCTTCTCTTCTTGATCTCCCCAAGAAGAGTCGCAGTAACCATGAAGGCCTTCTCCACCTGAGCCATTCCCTCCAGCATAGCGTAACGCATAGTCCTTAGTACTGTTTAGGTATGCCAGGACATATTTCGCTAGGCGTAGATGCTGTGGTGAGGGATTGGAAGCAAACTGGCTAAGGCACGCAACAGCGAATGATATATCAGGTCTGCTTCCGATCTGCGCATACAGCAGAGACCCAATTATCTGTTGATACTTCTTAATCTCAGAAGTAGAGGCCTGATCGTCATATTTGATCAAGTGTGCCTCGGCGCCAGAGGGAAGAGGGGTATAAACTGGGTTGGAGTCTAACATTCCAAAGCGCTCAACCACATCGCGGATGTAATCTGATTGGTTGATTTCCATTGTGCGGTTTGCACGGTCTCTGGTGATGTTAACACCTAGGTAAGACTGGATTTCGCCAAGATCAGTCATCTCATATCGACTTGATAGAGATGCTTTCAGATCATTGATCTTTGATAGGGAGCTCCCAAGAATAGTGATGTCATCTACATATAAGATCACGAATAGCGTGTCACCCCCCTCTTGTAGATGATACACGTATACTCCTGCATCAGAGTACGTCCGCGTAAAGCCTAAGTCACAAAGGACCCCATGGAATTGCAAGTTCCATGCGCGGGAAGCCTGTTTCAGGCCATAAAGGGCCTTCTGTAACCGGCACACAAGGTGCTCGGAGCCAGCTGTGATGAAACCGACTGGTTGCTCCATATAGATTTCTTCCTCCAGTTCCCCATGAAGGAATGCCGATTTGACATCCATTTGGTGAATATGCCAATCTTCAAGCGTGGCTAACGCAAGAAGGAGTCGCAAGGACTCAAAGCGGGCAACTGGGGAGAACGTTTCATCAAAGTCCACCCCCTCTAGTTGGGTGAACCCTTTTGCCACTAGCCTAGCACGAAAGCGTCCATCTGCTTTCTTTTTAAACACCCATTTACATTTTACCACCTTCCTATTAGCAGGAAGGGGCTCTAATCTCCAGACATCAAGCTTACTGAGAGCATCGAGTTCATACTCGCATGCTTCAAGCCAATCAGTAGCTTGGTCAGACTCCATGGCCTGCTTGTACGTTTGAGGTTCCTTGTAACCAGGAACCTCGGCCGCGTTCAGCAAGTCCATCATTCCCAGCCTACTACTACCCTGCACGAAGTCATCGTCTTCCTCTTGTAGATAGCGAGGATTCGTGAATCGTACCCTTGTGCTCCGCCTGGGACGAATAGGCGAAGGTACCTGAGTGTTCCTGGGAGATCTAGGGGTTTCCCTAGGAGGAGACACTTCCCGATTAAAGTTCGGGGCAGGTATAGGCGCGGAGACTACCGGAGGCCTAGAAGAGCGGGTGCGAGGGCGCGCAGGAGTAGTTGGTAGTGGGGCTTGGGAAGGGGGAGTGTGATATATAGTCTGGTCTGCCGGGGCAGGTGTGATGTTAGGGGGTGTGAGAGGGGTGCTAGGCTGTTGAGTTGCTGCAGGTACCATTGGTGGTAGTATGAAGACTGGTGTAGTCTGTGGTACTGCAGGGGCAACAGCTGGTGTAGGCGGGCCAGGCACTACAAAGAAAATCTCGCCACCATCGGTTCCCCTTGAAGGTTCACCGGAGGAGGGAGCTGGAATGGGTGATGTGGAGTGACGGGCCGAGTCACTCAGGGATGGGAAGGTGTCTTCATCAAATGTAACATCTCGTGAAGAGATGAAGCACCGGCTATGTCTATCCCAGAGTTTGTAACCCTTTGATAAGGGTTCATAGCCCACAAACACGGCTTCCTTTGATTTAGGATCTAGTTTGCGCCGGTTGTGTTCGGGTACATGATAGTAGGCTTTGCAGCCAAAGACTCTAAAGTAAGAGACATCTGGGACTGTACCATCCCAGAGCTCTAGCGGAGTTTTCCACTGATTAGAACGAGTGGGAGTGCGGTTGTATATATGCACAGCAGTATGAACTGCTTGTTCCCAAAAGCCAAGGCTAAGGCCTGCATGGTGAAGCATGCTAGTGCCTTTTTCCATAACTGTACGGTTAAATCGCTCGGCTCTCCCATTCTGTTGTGGAGAATAAGGCATTGTGAGCATATGCTCGATTCCTGCTTCCTCAAGTATGTGCTTAAGATCGTTGTTGACATACTCGCCACCACGGTCCGAGTGTAAGGATTTGATGGGCTTATTTAGTTGTTTTTCAGCCCACGCCTTGTAGTGTAGGAAGGCGTCCTTAAACTGGTCCTTTGATTTCATAAAGATGATTACTGCAGCTTTGGAGTGTTGAGACGCGACTGAATAAGTCACATGTCTCGTGGGATCTGATTGTGTCAGCCCACATACTAAATACGGTATCTGTCCCTTATGGACTCTTTTGGACACTCCGGACTCATACGGACCGCTTTTGTTTATCTTTATTGTCAGAGTCATATATGGCTCTTATTGTTCTTTATTGTTAAGATACCGGTATTGTCTGCTTTAGGCAGCTATTGTTCTCTGCCCTCCAATGGCACTTCTCCCTCTGGCGCACAGACCACATGTATTGTGTTTGGGTCACCAGTGCGCACAGACCATTCTTAGCTAAGCGTCCTGTATATAAGGACTGCTGTTTACGCCTCTACACTTCAGAGTTCCCTTCACCTCTGAAGTGTAAGTCCCTTCTTCTTTACTTCTCATATTACCTTTGCTCATAGACGTTCCATAGTAACTTGTCTACTAGGTATGCAGTTGTAATAGAGTTCCCTTCACCTCTGAAGTTAACTTGTCTACTAGCATTCTTTGCTTTTACATCTCGCTCGTTAGTTCTGCGCTCAACATGGAGTAGTCATCTATGAACGTGGCGAAGTATTTGTTGCCCTGAATAGAATTGCTCTGCATGGGGCCAACAAGATCACTGTGTACAACTTCAAGGGGTTCCTTGGCACGTTTGGAGGAAGGTGGGAAGGGTAGACGGGTGGATTTGCCGACTTCACAGCCATGGCAAAGTCCGTCTTCCACAGGGGAATCATTAATTTTGAGTCCTTTTACAGACTCTTGAGCATATCTTCTTAGCGCATCTTTAGACATATGTCCCATGCGCTGGTGCCAGACATCAAGGCTAGCAGATGCAGGTGCTCGGACTGAATTTATGTAGTGTCCGTCTAGCCAATAGAGGCCAGAAGCCTTGTGTCCTTCCGCAATGATTTCCCCATTGTGCCTAATGGCAAAGGATGTAGCGTCAAAACTAACTATAGCACCCTTTTCTGCTAGGGCACTGGTGGACAGAATACGCGAATGCGTGTTGGGGAGGTGGAGCACATTTGATATTTTGAGGTTGAAACCTCGATTGGTGCGGATAGTAACGGTACCTGTGCCAACACTCTTGAGTAGAGAGCTGTCACCAAGGAGGACTTCAATACCTTTGTGAGAGGTATAGGTATCGTAGTCCTCAATGTGTGGGGTGAAATGTGCTGATGCTCCACTGTCCATCATCCATCTTGACGCTATTTGAGTGTGGTTTGCACTCATCATGTAAAGGGAAACCTGAGGTACCTCATGTACCTCCTCTATTTTGCCAGAGCCATTGACTATAGTAAATAATCGGCTCTTTGGTACAGGTATGCTATTGGCCGCAGCAAACCTGTTTGCCGGAATGGAGTCCGGCGCCTCAGATATGGTATTCTGAGCAGCTTTCCCTCACTGCCCAGCCCTCCCTTTCTTAGCGTTCTCTTGGTCCCGTTTGAGTTTGTAGCAGTCTGGCTTTTTATGGCCAGCCCGCTTGCAGTAGTGGCAGATTATGTCCGGAGACACAGAGCTGCCTGATGCCTGCAACGCGTGGTCACGCGGAGGCTGATGTTGTTTGACGGGGGCTATCTTGGTAAAAGATGCCGGGGGACCAGAGATACGGGATTCCTCATTGATGAACCTATTGATGAGGTCCTGAGGTACGAGATTGGCAGGGGGGCCAGAGGCGAGGATGGTGCCTGCTATGGTGCTGTAGGAGGGGGGGAGTGCATCTAAAAGTATGAAGGACATTTGCATGTCCGAGACGGGCATCCCATTCTCCACGAGGGTGTTCCTCAGATCCAACATCTTCTGGAGCTGAGGTAGGAAGGGGCTACCTTCCTGAAGCTTGGTATTTGCCAAGCCCACCCACAAATTAAAGGTGGCCATAGAGCCAACCTGACCATAGAGGTGATCTAGCTGCTGGTACTTGTCATGGACGCTTGGATACAGCGCCATGGATTGAATACCAGAGAGGACCTCCGATGTCACCAATAAAAATAGGAGGCCAGTAATGACCTCTTCCTGCCTTTCCCACATGGCCATCATTGCTAGCCCTTCCTGGTTGGGACCAGTGGGGCCAGCTGGGACAGTGGGATGCTGGGGGACAGGGCCCACATCTGAATGGGTGAGGTGGCGCCTGCACCCATTCATCAGCATGAGGGAGGAAAACGTGGAGGACCACGTCTGCCAATTGGTACCATCCAACTTGGCAAGGGTGACGGACGGAGGGAATACAAGGTGGAAAGACATTTGAGATGTTTGTAAATCTGGTTCCGAGGAGCAGTCAGAACCAGCCCAGATCTTTGGTAGGGAAATATGAAGTCCTGCCATAGGAGCGCTATAACTCCATAACACGTAGAGTGTCATGCCTCAAGTTTGTGCGACTTGGATTTGTACTATAGTAGTGGAATCATTTTTATGATGGCTGCCTTATACTATAGTCTCCTAGGCCCGAATGTTACTAAGGGCGGATAGTCATGCGCGACGCCGTAGGTTTCGAGCAAGAAGGATCAGAGGAGCATTGTCCGGCGAAGGACGCTCCAAGTCCATCTCTAGCCTAGTAGCATGAAGGCTGGGGCTACCCAAGAACTATAGTAAAGGGTAGTACCCTAGAGAGGAGCCAACAGCGAATTCCAGAAGTGATGATAGGGATCAACTCCCATAACAATCACAACTGTCGTCTGTGGAGTCTCTAGACAGACCATTAAGGGTCTTAGTACTAAGTAGCTAGAATAGTGATACATGCCATGCAGCGAATCCTGCACAAGGGGAGCGAATACTTCTCCTGGCAGAGGTCTACTCATAGCTACTATGTAGATACCATTATAATAACATAGCGTCTCCTAGTTGTATCAGAGGGAAGGACTTCTGGGTTTGACTATTAACCAGGCCTTCACACCCCTTAAAGTGACCCAGGTATTAACCGAGTATCACCCAACCATTTGAGAGGCATATAGCCGCAAGGGTCTTCCCCTTTTGGCCTATGAAAGCACTTCCGGACGAAGACCGGGAAAAGAAGATATAGTAGGAGTAGTGCGCACAGAGGAATTTAAGGTCATGATAAGACCTCTCATGAGAACCTCCTTAGGAGGCTAGCCAAAATGGCTCATGACAAGGTCATGATGGACGAGAAAGGATGTGTCGAAAAAATGGTAGAGGATGCTCACTGAAGGTGTAGAGACGACAAAAAAATGTGGTCGGCTGAGAGAGCAAGGTGACACAAGTAGATCTGTATGGAAAACGCGAGTTAGTTATTAGCCCATAACCTGTTGAGCGCAGAACTAACAAGCAAGGAGTAAGAGCAAAGAGCTAGTAGACAAGTTAACTTCAGAGGTGAAGGGAACTCTATTACAACTGCATACCTAGTAGACAAGTTACTATGGAACGTCTATGAGCAAAGGTAATATGAGAAGTAAAGAAGAAGGGACTTACACTTCAGAGGTGAAGGGAACTCTGAAGTGTAGAGGCGTAAACAGCAGTCCTTATATACAGGACGCTTAGCTAAGAATGGTCTGTGCGCACTGGTGACCCAAACACAATACATGTGGTCTGTGCGCCAGAGGGAGAAGTGCCATTGGAGGGCAGAGAACAATAGCTGCCTAAAGCAGACAATACCGGTATCTTAACAATAAAGAACAATAAGAGCCATATATGACTCTGACAATAAAGATAAACAAAAGCGGTCCGTATGAGTCCGGAGTGTCCAAAAGAGTCCATAAGGGACAGATACCGTATTTAGTATGTGGGCTGACACAATCAGATCCCACGAGACATGTGACTTATTCAGTCGCGTCTCAACATGGGCGAAGGTGTTGGACTAGTGAAGCTCAATCGGTCAACTCGTCTTTTTCTCGCCCACAAAAGTAATCTCTGAAGGTGCCGGGGTCCCCCTCTTGGTGAGTATCTTTCTTAGTTCCTTTGTAGATCGATTTTCGACACCGATAGTACCTGTCAGGCCGCCAAGGAGGTCGAATCGAGTCAAGAAGCCCTTGCCGATGTTTTCGAGCGTATCGAGAACTTCTTCAAACGCCTTGAGTCTTATACAGAAGTCCCACAAACAGAGGCGATGACTTACATCACCATGGTTGAGGTCTTGGATATCTTCGCGATTGCGACGAAGGAGATGAAACAGAGTCGGGCCAGTGCGTTTCTCCCTGGATATATAAGTTGCGAATGTAGGCTAACCTGTGTTCAGAAGAGTTCCTCATGAAGCTGGCGGGACGGAAGGACGTGGAAGACGCGTTGAAGAGGTTAGACAAATTGACGCAAGAGGAGGCTCGGATGGCGGCCGCACAGATCCCGAATCTCACGCATGCCGTGGATAATAAAGTAACAGGCGTCGGAAATAGACTGAAGGTTGTCGACGAATGGATGGATGTTGTCATAAAAGGTAGGGCCGCCCTGTCCGCTACTCATTCAGCCTATCCTGATTGCGCGTATACTGGCCAGATGGAAAGGACGCAAAGGAGCAAACTTCAAACAACCTAGATGACGTCAAATGTTTGTTGATCGTTTACCACTGCTCCGGTGTTTCTGACCTTCTCACAGGGAACCAATTGAGAGAGAGCTTTTGAAGATGGGTTACTCGAGCTCCGCCAGATCCATCAACGAATCACAACATCGCATGCGACATTCATCATGGAGGAACCTCCGAGTGGTTCTTCCAAGGCAGTGTCTTTGAGGAATGGAAGTCTACTGGCTCTCTCTTGTGGATCTACGGCAAACGTACGTTCTTCCCACTCTTTCCCAATCGACCCCTGATCACCGTCTGCGTTCTTAGCTGGCTCAGGCAAGAGCATAATTTGGTTCTTTTTTTTTTTTTTTTTTTTTTGAACCATGTTTATTCCGCAGCAGTACTTAGTACAAGAACGGTCTTCGCCTCTATAAAGAGAGCGAAATTTATGAGTCGCGGGTAAACGTAAGAGTCTCACGTGCAGTCAGGGTCGTGGGTAATGAACGTAGGGTAACGTACAGGGGCACCTTCCAAGGTAGCCGGTCAGGTCAAAGGGTAGTGACGTAAAGAACGTGCGATCGGTTGGAAACGAGGTAGCGAGTCAGATCAGAGAAAAAAGGACTCACGCGGGCGGTAGGTGGTACCGGGTCTTCCGGAACTGCGGTCGAGAGCTGCTTCATCCATGATCAGCCGGGGGTTGTGCCCCAGCCTCCGGTCTTGAAGCTGCGCCAGTCTGTTGAAGAAAGAGGCAGAACGCGTAAGGCAATTCCCCTTCCCTGTCCGTGAAAAGGTCTATGGGCGGTGTGACATCCGCCGGGTTGCGGGCAGTGCGTGATCGTGACGAGAAGAGGTCAACCCGCTGGTAGCGGAAGCGGGGACAGTCGTACACGAGATGATAAAATGACCGGTCCCGGAAGCCGCACGGGCAGTGTGCTGCTTCGGGGGGGAGGTCCGGCCGGTGGCGTTTGGTATAATCGGAGGTGAAGGCGTGAAGGGTGGCGAGTTGGTAGGCGGTGCAGTGGGTCCGTCGTGTAATGGGGACGTAATCTCCACTGGGCTTTTTGGGGGGTATGGCAGCCGACCATAGGGGGTGGTTACGACCATCGGGGGTGTGGTGGTAGTCGATGGAATGCCCGTAGGCTTGTGGGACGCGGTGGGTGGGTAAGGATTGGGTGATGAGCCACTCACGGCACCAAGCCTGGAAGGCGGCAGCGCGGGCAAGTTTTTTGACGAACGCGGCGGATTGCACGCGTCGTAGGGTGGCGGACGGGGCATGGGTGCAGGCATCGCGGGCAGCTAACCGGGCTTGGGAATCCGCAGCTCTCTTCCTGTGTTCCTTGGACCACACGAGGTGAATCCTCGTGTCCCTGGGCGTGGAGTAAAAGGTCGTCAGCGCTTTATGGAATCGGAGCGAATCGGACTGGTGGGTTAAAGTACGGGTATTAGTGATGGACCGTACGGCGGCCTCATCACACGAGAAGATGTAAATATGTCTGGGGGGTGCACGTGAGAACTCAGCTGATATAATCTCGGCGGCTTTCGAAATGCCGAAGAGGTGGACATCGTGAGACTCCACCCCTGTACCGAGAGTCCACGTCCGGGCACGCGGCTCCAACTCTCCCTGCCAAATGGATATGGCTGCACCGCCAACGTCTAAGGTGTCCGGCCGGTTGCGATTTGTAACCAGGCCGGCCACGCGGATGAGCAACGTACTTTCCTCCTGTCTCGAGGCGTAGAGCCTGTTGACAAGAGTGTTCCGTTCATCGGGGTCCGCTCTCCCTTCAGCGGATACGTGCGCCTCCCAGTTGTGGACCTCCCAGGGGGCGACGGCCGTGACGTCGACGCGCTCTGTGAGCATGGGGTCTACTCGCGCGCCGAGAGCCTCCAAGGCAGTGGGGCGCTGGTTGCGTCCTCCAGACCGGACGTACAGTGCTCTGTTACACACCACCCCTCCATTACTGGAGTGTGGGCCGCTCTGGACCGTAGGTGCCCAGTCCTCCCCTAGACGGGCAAGGAGCTGGGACGTCCGGGGGACACGGAACAGCCTGGTGGCGGAAGTGGATGTCAGTTTCTCAAAGTAGTGCCTTGCGGGCAGGATGCGGAGAAATTCGTGGAGGGGTGCACGTGGAGCCGACTTGAAAGATCCGGACACCACGCGTACCCCCTCGTTGATTACCAATTGGACTTTTTTGAGCAGTCCGATCTTCTTTCTTGATGTCATCCAGAGTTGGCATCCGTAAGACAGAACCGGCATGCATACTGCGTTGAACAGCAGACGCCAGTTCGCCGTGGATATCCCCCTCTGGGAGTTGCCGAGTAGCTGTAAAGCCTTGAGGGAGGCACGTGCCCGATTGCACATCGTGGTCACGTGCGGCTCCCAATCCAGGCGTTGGTTAATAAAGAAACCTAGGTAACGAATCGTGGGTTTAGAAGGAACGTGATAGTAAGAGTTATGGGTTGGGTCAGGTAGGAGGAGAGAGGTGGGGGGAGGCGGTTGGTTTTTACGAGTGTACGGGGGGGTAAAGTAAATGAGTTCAGTTTTTTCCGGTTCACAGGCTAGGTTGGAACGGCGTAGCCAGTCTTCGCATTGACGGTACCTGTCCCGAAGGATCGAATCGACTTCGGTCCAGGTCTTCCCATGTGCAAAGATGATTCCGTCGTCCACGTACATGCCGAGCGTGGAGTTGATATGGGGGGGTGCGAGTTTAAGGATCGTTGAGGTGTAGAGGGCAGAGAGGATGGGCGACAGCGGGGACCCTTGTGGGGTCCCGATTGGCTGGTCCCGTTCCTCGGCCGTTACACCGTTGAATGAGAGGGAGACGCGCCTGTCCTGGAGGAAGGAGTTGACCCATGCTGCGATCGACTCGGGGAAGCCGAGGTTCGCAAGCGTGGCCACCATCCTTTCTCGGTGGACGTGGTCGAAGAAACCCTTGATGTCAAATAGGAGGGCTGCGCACTTCCGTTTGATGCGGAAGGCGCATTGGATGTCGTGAGTGAGCGCCATTCCTGCGTCGAGGGTAGATGAGAACGCCCTCGTGCCGAACTGGGTTGTGGGTAGAAGTTGGTGTCTGTCCGCGTCGAAGAGGAGGCGTCTGGCCACGATCTTCTCCAGGAGTTTGCTAAGGCATTCGATCAAGGAGATCGGTCGGTAAGCCTTGGGTGCTAGGTAGTCGTCCTTTCCTGGTTTGGGAATGACCACCACGATGGCGCTCTTCCACGAGGAGGGGTGGTGTCCAAGCCGCAGGCACGCGTTGTAGAGGTGGAGGAGGTGGTCCCCCACCGCGTTCCAGGCTAGCTTGAGGATTGTCCACGTGATGCCCGATTCCCCGGGAGCACTTTTGGTGCCCGTGTCCTGAAGGAGGGGGTCAACCTCCTTCATGACGACCGGGGAGAAGGGGCGCGTGGGAATGGGGGGCGGGTCGTCGTGCTGTCTTGGCGAGATGTCACCCAGCGCGTCTCGGGTCACGAAAATTTTTTTGGCCAGCGCTCCCGCAATGTCTTCTTGTTCAGTGAGGACCCGTCCGGTGGCGTCCCGAAGTGCGGGGATGCCAGAGAGGGCCCGGCCGTGTCTCCAGGATGCGACGTCCCAGATCCTGCCGAACTCGATCAACTTGTCGTAGTGTTTTCGTTTGGCCGCCTTGGTGGTGCGTCTGAGGTGGCGTCGGGCCTCACGCCTTTCCGGGCTATCGCCTCGGGTGAGCGTTCTCAGAGCGTTGGCGGCTGTCGTGCATTCTTCGTTCCACCAGTCGTGGCCACGTGCTTTGCATGGGATTTTCTTCTCCATGTGGGTTTCGCACGCGTTGGCTATGGCCGCTTGGATGGAGGTCGCGAACTCGTCGATTTCGTGCGGTGCAGTGAGCGGATGGGCAAAGGGGAGGGCGGCGACGATGTCATCGCGCCACTTCTGTTCCTCCTTGTCGTCCAGGAAATCGACAACAAAGTTGGTGCGTCGTTGTTGTTTGGCGCCTCGGTGTGTGCCCTGGATGTCCCAGGTAGACCGGATGCCTGCGTGATCGGAGCCAATCGAGGCGCTCCAATCAACTTCAGGTGGGGACAAGGAAGAGGTCGCGACTGCAGCAAGGTTGTGCCAGACTAGGTCCAGCACGCTCTCGCGCTCGCCCTCAATTCCTCTTCGCGTGGTGACGCCGGGTGTAGAGGCGAGTTCAAAAGTCTGGACCATTGTCCATGACTCAAACTCAGCAACTCTAGGAGAGGGGGACCAGCCCCTCGGCGACCAATGCGGACCATGTAAATTGAAGTCGCCGACCAGGATGGTCGGGACGGTGGGGTCTAGATCAAGTGTTAGTAAGGAACGTAGGGCTGAAGGGTCAGCGACGTCGTTGTAGAAATTAATGATGCGTAAGGTATGGGTATGTATGCGAGCGTCCACTATCATGAGTGAGGGGTGTGCGATGAGGTCCAATCTGGGGATAATGTGTACGGGGTGCGATCGTCTGTGGGAGGCCAGCCTGCTATATTTACGGGAATAAATCATTACCTTGGCCCGTTTCTCCTCTGAGTAATAGGGATAGAACATGTTCCATGCCTGGTGTTTCACGCCACCGAGCACGTCCACGCCTTCCCGTCTGTTGTCTTTGCGAGCCGTTCCGATGGTGTGGAACCACGGTTCTTGGACGCATATAATATCATCGCTTTCATTGAGCTCCAACAGTGCGTGCATTGCTTCATTTCGCCGCCGCATGTTCACAGCTAGTATAGTTGTACTATGCATAAGAAAGGATGGAGTCGTTTAGGAGTGAGAGCTGTATGTCGATGGTGTCCCAGATGTCGTGGACGTCGGTGAATGAGAAATAGTTGTAGTGCCCCTCGGAGTGGTACATGTCCAGGGCGGACTCGATGATTTGTGGTGGGACTTGTGGGAGGGTTTTCCCTTTCATGGTTGCTTCCGCCGATTTGACTGCGATGGCGGCGGTGATCATGGCGCGTGCGTTGGCGCGGTTTTTGGCAGCATCTTCCGTTGAGACCGGGATGATGGGCACTTCCCCGGGAAGGAGGAATGATTGGTTGATGTCGAGTTGGGTATTTAGGTAGCGGGCGGGCGCCACCTTACCGTATGTTTCCTCGAAATGCGCCAGGGCTTTATGCGCTTCCGCGGGACTACGTCCTCTGGAGATGCGGGCGATCGTGGAGGCGCTTGTGAGCGGGAAGCCGTATTTGACTGCATACGCAAACTGGATGGACTCGAGTTTGGTGGGTTCTGTGCTATCTGGGTTGCCGTCCCATTCCCCGTGGATGTGCATGAGGTCGGCGGCGTCCGGGACTTTTCCGCAGATGTTGCGTAGGGTCGTGGCGATCTCGGCTCTTGTGGCGACGTGCGTCCAGTTGATAATTTCAGCCTCCTTCCAGGTGGGGGGCGTCGGGTAGGTTTTGCCCTTGTATGCGGGGCGGGCAGGGACTATAGATGTTTGCTTCCCCGAGCTCCCTGCAGAGGGGGCGGGTGGGTCTGAAGCGTTAGATGGACCGGCCTCCGGAGGGGGAGGGAGGGAAGAGGAGGGGAGACTAGTACCCGATCCTGGGATCGACGCGTTGGCTGCGTCTGCCCGGATCTTGGCATTAGCTTTCCGCCTGCCCTTGCCCTTCCTCCGTACCTCAGTGAAGGGGGTCTCTGGTGCTGCGCCCGCGTTGCCAGCTGACGCCGAGGAGGGATCCCGTTGGGTAGGGACAAGGTCCTCAGCCGGGTGCGCGGCGGGTGCAGTGGCCTGGCCCTTGGCAGAGGGCGTGGCGGGGGTTACCGTGGAAGGTTTGGCAGTGAGAGGCGGGGGCGTGAACCCCTTCTTCATCGTGCACTTCGCGGAGCGCGCATTGTGAGGTCCGTTGCAGTTTAGACAACGGAACAGGCAACGGCATTCTCCGACCTTCTCGTGGCGGTTGGGACACATCGTAGAGTGGTCCGACGAATGGTGGGATCCTCCGCAGATAAAGCAGCGGAATGAGTTGACGGGGAGGGGACACGCGGTGGTACCGGCTTTGTGGCCGATTCGGTGGCAATGCCCACACAGGAGGATGACCGGTAAGTCGCCGGTGAGGACGAAGCGGACCCGTTCGTTAAACATGAAGAGTCCGTCCTTTTTAATGGCGGCCGTGGTGGTCCCCGTCTCGTCGACGTAGGCTATCTTGACGGTACCGCGTGGTGATTGGGAGACAGAGTGGATGTTTCCCTGCCAGTGTGGGTCGAAGCAGAAGATCGCGTTTTCCAAGACCGGATTCCGTCGGATCTCCCTGGCCAGTTGTGCGTTAGTGAAGAGGACGCCGTCGTCTAACGAGGTCGTGACGTCCCGTAATTGAGCGTGAGTCCACCCGTCATTGGGGACGAGGTGGCCCGTGAGAAGGGGTTTGGTGAGTACGTCCCGTAGGGGGTAGAGGTCGGCGAAGGGGACGCGACCCTTGAAGGTGTACACGAAGTTGTGCACGCGTTTATCTTTGTTGTGCGACCAGCTGCCGCTCAGGAGGTTGACTTTCCCTCCGGATAGGCGTTCCACCTCGTCTCTGGTCTTTCCTACGATGTGTGCGGGGGACATGTTACGAATCAATGCTTCGGTGGCTAGATCGTCGACACCTCGGTAACGTATGACCGTGGCTTCCGTGTTGCCTGACTGGGCACGGCGGGCCACCGTTTCCGGGCGTGCTTTGCCCGCGGCGTTGCGACCGGTCCCGTGGTTGGTTGCGTGTGCTAGTTTGGAGCTGGCCTCGTGTTGGGACATGCCTCCACGCGTGACAATGGACGCCCAGTTTACCGGCATTCCCGCCGATGGAGTGGGTTTGCCCTTGGCATCCGTTGTGAGGTACCGGGTCTTGTCGGGGGGCGGGTTGTATGATTGGGCGGTTACAGCGGGTGTGGTGGTGCGGGGGCCTGATGCTCCAGCCGCTCCTTCTGTGATAAGCTCGACGGGCGTCTCGTTGGCAGGGTCATCAACCCGGGCCGAATGGGCCGGGGTCTCGTCCATTGCCTTCGAGCCTGAGGTACTCGGTGCCGGGGGAGAGGGCGTGGCTGCCACCACCGCCTTTCCTTGGGCACTTTTCGCTTCCGTCGGCTTTGGGCGGGGGTCACGTGACTTCGTTAGCGCTGTGATGCGGATGTCTTGCGCATCAAGCCTGGACGTCAACGTGCCCACCGCCTGGGTAATACTTGCGTTAATCTGTGCGAGCAGGGCGGCGAGACCGTCGTTTGCAGCCGCGGTGGGCGCAGGAACGGGGTCTGCGAGCCGGACTGGCGCAGGGATCAACGTATGCGGGGTAGGAGCCGTGGCTGCCCCTCCAGACAGCGAGTCGAGGAGGGGTGCCCGCGGTGGCACTCTGGGAGTGGGTGCCCGGATGGGGGTGGGGTGCACGAGGGGTGCGTGAATGGACTCCTTGAGCCCACCATTGTTAGCAACTGCGGCGTCCGCCTTGACCTCGAGTGCGTAGTCGAGGTCTTCCTCCATTGGGGTGGGAGGTGGGAGGGGAGCAGTGGTCGAGATGGTGAGGTCACGGGTGTAGAAGGCCGGGTTGGTGCGGATGAGGACGTGTGCATCGGGGTACGGCTGGAGAGGGGAAGCAGGCTCCAGGTCCTCCGTACGGATGCGTTTGGTCCTAATTGGCGTTGGAGTCACATTGGGTCCTGTAGAGGACGGAGAGGGTTGGGGGGGGTGGTGCATGGTGGTGCGGGCGACGGGGCCCGAGAAGACGTGGCGCTAGGTATAGCGATGCCAGCGATCTCCATCGTGGTGTGGGTGTACCCCGTCCAGAGGGGTTGCCCATGAGGCGTGATGGGGACCTCGCCTGTGGGGATGAGGGAAAAACCCAGCCTTTCGGCCGAGCGCCGTACCCCGGAGAGATCACGCTGGTTGCGGTGACGCACCTTCCATGCCTTCACGTCCAGCTCCACCCCCGCTACGTACGATTTGATGTCCTCTTCTAGGAGTTGTCGGTGGAGGTCCCGTTGCACCGCGAACTTGGCCTTACGCGCGGTCGCCAAGTTTGCGATGTCGGTTTTGTTGTCGTGTTCCATCTGTGCCCGGAACTTTGCGATGGTTTCTTCCGCCTCTTTCTTCAGGCTGGCGATCTCTTGGGCGAGTTGAGCTTCAACCTCCGCTGTGGTGTTCTTCCGGATGGTGTTGGCGATGGCCTCTCTGAGCGGGCCTCCTGTCCAGAAGGGTTCCTCCGCGGCGATGGATTGCTGGATTTCTTCGTGGATGGTGGTGATGCGTGCCGCCACTTGGGCCTTGACCTCTGCTTCGATGCGGGGTTGGGCTTCGCGTACGACTTGGGATGTAGTGATGGGTGCTTCAGCCCTTTGCTTGCCTTTGGCCGGGTGAATCCCTGGGTACTGGGCTTCGAAGGCTTCATGCATGGCTTCGACGAATTCGTGCTTGTAAACAGCCCGCCATTCATCTGCGTTGTTGATGGCTTCGTTGTTGAGGTCAGCAAAGATGCTGTCCTTAACAGCCGCTTTAATCTGGTTCATGATACTTTCGTCGAGCCTGTATGACTCAACGAGTTCGTGGAACAGGGCTTCCCTTGCCCTAGCATCTGCCTGTCTCCGCTGATCCTCCGTCAGAGGGTCATGCGGGGCAGGGGGGCCGGCGGGCAGATCCCGGGGGGCACGAGCTGTCAGGTCGGGAAACTCTTCGGCGTGGCGCTCAAACCGCTGGTCAATGAATTTCGTAAGACGGTCAAAGTACGAGTCGGGGAACGGAGCAAAGTCACGTCCCCGAGTGTGGTTTCGGTTGTTAGAGGAAAAGATGCCCTGCAACTGCTGGAGCATCAGGATGATCGCATCTCCCTCCGTCAGAGGTCGATCGAGTCCTGTTTGAATGGGGAACAGATCGTTCTTCCAGTTCAGTGACTTCGTTGCCCTAGCCACGTAGCTCGGGGAGCGCAGGGCCCCGCGGATGGTGGCAGCCAGGAGGCCGAGGACCATACGGGTCCATGAGCCAGGGGTAAGTCCAGCGACCGCTGTCTCGCCATCCGCTTTAGCCCCTCCAATGTCCAGGGTTAGCAGAGTGGTCGAGACGGCGGCGTGTAAAGTTCTCGCGTCGAATGGTAAGTCGTGTTCCTTACGCAAGTCGAGATTGTCGACGAGGGTGTAAGCCCCCCACCCGATGACCGCCTGAGTTACCTCTCTGGCGAGTTCATCGATGAGGTCGTCGTTGATTTCATTGTTAATCTTGTCCAGCTCCTCGTCCTCTCCCCGGGGGGGAGGGAGTTGGGTGGTCGGGATGTCATTGTGGTCGAACGGGCCTGGGAGCATTCCCGTTTTGATGGCTTGCAGTGCCGACTGAAATTGGGGACCGGCGGAGGGGTCGGAGCGGGCAGACGGTAGGAGGCGTTCGGGCGAGCCATCCATTGAGATGGACTCGACCGTCGCGTGACTCCAGACCGATGCGTTCGAGTTGGCCCGCGACCGCCCACGAGGGGTGCGCGAGGCCTCGGTTGGACGTCCCCTGACCTCGATCACCTCCGGTTGCGGAGGGAGGTCGGCGGGAAGTGAGGACACGTTGTCCCAGAGGGACTGCGAGGATGCCGCGTGTACAGGCACGTTGTCGAGTACCATCGCGATCGCCTGCATGGTAGCTGGGCCTACTTGGGTGGTGTCGTTGACGGCGGGGAGGGTGGGCTCCTCGCTCTCGGGTGAGTTCATTCGGCTATCCAGAGGGGATCGCCCAGCCTCTGGGGGGGAGGAAGAGCCGATGGTGATGGGATTGGGAGTTGATTTCGAGTCGTCCCAGAAGGCCTGCCCGTCTTCCCTTAGACGGGGTTGGCCATATCCTGAGGCTACGATGGGGCCGTGGGTGGCTAGGTGGTATGTCCCCGAGTTATTCAAGGGACCGGAGGGTGGGGTCTGTAGGAAGAGAGGAGGTTGTGGATTGAGGATCGAGGGGCTGTGGGGGCGTGTTTCGTCCCCGGGGGTTTGTGCCATAATGGCGAGCGCGTTGGGGAGTCGCGAGGATACCAGGCGTTATTCCCAACAGTGAGTGAGAGGATACGGTGTATTCAAGAAGGTAGACTAGAACCAGCACTAGCTTCAAGAGATGGTGGTGGTACGAGAGAAAGAGGGATGTTGGCATAATTTGGTTCGTCGTTGGTCATTATCTATGCACGCCTCGGAAATACCCTCTGGTTCTACGATCGTCCAAGAAATTGTATAGCTACGCGAGGCAGGGTCAACCTTGATGGCGTACTTTTATTTCGACTTCAGGGACCTTGACAAGCAACACCGTCGCAACCTCCTCCCCTCCCTCATCCAACTTTTTGCTCAGTCTCGTCCTTGTTGCGACATCCTCTCTCATTTATTTTGCATATGACAATGGCGCACAAAAGCCGAGCGATAGTGTAATGATACGATGTCTCAAAGATATGCTCGCGATTCCAAATCTACAGCCCGTTTACATTATCCTTGACGCGCTCGACGAGTGTCTGAACTGGCCCAGAATCCGATCTCCTCGTGCACAAGTCCTCGCGTTTGTCAAAGAGTTTGTCGGCCTTCGCCTACCGCATCCTCATATATGCGTCACAAGCCGTCCGGAGTTCGATATTCGAGCTACTCTTACACCTTTGGCACATCACCGCGTGTCCCTGCATGACGAAGGTGGACAACAGAAAGATATCATCGACTATGTCAATTCTGTTGTGTATTCAGACTCGAGACAATGATGGCGAGATGAAGATAAGAAAATGGTTGTCGAGACGCTGTCAGAAAAGGCCGATGGAATGTAAGGTCGTTTCCCCAACATCATGATGGTGATGCCTGCTCACGCCTCCGATTAGGTTTCGGTGGGTGTAATGTCAGCTAGATACGCTACACCGATGTCTACCGTCGAGTGTCCGACAGACCTTAGAGGGGCTTCCGGAGCCCCTAGACGAGACATGTGAGCGGATCGTGATGGAGATCAAGAAGACAAACAGGGCGGATGCCTATCGTATGCTGCAATGCCTCGCAGTTGCCATTCGACCACTTTCTGTTGCCGAGCTTGCGGAACTTCTCGCTTTTGAATTTGGTGTGGCGGCGAAGGGAGGGATTCCAAAAATGAACACGGACTGGCGTTGGGAAGATCATGAACAAGCCGTACTTTCAATATGCTCGAGTTTAATCACCGTCGTCCCCGCGCAGCGGGCCTACGGTTCCTGGGTTGTCCAATTTTCACATTTTTCGGTGAAAAAGTTGTGCGTCTTGCGGGCCATATATATATCCCGCGTGGTAAGTATGGATTTCAAGTCTTTCTCGCTCATGATGTCGTCGTTGAGTGAGTTGCCGAGCATTTAGTGGAGATGAAAGTGAGGATGCCGAGCAAGATTCCGCGTGTTCGTCACGGGTGGTAAGGGGAAGCGGTTGCGGAAGAACTGATAAATCCCAGCAGCAGGATCCGAACGAAAAGCTTTTTTGCGACCAAATCTTCACAGCTAACTCCATCCACTTTCAAGAGAAGGCCGATGTTTCACTGAACATCACAATGAAACGAAACGCAAGTTAGCCAGGATTGCCCTACTGTTATTCAAGTTGTAGGTCGATCATGGACTTGTAGATCATCGGCCTGGGGATGTTCACTGTACGGACATCCACGAGGCGGTGCCTTACGCCCGAGTCCGTGCCTGCCGAGGGGGCGATTCGGACCCGGCTCCCTCTTCTCCGATTCGCAGCTGTTCCTATCGTATTACTACTAGTATGTCCCAGACCCCCTCCACGTCTATATCTTCTTCCAATTTCCGCACCATCTTCGTCGCTGCCCTGAAGGAATATGAGAAGAAGACGAAGACCGACCTTCACACACATCCCCTCTCGACACAGCTACAATCTTGCGAATCTTCCAGTGACATTCTTGCCGTGCTTCCAGGCCAAAATCAACGAGTTTGATCAGTCTAAGAGTCGCAATGAGAGATTATCGAGTTGTCTTAACCCGACCATCAACGTGCTCTACACATTCTCTGCGACTCTGGGCGAAGGTGTTGGACTAGCAAGTTTCAACTGGTTAATTTGCCTTCTATCCGTTGCTAATTGTTTTCGCAGATATTCTCTCCTGCAAAAGTAGTCTCTGCTGGCGTCGGGGTTTTCCTCTTGGTAAGTATCTTACTTGATATCTGTGTGGGAGAGGGTTTTCAACGGCGATGTTCGTTAGGCCGCAATGGATGTCGATGCAAGTCAGGAAGCCCTTGCCGATCTCTTCGAGTGCATCGAGAACTTCTTCAAACGCCTCGAATCTTATACGGAGGTGCCACCAACTGAGGCGATGACTGATATAATTGTGAAGATAATGACCGAAGTTCTGAACATCTTCGCGATTGCGACGAAGGAGATGAAGCAGGGTCGAGCCAGTGTGTTACCACCTAGATATTCATGAATGTAGGCTAATCTATGACCAGAAAAATTCCTCCGGAAGCTGGTGGGAAGGAAGGACATAGAAGAGGCGTTAAAGAGGTTAGACAGATTGACGCAGGAGGAGGCTCGGATGGCGGCCGCACAGATCCTGAACCTCACGCATGGCGTCGATAACAAAGTAACGAGTGTCGGAAACAAATTGAAGGACATGGACGATAAGATGGACGTAGTTATGAAAGGTAGGCATGCTTGTTGGCCACTCATTGACCCAATCCTGATTAGTGCCACTACGCGTATGTTGGCTAGATGGAAAGAACGCACAGGTAGTTCTCGATGGCATGCAATGTTTGTGATGAACCACTATGCTACTGCTCCAGCGATTCTAACCTGTTCATAGGGAACCAATTGAGAGAGAGCCTTAGAAGATGGGTTACTCCGCCAGATCCATCAACGAACCACAACATCGCATGCGACATTCATCATGGAGGGACAGCGGAGTGGTTCTTTCAAGGCAGTTTCTTTGCAGAATGGAAGTTTGCTGGCTCTCTCTTATGGATCTACGGCAAACGTATGTTATTCCCGCTCTTTCCCGATCGACCCCTGATCACCGTCTGCGTTCTTAGCTGGCTCGGGCAAGAGCATAATTTGGTTCGTCGCCGCTCGGCATCTACTAGTACCTGCGCCTCAATGAGCTTACTTTTCCCTCCAGTTCTACGATCATCCAAGACGCTGTTAAGCAACGCGAGGCAGGGTTAGCGTTGATGGCGTACTTCTATTTCGACTTCAGGGACCTTGACAAGCAACACCGTCGCAACCTCCTCCCCTCTCTCCTCATCCAGCTTTCTGACCAGTCTCCTCCTTGTTGCGACGTCCTCTCCCGCCTTTATTCTGCACACGGAAATGGTGCGCAAAAGCCAAGCGATAGTGCAATGATTCAATGTCTCAAGGATATGCTCACGATTTCCAATCTACGGCCTGTTTACATTATCCTTGATGCGCTCGACGAGTGCCAGAACTGGCCCGGAATCCCGTCGCCTCGTGAACAGGTCCTTGCACTTGTCAAGGAACTTGTTGACCTTCATCTTCCGCATCTTCATATATGCGTCACGAGCCGACCGGAGTTCGATATTCGAGCGATTCTTACACCATTGGCACGTCACCGGGTGTCCCTACACGACGAAAGCGGACAAAAGAAAGATATCATCGACTATGTCAATTCTGTGGTGTATTCTGACTCGGAGGCGATGATGAAGAGATGGCGAGATGAAGATAAGAAAATGGTTGTCGAGACGTTGTCAGAAAAGGCCGACGAAATGTAAGGGCGTCGTCCTAACGTCATGATGCCTACTCATGTCTCCGTCCAGGTTTCGATGGGTGTACTGTCAACTCGACGCGCTGCGACAATTTCTTCCGTCAAGTGTGCGGCGGACGCTAGACGAACTTCCGGAATCGCTGGACGAGACATATGAGCAGATCGTGATGGACATCAAGAAGGGAAACCGGGCGGATGCGCATCGTATGCTACAAATGCCTAACTGTGGCAATTCGACCGCTCTCTGTTGCCGAGCTCGCAGAATTGCTCGCTTTTGACTTCGATGCGGCGAAGGGTGGGATCCCGGAATTGAACTCAAAGTGGCGGTGGGAAGACCATGAGCAAGCGGTACTTTCGACGTGCTCAAGTCTAATCACCATCGTTCCCGGCGGCGATTCCCAGGTCGTTCAGTTTTCGCACTTTTCGGTGAAGAAATTTTTGCTGTCGGATCGCCTCGCCACATCGACGAAAGACATCTCTCAGTGCCATATTGTCGTCGAAGATGCCAATACGCTGATCGCCAGGGCCTGTCTTGGTTTTCTATTGCGGGATCCTGTTGACGAAATTGGCGCGGCAACTGCCCCTCTAGCTCAATATGCCGCTGAGCACTGGGTGGCCCATGCACAGGTCAAGAATGTGGCCCTACGCATCAGTGATGGGATGAAATATCTCTTTGAGCCAGAAAAGCCATTCTTTTCCGCGTGGGTCAAGCTGAAAGACGTCGACCACTACAACAACATATGGTCACCTCCCCTCAAAACCGAAATACAACGAGGAGCGGCGCCATTATACTACGCCGCATTTTGTGGATTCCATGAGATAGTTGAACACCTTGCTCTCAAATACCCACAGTATGCAAATGCGATGGGTGGTCGTGCGGGGACCGCATTACACTCGGCATCGTATGCAGGTCACGTCGAGGTTGTATGCTCACTGCTCAAGTGCGGCGTGGATGTAGATCCTCGGGGCATCTGGGATCGGTCTCCACTGCAACTCGCGTCGTGCAAAGGGCACCCTAATGTTGTAAAATGCTTACTCGACCATGGAGGAGATGCACGTTTTCGAGATGAGGATCACGTAGCGGCGCTGAGTACTTGCAGCACATGAAGGCGACGTCGAAATTGTTCGAGTGCTGCTTGAGCACAATGCGGATGTTAATTTTCAGAACAAGTACGGCCAGAGCCCAATGCATTCGGCGCTTTTGTATAGTAACTCCAAAGGTAATTATCCCCAGATCGTACGACTCTTACTGGAGCATGGTGCGAATCCGAACGCTCGGGGCTACAAGCGCCGCACCCCATTGCATCTGGTGCCATCATCGAATCTGGTGTCGTCATTGCAGCTCGAGGTCGCACGCATCCTGTTAGCGCATGGTGCGGACGCAGGTGCAGAAGATGAGGAGGGAATGACCCCATTGCAAGTCGCGTTGGCGGGAGGACAAGACGAGATCGCGCAGTTGTTGTCGGACAAGTGAGCACACATACAGTGTCATTCACATTGACTATGGTCCGCACGAAAGTACGATACAAGACGCTTTTTTCCCCCCTGTTTCTTGTTCGATTCTTCTTATGTCTACTGCCCAATATTATTGATACACATTGATGACCCGCGCATGATACCCAACAATGGCCCACGCATAGCTATCGCGAGTGGCGAGAAGTGGGAGCCCTACTCACTATAAAAACTACATTATAACCTACAGCGCTGCGGGGCAGTGGACGTTCGACCACCAGCGCGTGCACGAAATGGCGCTTTCAGACGTGATCCGAGTTTGCTCGTCGTGATTTTGTGCATGGCAGAAGCAGACTAGATCACTTGGAGTCGAGGATAGACTTGTAAATGCGCCTCGGCATCAAACGCTCACTAGTGCTCACTATTACTCACCTTGTTACTCACTAGCAGCGAGGTTCATCTCGTCATTCAAATGAAACGCCTCTCGGCTCTGATATGTCTTATCACTAGACATGAAACCGATTGTTATTACAGTTATGGACGATTCGGAAATGTATTAGATAGCGAATAAAGTGAGCGATGATGTGCGCAAGCGGTATCGGCACAAGGAAATGATTATCAGGGAACGTGCAGTCGGGTACAATAGCAGAAAAGACTGATGCATTCAATTCCTATGGAAGACAAGAGTAAGAAGTTTTATGCTCTGCTTCCGCAGAGCAACGAGATAACGAATCCGCGGACGGTATGAGGGGATGCGAGAGACGGGCCGAACCGAACGCCCGAGTAAGTGTACGGAACAAGGTACGGAATAACGAATCGAGCCAGGAGTGCGTAGGAATCGCGCGAGTTTGCAAAACGCCCGCATGGAACAAGCAGATAACAACGAACTGAAGTCATATCTCGCAAACAATTGTATCTGGTACCCTTACTCAGGCTACACCCTTCTGCCACCCTTCTGCTTACGCGCTTATTACCTCATTCACTGCTCCGAGTCACACAAAACTCTCACACCCACTATCTTGAGGAACGAAGAATTTGACGGCCGAGTGAAGATAGAGCAACTTGAAATCGAGACTCGCATAGGTACCGTGAAGAATCTGGGCTGGTCAACCTTTCTGATTGCTGTTGACTATGGCCTTCGCAAGAGTTCTAGTAGTTCTACTTTGAACGACAACGACGATTGGACCCTTAGTAGGTGATTCTGGTGATGTAAGAGCCTTTTCCTTCGAGTTTCCGGTGGGTTCTTTTGGCGCTTAGGATAATCATTATAGGAAGTCTCCTTAAATAGCATTCCCTTTCCGGAACTCTGATCTCCTCGGATATGTCGTATCTCCATTCAAGTTCGCCACAAATAACATTCAAAGCACAAGTCAAGGCACGAGTTGCAGTCGTGCGTTGCTTCCAGTACCCCCGACTATGGTATGTCCGTCCTACCGCAGCGCGACTTCTACACTTACTCGCATCCGTAACCCCATCCAAGAACGAGGAATTGGCGGTCACGTCAGAGGTGGAGCGAATAAATGCTTATACTGACGATAACTGACAGTACTCACTTTGTCTTTCCTGCCCAAATCTACTAACACGACTCAAATCTGGTGACTTGAGACGTCCCAATGACCCGCTAATCCGCAGAATTGTCGTTCTGGTACAACCGGTGGCTCGTCATAGTTTGTACCGCCATCACGCTCAACGTGTATGTTTACTCCGGCAATCAATCAAGCTTTAATCCGGCCCCAGCCCGTAGCTTCATTGATGGAATTGCCTCCAAATAGTACATTCGCCTCATCTGCGCCTTCCACATATATCTGTCATCGCACGCGAGTTCCGCGTCGGGAGGGAAGCAGGTTACCTCATGCTTTCCCTCAATGTTGAGGGCTTCGTCCTCGGACCCACATTTGGGGCCCCTGGCTCAGAGCTCATCGGCCGGAGCCTGGCCTTCGTCTGCACATCTGCCGTCAGCGTAATCACCTATATTGGCCAAGCGTGAGCGGACAATACGGTCATTTTTGCTCACCAACGGCACCGGGATCATTGCAGACATATGGGATCCGGTAAATTGGGCCATAGAAATGAGTGTACTTTCTACCGCCATCATTTTTGGCCCCGTGCTTGGCCCTATCGTCAGAGTAGCTTGTGAGCCGTATATTTATTTTCTTTTATGGCCCGAAGCTCTAAAAGCCAACGGCCCTGACACAAGTTTTTTTTGCTTGAGGCTGAAGCGCATCTGAACAGAGCTACTTGGTGGACACTAACAAACTTACTCCGCGTCGGCGATTGCGGGCCAGACGATCATCTGCTCGTTGACGGGCGCAGTTTTCCCGCTGTTCACAACGTAGATGTTCGTCAACGTGGGCATCAACTGGGCGTCCACTCTCCTCGAGGCCATCCCGGCGCTCCTCGTGCCAATGCCGTTCTTGTTCTACAAGTACAGCTCGCACATTCGCACGAACTCGTTAACCCCGTGCACTGATCTCGAAGTCGTCAAGTTCCTCGAGGAAGAAAGGGAGGGTTCCTGTGCATGCACTACGGAGGGAGAGTGGATGTACTGTGGCACCAGGGCGTGCTGGGAGGTATTGCGGATTGCTCTGGATTCCCAGACTGGTGTCTGTGGCGGGTGTTTCCCATCTTTTACACAGGCTACTGCAACGGCCCTGTGTCCTGAGATGCCTCATTGACGCATGAATAAATTCCTCTTGTTGTGCAGAAGTGTGTAAGGACGCCGCGAATACGCCTGATCATAAAATGGTTGATCTGAATTATAGTATTGTCCTAGAGAAGGGGCGGGGATATGGTAAATGGGGTGGATACGGTTCCACGCCGTGCCGGAGAGGGCATGTGAGATGCAGGGTTGGACGAATCATGGGCAGTGGAGAAGGATGTACTCCGACGATCTGATGGGGCAAGGGGAGCTGATGTTTTCGGCAATCGATTTTATTTCCACGCACCGTGCCCGAACAAACTGGTCGGTCGCTGATTCAAGCACGGGGTGTTGGGTACCACGTTACTAGCAAAAGTCTCGAAAATCGAGCTTTGAATAATAGATGCTGTCACCTCTTGCGCGTGTGGTCGGGTCCCATGCTTGGTTCCATGCGTTTTATCTTTGGTTTGGTTGTAAAGTCGACATAATCAGTATTGAGTCCAGAGCTCCGACTCGGACTGGGCTCACCTGAGCACGGACGCGTCCGAGGAGTTCGCCTAACGACTTTGAGCGGAGCACTAACTGGGCCGTAATAGGGTAACCTTGACGCCATCTGGTTTGGGATGGTTGCGATCCAAGCAATCTTCAAGTTCGGGGGTGTCCGAAAAACTCAACGATTAGCTGTCTCGTACCCGCCGCTCTAGAGGAGGAGTGCAAGGAGGGAAGGGAGGTCTTGGATACGGGGGAAGCCGGGGAATCGGGGAATGATAGAATATTATTGGTTGAATGATGCTTTTTTTATGCCGAATGTCGCCCCCTTGTGCACACGTGCCTCAACGGGCGCTTTCAACGGCTGGATCTACTACTCAACGATGTCCTTTCTGGGTGCGATGAATTCGAACTTCGTGGCTTGCTCCACCTGAATTCTGGCTTCTGAAGCTCTGGACTCGATGCACTATATCGGTTAAGTAATCAAGCTATCGATAGACATTCCAATGATGGCACTGCTTCCGAGTTCTGCGCTGACTTTGCCAGGCTTACTGCCGCCGCGGTTCCGGACGATACAATTATATAGGCTTCATGGAGGTTTCGTTTGCTCATCCCCAAACACCTTAACATGCTTTCTCTCTTCGAAGTTGCCGCCTATGCCCTCGTAGCCCTGGCTGGCGCCGCCTCGCTTACCCTCCTCAGGCACAGGTTCAGGCAGCGGAGCCTCCTGAAAATTCCTGGGCCGTCTAACCCCTCTCTTTTCTGGGGTGAGCTCCGCCGGTCAGAGAAAACAGGCTGTGCGCTGAAAGAATGGGAAGGTCATTTGCATCATATATTAAATCCCTGTTCCTACCCGTTCCACGAAGGGTTATACAGCACGTACGGAAAAGTAGCACGCGTCTATGGCTTTTTGGGGGTACGTCCTCATGGCTTTTGACCGCTATGGGGTCCCTCACTCGATGCTATATCTGGGGAATAGGATGTCCAGCTCGTGGTATCTGATCCTAAGGCATGCAACAACATTTTTGTCAAGGATCAGCCCATTTTTGAAATGACAGAGGCTTTCCTCCGGTACGTTTTTCGTTCCGAGTAAGGATTGACCCTCGTCTTGAAACCGAAAAAGAGGGACCATGCAGGCGTCTGGGCCATCGCTCTTTGCTACGACAGGTAGGGAAGTCATTTTCTAAATTGTCCGTGGACATACACCTATATTGCCACCAATCGAGGTGCTCAACACCGGACGCAACGAAAATTGCTGAACCCCGCATTCAACACCAAGAACATGCGATATATGACCCCAATCTTTCATAGGATCACAAATCAGGTATCTCCCAGGTTTGTATTCCTGAGTCGGAACCAGTAATCTCAAGTCTTCTCAGCTTCGTGCGAACCTCTGTTCGATCGTATCGAATGGCCCAGAAGAGATCAACGTTGCCGATTGGATGGGAAAGCTCGCTCTCGAACTCATTGGGCAAGCCGGCCTCGGGTATTCCTTTGGCATTTTTGAAGGCAGAGACGACGAATATTGTAGAGCACTCAAGGAATGGATGTCAGTACAAGGAATGCTTGAAGTGACTTTGTTATTCTGACGCGCTTTTCAGCCCAACTTTCTCCTCTCTTGCGGTGTCTCGAAACTTGTTTCCTTACGTCGACAAGATATTCCACCCCAAAGTTCTCAAGTTCCTGGGAAGAACATTGCCGTGGCCGAAATTAAACCATCTCATGGACCTCGCGGAGACCTTGAGTACCAAGTCGAGGGGTATTTACGAAGCGAAGAAGAGATTGCTGGAATTAGGTGATGACGCGACTGCCAAGCAGGTTGGAGACGGAAATGATATCATCAGTCTTCTCAGTGCGTACAAAACCCCGCGCTTTCAGATCAGAAACCTGAGGTGATCGTTTATAGTGCGAGCTAGTTCGGCGGGACCCAAGGACATTCAGTTGAGCGAAGAGGAACTGGTTGCGCAAATGGCGTACGCCCCAACTAAGGCGGCGTTGATGACTAAGTCATTTCTTTTAGGGTCTTTCTTATAGCAGGAACGGGTACGACATCGACCGCTCTATCCCGGATTCTACACCTACTTTCCCACCATCCTGAAGCCCAGGATAAGCTCAGAAATGAGCTGAAAGACGCCCATAAGGACAATGAGGAGCTGACGCATGACCAGCTCGTTTCTTTGCCTTTCTTGGAGGCGGTGTGTCGTGAAAGTCTGCGACTGTAAGATGTTCGTCTTGGTTCTTGGGACGCATTCTCAAAGGTGTCACAGCTACCCGCCTGTTCCAGGAGTAATGAGAACGTACGCGACGCATCATTCTCATCTTATAGCCCTTCATACTCACTAGTAGTTGGCAGTGCACGAAGTGATGTTGTTCTCCCACTTTCTTCCCCCATTCGGGATGTCAACGGACGCGAAGTCCATGAGATTTTCGTACCGAAAAATACGAACGTATTCGTTCAAATCTATAATTTGAACCGTGACCCATCGATTTGGGGGGCCGATGCGGCGGAATGGAAACCGGAACGTTGGTTGTCACCACTTCCCCAAAGCGTTGCAGATGCAAATATCCAAGGAGTATATGCAAATACGTGCGAAATACGTCCTTCTTTAAATAGTTCACTGTTTCTGACAGCTCTTCTAGTATGACATTCATTGGTGGCACGCGGGCCTGCATGTGCGTATAACAAGCGTTTCCTTAGACGAGCTGGGCTGATTCTGGTACATCTAGCGGATTCAAATTTTCACAGCTCGAAATGAGTAAGAGAAGCCTCGTGGACGCGTATCGTATCTTGCCGATCTGACTACATCCTTGCGTCTAGAGGTCGTGTTATCGCAGATCATTCCCGCTTTCCGATTTGCGCCTACTGGAGCTGAAATAGTTTGGCGATTTGGCATCATTTCTAGTCCGTCGGTGAAGGGATCGGTTGGGACGTTCCATCCTAATCTCCCGATGATAGTGTCCCGGGTATAGAGATTGTCAAGGGGATTGTGCGCGTTGCACCCCCATTTGTCTCACTTAGTATTAGTAGTCTCGCAAGGGCTTTCCCATATGTTTTGTTTTATGATTTTGATTCAGAAATTATGTTCCGTAACGGGCTCTACAGTAGAACGCTCGCCATGCCAGACGCTCGCATTATCGGCATCATAGTCACGCTGAAAGGGAATAAAAACTTTATAGAGTACTTCTTGCTCCGCCACTGCAGTATATCACACTCCGCTTCTCGCACTGGCATGCATCGCCGATGTGTATCGACAATTGTCGAAAATACTGTAGCCAAGGCTTGAGCCAAGGAGTATAATTCAATGGCACGAGTCAGGGCCTGGCGCTAGTAGCCCTGGACGATTCCTGTCCCCCCCACCCTTGTTGACATACCTTGACCAACTAGCTGCCTAAATTGCAGTTGCTATGTCTCAGACTACCGCCGCAACTGCGTCTTCCCCCATTTCCGCACCATCTTCGCCGCAGCTCTGAAAGCGTACGAGAAGAAAGACAAAGACCGACCTTCTCACACTCGGAGTATCCTTTGGTTCGTTGTCTCTCTGGCTCCAGCGTCCGCACGCAGCCCGATGAACTTACGTCGGTTTCTAGCTCTACAATTATCCAAGACATCGTAACTCTACGCGAGGCAGGGTCTGCCTTTATGGCGTGCTTCTATTTCGACTTCAGGGACCTTGATAAACAACACCGCCGAATCCTCCTTCCCTCTCTCCTTATCCAGCTTTCTGCTCAGTCCTGTCCTTGTTGCGACATCCTCTTCCACCTGTATTCTGCACATGTCAACGGTGAACAAAAGCCGAGTGATAGCGTAATGATCCGCTGTCTCAAGGATATGTTCGCGATTCTCCATCCACAACCCGTTTACATTATCCTGGACGCGCTCGACGAGTGTTCGCCCGGAATCCCATCCTCTCGTGAACCGCACTTGTCAAGGACCCCGTTGACCTTCATCTTCCACATCTTCATATATGCGTCACCAGCAGCCTGACCGGAGTTCAACATTCGAGCTACTCTCACGCCCTTGGCACATCACCGGGTGTCCCTGAAAGCGGACAAAAGAAAGATATCGTCGACTATGTCGGTTCTGTGACTCTGAGTCTGAGACGATGATGAAGAGGTGGCGAGAAGACAAGAAGAAAAAGATTGTTGAGGCGTTCTCGGAAAAAGCCGACGGAATGTAAGTGCCCGCGCTACAGCAGGTTCCATATCGATAGATACCTAGCAACCATTTTTCACACATAGGCGGCATTTGAATGGGTATTTCGGTGACCATGCCGAGTTTTCTTCCCACAGAAACTAATTGTAGTAATTAAATAATGAATTTATATAACGTACTTAAAAATTTCAAGACTAACTGGTGGGGGGAAAGCCGCGAGCGAGGCACTGACGAATCACACAAAAAAAAATGAAAACTTGTATATTCGATAAGAGAAACAAACCCATAGCTACACTGTACTAAGTGTAAGTAAGGGGGCCAACATTGTGGCTAGCGACGTCCCATCGCCTTCTATTGTCACCGTTGTTGTCAGCGCATGGTTGGTTGTCGTAACCAGTGCCTGTGTTCGCCTTGCATTGTCGTGATTGTGGACGTAGTCGCTCTGTCGCAGTTGTGGTTATTGTCATCAACGTCTTACTGCCCTCACCGTAGTGGCCTCATTGTCGTCGTCATTTGCGACTTGTCGTGGTGGGACTTGCGCACTGTGTTGAGTCGATGTTGCAATGGAATTTCGCACGGCGTCGTGGCCGTGTTGTGATGGCACCGCGACGTGGCATCATGACGAGCCTTGCGCGCCGTGACGGGGTGGCGGACTCCCATGAAGTGAAGGGTGGACGCGGCGGTCACAGGCTTTCGTGCGATAAAGGAGTAGCGATAGCGGTAAGGACTTGAGGAGCACAGCGCAGCGGGTGCCGTAATGGGGTAGCGATGGTAATGGGTGGACGCGGCGGCCATGGACGTACATGTGGCGAGGCGGTGAGGACTTGAGGGGTGGGGCGAGACAGAGAGAAAGAAACAAAATGAAACCAAAAAAAGGACATATCTTGATTACTGGGCCAAGCCCCAGCTCGTCGTCAGACGCGTCTCCATGATGGGTGTTGAGGGAATAGTGGGCGAAGGAAAAGAAAGGAGGCGATGGTGGATTGAAGAAGGGCAACATGGCCGACGCGTTTGACATGCGATGAGGGAGGGACGTGAAGCGGAAACTTGAAGCTGAAGGCCGAGGACACTGGTTTGGCGTGTGGATGTAAGGAAAGCATGTACAGCCCGGAAAAAGTATACAACTTACCTTGGACCGTGTCAAATTTGGGGGAAGGCTTATCTATCAAGTTGAAGAGGGAAAGTAATGATGATTCTGGGGTGAACAGTGAGCACATATGAGGAGATCGTGGATAAAGTGAGCGTAAGTTACAAGGTGGTTGGATGAGACGGTGGTGATGTTGTGGCAACGTGAGGTAGCTTTGTCAGCTGCCACCCCCAACAACGCGGATGGCAGAGCGTAGTACTGTATGGTACAGCAGCCTGACTCTGCATCTGCACGCGGTCTTAGTAGTTCCAGACCGACACATCCCCAAACCCGATGTGCATTCGTGTAACATTTTGCACCGTGCAGATGTCCGCTGACCATTACAGCACTTTCCCAACAGAGGGCTCACGCTCCACGCAAGGTGCCGAGAGTCTTTGCCCAAACGCACTATTCTCACGGCCCGGTCCGCCTTTTCCGCAACTCAGATTCAAACTCCGCTTTTTTCTTCCCTTTTTGTCCTCTTTCATATTTACAGTCAATACTATAATAACTAATGTAAATATCATAGCAATCAAAGGTAAATAGTATGCCATAAATATGGCACATAAATAACTTGATAATTGACCTGTGATCCAATCTATGATAGTTAGTGTGCGTCAAAAAAAAACACAACACTTCAGTAGCCATGCGACTGGCTCCTTGTAGCTAAAGGAGCCATGTGTAGGGACTGGATCATGAGAGATCAATTCATGATCTGCCAATTACACAATCATGCAGTAGGCACTTATCCAAAGAGCGGGTCATGTCTGCAGCAATGTAACCCAGGCTTGTATCGAAAGCCCACACGAAGTGCTTAGTCAGACGAAGAGTTGGGCGCCCAACTCTTCTGTGTTGTGTGAGATCTTCATGTAGAGATTTATGGAGGCAAGCAGCCGAATAGGTGAACGATGTACGAGCGTGGAGGTCCAGAGGAGAGCGTATTGCTCCTCTGCTTACGAATATTATTCGTTGATAACCGTTTAACTATGATAATACTACGATTATCTAATATGTCGGTCTAGCCTCGGTTTGCCGGACTGTGTCCGTTCCGGGCTGAATCCCAACACTCCCCCTCAAACAGAGGGTAGGTCTCGGGTGAATGATATTGTTTGCATGGCGGAAGGAACGTGATGGGTGCGTCAAAAAACCTTCTGATAGAAGGAAAAAGCTACCATCAAATTGTGGTTTGGTTCCTTCTCCACCTTCGCGCGAAAATTTCACGCTTTTACATTTCCGTTTTCAGCGTATTAGCCCTTGGCTCGGGAAGCTCGGCGAAGCTCGCCTTTGCCTTTGGCTCGGGATCGAGCTCGGGACTATGTCCCGTAATGCTATCATAGCTCTTCGCTTCCCTTTACGCTGAATGTTTATTTGTATAGGTCCATTTTCTTATTTTCCTTCCTTTTTGCCGCAGACACATTACCTCCATGAGGTGCCTCGTCAGGCTCGTGTCACGCATCTCGTCAGATGCTTCTCCCGTTCCCCGCTGCGCATGCGGAGATCATTTTTTGGGATTTACGGTGGAGGAAATGGTATGTCATATGTTATGTCATATGTTCTCCGACTTATTTGAGCTGTCACAACCAGGTGTCGCTTTTGTCGTTGGCTTGCCCAGTGGGTTGGCCTTTCGACCTTTGCGCCCATGGCTGCGCGCTCTCCTGTCAACTCCCCCTCACGCGGCACATCGGGCGTGCTTTCAATGGCCTTTGGAAGGATGTTTGGAGGACAGTTTCGGAGGTAGGTCCTATATTTTCTCTGCATTTACGGCCTATTATCCGTTTTCGCAGAGTGTGCGCCGTGTCTGTTACACGCGTCACAGTCTCCCTCTGGGAGTTTTCTCCCTCTGCACTTCCAGGTCACTTTTTACTACCTGTGCGTGCGTGGGGAACTATATCGGGTGAGTCGCCCGTGCGCAGTCACTGACAAGATGTTGCCCTTACAGCTCTGTAGCTTCGGGCATGGCCATTTAGGCCTTTTTCTGTCAACGTGACATTTATACCGAACCGACGTCAATCATCCTTTGGATGCGTCCGGTTCGTCATCCGTTCTGTGGTATGTGACCACATATTTCCGAACGGAGACATGATCGTTTCGAAATCGTACGATCTGCAGCCATTTCGGCCGCGTACGCTGGGATGTCGGGACTTTCTCCTGCTCCTCAGCGTCTTCTTTTCGGCCCATACGCCTCGATATTAGGCGTTTCCGTATCCTGCCTGCGCGGCGCTATGCGCCACTTTCACTCATGTCGCCGCCTTCCCGATCCACGTCTCGCCGCTTTTCGCCTCAACTTTTGGGCATCTGCGGCAGGACTTTATGTGGGTCTCGGGGCCTTTACGGTGCGTCGTCTGTCACACGCATCCCGATGGCTGGCTGGCTGGCTTGGTATAACAAGTTTGGCAGGGATATAAGTTGTGCTCGTTTCAGCAACAACATTCGGCGTCGGGCATGTATTACCCATCGCCGCAAGCTGCTCATAGGCAGTTTGTTTGGGCCATCACCGCATCCGCGACGTCGAGTCGAGCATATTGCCAGCGTTCTGGCATATATTTATTCAGTCACGGTACGTCACCAAATTGGGACCGTCCATATTCATGACTGACTGTTATCGCTCATATCGAGCTGCGCGATTCGTGTTTCCGTCAACTTATAGTTGACGGTTGCGCTATGCGCACGTACTGCAGGCGATCCATGGGGCCATCGAATGTATCTGCGCAGCCCATGGCTGGCATATGGCCTTCTATCTCGCCTGCGCCGGACTATTGCCCACACCTGTGGACATCATTGCTCACTTTGAGCTGTAGGGACTATGCACGCGCGGAAAGAATGTTCCGCGCAGTTCCCATCGAGTAAGTAACTCGATTTTATCTATCTTCCCGTGATGTTCACGGGGTCCGGCGTCCTGTGTGCAGTGTATATTGGACGTGACATTCCCCAAGTCATAGTCCATGGGGTATGCTGGGTGAATCTCTTCCCCAGTTATTCCCCCGCTCAGCGCAGCGTTGGCGTATCACCGTCTGTGTCGCGCTGACAAATATGACAGCTGTCCACTCGGGAAATATTCGTCCCCGAGCGTCTCTGTCGGGTGCGCGGCTTCGCCTTCCATATTGGAGAATGTTGGCGAGCATCTCTGCACCTGCGCGGCATGAACCTCGCCCTCCATATCGGAGAATACTGGCGAAAGTCCGCGCGAATACCTGGCATCTTGCGTGGTTCGTCTATGACTGGTGAGTTTTCCTCGCCTCTTTTCCTCACCATGCCGCTGCCCACTGGGTCTTTCCCAGGGATCATGCCTAGGCAGTGTGCGTCGTGTGGGACGCTGATCGGTATGCCGATGGACAGGGCGTGGTGTAGTTCCGTTGACTTTCCCAGCTCCCCCTCGCACTGTGTATTCGGCGCGATCACGACGATCGAGTCGGGCGAAGAGATGGAATTGGAAAAACGGAAAATTAGAGAGGTAAGTTTGTCACGCGTTTACGCGTTACGGTGCTGACAATATCTTCCGCTGGACCATATTGGCCTCAGCGTCTCGTTGGTCATTTCGACCAACTAAGCTCTCAAAGCAGCATTACTGCTCTTTCCCTCTTAGGAACGTACTTTACTTTGCTGCGTTTACGGCCTTAATCCGTTTTCGCAGACATCACCGGCATTTTTATTTCTGTTCTCTGGACAGAACCGGTAATCCCGAAGGTCACGGTGTAGCACATTTTGCTCCCGTTGGTTTTCGGGTATTGTCGCACCACGCCAACATAGCGTATCTTTTACACGCTTTGGACGTTTTTCAGGTACGACGTTGTCTCCCTATGGGAGAACTTTTCCTCTGTAGGAAAGTTATGGGCTCAATGGGCCCGCGCGTCGTCATCGTGGACTGGACGCGTTACCCGCATTCAGGTTGTCTCCCTAATAGGGAGAACTCTTCCTCGCCATCGGATCTGGCTTGGCTGCCGTCCGCGCGTGGGAAGACTTTCATGTGCTCCGCTATCGGGTCTGGTTTAGCTACTGCCCGTGCGCACATGTACCTTTTATTACTCTTATTCATCTGCGTGCTCTCGCTCATCTCGGTACATATGGTACCGGCGGCGGCAACGATCCTTTTCGGGTCGATGCGTACTCGGCATCGGGCAAAATCTTGCCCGTCGCCTCGAGCTGCTTGCTCAAATCACGCAACGCTGGCCTATTGCCGTCGATCGCGTGCTGGCAAAGCATGCTTATAGATGTCCGCGATATTCGCGGTATATTTGTGTGCGAGAATACTGCACGAAACTCGTCGAGGTGTCCTCGGCGACATTTATTTGTTTCGGAACGTGTCACATAGACGCATGTAACTTCTCCGCAACTTAATAAAATGCTGTGGTATCTGTTATCATGCAGCCTGAGCTCGGTCGACCCGTGATATTCGCGGTGTCAGACGTCGTCTTGCAGCTCGATCTGCCCGTGATATTCACGGTGTCAGACTCGCGCTGGTAGACACGCTCGATATGGAGCTATATTTGTGACGTTCCACTCGTCCGTGCGGACGTGCGTGATATTTATGTGCACGCTGTACTCTTCCGTGAGGTCACGGAATAATCAGTCGTGCATGATATCATGGTATGGACTTGTACATTTCCCCGCGACGTTCACGGGGCGATTGCGCATATTTGCGCAGGTATATGCCTCGCGGCACTACGCTAGCGGCCTTGCCGCAGCCTTCTTCCGACGTCATAGTACGTTTCGTATTTGCCGTCGAGGTATCCTCGACGTTGGACGTTTGGGTTGCGTGGGGGCATGGGAGTCGTAAACGAGTACAGCACTTTATGCGTACTTCTGGAAGCTGTCCCGGCCTACACGTTAGAGATGTCTATTTCATCTAGCTGTGCCGGACGCATTCTCGCATCTTGGACTCTCGAAGTGCCGGTGTCTTCCAGCTGTATTGGATACCAGCGTCCTCGGTCGAAGATGTCGAGTATAGAAATAGGGGGGTATTATAAAACGTGTGTTTAAATGTTCTCGCGCACGGTCAAAGTTTCTCGCGCGCTGGACGTGCTCCCTTGCACTCTGCCAGCGGACTCTCGGGGTGCCAGTATCCTCGGGTCCAGGCAATATATATCATCGCTCGTCCCTTGGATGCGAGCTATGATGTGCGATAGGGGCTTAGTCATAGTGGACAAGTTTTCTCGCGCCTCGTCGATTTTTCTCGCGCTTAGACTGCCTAGATGCCGATGTCATCCAGTAGTACTGGATGCCCGTGTCATCAGGTGTCTTCGCTCGGAGGGTATCGACTTAGGATGTGAGTTCGTGCGAGATAGGGGCTTTAATATGTGCCCAGAGATATGGTGTGAAAATGGAATATATTGGGTGTACAAGTTCACCTGGCTATGCCAGGGCCCATAACCTGTAGAGATTTATGGAGGCAAGCAGCCGAATAGGTGAACGATGTACGAGCGTGGAGGTCCAGAGGAGAGCGTATTGCTCCTCTGCTTACGAATATTATTCGTTGATAACCGTTTAACTATGATAATACTACGATTATCTAATATGTCGGTCTAGCCTCGGTTTGCCGGACTGTGTCCGTTCCGGGCTGAATCCCAACACTTCATGTGAGCTACCCTCACAATCCTTAGATCTATATCGAGCATAGTTGCAAGTGAATAAATTTTTTTAAATAAAGAAGGGTGTTTCTAACTAATACAGTGTTGTCTGTGAGTGGCTGTACTAAGATGGTTTAATAGGAAATTAAGGGGTTATTTTAATCTGATCTGAAAGGTGAGTCAAATGTGTTTTTAGAGCGGAGTTTGAATTTCGGCCGGTCCCGAACGGTCCGGGCCGTGAGAATAGTGCGTTTGGAACGCAACTGGTGCCGAGCGTGGAAAAAGCAGATAACTATTCTATAACCCCAATTTCGTAAAATAACCAATTTCCAAATAAGTTTTTCCTTCGCTTAATTATGATCCCCGCTCTTACATTTCGGAAGTCCGCTTGTGTATTCGAAATGACGGGTATCTATCGATATGGAACCTGCTGTAACCTAGCGATGCCCACTCATGTCTATGAATTAGGTTTCGATGGGTGTTCTGTCAGCTGGACACGCTGCGACAATGCCTTCCTTCGAGTGTGTGACAAACGTTGGATGAACTTCCGGAGTTGCCAGACGAGACATATGAACGGATCGTGATGGATAGTATCAAGAAGGCGAACAGTGTAAACGCATATCGTATGCTGCGGTGTCTGGCTGTGGCGATTCGACCGCTTTCTGTTGCCGAGTTTGCGGAATTCCTCGCGTTTGACTTTAATGCGACGAATGGAGGGATCCCCGAATTGAACTCAAATTGGCCGTGGGGATCATGAACAAGCGGTACTTTCAACATGCTCAAGTCTAATTACTATCGTCCCCACTTACGGATCCCCGGTTGTCCAGTTTTCGCACTTCTCGGTGGAGGAGTTCTTGATGCCGGATCGCCTCGTCACGTCAACGAAAGATCTTTCTCAGTACCATATTGTCGCCGACGATGCCAGCACGTTGATCTCCAGGGCTTGTCTCAGCGTCCTACTACAGGATACTGTTGACGAAACTGGCGCGGCATCTCCTCTAGCTCGATATGCCGCCGAACACTGGGTAGCTCACGCACAGGTCGGGACTGTCGCGTCAACCATCCGTGATGGGATGGAATATATCTCCTACCCGGACAGACCGTACTTTTCAGCGTGGCTCAAGTTATACGATATCGATAATCGCCCCTGGGTCTCAGAACTGGATGGCAGCAGTACCATTATACCATGCTTCTTTCTGTGGACTTCACGATATGGCTGAACACCTTGCTCTCACATATCTCCAGTATGCAGATGCGATACTAGGTGGTCTCGCGGGGACTGCATTACACTCAGCATCGGCTCCAGGTCATGTCGAGGTCGTACGCTCACTGCTCAAGTGCCGCGGATGTGGATATTTGCGGCGTCTAGAACCAGTCGCCGCTGCTACTTGTGTGATACGCAGGGTGCCTTAATGTTGTGCAATACGTACTCGACCATGGTGCAGATGCAAACCTTCAAGACAGTCGTCACTCTACGCCATTGAGTGACGCAGCAATAATAGGCCACCTCGAAATTGTTCAAGTGTTGCTTGAGCACAGTGGGGATGTTAATTCTCGGGATATATACGGCTCAACTCCAATGGACGAGGCTAGTTCATATCTCGATTCCAAAGGTGATTACCCCCAATTTGTACGATTATTACTGGAGCATGGCGCAAATCCGAATGCTCGGGATAACAAGTGCCGAACTCCGTTGCATCTGCCGGTGCCGTCTTCGCGTTTGGTATCGTCATTGCGGCTGGAAGTCGCACGCATTTTGGTAGCGCATGGCGCGGACATAGGTGTTGAGAACGAAGAGGGAAGGACCGGACCCCATCACAGGTGGCATTGATGTGTAAAGAGGACGAGCTCGCGCAGTTGCTGTTGGCCGAATTATCACGCAAGTAGGTACAGATGCGGTCTCACGAATATGTTGACAACAACTTGGACGGAAGTATGATACGACTATACGACTCGCGTTCAGTGGTTGTCTTTCTACTGTTTCTGCTCATTTTTCTTACCCTGGTGTGACCGCTATACTGATGTCCTGCACAGTGACTCAACAAATGGCCTACGCATGATGGCTCGACGTCCCAGTCCCCCACATTGGTGCCAGTAGCGAGTTGATTTCAAAAGCACTCTACAAATAGTAAACCTGTAGAGCCTGCTAAGTCTCTTTACAACCGCGACCTACAACCCAATACGGCCATTTCAATACGCGTTTCGTCTCTAGTACGACCTTGATCGACCCACCCATCGAACAAACCGTACTAACACCCGGGCCTCTACTCAGAGCTCGCGTGGTGTTCCTTGACTCAGAGGGCCTCTTCCTGCTCATATTTTTCTCCGGCTCTGAAGCCCAGACTCGAAGCCTCCTCGATGCACGCGCCGCAACGCGAATCCGAGACCTTGTCCGCCCTACCCGCAGGATCCCCCATCCCACCGAGTGATCACGACTCGGTACCAGGTCTCTCGCGACTCGTCTGAGAGACAAGCCATGGACTCCTTCCCCTGCTGCCATAACGGTTGGTAACGGCATCGTATCTATCTTAAAGGCCATCCAAGCCACAATAGAGAAACTGTCGACTCGCGTAGACCGCCAGGAAGCTAGCCTTATCCGTGTCAAGGATAGAACGCTACTCTATGCTGGTCGGACACCTCATCGACATCGATGACGAAGCGTGACTTAACAGGAGCGGGCCGTGAATATTATATTTTGCACGGTATAGATCAAGCTGCGCTCTGCTTAACTGCGTCGGGGATCTCTACTTCCGGAGTGCCAGTGGCTCCAGTCCATTTGCGCAGATGACATGCCTCAGATATATGCGATTCTGCCTTCGCCTGGCGGCTAAAATCGGAGAGATATTCCACACAGCGACGTGCCCAGCGGTTGGTGACCCACGCCAGTTCGCAGGCTAGGACGCAGGTGCAAGAGTGGCGAAAAACTCCCGTCAGTCCCGGTGTGCGCGTGCCATCTGTCTGGTGTTGCACGGAAATAGGCAGCTGTTGCTGTGAAAGCACACCCAAAATATCTGCAGGCGCCGCACGCACGCGATTGAAGAAGCGTCTATAACATGACGTACTGGCCACGAGTGGGCTTTTCAACGAAGAGATAGAAGAGGTGTTACACGTAGTTCTTAATATGACAATGTCAGAACGACTGTCATTCACGTCCCAACGTGCGAAGGATGAGCCGGATAAAAACGTAGTCAAGCTTAACAGGCATAGTCGTGACAGCTGAAGTAGGCTTTGTGCATCCAAGACCTTGGATTGACCCGCCCTCCACAGGACCAGAGCCGCCGTGGAACTTGAATGAAATCTTACAATATAGCATATGAGCTCGTTCGCGGCAGAAAGGAGGGGCTAGAAATTGGGAGAGGACAGAGGGGAGAGGGATTAGGGCATCATATGCCTGCGAGGGGATCACGTTGACGGTCCTGAACATTGCAAGCATTCCTGGAAGGTTGGGGATGTTTGACCGCACTTGTATTTTCTCGTAATATAATAGAAAATGGAGATGGTTGCATCGGAGTTTGAAGTTGAGTCGCAGTAAGCGGTCCTCTGTCGCTGGTTTGCTCCTACGGGGACTGGTTTCGTGCGAAAGGGATGAAGGGACGGTAAGCCGGCGTGCGGCACGAAATAATCAACGACGCCGGGAAGAGCTCGGGTCAAGCGGATTAGGTCTGTACGAGCATGGTAGGGCTGTAAGGAAAGGCTCGGGCGATATGTAAGGGGGTTAGCATAGAGAATGGGCGAAAGCGCAAAGCGCCTCTCGATCGAAAACGAATGCCGAGGCGAGGTCGCGACGGGTGGGTGACCCTCCCGGAGCAATCGGACGAGTCGTCGGGTACGAAGACACGCATTATCGATCCCATAGCAAAAGGGTGTGGCGGGCAGCAAAAGAAAAGGATTCCGGTTCTCTAGACCGGTTGGAAAATGGGCGGACAGGTGAAGGCAAGGGAAGAATGAGTCACGTGCCGCCACATACGCTCATTCAATTCAACTTATTCAAGACAACGTTCTAAGGCACCGCTCGTACCTCGCTCTGCCTTAGATCGGCCAACTTCCACCGGCGCGTGGGAAGTATGAATCTCTCGCTGTCAAAGACGGTCACCAAATTGTCGACATGTGTATGACACTGACTTCCGACTTTAGTCAACGACTGTCCAACAAACACTGCGCCGGACAGGCCCTAAATAGCCGGAGCTAGAGTCAGAGCGGCCACCTCCCAGAAGAATTCCCAAAGGAATGCCAGGGTCGTTTATGCATAAGCGAAAAGGGGTCACGGAACCGTCCGAAGTAAGAATCATATAGGTTTCGTGGAGGTTTCGTTTGCTCGTCCCTTAACATGCTTTCTTTCTTCGAAGTCGCCGCCTACGCCCTTGTAGCCCTGGCTGGGGCCGCCTCGCTTATCCTCCTTGGGCACAGGTCCAGGCAGCGGAGCCTCCTGAAAATTCCTGGGCCGTCTAACCCCTCTCTTTTCTGGGGTGAGCTCTGCCGGTCAGAGAAAACAGGCTGCACGCTGAACGAATGAGAAGGTCATTGGCATCATATATTCAATCCCTATGCCTACCCATTCCACGAGGGGTTATACAGCACGTACGGAAAAGTAGCACGCGTCTATGGCTTTTTGGGGGTACGTCCTCATGGCTTTTGACCGCTATGGGGCCCCACTCGATGATATAACTGGGGAACAGGATATCCAGCTCGTGGTATCTGATCCTAAGGCATGCAACAACATTTTTATCAAGGATCAACCCATTTTTGAAATGACAGAGGCTTTCCTCCGGTACGTTTTTCGTTCCGAGTAAGGATTGACCCTCGTCTTGAAACCGAAAAAGAGGGACCATGCAGGCGTCTGGGCCATCGCTCATTGCTACGACAGGTAGGGAAGTCATTCTCTAAATATTCCGTGGACATACACCTATATTGCCACCAATCGAGGTGCTCAACACCGGATGCAACGAAAATTGCTGAACCCCGCATTCAACACCAAGAACATGCGATATATGACCCCAATCTTTCATAGGATCACAAATAAGGTACTCTCCCAGGTTCGTATTCTCGAACCAGTGGTCTCAATTCTTCTCAGCTTCGTGAGAACCTCTGTTCGATTGTATCGAATGGCCCAGAAGAGATCAACGTTGCCGATTGGATGGGAAAGCTCGCTCTCGAACTCATTGGGCAAGCCGGTCTCGGATATTCCTTTGGCATTTTTGAAGGCAGAGACGACGAGTATTGTAGAGCACTCAAGGAATGGATGTCAGTACAAGGAATGCTTGAAGTGACTTTGTTATTATTCTGACACACTTTCTAGCCCAACTTTTTCCTCTCTTACGGTGTCTCGAAACTTGTTTCCTTACGTCGATAAGATATTCCACCCCAAAGTTCTCAAGTTTCTCGGAAGAACGTTGCCGTGGCCGAAATTAAACCATCTCATGGACCTCGCGGAGACCCTGAATACCAAGTCGAGGGATATTTACGAGGCTAAGAAGAGATTGCTGGAATCAGGTGATGACGCGACTGTCAAGCAGGTTGGAGACGGAAATGATATCATCAGTCTTCTCAGTGCGTACAAGACACCGCACTTTCAGATCGGAAACCTGAGGTGACCGTTTATAGTGCGAGCTAGTTCGGCGGGACCCGAGGACATTCAGCTGAGCGAAGAGGAACTGGTTGCGCAAATGGCGTACGCCCCAGCACGCATTGATTCAACTAGGCGGCGTTGATGACTAAGTCATTTCTTTTAGGATCTTTATTGTAGCAGGAACAGATACGACATCGACCGCTCTATCCCGGATTCTACACCTACTTTCCCTCCATCCTGACGCCCAGGATAAGCTCAGAAATGAGCTGAAAGACGCCCATGAAGACAACGAGGAGCTTACACATGACCAGCTTGTTTCTTTGCCTTTCTTGGAGGCGGTGTGTCGTGAAACTCTGCGCCTGTAAGATGTTCGTCCTGGTTCTTGGGACGTATTCTCAAAGATGTCACAGCTACCCGCCTGTTCCTGGAGTAATGAGAACGTACGCGACGCATCATTTTCGTCTCATGGCCTTTCATACTCACTAGTAGTTGGCAGTACACGAAGTGATGTTGTTCTCCCACTTTCTTCTCCCATTCGGGATGTCGACGGACGCGAAGTCCACGAGATTTTCGTACCGAAACATACGAACGTATTCGTTCAAATCTATAATTTGAACCGTGACCCATCTATTTGGGGGGCCGATGCGGCGGAATGGAAACCGGAACGTTGGTTGGCACCACTTCCTCAAAGCGTTACGGATGCAAATATCCAAGGAGTATATGCAAATACGTGCGAAATACGTCCTTCTACAACCAAATGGTTCAATGTTTCTGACAGCTCTTTTAGTATGACATTCATTGGTGGCACGCGGGCCTGCATGTGCGTATGACAAGCCCTTCTTTAGACGAGCTGGGCTAATTCTGGTACATCTAGCGGATTCAAATTTTCACAGCTCGAAATGAGTAAGAGAAGCGTGAACGTGTCTCGGATCTTGCAGAACTGACTACATCTTTGCGTCTAGAGGTCGTATTATCACAGATAATTCCTGCCTTCCGATTTGCGCCTACTGAAGCGGAAATAGTTTGGAGATTTGGCATCATTTCTAGTCCGTCGGTGAAGGGATCAGTCGGGACATTCCATCCTAAGCTCCCGATGACAGTGTCCCGGGTATAGGGATTGTCAAGGGGATGGTGCGCATTCCACCCCCATTTGTCTCAGTATTAGCTGTTGGACGAGGGCTTTCCAATTTGTTTTGTTTTATGTTTTTGATTCAGAAATTATGTTCTGCAACTTGAACGAGCTCTACTGTAGAACGCTCGCCTTGACACTCGCATTATCATGGTCACGCTGAAAGGGAATAGCCAAGGAGTAGCATTCATTCATTAGTATGAGGCAGGGCCTGGGATTCAGAACGATCGGCTTGGGCGAAGAGATGTACTGTGATAGGAAAACGGAAATTTAGAGAGGTATATACTTATGCTGAATGGCCTTTGGCCGTCTTTTAGTACGCGAGGCAGGGTCTGCCTTTATGGCGTACTCCTATTTTGACTTCAGGGACCTTGATAAACAACACCGCTGAAACCTCCTCTCCTCTCTCAACTTTCTGACCAGTCTCCTCGTTTCGATATCCTCTCCCGCCTTTATTCTGCACACAAAAAAGGCGCACAATTACCTAGCGATAGCGTAATGATCCGCTGTCTCAAAGATATGCTCGCGAATCTCCGTCCGCAACCCGTTTAGCCTAGTACATTATCCTAGACGCACTCGATGGGTGTCCAAACTGCCCCGGAATCCCGTCGCCTCGTGAACAGGTCCTCGCACTTGTCAAGAACCTCGTTGACCTTCATCTTCCACATCTTCATATATGCGATCGGAGTTTCGATATTCGAGCCACTCTCACATCTTTGTGAGTCACTTACTCTGGCTTACTGGGGAAGGCGTGCCCGTGTCGCGCCGGGAGAGGAACGGCGTGGGAGTGAGCGAACTGGCGCGACGGGCACGGGGAAGGAGGGAATAAAGTTGTGGTATTAATCAGCGAGCGTGGTACGGGACAAACGGCGAAACACAAGGTAACGAGCGATTAAATGGGTATAGGACGGGCTAACAGAGACCGGGCGGAAGCACGCAGTGCTCCTCGGTCGAAAATGGGTGGGGTTGGTGTCCGAGGCGAGGTCGCGACACCCGATCTGTTAGGAACAACGATGATGCGGTGGGTGAGACTCGGCTCCCCCAATGATAGGAAGAGATAGCGTTGCTGCTTACCCTGCAGAGCGTGCGTCCGGGGAGTGTGGAAAAGGCACGTGAGCCGCTAACGATCCGGGGGCACAGAGTAGCGAATGAAAGTTTCGTGAACCGCCGGGACGGCCTGAATGTAGGGTGCGATGATAACAGCTTATTTTCGAACGTAGAGGAACGAGTCCCTGGCCCATCGACCCTTAGGCCTTAGCCTTCATGACGTCAAATGGCATGCCACGAAGGAGCACCTACGACGAGGAAGAGGAAGGGAGGCACGCATGAGGGACTTGGTCCGGGGGAAAAAAGAGAGAAGGGACGGACTGAGGTCCAAGGCAGTAGTGGCGGCGGCCGGGTTCCGACAGGCCCCTCTGGAGAGGGAAGCCGACTAGGTCATACGATAGAGGGCGAGCGAGGCGAGGGGGGAAGACCGAGGAAAGAGGTCGCACCTATTAATACGGCGAGGAAGAGGAAGGGAGGCAGGCGCGTGAAGGACTCAGTCCGGCCCGGGGGAAAAAAAGAGAGGATGGGACACACCTTGGTCCAAGGCAGTATACGGCACTGCACTTCGTGTGCAACGGGGTCTTGACAAAGCCTCTCAGGCTCGTAAGTTAGTGTTGGTACGGTAGGGCGAGCACTGGTCACGCCAGCGGCCAGGCTCGTCACGAGCCATGACATGCATGACAAGTGTGAATCGAGCGTGACTCCAAGGGGGTGGGACCGGAAAGTTTGACATGACCTCAGTTTTTTTTTCAGCAGTTTTCAGCACCCCTCCCCATGTGAACGGACAAGGGCGAGAGCAGGAGTGAACAGCGATGGCGAGGACACAAAGCAGGAGCAGGAGCAGAAACGAGTGACGAGAGGCGATGTCCTTTGAGTGCTTGCGGTAGGGCCTGACTTCTGGGATGAACGCTGTATGGAGCCGAGTCTGTGTGAGTTTGTAGGCGGAGGGGTTCCTGCAGGGGTTGGACAGGAGTGAAAGTGAAGGCCGAGCCCGGAGCATTCGCAACGGCGAGAGCCTGGCGCAAATGCGAACGGATGAGGGTGGGAGCAGGAGCGAACAGTGATGGTGAGAACTTGAAGCGGGAACGGGAGCGAAAACGAGCGACGAGAGACGATGGCGTTGAGATGGGGCAATGCCCGAGCGGCGGGCCTGACTCAAACCAGGATCACATAGAGACGAGAAGGGGGAAACACGACTAGACTGATATTTCCGATTCCAGAGCACTGGTTTAAGTACAAGCGAACTTGTAGCTACGAGCGAGCCAGTAACAAGTAAGAAGGAAAGGGAGAAGTGGCATAGTAAGGCGAAATGAGACGAGATGGAACGATCGAGATGGACAAACGGTCAAAGGGGAGATGGGCGCGGAAACGAGAAACCGAAACGGATTATCTAGGTGAAAGGTAGTGAGTAGGGGACCTCAAAAGTGTGAAAACATCATCCAGGGAGAGCGTGGTTGTACCACCGCTAGGGGGACCACTTCCTAATTAGGAAGGTCCAAATGTTTTTCAGGCCTTCACCGCACTCCCCAATGTCCTGTTCGGGATTCTGGTCCCGCCATCCCCTTGCGTGACTCCCAGAAAACGTGAATCGTGCGCGCATGGGCAGGGTTTCGAGACAATTCGAGTTCACGGGACTGAGACTGAGACTGATAATCTCAGGCTGTAGCTCCTGAGCTGATCTACAGTAAGACTGTGGTAATCTGTACAGTAGCTCCTGGTCTGATGGTGGCAAACTACTTGATCGCTAATCAATCAGATCAACTTCGGAGGTTTTTGCTGATGGGATCACCAACTTCTGTAAGTTTGTCGACATGTGTATGACTGATTTCCGACTTTAGTCAATGACTCTGCGATGGACAGGCCCTTAATAGCCGCTGGAGTTAGAGCGGCCACCCCGAGGAATGCCAGGGCCCAGGGTCATTGCAGGGTCATTCATGCATAAGCGAAAAGGGGTCACGGAAACGTCCGAAGTAAAGATTATATATATATTGGAGGTCGTCCTCAAACACCTTAACATGCTTTCTCTCTTCGAAGTCGCCGCCTATGCCCTTGTAGCCCTGGCTGGGGCCGCCTCGCTTACCCTCCTCAGGCACAGGTTCAGGCAGCGGAGCCTCCTGAAAATTCCTGGGCCGTCTAACCCCTCTCTTTTCTGGGGTGAGCTCTGCCGGTCAGAGAAAACAGGCTGCGCACTGAAAGATGAGAAGGTCATTGGCGCCATATATTCAATCCCTATGCCTACCCATTCCACGAGGGGTTATACAGCACGTACGGAAACGTAGCACGCATCTATGGCTTTTTGGGGGTACGTCCTGATGACTTATGACCGCTACGGGGCCCCTCACTCGATGTTATAACTGGAAACAGGATATCCAGCTCGTGGTATCTGATCCTAAGGCATGCAACAACATTTTTGTCAAGGATCAACCCATTTTTGAAATGACAGAGGCTTTCCTCCGGTACGTTTTTCATTCCGAGTAAGGATTGACCGTCGTCTTGAAACCGAAAAGCTCGAACATGCAGTCGACTGGGCCATCGCTCTTTGCTACGACAGGTAGGGAAGTCATTTTCTAAATTTTCCGTGGACATATACCTATATTGCCACCAATCGAGGTGCTCAACACCGGATGCAACGAAAATTGCTCAACCCCGCATTCAGCATCAAGAACATGCGACATATGACCCCAATCTTTCATAGGATCACACATCAGGTACTCTCCCAGGTTCGTATTCCCGAACCAGTGGTCTCAATTCTTCTCAGCTTCGTGAGAACCTCTGGTCGATTGTATCGAATGGCCCACAAGAGATCAACGTTGCCGATTGGATGGGAAAGATTGCTCTCGAACTCATTGGGCAAGCCGGTCTCGGATATTCCTTTGGCATTTTTGAAGGCAGAGACGACGAGTATTGTAGAGCATTCAAGGAATGGATGTCAGTACAAGGAATGCTTGAAGTGACTTTGTTATTCTGACACGCTTTCTAGCCCAACATTTTCCTCTCTTGCAGTGTTTCGATACTTGTTTCCTTACGTCGACAAGATATTCCACCCCAAGGTTCTCAAGTTCCTCGGAAGAACGTTGCCGTGGCCGAAATTAAACCATCTCATGGACCTCGCGGAGACCCTGGATTCCAAGTCGAGGGGTATTTACGAGGCGAAGAAGAGATTGCTTGAATTAGGCGATGACGCGACTGTCAAGCAGGTTGGAGATGGAAATGATATCATCAGTCTTCTCAGTGCGTATAAGACTCCACGCTTTCAGATCGGAAACCTGAGGTGACCGTTTACAGTGCGAGCTAGTTCGGCGGGACCCGAGGACATTCAGTTGAGCGAAGAGGAACTGGTTGCGCAAATGGCGTATGCCCCAGCGCGCGTTGATTCAAACTTGGCATTGTTAATGACTAGGTCATTTCTTTTAGGGTCTTTCTTATAGCAGGAACAGATACGACATCGACCGCTCTATCCCGGATTCTACATCTGCTCGCCCTCCATCCTGACGTCCAGGATAAGCTCAGAAATGAGCTGAAAGACGCTTGGAAAGACGCCCATAAGGACAGTGAGGAGCTCATGCATGACCAGCTTGTTTCTTTGCCTTTCTTGGAGGCGGTGTGTCGTGAAACTCTGCGCCTGTAAGATGTTCGTCTTGGTTCTTGGTTCGATTCTCAAAAGTGTCACAGCTACCCGCCTGTTCCTGGAGTAATGAGAACGTATGCGATGCACCATTCTCGTCTTATGGTCCTTCATACTCACTAGTAGTTGGCAGTACACGAAGTGATGTTGTTCTCCCACTTTCTTCTCCCATTCGGGATGTCGACGGACGCGAAGTCCATGAGATTTTCGTACCGAAACATACGAACGTATTCGCTCAAATCCATAATTTGAACCGCGACCCATCGATTTGGGGTGTCGATGCGGCGGAATGGAAACCGGAACGTTGGTTGGCACCACTTCCTCAAAGCGTTGCAGATGCAAATATCCAAGGAGTATACGCAAATACGTGCGGAATCCGCCCTTCTACAGCCAATGTTTCTGACAGCTCTTTTAGTATGACATTTACTGGTGGCACGCGGGCCTGCATGTGCGTATGACAAGCCCTTCTTTAGACGAGCTGGGCTGATTCTGGTACATCTAGCGGATTCAAATTTTCACAGCTCGAAATGAGTAAGAGAAGCTTCGTGGACGCGTCTCGGATCTTGCCGAACTGACTACATCTTTGCGTTTTAGAGGTCGTATTATCGCAGATCATTCCCGCTTTCCGATTTGCGCCTACTGGAGCTGAAATAGTTTGGCGATTTGGCATCATTTCTAGTCCGTCGGTGAAGGGATCAGTTGGGATGTTCCATCCTAAGCTCCCGATGATAGTATCTCGGGTATAGGGCTTGGTATAGTGGTTGTGCACTGGCACGTTGCACCTCCATGTACCTTGGTATTAGCCTCCGAGTCTTCACATGTACTCATAGTACTCATATGTTTTGTTTTATGTTTTTGATTCAGAAGTTATGTTTCGCAACGAGCTACGGTGAAAGGGAAAGGGGGTTTTTTTTTCCAAAATTCTTGTATCGACTTGTGTTACTGTCTTGTGTATCGAAAAAAATAGAAAAGGCAAAACTCAGAATGAGTCCGGGCCGCGGGACGGCCCGGGCTCACTTTCTGGCTGGTTTTCACTCCCGCAATTCACTCCCGCAATGTGATCGATGAGGTTTGTCCAACAAAAAAAAGAAAAAAGCAGCCCAGCAGTTTCTTGGTACATAGGCGCCATGGGTTATTGTATCTCGTTTTATCTTCCTTCAAATATATTTCTGTATTTACGACGTCAACGATAGAGAATAATTCCCTTGGCTTCAGACCTCTGCAGGGTTTCGTGCAACCCTTCGTCTTTGTCTGCGCTCCCAAATGCGCCTTAGCGACTCAGGTTCTACGCATTCCTCACAGCGGCAATCAGGCTTGCGATCAGCGCTGCGAGGTTTCGCAATGCGTGGAAGCTGGCGTGATCCCTTGTACGAATATTTGTGCAATGCGGACGCCCGTGTGACTGATTGCGAGACTCGGCTCCCAGGCCTGACAGCACAGCGGCGACTCGGCGAGCCCCTCCTTTGTACTCATATAGCTTAGTATACCATTTAATAAACGGACCCGTCCGAGTCCATAGACGACTGTGAATGACGGGGTTTGACGGCTCGGGTCAGCACCGTATCCTGTATTCTGATGTACTACCGACTTATAATCCTGCCCGGCGTCTATCATCTACATCTACAAATGGTCATCATCTTTGCGCAATGTTTGTACGAAAATACGCGAGGCAGTGCCCTTTGAACCTGGCGCTGGCTGTTTACAGTAGTGAGTCACCGGTTTGAACCCTGGACGATTCCAATCTGAATCTCTCCGACTCTCCCTACCTTTTTCCATCACCGACCAGCTCGTCTGAATTGCAGTTACTATGTCTCTGACTCCCATCGCAACTGCTTCTTCCAATTTACGCACCATCTTCGTCGCTGCTCTGAAAGCGTACGAGAAGAAGACAAAGACCGACCTTCTCACACATCCCCTCGCGACACAGCTACAATCCTGCGACTCTTCCAGTGACGTTCTCGCCGTGCTTCGTCACAGAGTCAACGAGTTTGACCAGTCAAGGAGTCTCGACGAGAGATTATCGAGTTGGCTTAACCCGACTATTAATGTGCTCTACGCGTTCACCGCGACTCTGGGCGAAGGTGTTGGACTAGTGAGTCTCAATGGTCGACTTTATCCAAGTCTGAATTATCTCCTATCCGCCTCTAATCATTTTCGCAGATATTCTCGCCCGCAAAATTAATCTCTGCCGGTGTAGGGGTCCTCCTCTTGGTGAGCGTCTTCCTTGATCCCGGTGTGAGGGAAGTTCCGACGGCGACGTATGTATCAGGCCGCCAAGGATGTCGACGCGAGTCAAGAAGCCCTTGCTGATCTCTTCGAGCGAATCGAGAACTTCTTTAAACGCCTTGAGTCATACACGGAAGTGCCACCAACCGACGCAATGACTGACATCATCGTGAAGATAATGGTGGAAGTTCTGAACATCTTTGCGATTGCGACGAAGGAAATGAAGCAGGGTCAAGCCAGTGAGTAACTATTTAGAAATACGTGAATGTATGCTAATTTTTGTTCAGAAAAATTCCTCAAGAAGTTAGTGGGAAGGAAGGACATAGAAGACGCATTGAAGAGATTGGACAGATGGACGCAAGAGGAAGCCCGGATGGCATCTGCGCAGATCCTGAGGCTCGCACACAGTGTCGATGACAAGGTCAAGGTCGTGGACGATAGTGACTGGAGTTGGAAATCAGATGAAGAACGTGGACGATAAGATGAAGGATATTGACAACGAAATGGATGTTGTGTTGAATGGTACGACGCGCTAGTTACTCAAGATCCCATACTGATTCAACAACATTGGTAGATGCGGTGGATGCGAACGCAGTCCTTCGGCAAACATCAAACAGCGTAGATGATGTGAAATGTGTGTGATCAAGTCTTTCGCTGCTGGCCCTGGTGTCTCTAATCTGCTCATAGGGAATCAATTGAGAGAGAGCCTTAGAAGATGGGTTACCCCGCCGGATCCGTCAACCAATCACAATATCGCATGCGACATTCACCATGGGGGAATGGCCGCGTGGTTCTTCTAAGGCAGTACCTTTGCGGAATGGAAGTCCACCGGCTCTCTTGTGGATCTATGGCAAACGTATGCTCTTCCTCTCTTCTCAAGTTGACCCCTGATCACCGTCTGCGTTCTTAGCTGGCTCATGCAAGAGCATCTTTTGGTTTGTCGTCACTCAGCATCTATTCGCGCCTCAGAGGGCTTACTTTACTCTCTAGTTCTACGATTATCCAAGACATCGCAAGCCTACGCGAGGCAGAGTCAGCCTTGATGGTGTACTTCTATTTCGACTTCAGGGACCTTGACAAGCAACACCGCCGCAACCTCCTTCCCTCTCTCCTCATCCAGCTTTCTGCTCAGTCCCGTCCTTGTTGCGATATCCTCTCCCACCTTTATTCTGCACATGACAACGGTGAACAAAAGCCCAGTGATAGCGTAATGATCCGCTGTCTCAAGGATATGCTCACGATTCTCAATCCACAACCCGTTTACATTATCCTAGACGCGCTCGACGAGTGTCCGAACTGGCCCGGAATCCCATCGCCTCGTGAACAGGTCCTTGCCCTTGTCAAGGAGCTCGTTGGCCTTCATCTTCCGCATCTTCATATATGCGTCACCAGCCGACCGGAGTTCGACATTCGAGCTACCCTCACACCCTTGGCACATCACCGGGTGTCCCTGCACGACGAAAGCGGACAAAAGAGAGATATCGCCGACTATGTCAATTCTGTGGTGTACTCTGACTCTGAGACGATGATGAAGAGGTGGCGAGAAGACGAGAAGAAAATGGTTGTCGAGGCGCTTTCGGCAAAAGCCGATGGAATGTAAGTGCTCGCGCTAACCTAGCCATTCCTGCTCATGTCCATGACTTAGGTTTCGATGGGTATTTTGTCAACTAGACACGCTGCGGCAATGCCTTCCTTCGAGTGTGCGACATACGCTAGACGAACTTCCGGAATCGCTAGACGAGACATATGAGCGGATCGTGATGGATATCAAGAAGGCGAACAGCGCACACGCATATCGTATGTTGCAATGTCTGACTGTGGCGATTCGACCGCTTTCTGTTGCTGAGCTTGCGGAACTCCTCGCTTTTGACTTTGATGCAGCGAAGGGAGGGATCCCAGAACTGAACTCAAAGTGGCGATGGGAAGATCACGAACAGGCCGTACTTTCGACATGCTCAAGTCTAATTACTATCGTCCCCACTTACGGATCCCCGGTTGTCCAGTTTTCGCACTTCTCGGTGAAGGAGTTCTTGATGTCGGATCGCCTCGCCACGTCGACGAAAGACCTTTCTCGGTACGTACCTGAAGATGCCAGCACGCTGATCGCCAGGGCTTGTCTCGGTGTCCTACTACAGGATACTGTTGACGGAAATGGCGCGGCAACTCCTCTAGCTCGATATGCCGCCGAGCACTGGGTAACTCATGCACAGGTCGGGAATATGGTGTCACGCATCCGTGATGGGATGGAATATCTCTTTGACCCGGACAGGCCGTACTTTTCAGCGTAAGTTATACAATGTCGATAATCGCCCCTGGGTCTCAGAACTGGATGGCAAAACACAACCTGGAGCAGTACCATTATACCATGCTTCTTTCTGTCGACTTCATGAGATGGCTGAACACCTTGCTCTCAAATATCCACCGTATGCGAATGCGATAGGTGGTCTCGCAGGGACTGCGGCATCGGATGCAGGTCACGTCGAGGTTGTACGTTCACTGCTCAAGTGCGGCGTGGATGTAGATACATGTGGCGTATGGGACCGGTCGCCGCTACTACTTGCGTCGTACGAAGGACACCTTCATGTTGTACAATGCTTACTCGACCATGGCGCGGATGCAGATTTTCAAGACAATCGTCGCTCTACGTCACTAATTGAGGCAATTAGGGAGGGCTACCTCGATATCGTTCGAGTGTTGCTTGAGTACAATGCGGACGTTAATTCTCGGGGTGACAACGGCTCGACCCCAATGCACAAGGCATGTTCATTTCCAAATTCCAAAGGTGATTATCCCCAAATTGTACGAGTATTACTGAAGCACGGCGCGAATCCGAACGCTCGGGACAACAAGCTACGAACACCATCGCATGTGGTGTCGTTATCGGGTCTAGTATTGTCATTGTAGCTCGAGGTCGCACGCATCCTGTTGGCACATGGTGCGGACGTAGATGCAGAGGATGAGGAGGGGACCCCATCACAGGTCGCATTGGCGTGTGGAAGAGTCGAGCTCGCGCAGTTGTTGTCGGCCAGATTATCGCACAATTAAGTACACATACGGTATCACGAATACGCTGAATACGACTTGGATGGAAGCACGATTCAATTCAATTAGCGTTCAGTGTCATTATCTTTCCACTGTTTCGTACCCTGCACACTACCTTGTTGATATTTAGTCTGTACACACGGAAGTTCTCTTAGCTCTAACCCGTGACGTGCAAAGGCACACGAATAAGACTCAGGAATCGCGTGCAAGCGATGACTGAGGTATACACGGTAGACTACGCGGGTATTATAAGTACGAATCAACGGAACGCGGAGAGCCGCTCGTAGCATATTCATATGGATGGTATGATAATCAGGGATCGAGACGAGAAAGTAATTACAGTAACTCACAATACGAAATGAATCAATCAGTCAAATGTGCGGGTATGATCGCCAACGCGAGCCACATCGGTATCGCGCGCGATGGGAACTCAACAACATTGGTGTCGACTCTAACTCAGATCGAAGTTTTGATAACTCGTCGGATCGACTTGAACCCAAGAGTTCACCGTCTGAGGTCGTTGATGTTGATGGAGCTCTTGAATTATCTTGAGTCGGGCAAGGAGTCGGGGATTATTCGGGTCACCCGGTCACGACGCGCACACGAGGACAATTACATAAAAGGGGTTCAGTTTGTCATTGTATGCGATTCACCTGGTCGCGTTACTGGGGCAGCATTGACACAATAAAGGAGAAATCCAAGAGCTTCAGATCTCTGCGGGGCTCTTCGCCTTTGTCTGCGTTCCCGAATGCGCCGCACTCGCGTGCATCTTAGCGCTGAGGCGCTGCGCATTCCCAAGCGCATTCCCCACAGCGGCGATCAAGTGTGCTTCGCAACGCGCAGACGGCTCGCAGGCCTAACAGCCTTGGCACAGCGAGCCCAGTGCGAGCCCCTCCTTTGTTCCCTCGTAGATCATCCTGTACTTACTGACTTATGCCCAGCATCTATCATCTACAGGTGACCATCATCTTCGCGCAATGTTTGTACGAAAATACATGGCGTAGTGCCCCTTGAACTTGGCGCTGGGTTAGTGATTCACTGGTTCGAACATTGGACGATCCCAGTCTCTTTGACTCTCCCCACCTTTTCCATCACCGACTAGCTCGTCTAAATTCTATTTACTATGTCCCAGACTCCCGCCATAACCACGTCTTCCTCCAATTTCCGCACCATTTTTGTCGCCGCTCTGAGGGCGTACGAGAAGAAGGCAAAGATCGACCTACTCACGTCCCCTCGCAACACAGCTACAATCCTGAAACTCTTCCAGTGACGTCCTCGCCGTGCTTCATGACAAAGTCAACGAGTTTGACCAGTCCAGGAGTCAAACGAGAGATTATTGAGTTGGCTCAACCCGACTATTAATGTCCTCTATGCGTTCTCCTCAACTCTGGGCGAAGGTATTGGAGTCAGTTCTTGGGTCAGTTGGACTTGTGAGTCTCAAATGGTCGACTTTATCATAGCCTGAATTATCCCCTAATCATTTTCGCAGATCTTCTCGCCCGTAAAAGTAATCTCACACTCGTACGTACCACGCTTCTCTCGACAAAACCTCTCAGGGTCAGTGCTGTACGGTAGGGCGAGCACTGGTCACGCCAGGCCGGGCGCTTGCGAAGTTGAGGGGAGCGACCGAAGTCGAGCGCTACGCGCCAGGGTAGGCGTGAAAATTGTGAATCCAACTGTGAATCGAGCGCGAATCGAGCGCCATGACAAATGTGAATCGAGCGTGACTCCCAGAAAACGTGAATCGTGCGCGCCTGGGTGTTCACAGGACAGACTGAGACTGCTAGTAATCTCAGGCTGTAGCTCAGCTCAGGCTGATCTAAGACCGTGGTAACCTACTGTACAGTAGCTCCTGGTCTGATGGTGGCAAATTACTTGATCGCTAATTTCGCTAATTGATCGCTAATCAATTAGCTAGATTAACTTCGGAGGTTTTTGCTGATGGGATCACCAACTTCTGTAAGTTTGTCGACATGTGTGTGTATGATTGACTTCCGACTTTAGTCAACGACTCTGCGCCGGACAGGCCTTAATAGCCGGAGCTAGAGTTAGAGCGGCCTCCCAGAGGAATGCTAGGCCCCAAGGTCATTGCAGGGTCATTCATGCATAAGCGAAAGGGGTCACGCAACCGTCCGAAGTAAAGATTATATATTCGTGGAGGTCATCCCCAAACACCTTAACATGCTTTCTCTCTTCGAAGTCGCCGCCTATGCCCTTGTAGCCCTGGCTGGCGCCGCCTCGCTTACCCTCCTCAGGCATAGGTTCAGGCAGCGGAGCCTCCTGAAAATTCCTGGGCCGTCTAACTCTTCTCTTTTCTGGGGTGAGCTCCGCCGGTCATAGAGAACAGGCTGCGCGCTGAAAGAATGAGAAGGTCATTGGCACCATATATTCAATCCCTATGCCTACCCGTTCCACGAGGGGTTATACAGCACGTACGGAAACGTAGCGCGCATCTATGGCTTTTTGGGGGTACGTCCTGATGACTTATGACCGCTACGGGGCCCCTCACTCGATGTTATAACTGGGGAACAGGATATCCAGCTCGTGGTATCTGATCCTAAGGCATGCAACAACATTTTCGTCAAGGATCAACCCATTTTTGAAATGACGGAGGCTTTCCTCCGGTACGTTTTTCGTTCCGAGTAAGGATTGACCCTCGTCTTGAAACCGAAAAGCTCGAACATGCAGGCGTCTGGGCCATCGCTCTTTGCTACGACAGGTAAGGAAGTCATTCTCTAAATTGTCCGTGGACATACACCTATATTGCCACCAATCGAGGTGCTCAACACCGGATGCAACGAAAATTGCTGAACCCCGCATTCAACATCAAGAACATGCGACATCTGACCCCAATCTTTCATAGGATCACAAATCAGGTACTCTCCCAGGTTCGTATTCCCGAGTCGGAACCAGTGGTCTCAAATCTTCTCAGCTTCGTGAGAACCTCTGTTCGATTGTATCGAATGGCCCAGAAGAGATCAACGTTGCCGATTGGATGGGAAAGATTGCTCTCGAACTCATTGGGCAAGCCGGTCTCGGGTATTCCTTTGGCATTTTTGAAGGCAGAGACGACGAGTTTTGTAGAGCATTCAAGGAATGGATGTCAGTACAAGGAACGCTTGAAGTGACTTTATTATTCTGACACGCTTTCTAGGCCAACCTTTTCCTCTCTTGCGGTGTTTCGATACTTGTTTCCTTACGTCGACAAGATATTCCACCCAAAATTTCTCAAGTTCCTGGGAAGAACGCTGCCGTGGCCGAAATTAAACCATCTCATGAACCTCGCGGAGACCTTGAATTCCAAGTCGAGGGGAATTTACGAGGCGAAGAAGAGATCGCTTGAATTAGGTGATGACGCGACTGTCAAGCAGGTTGGAGATGGGAATGATATCATCAGTCTTCTCAGTGCGTACAAGACACCGCACTTTCAGATCAGAAACCTGACGTCACCGTTTATAGTGCAAGCTAGTTCGGCGGGACCCAAGGACATTCAGTTGAGCGAAGAGGAACTGGTTGCGCAAATGGCGTACGCCCCAGCGCGCGTTGATTCAAACTTGGCGGTGTTGATGACTAGATCATTTCTTTTAGGGTCTTTCTTATAGCAGGAACAGATACGACATCGACCGCTCTATCCTGGATTCTACATCTACTCGCCCTCCATCCTGACGTCCAGGATAAGCTCAGAAATGAGCTGAAAGAGGCCCATGAGGACAAAGCGGAGCTGACGCATGACCAGCTTGTTTCTTTGCCTTTCTTGGAGGCGGTGTGTCGTGAAAGTCTGCGCCTGTAAGATGTTCGTCTTGGTTCTTGGTTCGTATTCTCAAAGGTGTCACAGCTACCCGCCTGTTCCTGGAGTAATGAGAACGTACGTGATGCATCATCCTCGTCTTATGGTCCTTCATACTCACTAGTAGTTGGCAGTACACGAAGTGATGTTGTTCTCCCACTTTCTTCTCCCATTCGGGATGTCGACGGACGCGAAGTCCATGAGATTTTCGTACCGAAACATACGAACGTATTCGCTCAAATCCATAATTTGAACCGCGATCCATCTATTTGGGGGGGCGATGCGGCGGAATGGAAACCGGAACGTTGGTTGGCACCACTTCCCCAAAGCGTTGCAGATGCAAATATCCAAGGAGTATATGCAAATACGTGCGGAATCCGCCCTTCTACAGCCAAATGGTTCAATGTTTCTGACAGCTCTTGTAGTATGACATTTACTGGTGGCACACGGGCCTGCATGTGCGTATAACGAGCGTTTCTTTAGACGAGCTGGGCTGATTCTGGTACATCTAGCGGATTCAAATTTTCACAGCTCGAAATGAGTAAGAGAAACCTCGTGGACGCGTCTCGGATCTTGCCGAACTGACTACATCTTTGCGTTAGAGGTCGTGTTATCGCAGATCATTCCCGCTTTCCGATTTGCGCCTACTGGAGCTGAAATAGTCTGGAGATTTGGCATCATTTCTAGTCCGTCGGTGAAGGGATCAGTTGGGACGTTCCGTCCTAAGCTTCCGATGATAGTATCTCGGGTATAGGGGTTGTGCGCGTTGCACCTGGTATTAGCCTCCGAGTCCTCACAAGTACTCATAGTACTCATATGTTTTTTGTTTTATGTTTTTGATTCAGAAGTTATGTTTCGCAACGAGCTACGGAGAAAGGGAATTTTTATTTAATTTTTCCAAAATACTTGTTACCCCGGCAGTGTTAACACACTCCAAGCCATGCATCGCCGATGTGTCGCCGATGTGTATAGTACTTGCGCAAAACTCAGACTCCTTCCCTTGTCGATGCGCCGTGTAAGAGACTATGATTACGCATCACGTTTTTTTTCCCACACCCACTTTCCTTTTTTATCGCAACTTCGCGTCTCGTTACACTCTGCAACGACTGGGGACATTTGTCTCGGCGGTTTCCGGGCGTGACACGCTTTGCTCTTTCGTCATAGTATCTGTCATTTTTTAATCTACGCAGTGTGTGTCCTTTTTAGGAAAATTTGATTTTTAATTTGTGTGGTCCTCAGTCGTTACAAACGCGCAAAGCTCTATCTTCGTGGACACTATCCAACTCTGTACAATGGCTCCGGGCTCCTTTGTTCTACCATCCCTAGACGAAATGCGAGAAGCTGTGAACCAGCGCTTTGGTTTCATTCCAGTGTACTTGGCAACTCGAGGCTGCGTTGACGCAACTGGGGCAGAGAGACTTAGTGACTCTGGCACCAATGGGATCGGGAAAAACTCTGACATTCTGGATCCCTCTCCTCTTCAACGAAGATGGGATTACCATCGTAATCACACCGTTGATCGTTTTGGGTGAAAAGAATGTCAACGAGCTATTAGATGTGTCAATTGCGGCAATAAATCTCACTACTACGTCTGCGTCTGACGAGACCTTCAAGGTACTATATCAGTATATTAATTTGCTTGTCTAATGCAAGCGGGGCAACTAGGATATTGAATCGCTGAAGTACCGCGTAATCATTACAAGCCCCGAACGTATTCTAAATGACCGGAGGTTTCTTGACCTGTGGAAATCGAAGAGATTTGTCAACAAACTGCGGAGCTTCATATTCGATGAAGCTCACTGTATCAGTCAGTGGTCGGGAGACTTCCGACCTGACTATGCCCTTGTCGGTAGGCTGCGCTGGATGGTCCCTGCACGCGTCGTCTTCTATGCTGCTTCGGCGACAATGCCTTGCTACGTCCTTGCACACGTGAAGACCCTCCTTCAAATGCGCTCTGATACTAGGGAGATCAGGCTTACCAATGACCGTCCGAATATCCACTTGACTACCCTGGAGATGCTCGATCCACTGAACTCGTCCCATGATATCACTCGTGTGCTCAGATTTGATGGCGACCCTCCACCCCCACTCTTTATGGTCTTCTGTAACGATCGCAAGGAAACTGAGCGCATATGTCTGTATGCTCGCTCGCTCGCGCCTGCTGATTCTGTCGACAAGTTACTGTGGTTCCATTCTGGGATGAGTACCGATTTTCGAACAAAGACAATCGAGAAATTGCGTACCAATATGATCTGGGGTATTTTTTGTACCGATGCTGCTGGAATGGTGAGTTGTTCTTGCGTTGTCGTCGCACGTGTTGACCATGTTCTAGGGTCTTGATCTGCGCGATATTGAGATCGTTATCCAGTGGAGGTATACACAGTCACTATGTATGCTCTGGCAGCGACTTGGCCGGGCAGCCCGGGACCCTTCAAAAGAAGCTACAGGCATCTACATGATTGAGCCACAGTATACAGATCAGCGAAGAATCCGCGCTGACAAAAAAGCGTCGGATCAGACCGAGAAAGCCCGACAAAAGAAGTCACAAGGCATAGCGAATGCAAATAGTGGCCCAAGTCGCCCAACCCGTAAGAGGGTGCGTTCGCAGGAGGAGGGGGCAGGTCACAGCGTGCGGAAGAAGTCCCAAGGCCATGTTGGACGCCCCGAAGTTCTTACACCACAAACGGCTGGTAAGTTGATCGTCAAGGAAGAGCGCCATGAAAGCTATGAGGTGGCTGCGATGGATACTTATATCAATGCACGTCAACGTGGGATCTGTCGACGCAGGGTATCCGACGAGTTCTTTGGGAATAGACCTGGTGCGTCTCTATGTGTTGGTGGGTACGTGACACCATGTGACCCGCAGCCAGCGTCTCCTTCCTTGGCGTGTTCCAAAACGGATTGCCCTCGTTGTATTGGCATGCCCTCGTGTCTGTGTTGCGATACCTGCAACCCGGGCTCTTTTATCCTCCCAGTTCCTGCAACAGTCGCTCCGAAGCAATCTCGTGCTCCTAATAAGTACAAGGTCGAAAGCTGCGGATACCTGGCAACTGAATTGGACCGCAAGCTCAAAGAGTCTTTGCGCGATTGGCGGACGAGGGAACTGCGGAATTTGGGAGTCACCACTGGCAACAATATGTTTGGGTCCCAGTTCATTATGACTGACGAGGTCCTGGAGCGTATCGTGGACTTGGCTCATTATGAACAGATCGATGATCTCGCAACACTCCAGAGCCAAGTGAGCTGGCGCAATTGCGATCGCTGGGGACCAGAGATCCTTATTATCGTCAGGGCCCATGCGCCCCCTGTCGCTACACCTTCAAGAGAAACCCTGCGTCCCGCCGAAAATCTCCCGGAGCCGTCCACGGGACATCAGCCCTCCACTGTCCCTGGAAGCGTCGGGCCCGTGGCTTCCGGTTCCAAATCTCGTGCAAAGAGCCAGTATCGATGTGGGAAGTGTAGCGTTTGAAAGTCCGGTTGGGTCCGGTTTTTTGACCATATTTGGTCCAACTGCAACTGCAACTGGTTGCCAAAAAATGAAATTTGTTGCAACCTCAACTGCAACTGCAAAAAACTGCAAAAAAACCAGTTGCACCAGTTGCAACTGGACCCAACTGAATGTTATTTAATCTATCTGAAACTGGTCTAAACTGAGTCAAAACCACTTATAATTAGTGTTAATAGGTACTTATAATAAATTTCTAAGTGCAACTGCCTTATAATGAAAAAATAATTAGGTAAAACAGCCAAAAAAAGCAAAAGTTATGAGTAAAATGATTGTTTTGATCATAACTTGCTCAGTTTTTGGCCGATTTGGGTGATCTTAGGCTCGTTTTGATCAGAAATTCAGCCCAATCACCTGCTGACTAAGAAATCGGTTGCAACCGGTTGCAACCGGTTGGAGGTCAGCTGCCATTTCGTGCAACTGCAACTGATACATTCTAGGATTAGGTACAACTGCAACCAAAAGTCCGGTTTTTTCCAGTTGCAGTTCAGTTGAGTTGCAGTCTTTTTCAGTTGCTGCAACTGGACTTTCAAAGACTAGGGAAGTGTGGTAGTACAACCCATATAGGTAAGCCGTCTCTTCCGAACTCGGATTTGTCCTGTTGAATGCTCATCGTCGTCGTCGTCGTTTATCAGCTTCAAACCGTCTATGTCCAAATCACAAATCACGCACAGGGGTCAACGTCGTTCCGAACGCGAACGAGAATGTATTCCGAGTCATGGTTAGTGTACTTTTGAATCCGCGGCATCTAACTGACATCCTCTTGTTTTATAGGTAGAATAGTCTCGTTTGTATGTACCACCTGTTTGCCGGATGTTCAATGCAATACCCCATTTCTCGTCATACGACCCGAGTTCTGTCCATTGCCCTACCACCAACACGAACAAGTAGTGCCACCGAACACCACTTGGCGCCGTATTAACGGTAGCGTTATCATATGCGTCTGCATTCAAGTTCGCAGCGTCTTGTCCTCTCGTATGTCATCTGGTTCTCGTTCCTGCATGGCACCCACTGTGCCTTCCTCCATCCGATCTGTCTCCAGATTTGCATCCAACATCGGCCCAGAACCACACAACGTCGAGGACCCCTCCGCCAAGATGTGCACACAGCGATGGGTCCGGACTTGTCACGACTTCTTTGATTGAGTCGATCACTACACGAACGAGTACAAGACATCCGCGACGTCCTATGCGCCCACACCCACGCATGCCCGTGCGAACCCCGCCCCGCCGTCGCCCATCAACCCACCCACTAGGACACTCGAGGGAAAGTACCCGATCTCATGTATCGACGCACGACTAACGGGTACGCACAGACTGATGCCTGTCTGGCCTCCGATCGTCTGCCCGTCGTACGTGTCCGGCGGGGGCGTGTTCAGCGCCAATGTGCGTCACGTGCCAGCAGCCGCGACTCCCCAGTAGAGCCGACGGGATGGACTCGGAGTTTTGTCAAAGGTGCGCGTCGCTGGCGCAATTCTGCTATATCACTGACTCACTCGCTTGCTCCAGTGATCATCAAAAAGTCCGCCATCGAGGGCCAGAAGACGTGCCGGAGCGAGATCGATTCGGATGCCGAGTTCATCACCATGGGCCTCGACGCCGCTGACGCTGTACAGGCCCACCCCCTCTACTGCTTCTCCTCACCGTGAACTCTGATGCTCCTGACTTCTGGGCACTCATACTTCTCGGAAAGCGCGATGATACGGTGCACCGCAAGGATCCCTGTCCGCGTCCAGTCGCCATCACGCAAGGACTGAGGATGTTCCAAATAACAAACGTGTTCACGGTTAGTCTGCCGCTAGATCCGCGGCAACAATCTCACCAGCCTCTTCGTCTACAGGTAAACTACTAGTCTTTTTTGTGTTTACCACGTGAAAACCCTTCACAAGATTATCTGCTATTTCTCGGTCTACAACCCTCCCTTGCCGGAATTCACAGGTGCCCGATGACTGCATATACGCACGCAGTCTCTCGATTGTTGCGGTCATATCTGGAGGCGTATGTTTGAGGGTGCGGTGTGTAAGTTGAAACGCGGACTCGACCATGACATGGCAACTCCTGAACACCTCAATCAGAGGTGATTGCTTACAGATGTAGTCGATGTTGCTATTCGGGCCACTCCCCGAATAAATGACCTGGAAGCCAGCGGCGGTAAGTCAGAGTTTGTAACCCTTGTTTGCTCACCTTTGTATATAGGTTATTCCGCTCTACCAACCAGTCGACAGGACGGAAGGCGTTGGGCTTCCCTGTTGGGTTACACAACAGATTCATTCGGACGAGATGACTGTCGTTCTTCAAATGAGCACCCCAAACCGCCAACTTCCGCACGGAACTCACCTCAGAGCGGGAGGATACACCTCATGCAAGTTCTTCATGAACCTTGCCAGCTGCGACGCATACTTGTGTTTTCCCGTGGCGCAGAATATATATATCCACGGCAGGAATGAGGCCTCGACGCGACCGATGTCCCCAGCGTTCATGGCGTTACAGAGGTCAACGTAGAGGAGGTAGTCCCGGTTTCGCAGAGTCTGGTTCTCGAATTGCTGATCTCTTTCGGTTTCAGGTTTCATGCGCGCCTGTGATAGGCCTTCTATTGTCGCCACATATTTCTGAACGATCTCTTCGGAAATCTTGACAACTAGGTCCCAGTCCGGCTTCGATGCTGCGAATGCCTCAAGAGATGTCCAGTTCTCCGGGTCCAGTGCAGAGACCTCAATCCGCCAACACTCAAGGATGGTGGCGCGTAGTTCGTGATGGACCACATCATGCATCCGATGAAAGCCTGGCTTAGTGGTCATTATGCCAGTCTCGCGGGGCCGTAGAATCCCCACATGTTGGTACGTGCTGTTTAAGTCGCTGCGCCCTTCCTTTTCCCGAACATAAGTCCTCCACAGAGCATCCGCGCAGGCCATCTTATAATGAAACTGCCCCAACAGGAAGACGACGAACTGAAACCGATTTTTAGGTGTATCCTCTATGCGCCGAGAGTCCCTGATCGTATCAAGGCGTTCCTTCGTCAAGAGATCTCCATGGATGAAGAGTACAAACTCGGACATGTCTACATTTCCGCTGGTTGAGAACTCAGGATCCGTAGCGTCGCCTAGACCACCTTGCTGGAGTAAGTTGTCCATAACTTCAATATTTCCGTCGACTGATGACTGTTTTATCTTCATGGACCTCATAGGTATCTGTTCTGTCTTTGTCAGTGGAATTGCGAGGATCGAGTCAATCGTTCCAAGACTTTTGGACAGACTTCCAAAACCCTGGCCGTGGTTCACCAGGATTTCTCGTACGTGCCACGCGAATGCCTCTTGTTGTGGACTGATGTCTCTTCCCGGGCTTGGTTGATTGTAGCGGTCCGTCAGATGGTATTTCACCAAATCGAAGTCATCGAATACCACGGGTGTGGCCAAGGGTGAAGGATTTCGAGGGTCCTTTTTCCACAGCTCCTCGGAACACCGCAACACCTCAATATCTTCGACGCACGCAAGTGGTATTGCTGTAGCAGATGTGGCGCTCACAAATGATGACTGGTGAGTGAGTGTTGGCTCGGACGTCTTGAAATTGATGTCGAAATTATCGTAGGCGATGGCTACTTTGAGTGTGCGCAGACTCTCTTTGATCCTATGCGCGCTGTCATTCGACATCGACTTCACGGCCCTCTGGATGGACTTGATACTTATCGACAGACCCGCATGTGCGAGGACTTCGATGACGCGCTGAGGAACATTTGCCGAGTGCACGAAAATCCCCATGACGCTCTGTAAGTGATTGCAGTTTTTGTTCGCGCTTTTAAGGATGATACTGGCACAGACAACTGTTTTCTATTGACGTACGAGTATGTTGCGTGTAAGTAAACGTATGTGACAATTTTCTTACTGAATTACTACGCACAATAACCCGAAGGGCTGTATTCCTCGCAGACGCGTCTTTCCGTACTCTCTTCCGACGATGCCTCAAGTTGTCTTCCAAATCTGAATCCGAGTCAGTACCATCATCCCCCTCGGTCTCGCCGGCTGGTGTATCTTCGCCAAGCTCTCCTAGATTTCTTTCAGACTCGTCAAAGACCTCGGACAAGTTGATATCCATGGGGTCAACTGCGCGACACGGATCCCGCTTGTCGAGCGTGCCGAGTAAAGTGAAAACGAATGCCCACAGAGTCGGAGCAACGTGCCGAATTTTTCCTGCAAGATGGGGCATGAAAGAGGACTCGACTTGTTCCACGGTTGCAGCGCTCGCGTGAAAACGAAGGCCGTGATCCTTCTTCGTCAACTCTTCAGTTTCTCTCCTCAGCACCAGTTGCATGTTCTGAAGAGCCCAAGCAGATACCGAAGCAGAGGTTGGGACGTGTTACGTCTACCACGGACGTTTGCCTGACTTAGGCTTCTCGGGTGGTGGCGAATCTAACGAGAGGATAGAAGAGGCGATTGACTCTGCTCTGCGGATAGAACTGAGGATGTGGGAATAACTCTCCTGCTAGTCCCCGGTATGCGTGGAGATCGTCTCCTTGTTGTACGCCGATAGGGATAGTGTTGGAAGTCTCTAGTTCGTCCCAAGTATGGTGGTCGATGATGTAGAGAGTAGTGTAGGGGGACGCCACGCGTTCGTTGAGATAGAAGAAGACTTTGTGATAGATAGCGTCGAGGGGATAATCCACTGTCCACGGAGGGAACGTTGGGATAAGTCACAGGGGACCCCTTGGTCTCGGGGTATGCTGGACGACTCACTTAAAGGGGGAGATCCCTATAGAGCGAAGAACTGATAGTGGTATTGGAAGAAGACCAAGATACCGTTCTTGGTCTTCGCAGCTCTCTACTTATACAGTTACGCGCGGGCTTTCAAGCGCCGCTTCAATCCGTACTAGCCAATAGCGTAAGTACCGTGAACCCTAGTACAGCTATCCTAGCATGAGTCACTCTCCGAGTCATGATCCGATCCGTTATCGTACACAATCACATACGCCGGAGCTTACCCGGCTAACTGATCCCATAAGTCCATGACGATATACTGCTGACGCGGTGTCATACCCTTGACGTCAGTGTCCACTTCCGGGCCGAACGTAACATCACCCCCTTTTCAGGATCGGGCCCCAGACCGACCACGCTCTAAGACTTCCCTTATGGTGGCTATCCTCTGCCCCTCCTCTGCTCCGGGGCGGTAAGAGTCCCTCTCGTCCTCGATGCGCTTGATGGCGTTTGCGCGCTCCAGGCGCAGTACGCACTGCCGTCGGGTGATGCCGATCCTCTCGAGTTCCTCCACCTTCTTGCGCAACTCCTCCTCCTTGGCCGCGTAGCCCGCCTGAAGACATCGGTAGCGGTGTATCTCCGCCGTGACCGAGAGGTCCTTCATGCCTAAGAGGGCGGCGTCCACGGACTCGCGATAGCTGCTGTCCTGATCTAAAAAGATCAGATCGTCGTCGGTGTAGGGTGAGGGGCTCGGATGGTCGTAGTCGGGCGCGGCATGTACGGACTTCCCGTACTGCTGATCGCTGCCCTGTCGGTAGGCGAGGACGAAGGGGTCCGCCGTAAAGACGAGCTGCGTATACCGAGCTGGGTGCAGCCGGCCCTGAGCGTCGCGGATCTGGAAGGGAATGTAGTGTACTCCCCTGTTGTGCTGGTACCCGTGGGGTGGCGGAGTCTCCACCCGAGATCGGGAAACTGGACTGTGTTCCTCCGCCTGATATCGGCGGAGCGCGGGTCGAGAATTCTTCGGAGCGCGCATTGGTCTCCCGTCGGTGTTGCATACCGGCGGGGTTTCGTCGTGAGTAATGGTGAGGTGAGTCCCATACGTGATATGGCGGTTGAGTGGGCAATGCTCCTCCGACAGGTACCGGTTGTAGTCTCGATCTTCCGGTACCGTAGTTTGGTCTTGACGGGACGGAGGTCGCGTCGGGATGTGACCTTGCGCCGAAGAGGCCCGTGAATGTACGGCTGTAGGGCTTGGCGAAGGAAGGAGGGATGGTACGGGGGAAGAGGGACGACTTCCTGCTGGTTGAAGGGGCTGGGGAACCGACATGGGTGACAGTGCTGGGGCGTTTTGTACGATGAGGGTCGGTTGAACTGAGATAGGGAGCAGGTCGTCGAGGACATAGTGGACTTGGACTGGGGATTGGGACATGAGTGTGGGGAATGGAGAGGGAAGGAGATGGGGACGTCTCTTGGGTTTTCCCTGCGCTTATATGTGTTTCCCTGGCGGGGTTCGAATGTTTGAACTCCCTTATCGCTTCATCGGCGAAGACGTCATCCTTCGAGACCCACTGATTATCGGAGTCCGGGTATCCGCGCCACTTTACCAAATACTGTAGTTTCCTTGTTCTGCCGAATCGCCGAGAGTCTAGAATCTTCTCGACCTCGTATTCTTCTTCTCCCCCTACCAATTCTGGTGGTGGGCGCTGATAGTTGGGACCGTGTGTGGGAGTTTCTTTGTACGGTGTCAGAAGATCTATGTGAAATACGGGGTGGATGCTCCACTGCGTGGGAAGTTCTAGGCGATAGTTGACTGCGGACATCACCTGAATGACCTTAAACGGGCCGTGTCTTCTGGGCGCAAGCTTGGTGGTTGGCTGGTTGGTGCGTAGGTGGCGCCCTTCCAGCCATACTAAGTCCCCAATTTGGTGCTTGGGCGTATCTTTGTGTTTGATCCAGCCCTGCTGCGCTTTGATCATCAGTTCTTGGGCGCGTGTTCTAGCCTCTCTGAACTGTTTCAGACGTAATGCTACTTGGGGAATTGGTGACGGGCGATCCGTCCAATCGGCTCGGGGGTTGTATCCCATGAGGAGGTTGAAAGGGGATTCCTTTGTTGCCTCGTTCGGCCAGTTGTTGTGCGTGAATTCGGCCATCGGGAGGTACTTGGTCCAGTCGTCCTGTCGTTCGTTGACCCAGAATCTAAGGTATTGTTCCAGCCACTGATTGGTGCGTTCTGACTGGCCGTCCGTGCGAGGGTGGTACGCGGTGGAGATATTCTGTTCGATTCCCAGTATCTTGCACAGCTCTCTTACGAACTTGGATGCGAATCGAGGATCTCGGTCACTGATAATGCGCGACGGTAGTCCGAATCTGGTGAACACGTGGGTTACGTACAGGGCTGCGGTCCCTTCTGCCGTGACTTCTTCCAGGCATGGGATGAATATGGCCGCTTTGGAACAGTCGTGGTCTGTGATCGTCAGTATCGAGTCGCATCCTTCCGATTGTGGTAGTTTGGTGATGAAGTCGAGCGCTATGGTTTGAAACGGGGTGGCTTCTGGTTTAGGGAATATTGGTTGTAGGGGTGCTCGCGTGGGTCGGTTGTTAACCTTGATCCTTTGACAGTCGGCGCATCCTTTGACGTAGTCCTGGGTTTCTTGTCGTAGACCCGGCCACCAGTAGTATCGTTCTATCATTTTGATTGTTCGATTAATCCCTGGGTGTCCGTGTATCGGTGGGTCATGATGCACTTGGATGATGCGTCGTCGTTCGTGTAAGTCTCCTGTTACTGCACGCCTTCCGTCCTTGTACCACGTTCCTTCGATCTTCTTGAGCTTGTGCGGGTCTACCCATTTCTTAATTGTTTGTTCGTCCTGGGTGTACACTGGGTATGTCGTTCCCATTTCCAGGGTATCAATCGTTGGTTTTGTGCGAGTGGGGTTTTCGGTGGTGTCGATGACGTTTGCTCGAACGAATATGTGGTCCGGTAGTACTGTGACGTGTTCGTTGTCGTTTTCTCCTTGGTCGTAGTCCGGTCGTCGTGATAGAGCGTCCGCTCGTCCGTTTGCTGTGCCTTTGATGTGGTGAATTTCGACGTCGTACTCTGATAGTTCCAGTACTTCCCTCGCCACTCGTCTACTAATCTTTTGCGGGGATCTCCAGTATAGCAGGTTCATATGGTCGGAGAAAACCTTGATCTTGTGTGGCGATCCGGCGAGGTATTGTCGCCAGTTGCGTAAGGCTTTCACGATTGCGAGGAGTTCCAGATCGTAGATGTCGTAGTTTCTTTCAGCCGCGTTCAGAGTGTTTGAGTAGAACGCAATGGGGTGTCGCTTGTTGTTTGCGTCTCGTTGGAGGAGTACCGCTCCCACTGCGTATCCTGATGCGTCTACTTCCATTTCAAACTGTTTGTCTAGTTCTGGGTGTTTGAGTACCGGTTCGCTTGTTACTAGGCTCTTGAGTTTGTCGAACGCTTGTTGTTGTTCCGTTCCCCATTGCCATTCCGTGTCTTTTCGGGTTAGTTTGTTGAGGGGTCGTGCATGCGTGGCGAAGTTTCTGATGAAGGCGCGGTAAAAGTTACAGAATCCTAGGAATGATCGTACTTGCTTTACGGTTTTTGGGGTTGGCCATTCTTTAATGCCCGAAATTTTGATGGGGTCCATGCGGATCACCCCCTTTTCAATGATTACCCCCAGGTAATCGAGGGAAGAAGAGTGGAAGGTGCATTTCTCCGGTTTCAGGTATAGGTCGTGTTGTTCTAGTAGGTCCAGTATGTCGTGTACCGCTTCAGTGTGTGCTTGTTCCGTTGATGCAGTTGCGACTCCGATGTCGTCCATGTATACTCGGATTATTGTCCCTTTGGTTTCGTGGTACTCAATGAGGGGTTTGAATATGTGGTTCATCATTGTTTGAAACGTGGATGGGGAGTTGGTCATCCCGAAGTACATTACCAGTGGTTCGAAAAATCCGTGTTTGGTTTTGAATGCCGCTTTTCCCTGGTCTCCGTCCTTGATTAAGATGTTGTTATACCCCCATCGTACGTCGAACTTGGAGAATATCCATCCGCCGCTTAGGTCTGCGATTAGCTCTGGTATTAGCGGGAGTGGGTATTGGTTGCGTATGGTCCATTTGTTCAAGGTTCGATAGTCCTGTACCGGGCGTAGTTTTCCGTCCTTCTTTTTGACAAAAAAGAAAGGTGATGCGTACGGAGATTTGGAGGGTCGTATGTATCCTTTAGCCAGTTGTTCGTCCAGGAATTCTTTCAGTGCCTTGTCTTCCGCCTGGTTTACCGGGTATATTTTGCAGTCGATGGTGTCCGGTGCGTCAGGTTTGAGCTCGATGGCATGGTCCCATGGTCGGGAAGGAGGGAATCTGTGGGACTCCTCTTCGCTGAATACTTTTGCGTGTTTTTGGTATTCCGCTGGTATCTCCTTTTTCTCCGTGTACTGTTGTGCCGATATTGCCATTTCTGGGTTTCTGTGGTCCATTCGTCGACCAGTGGTCCTTGGATGTAAGTGAGGAACATCATTGCTTTGACGTAGGGAATTTGTAGGCTTCGGTTTGCGAAGTTCACCCCTACGTATCGTTTCCACTGTGTGAGGAATGCTTCTGCTTTGTCGCGGTCTCCAGTGAATACCATCGGCTCTTTTCCGATGAACTTGTCAGTGGTTGCGTTGTTGGGTACGTGGGTGACATTGGTGGGTTGTTCTCCATCGTCTCCTCCTCCTCCTCCTCCATCTTCTGGGTTTCCTCCCGGGGGTCCCTGATCTTCTGGTTCTTTGAACAGCGCTGTCCTAGCGTGGGTTTCTTGGGTGATTGTTTGAGACATGTTGGTAGGGATGGACTTAGCGATTTCCTCTAAGGCGGTTTCTTCTGTCTCGTTTTTGATGATCTGAATTTCTTCGGGGTTGCTTGCGAGTGAGGGGGACGGTGCTGGGGTCTTGGGTGTGGGAGATCGGGCTGGTTCTTCCTCTTGTCCGTCGATGGTACCCCACTGGTCTCTAGTTACTACGTTGTTGACCGTGATATCGAGGTTGAGACTGGAGGTTGCGGGCCGTGTTATTTGGTATTTATTGTGGAGGTCGTCCCACTTGATTTCGGTCCAACAGGTGTTCTCGAAGTTGAACTCTACTGGGATGATCTGTTGCTGATTCTGTCGGTTATAGTAGTAGGTGACGTAGCCTGGATCTTCCGCGTCGTCTTTCCAAAACGCAGACTGTAGGTATCTTTTGGGTACGTTCCGTTCTCCTCTTCTGTCGATGTGGTAGGGTCTGAATGGCACCCAGTAGTCTTTGGTTGTCTGAAGATTGGCCACGGTGGATCTTGGTCTTAATGTTACGTCTACCACGGACGTTTGCCTGACTTAGGCTTCTCGGGTGGTGGCGAATCTAACGAGAGGATAGAAGAGGCGATTGACTCTGCTCTGCGGATAGAACTGAGGATGTGGGAATAACTCTCCTGCTAGTCCCCGGTATGCGTGGAGATCGTCTCCTTGTTGTACGCCGATAGGGATAGTGTTGGAAGTCTCTAGTTCGTCCCAAGTATGGTGGTCGATGATGTAGAGAGTAGTGTAGGGGGACGCCACGCGTTCGTTGAGATAGAAGAAGACTTTGTGATAGATAGCGTCGAGGGGATAATCCACTGTCCACGGAGGGAACGTTGGGATAAGTCACAGGGGACCCCTTGGTCTCGGGGTATGCTGGACGACTCACTTAAAGGGGGAGATCCCTATAGAGCGAAGAACTGATAGTGGTATTGGAAGAAGACCAAGATACCGTTCTTGGTCTTCGCAGCTCTCTACTTATACAGTTACGCGCGGGCTTTCAAGCGCCGCTTCAATCCGTACTAGCCAATAGCGTAAGTACCGTGAACCCTAGTACAGCTATCCTAGCATGAGTCACTCTCCGAGTCATGATCCGATCCGTTATCGTACACAATCACATACGCCGGAGCTTACCCGGCTAACTGATCCCATAAGTCCATGACGATATACTGCTGACGCGGTGTCATACCCTTGACGTCAGTGTCCACTTCCGGGCCGAACGTAACAGACGTGATTGACAAGGTAAGCGCATATATTAACAGCCTCGCGCTCCAGATGATCTTTGGCTGACTGCACTGCTTGATACCTTAGATCGCGTGTGTGGGAAGCAAGGACGTCCTCCACCAGCGAGGATATCGAATACCCGTGTTCAGAGATGTGACAAAGGACAGTAATGAGTTCAGGGCGCATATGTACGGTGTATAGCAAGGTATAGAGTCCACGGTCTGGGACTCACAGAGGACTTCACGCGTTCACGCATATAGGCATATGTATGTTAATTAAAAAATCCCGATATGGACACACACGTCTCGATAATAAAACCACGGAAATGGCGACGAAGGACCTCGATGTGTCACGCCCCGGAAAACGCCGACTCAAAAGTCCCCAGTCGGTCCCAAGCGTAACGAGACACGAAGGTTGGATATAATAGGAAGGTGGGGTGCACGTGTCTCTTACGCGCGGGCCGACGGGAAGGAGTCTGCGCAAAACTCAGAATGTGAGCCCGTGCTGCGGGACGGCCCGGGCTCGCTTTCTGCACTCCCTTTGTCTGTGCTCTTAAATGCGCCTTAGCGACTCAGATGCTACGCATTCCCCACAGCGGCAGCCTTGTGATCAGGGCTGCGAGGTTTCGCAACTCGTGGAAGCTGGCGTGATCCCTTCACCTGTACGAATATTTGTGCAATGCGGAGGCCCATGCGACTGATTGCGACGCTTCGCACCCCCCCCCCCCCCCCCCCCCCCCCCCCGAACTCGAGACTCGGCTCCCAGGCCCGACAGCACACAGCAACTCTCCTTTGTACTCATACAAGTTAGTATACCATTTAATAAATGGACCCGTCCAAGTCCATAGACGACTGTGAATGACGGGGTTTGACGCAATTTGACGGGTTGGGTCAGCACCGTATCCTGTACCGCCCTGTATTCTGATGTACTACTGACTTTTATCCTGCCCGGCGTCTATCATCTACATCTACAAATGGCCATCATCTTTGCGCAATGTTTGTACGAAAATACACGAGGCAGTGCCCTTTGAACCTAGCGCTAGTTGTTACAGTGAGCCACCAGTTTGAACCCTGGACGATTCCAGTCTCTCCGACTCCCCCCACCTTTTTCCATCACCGACCAGCTCGTCTAAATTGCAGTTACTATGTCTCTGGCTCCTATCGCAACTGCTTCTTTCAATTTCCGCACCATCTTCGTCGCCGCTCTGAAAGCGTACGAGAAGAAGACAAAGACCGACCTTCTCACACATCCCTTCGCGACACAGCTTCAATCCTGCGACTCTTCCAGTGACGTTCTCGCCGTGCTTCGTGACAGAGTCAACGAGTTTGACCAGTCAAGGAGTCACGACGAGAGATTATCGAGTTGGCTTAACCCGACTATTAATATCCTCTACGCGTTCACCGCGACTCTGGGCGAAGGTGTTGGACTAGTGAGTCTCAATGGCCGACTTTATCCGAGTCTGAATTATCTCCTATCCGCTTCTAATCATTTTCGCAGATATTCTCGCCCGCAAAAGTAATCTCTGCTGGTGTAGGGGTCCTCCTCTTGGTGAGCGTCTTCCTTGATCCAGGTGTGAGGGAAGTTCCGACGGCGACGTATATATCAGGCTGCCAAGGATGTCGACGCGAGTCAAGAAGCCCTTGCTGATCTCTTCGAGCGGATCGAGAACTTCAAACGCCTTGAATCGTACACGGAAGTGCCACCAACCGACGCGATGACCGACGTCATCGTGAAGATAATGGTGGAAGTTCTGAACATCTTTGCGAAGGAGATGAAGCAGGGTCGAGCCAGTGAGTCACTATTTGGAAATACGTGAATGTATGCTAATTTTGGTTCAGAAATATTCCTCAAGAAGTTAGTGGGAAGGAAGGACATAGAAGATGCATTGAAGAGATTAGACAGATGGACGCAAGAGGAGGCCCGGATGGCGTCCGCGCAGATACTGAGGCTCACACACAGTGTCGATGACAAGGTCAAGGTCGTAGACGACAAAATGACTGGAGTTGGAAATCAGATGAAGAACGTGGACGATAAAATGAAGGATATGGACAACAAAATGGATGTTGTGTTGAATGGTACGACGCGCTGATTCAAAAACATTGGTAGATGCGATGGATGCGAAAGCAGTCCTTCAGCAAACGTCAAACAGCGTAGATGATGTGAAATGTGTGTGATCAAGTCTTTCGCTGCTGGCCCTGGCGTCTCTAACCTGCTCATAGGGAATCAATTGAGAGAGAGCCTTAGAAGATGGATTACCCCGCCGGATCCGTCAACCAATCACAATATCGCATGCGACATTCACCATGGGGGAACGACCGCGTGGTTCTTCCAAGGCAGTACCTTTTTGCGGAATGGAAGTCCACCGGCTCTCTTGTGGATCTATGACAAACGTATGCTCCTCCTCTCTTCTCGGGTTGACCCCTGATCACCGTCTGCGTTCTTAGCTGGCTCAGGCAAGAGCATCCTTTGGTTCGCCGTCACTCAGCATCTATTCGCGCCTCTGAGGGCTTACTTTACTCTCTAGTTCTACGATTATCCGAGACATCGCACGCCTACGCGAGGCAGAGTCAGCCTTGATGGTGTACTTCTATTTCGACTTCAGGGACCTTGACAAGCAACACCGCCGCAACCTCCTTCCCTCTCTCCTCATCCAGCTTTCTGCTCAGTCCCGTTCTTGTTGCGATATCCTCTCCCACCTTTATTCTGCACATGACAACGGTGAACAAAAGCCCAGTGATAGCGTAATGATCCGCTGTCTCAAGGATATGCTCGCGATTCTCCATCGACAACCCGTTTACATTATCCTGGACGCGCTCGACGAGTGTCCGAACTGGCCCGGAATCCCATCGCCTCGTGAAAAGGTCCTTGCGCTTGTCAAGGACCTCGTTGACCTTCATCTTCCGCATCTTCATATATGCGTCACCAGCAGACCGGAGTTCGACATTCGAGCTACGCTCACACCGTTGGCACATCACCGGGTGTCTCTGCACGACGAAAGCGGACAAAAGAAAGATATCGTCGACTATGTCAATTCTGTGGTGTACTCTGACTCTGAGACGATGATGAAGAGGTGGTGAGAAGACGAGAAGAGAATGGTTGTCGAGGCGCTTTCGGAAAAAGCCGACGGAATGTAAGTGCCCGCGCTAACCTAGCGATGCCTACTCACGTCCACGAATTATGTTTCGATGGGTATTTTGTCAACTAGACACGCTGCGACAATGCCTTCCTTCGAGTGTGCGACAAACGCTAGACGGACTTCCGGAGTCGCTAGACGAGACATATGAGCGGATCGTGATGGATATCAAGAAGGCGAACAGCGCACACGCATATCGTATGCTGCAATGTCTGACTGTGGCGATTCGACCGCTTTCTGTTGCCGAGCTTGCGGAACTCCTCGCTTTTGACTTTGATGCGGCGAAGGGAGGGATCCCAGAACTGAACTCAATGTGGCGATGGGAAGATCACGAACAGGCCGTACTTTCGACATGCTCAAGTCTAATTACTATCGTCCCCACTTACGGATCCCCGGTTGTCCAGTTTTCGCACTTCTCGGTGAAGGAGTTCTTGATGTCGGATCGCCTCACCACGTCGACGAAAGACCTTTCTCGATACCATATTGTCGCCGAAGATGCCAACACGCTGATCGCCAGGGCTTGTCTCTGTCCTACTACAGGATACTGTTGACAGAAATGGCGCGGCGACTCCTCTAGCTCGATATGCCGCCGAGCACTGAGTAGCTCATGCACAGGTCGGGAATGTGGTGTCGCGCATCCGTGATGGGATGGAATATCTCTTTGACCCGGACAGGCCGTACTTTTCAGCGTGGCTCAAGTTATACAATATCGATAATCGCCCCTGGGTCTCAGAACTGGACGGCAAAATACAACCTGGAGCAGTACCATTATACCATGCTTCTTTCTGTGGACTTCACGAGGTGGCTGAACACCTTGCTCTCACATACCCAAAGTATGCGAATGCGATAGGTGGCCGCGCAGGGACTGCATTACACTCGGCATCGGATGCAGGTCATGTCGAGGTTGTACGCTCACTACTCAAGTGCGGCGTGGATGTGGATACTTGCGGCGTCTGGGACCGGTCGCCGCTGCTACTTGCGTCGTACGCAGGGTGCCTTAATGTTGTGCAATGCTTACTCGACCATGGCGCAGATGCAAACTTTCAAGACAGTCGTCACTCTACGCCACTGAGTGACGCGGTAATGAGAGGCCACCTCGAAATTGTTCAAGTGTTGCTCGAGCACAATGCGGATGTTGATTCTCGGGATATCTACGGCTCAACCCCAATGCACAAGGCATGTTCATATCCCGATTCCAAAGGTGATTATCCCCAAATTGTACTGGAGCACGGTGCGAATCCGAACGCCCGGGATAACAAGCGCCGAACACCATCGCACGTGGTGTCATTATCGGGTCTGGTATCGTCATTGCGGCTCGAGGTCGCACGCATCCTGTTAGCGCATGGCGCGAACGTAGGTGCAGAGGACGAGGAAGGAATGACCCCATCACAGGTGGCATCGGAGTACGGAAATGGCAAGTTGCTGTCGGTCGAAACATTGCCACAAATAAGCTCAGTGGCAAATGCGGTATCATGACTATGTTAACGTCGCGAAGACGGATGTACGATACGGCTCGCGTTCATTCATTTTCTTTCTGCTGTTTCTGCTCGATGTTTCTTACATCTCCTTCAATTTCCCTATTGACCGCTTGTCATTGACGACTTGCGATGTCGTACCATGCCGTGTATACTACCACGTCGATACTTGGTTCTAGTGTGTACACGATTTGTAATTTCTCTTAGCCCAAGCCCGTGACATCATGATATACGCATCAGTGTCGTGTGCCTCAAGGGTACTAGTACAGCAGTGTCTTGCGCCGTGACGGTGACCCCCAAAAAAAGCCCACGCATAGCTCGAGATCCTAGTCTCTCTTTGGTGGCATCCCGAGGCAGTACAAATAGTAAATCCGTTGAGCCCCTTTCCAAGCGCGACCTAGTACCTACAACCCAATACCATTGCGTGGAATGGGCGCTTCATCCCGAGCACGACCGTGACTTTGATCAACCTGAAACCACGACCAGGGCGCAGCAAAAAGGCACGGGAAAGAAGGTTGAGTCGAAACTGGAAACAGTTCACGGGCTGCGTGTATGCAGGGTCATGGGTTTTGAGGTCGAGAGCGTCTTCATCCCTGGGTCAAACGGGCCCGTCTCAGGTCTTGATGGCTACACCGCTTTTCTGGAGGAATAGGCAGAGGAAATACGCCTCAGTATCCCCTTCCCTGGTGAAGAACTCGATAGCCTGAGGGGGGCCAAGGCTGCCGTTCCACTGGCACTGATAGAAATGTTTGTTACGTTGCCTCGTGTATCGTGGGCAGTCGTAGATGATGTGGGTGAAGGACCGGTCCCCGAGGCCGCGGGAGCATGTGGGGGCCCGGGGAGAGATCCGGTCAGTGTTTTCGGTAGTCGAAGGTGAGTGAAGGGTGACGAGTTGCATGGCTGTGCACTCGCCGGGTGATAAGTCGTAGGTGGCTTTGGTGGGTATGGCGGCCAGCCATAGGGGGTGATTGCGACCATCTGGAGGGTGGTGGAAGTCGATGGCATGACCGTATATCTGGGACCGCTGGGGGGTGGGTGGGTGTGAAAGTATGGGCCCAGTCAGCGGTCCAATGGTGGAACGCACGTTGTCTCGCCTTTTTCTTAACAAGGTGGCAGATTGAACGCGGTTGAGTGAGGTGTTGAATGAGGTGCAGGGTGCAGGCGCGGAGTGCAGCCGAAGGGGCACGAAACCCCTTATCATAATCGACCGTTGTATGTAGACAGGGTTGTATCAGTAAATATCGAGCAGTCTACAAACTCAACCATCACGCATAGCGCCAGCCTGTCGTGAGAAGGGCAAATATGTGTTGTAGGTCCCCCAAAGAGTCATTGGGAAACCATTTCCTCTCCCCTGTACGGGAAACAAGCCATCTCCCTTCCCGCGAGTCTCTGGTTACCGCGGGTAATTCATCCGCTGGCGTTCCAGGGCCGGACGCAGACATCGTTGAGGCTGTGCTGACCTCACGAATGTAGTCAGGACGCAGCGGCTTCATTGGCCCTTCTGGATTGGCATCGCCACCCTTTGTGATGGTGGGCCCCCATCCATCAGCCTCGCTATGTAGACTGGGCCTGGGCACAGGTTCTGCCGCAGCCTCATCTGGTTTCACACCACTATCTCGTGCTGCTGCGAAGAATGCCTTTGTCTGCGATGAGGTCTCCCCTGTGCTCTTCGCGTCCGGAACATTCGGGGTTTCTGGCTCGCCATTTCGCTTGGCAGAGGCAGATGCCGATTCGGGGGAAGGGGCATGGGCCTTGGTAACGGTGGCATCCGTTTGGGGTGGGGTCCTGCTCAGGAATGGATGGGACTGGCATGGCGTCTTCGGGGGAAGGTTTCCTGGGACAAGGCTGGGCTGGCGTGGTGTCGGCAAGGGAAACCCCCCTGGGAGGACAAGGCCGGGTTGGCGTGGTGTCGATGAGGGTAGGCTTCCTGGGAAACTTGGAAGGCTGGGCTGGCATGGTTTCAGGGGGGGAGCAGAAGTAAGTCCCTTGCTGGGCTTTAAATCATCTACAACCTCTGCTGGAGCCGTTTCTTGTGCGCGCGTGGATTTATTCGTGCATGACGTGGGAGCAAGACTAGCATACTTGTCGCCTAGAGCATTGGGAGCCGTGGTGCCTCCAACTATGTCATAGGACTTGCTCGCATTTGTCGTTTGGGAGGGAACGTGTTTGTTGGCTGTCGCCATTGCCGTCTCGCTCTTTGCCTCATTGGGTACATCGACTGCAGCCCCAGCGGAGATGGCCCGATTTGTATTGCCAACTTTTCCTAGAAAACTGTCTGCCAAAGTAGGACACACCCAAACCAAGCCACTTACCATCTTGCTTGTCGTTGATCGGTTAACGCTCTTGCCAAACGAGGGTGGGCACGCTTGCCGATGGCGAAGCTGCCGTGATCGGCGTCGTGGAATATGTGGGTGCAGAACCACGAGGAGCAGAACTGGTGGTCAATGGGTGTTGAATAGGAATAGGACACCCGAGAGGACCGAGTTCCGTGCCCGTGCTAGGAGATTGGGTGTTCCTGACATGACGCTTGGACCACGAATCCGAATTCCATAGACTGGCGGATGTTGGAGGAGGGGTTGGCCCCTCCGTGGGGATCGCCGAAGCCTCTACTGAAGCTGCTTGAGCGATCTTACTGAACCAACTGCCCCCACTGGTGACCCGAGCCGAGGCCATTGTACCGGAGCCTGAGGCAGCTGCTGCCGCTCTCTGCCTTGCGATCTGCTCCATGGCCTGATTGACGCGTAACTCAGCCTTCGCCGCCTCAACCCTCTTCCTCTCTTCTGCTTTGGATTTGGCTTCGATCTCTAGCCTCCCCTTCTCCGCCGTTTGTTTCGCCCCCAATTCTGCCTTCGCTGCTGCAGCCTTCGCTTTCCTGACTTCCACAGCAGCTTTCTTCGCCTCTGCATATGCTCTTTTCTTTGCGCGAACGGCCTCTTCTTGCACCTCATGTGCCTTTTCTTCGCCGTCGGCGCGTTCCTTGGCTGCTTCGGCTTCTATGCAGTGCATGGTCTCCGCGTTCGCATTTTCCTCCGCCTCCTGTCCTGCTATGGTCCTCACCGCATGGTTTTCTGTGAACGCCGCCTTGGCTAGGGACAATGCCGCTGCTTTGGGCAACGCAACTTCTAATTTTCGCGTTTCTCCTGTTTGCACGGCCGACGTAGCCACATTCTTCTTCAGACAGTCCTGCGGGATGCCCATCACCACACAGGGCAGTTCCACTCCTGGTGACTCGTCTGGAACTTCTTTTGGCTGCAGGGTTTCAACAAAGCCATCACTCGCATTGCATCTTAGGGACCTCAACCCTGAGTAGGCTCACCGTGTCGCCTTCCTTCATACCCCTCTGTTGCGGACGCGAAGGTAATGCAACCCCCGTCGTCTCTGCGATCTCTGCTTCTACATTCGGATCGATCGCTGAGGCGACCGTTGAATCCGATTTTTGCCCAGTGGCTTCGTTCTTTTGCACATCCCAATGGATGTCGTCGCCCACGGGGCGGCTCGGTTTTCCAGCCTGCGCCACTTCAATGTGGTGCCTTATATCAGCCGCATCGACTCGAAGCACACCACCACGTATCTCTTCCCGCACCCTCGCCACGAGCACGACATCTTCCATGCTCATCTCCCGGGCCTCATCCAGACTAAGTGACCATGATCTCTCGCACAGCGCAGTCAAGGCAGGGAGTACCCAATGGTCGACCGAATAAGTGCGTGCAAGTACGAATTGATCGTGGGGTGTGGGGGGTGTGATAGACTTTAGAGAGAGTTTGCGAAGAGAGGAAAAGCCCCAGCGTGTAGAAAGATGGAGCACTGACTTCCATTGTTCATATGTCAGTTCATGCGATTCAAAATTCCTATCAATGACAAGTCTTAATAACCGACGGGTAGGCACGGGTATCAACAAAGCTCACGTAGGGTATAAGACGGAGAGGGCCTCGAAGTCCTTGCGTTCAATGTCGCCTATTGAAATGATAGTGGGTAGAGCGTCGTGGTCACGTATGCCGAGCTGAGCAAATCGTGTAGAGAAGTAGACGGAATCGCGAGAGAAGAAGTATCGATGAACGCAGTACAGCGTACCACCAACCTGCGGGCTGATCAGTACGTCGGGTATACAAACCACAGAAGGCTAGCCACGGACCAGAAATGTGACATTTCCGTCCTTGAAAAAATATGTATCGTGTCTTATGAACGAATCATCAGGTGTCGCGTGACCGCCTCCTGGGTTCTTTCTTTCCTCTGAAGATCCAAGGAAGGTCGTATGCTCAGCCCTAATGTAACCGATATGAAGCCCGGGGGCTTTGGAGGCGGTGGGCGACATCTGGGAGTGACTCAAGTATGTATCTGAGAACGTGGAATCCGAGTCGAACGAAACGATGGACGCGGCACTTGAGGGGTAACATCCATGGCCGAGTCCGTAACGAAAGGCACTGACGACGAGAGAGCTAAAAACCGAAATCGCTTCGAACTTGAGCTCGAGTTTGTGCAAGCCTTAGCAAATCCGTTCTATCTTCATTCTTTGGCGCAGCAAGGCATCCTGTACCAACCTGCCTTTATCAATTACCTCAAATACCTGCAATATTGGAAGGAGAAGGACTACGCCAGATTCATTCTCTACCCCCACGCCCTGCATCATCTAGAGCTTCTTCAACATGCAGAATTCCGTTCGGAAATTTTGAAAGACGAGTGGAGAGAACGTCTCAACCAGAAGCAGTTTGATCACTGGCGTACATGGCGAGAACCGCGCCATCTGAATCCACCCCCCGATGTTAAGGAAGAAGTGGATGCCACAAGAGACGCGAATTAAGCCGTCCGAGCGGTGTAGAGGGTGTTGTAATTCGATCCATCCCGAAGGGTGCACGTTTACCGCACGACACGTTTTCCCTCATCGCCTACGATCGCTACGTTAACTGCACCACTCGCCGGTTGGATCAATGTATGCCTTCTGGAAGCGTACTGGGACTCACTTCCCTCTGCGGGGCGGGGGAGCTATGATAGTACAGTTGAGCAGCTAAATGATGACCCGGATGGATACGGGTTCCGAAGGTTACGTGGGCTCTGTGAGTTACGTCTTTTTTTTTAGAGAACTGGTGATATGCAAATTTCGTTGTCACTCCAGGAGACGATGTGAGGTGTCATCAAGAAAACGGATACTGTATCTGATGCCAGCCTGAGCCTGAGTACGAGCCTACTACTAGTAGTACTGAGTTTGTACGTACTAGTAGTGTGCAGTGCACCTTCAAGTTATCGTGGTCACGTGATCGGAAGATGTATGGCGGACACTCCGGTCCGTGAGACCCCCGTTTCAGGAGCCTCCAAAGGGACTTGGGGGCTCGCGTTCAAGTTATGGTGCACCCGAATCCACATACGAACTGCCTTACTGTTGGTCATGTTCCACTCTTTGTTCTCGTAGTCTCGTTACGACCCGCAAAATATGTGCTGATAGGCGCTGGTACTACAATCAATCGGTCCGTTTGTTCTCGAAAGCCCTTGCGCGTGCGCGGTCTGAGTGCTATGCGTGTCTCCACTCGCTCGGGCCATCAATCAATCTGTACATATCTTATACCCTCACATCCTCTTCACGTTCTCCTTCTTCCTTCTCGTGAAACTTTTCGTGAAAGGGAGGCATCACTTGCCGTTTGATGCGTTCGCGTTCTTAGCGGCTTTCTTGACCTTCTTGGCAGTGGCAGCTCTCTGCGCCTCAGGAATCAGCCTTTGCCTTAGGCTGGCCCTTAGCAGCTATCTTCGCCTTCTTGACAGCTTTCTTCACCTCGATACCAGCCTTTATCTTCGCAAAATCTGGCAGCAATTCTGCCGCAATACCCCAGGATGAGAAGTATCAGAAGATTAAATCCATGATGGAAAATAGATGCAGGTAAGTCGAATATTGTTCGTACGAGATCACAACGAAGGTGGGCGTCAATTGAATATAAAGAGGTGGTGCGAGAATGTGGGCCCTCGGCACGTTGTGTCAGACCCTCGGGTTCGAGGTGTAAACATGGTCGAAAATATGTTACGCTACGACTTCCTGCATAGTCCTCAAGGGGCAGATTTCGAATTACTGTAATTCCAAATACTTCAACACAGGATATCTCCAACTAAATAACTTTTAAGTAACGATTTCCAGACATGAACTATAAGAACAATGGGTTAGGGCGCGGTATTGTTGGCCCACGCGTCGTAAGTGGGGCAAAGATCTTTCCAGGCGTCTAGACAAGACCGTCTTCGATGAGTTACAGTACAGGAAGCACTGGCAGGGGAACAACTTACCAGTGACGGTGAACGCTGACGGTGTGTCAGGAACATCCTCAGCAAAGACAACGGCAAAGCCACTAAACAGAGCGCCCCATCAGCACAAGAACCATGAAAATCGGTGGAGGTATGACGGACTTGGTCAAGTGCCAATCAATGTGGCAGTGGAGGAACCACGGACCAGGGTTGTCGGTGAAGAACCGGATGGTGACATTGTCGCCGGTATTGCCGATACTTACGACATCGCGAACTATTGGATCGACAAAGTTGTAGGACGAATTCCCAGCGCCACGGACGACCCAGAAGGCGTGCCCATGCAAATGCATCGGGTGCTGTGTCGGATCGCGTCGTCAGAATAATGGCGTCCCAACGATTACTACTCCTTGCACACTCACCGGCCCACCCGTTGAACCACCGGGAATGGTGATTTCTACGCTCTTGTTTGCTTCGAGACCATAAATGGAGCCCGCGGGAAGAAGATCGGAGGCATTCTTTGCACCGCTCAGGATTTGGAGTAACACGGGCACAGTGGGAGGCTCGAATGGGAAGCCGTTGATATCGAACCGGAAACCGTTGGGAAGAGGGGTCTGATCCTCGAGTGAGATCATACGCGTTACAGACAAGGACGGTGCTCACGAATCCGACATCCAAATTTATATTGATGTCCGCGCCTCCAGGACTTGGCAACCCGGGCTAAATCACGCAGTGAGTGACGGAGCGCAAGTTTTCAGAGGGGTAAATCTCACCACGGGAGTGGCAACAAGCGGCTAGGTATGGCGGCCAGTCAGCATGTATACATAGATGGAAGACCGAGTAACTTACGTGGAGATTGGTCTCTACGAGCGGCAGGTTGCTCACGGGGACATTTACATTGGGGTCTGCGGATGGATCTGCAACAGGAGCCCCGGAATAGCGAAGAATGGCCACATTGGTGTGGTCACTGAAATCGAGAATCGGAGTCGAAACCAGGGGCAGAGCACGGATCCCTGTTCGACCGAGTCGGACCGGACAAGGAAAGACCTATGACAAGCGAGGCACTCACAGTAATTGCCAATTGGTTTGTTGGCCTTGAGCTATATGCGAGTGAGGGAAACTTTCAGACGAATTGACAAAAAGGATTGGCTAACCACAACGGAATAGCGCTGACCTGTCAAGAAACCGATTAATAAAGTGGCGAGAATCGTTTTAGTCACACATACCAGCGAAGAGCTCAATCGAGTCGACCAATAGAGGTTGGACGTTTGTACCCTCCACTTCGATCACAGTGAATTGGTGACCATCGATGGAGAACACGAAGCTAGGGTCGCAGGACATAGATACCAGGCGAAACCGGTATCTGATGCGACAGGGTGTGTTAATCTTACCCTGAGACAGGCGAACAGGGTCAACACCAACCGTGTGCCTTTTTTGACTGACACAACTGCAAGGGGTACGTCCTGAGGACCACCAACGTAGCGACCTTGGCCATTTATCAGCGTTGAATTGAACGCACTAGTACAAAGCGTCAGCATCGAAATTTCTGCAAAATGACTTTGGACTCACGGGATTGCTGGAGGACTCGTCGACAGGTAGTGGTACCAATCTGAAAGGGAAATGACAGTGTCGTCTGAAGGAGAATCGAGTCTCAATTGTGTGAACGATTGCCTAGGACACCAATGTCTTACCATTGTCAACATCGTACAAACTCTTTTGAGGGTCGTCCGGGTCCTCAACAATAAAAGCCCCGCGCAAACCATCGCAATACTGGCCACCGAAATGACTATGATACCAAAACGTCCCCTGTAATGATGTCAATCCAAGCTCGTCAACTCCCTACTGTGCAAGAAAGAGAAGTACCGCTTGGTCCAAAGCCTTGAAGTCGTACGTGAATGACTCATTCGGAACGAGAGGACACTGCGTGACAGACGCCGCGCCATCCTCGTAATTCGAATCCTTCTGGAGAAGGCCATGCCAGTGCTGCACGGGACATACGTCCAGATTATGATCTCCATCCCGGAAGAAACCGAGATCTCACAATAGAGGTAGCCAAGTCCAGTGTCTGGTCGGTGAGAAGATCAACAACGTCGATCTTGAACTCAGCATTCTGCGGAGCGCCGAGTCAGAACCAATCATTACGAGCCTCCAACAATCATCACCTTCTGCCCTCGGATTATCGGACCGGGATGAGTACCCCCAGCGAGTGTAGTTCTAAGGCGTCGGAAGCGCTAGGTTCGATATCACTCTGGCAGCGGCTACAAGAAACTCACTGGCGGGGGAAGCCATCGGGGGCGATATTCTTATTAACAATTGGAAGGACAGCACCGGGACCAATAGAGGCAGAGACACTTGCAGAGAGAATAGACAGGAAGCAAAGAAGAGAGCGAAGCTGCGACATCGCGAGAAGGATTGCCAGTGAAGAGAATGCGACAAGCCTGGGGGTAAGACCCACCCAGAGTAAGGTATTTTATACAAAAGTCGTGGGTTGTGATGAGATCAAGTTGCCCGCTTGACAAAAAATAGCTGTGTACATGGTCTTGTCACTTTGAGATCTGAAAAGGGCAAGGCACCTGTGATAGCCATCATGCACGCTTGGCGACAGTTAAACACTGTAAGGGACGTGTCTATCCGATTGGGTATAACAGTAGTACGCACTTAGTCGTATGCATAGCGCTCACTGTGATGGCATTGTGACGTAGTTCCGGGGCCAGGGAAATGCAACGAACGCGGAACAACTCATCGGTCACCATTGTCAACTCGGTCGATTTCGGGGACTCCAATCGACGATACCAAAACAAAAATTGAATTAATTGAGGCGCTGGGTGTCTCGCCATTTTGAGTGGGTCATTGGAGTACCGTGACGCGCGGCCTAAAGCGAAGCGTTTTTCAATGTCGCGTAATGATGGACACCAACTGGCGGCCTACCCACGGAGTTCCGGAACCTGATGTTTGCTGTGTCCCGCGTTTATTTGTATGCCGCAACTTGTAGTGGATGCGGAATTGAGTCCGTAGTAACGTGGGATGACAGTTCCCAGCGGTATAGTCATGTAGAGCGTCAGTGTAGAACGCCGCGTGAGGTCCTACTGTAGGAAGGGTTCAACGTTCAACGTTCAAGCTCAAGTTCAGCCCGCGAACGTTTGCTTCAGACCGGCCCGCTTTTTGCCCCTGTGCCAGCTGGCCCTTTACCTACGTCCGCCGTTCTCACCTACACACCCATGTACCAAATTTTGGCCGACATCAAGAACAAGTCTCATATGAACCGGAACGCAGGTGCCGAACCGGAAACAGCGCGTACGATAAATCTAGGATACAGTACGTGTGCGATCACGCTGCGTAACTTACTATACTGTGGTACTCTACGGTCACATGTAGTTGAATACACGGATCTAAAACCCGTGTGTTGCTTCTACTATTGGTTTGGAGTGCGCGCTGCTCGGACCGTCCCCCAAGGGCGACTAATCTTTTCTCCAAAATCATTCACACCCTTACTGTGGTCCCTCCAAATGACTCAAGGTAGGTCTTTCTTGTTCAGTTGATTCCAGGGTCCTCTTTCCCGGAGTGCGTTGATCTTTTCTCGCTTCTGCTCCCAAATTCGCTGGCAGATACCAATCCATCTAGCCTCCATTCAAACAAGTGCTCTCGACAAGCCCTTCTTTATTAGACTGAATCACGATTGTTATCTTTCTCGCATTCTGAACCCCGCCGGCGCCGGCGCCGTTTCTGTCAACTTGAGTTACAATACAGTACGTATGCCCAGACATTTCTACAGCAACAGCGCTCATTGGTACTACAGTATGCTATATCACTCGTGAAGTGCTGAGTCTCTTGTGTCCCTCGGTGCATAGGTATCCTATTGCTTCAACTCATAACTCGCTAAAAGAAGCTGCGTTTGGCTTGTGTCGGATAAATCAACCGTTATGACCTCGCCCAGGGATACGCATAACAGGCGCTTTCATAGCGCTTTCGAGACCTCTCACCAAAGTGGCCCCGTGCATACTCCGTTGATGGCCTATCTCCTCCCGTCACCCTGATAACTGACTCACCACGCCAACGCCGCCTACCGCTCCCGCCCTGATCTTGGAAGAATACAGTACAGGGCTTGGTACAGGGACCACGACATCAGTGACGGCCCATCTTCCAGTGATTGATCCCCCCAACGTCATCGCATCTGTCATAAGCTAAATACAAATATTTCGTAACTCGAATTCGGACTTTTCCTGTCGCTCTCGTGTCTCAGTCTGGACCGGAATGGTTCACAGCGTGCGTAATTGGAGGCATTTTTGCATTTTGAAATTTTTGGGTTGCCGTGGCGCCCGCTAGTCTATTCCTGACCCAACCGACTTTTCTCGGTCATCTCACACCGAACCATGAAGTATACTCAACCCGGTATATGCGGCACGGTCTTATGGTTCGGCGCTGTCGCCACCGGTATCGCCCAGGTCATCGTCGATTCGTCGTCTCAGCATCTGGGCGGACTGTGCCCCCTGATCACCCGCGTTCCCACAGGGAGACTTCCTCTGGTGGCCGTACGAGGCATGTCTAGGAGGAAGCATAGCCCACGCTCGCTGTAGTTGTTCAATGAAATGTCGGCGTTGTGCTAACAACTACTGGATTAACTCCAGTCTTTGCAAGCTCAACGTAGTACTCGTTACGCAGACCAGCACGGCCATCTTCTCCCCATCCTCACTGACTTGGCCCCGTGCACGGAGCTTCTTCCCACCAGGACCTAGCCCACTACTCGCCTCTTCTCCAGCACAGATAGCTGCGGGCATGGTCCCGCAAAGAGCCTCGCACCCACAATGAGTGATTGCTCGCTCGGATTGTATGTGATTTACTTTCTGCTGTGAAGCGGTGAGAAGGGCGGTTTTGCTACTGGGAATGGCCTGTGGGTGCGTAAATGCCCTCACATGCGAGGCCTAACTCGCTTGTGAGAGGCACTACCAGAACTAGACTCCTCAGACAGCAAAGGCTTCGAGGGGTAGCGTGATGGCCTGGTAATGTCAGTTGCGGAGGGCGAAGAAGATGCTGAAATGGATGGTCTATCATGAAGGTGTAGCGTGAGAGCGCATCGAAGGCTAGGCATTGTTACGATGCCGGCGCCGTTCCGTACCTGCGAGCGATACACGGGGCAGTTATTGCGGCCCGTCTAAAGTCGTCGGTCCACGCAGTCCCTACTGTCATTATGGAACACATACTAGCACGACAGTAGCCTGAGGTCATCCTCAGGGTCATGATCCTCCGGACAAATCAGGCACTTTAAAACCCGTCAGCATTGTTGACAGCTACAGTAAACATGGAGAAAAACGCAAAGTATACCCGGTCCACGCTCACCAGCGCGATCCGCCCGACTTTCTTATACTCCACGAACACGCGTCATCTTGAGCCATGAATTGTCAATGTCCTCCTTCGTCGCGGTGGGCAGTTTGACCTGTCCCGGCGGCTTCGCAAGTTCCTCGAACGAGTCGACCTGGTCCATGCCGACCATAAATTGGTGATTCGGTGGACGGTACTCTAACACGAATCGTTTAGTGGGAAGAAACATAAGGGAGAGTGTCAGGGGCGTACCGCCAATATCGTCGATCCATGCCCATCGTCGCATGTACGTGCGCCACCTTTAGGCGCCCGATCCCGGTTCACCAGAGCTTTGTGCGGGGCTGAACCCACGTAGAGCGCTGCTGCGCGTGTCGACTACCAGTGCTCGTCCCCGGTGACTGCGCGGCTACAGTGCCTCTCCGGCGACCTCGTCCTCAAGAGCGTGCTCATTATCGCTTGTTTGGTCTCGTGGAGGGAGTGATGATCGTCGTGTCTCGTTGTATGTGTCTGTGGCCGTAACCTTACATGTAAGTTCCAAAGTCAAAGTAATTGCGGCGATGATAAAGTAGAATTCGACATACATTAGCCTGAGGTTCGTTGCTCGTGATCATCTGAAACCGTGATCCAACACGGTACACTTTCTTCCATGTCCATTCTACACCCATCCATCCATCCAGGCTAGAGGTGAGGGCTGAGATCTGAGAGGCCGATGGCTAGTGCTATTGGTCCTGTTACAATAAGGGAAGTTGTGTCGATAACAAATGTATCATCGGACAATCATTGGACAGGTCACAAATGGTTTGTCTTGTCTGCGAAAATACACGAGGCAGTGTCCCCGTCGCTGGCAGGTAGCGATTCATTGGCTCGAACCCCGATTCCAGTCTCCTTGTTTCGACAGGTTGTCACATCACTCGCCTGCTCACTACTATGTCTCAAACACCCTCTACATCTACATCCAATTTCCGCGCCCTCTTCGTCTCTGCACTGAGAGAGTACGAGAAAAAAACGAAAACCGACCTTCACACACATCCCCTTGCAACACAACTACAATCCTGCCAATCTTCCAGCGACATTCTTGCCGTGCTTCATGACAAAGTCAATGAGTTTGATCAGTCTAGGAGTCGCAACGAGAGATTATCAAGCTGGTTGGGCCCGACTATCAACGTGCTCTATGCATTCTCCGCGACTCTGGGCGAGGGTGTTGGACTAGCAAGTCTCAGCTCGTTAACTCGTCTTTTCATCCGTCGCTAATTGTTTTCGTAGATATTCTCGCCCGCAAAAGTAATCTCTGCCGGCGTGGGGGTCCTCCTCTTGGTGGGCATCGTCCTAGATCGCTTTGTAGACAGATTTTCATCAGCGATGTTTGCTAGGCCGCCAAGGATGTAGACGCAAGTCAAGAAGCCCTCGTCGATCTCTTCGAGCGTATCGAGAACTTCTTCAAACGCCTTGAATCATATACGGAAGTGCCACCAACCGACGCGATGACTGACATGATCGTGAAGATAATGGTGGAAGTTCTGAACATCTTCGCGATCGCGACGAAGGAGATGAAGCAGGGTCGAACCAGTATGTTACTCCCGAAAAATACATGAATGCGAACTAATCTAAGTTTAGAAAAGTTTTTCAAGAAGCTTATAGGAAGGAAGGACATAGAGGACGCGTTGGCGAGGTTGGACAGATTGACGCAAGAGGAGGCCCGGATGGCGGCTGCACAGATCCTGAGGCTCACACACAGTGTCAATGACAAGGTCAAGGTCGTGGACGACAAAGTAACTGTAGTTGGAAACCAGATGAAGAATGTGGACAAAAAAATGAACGATATGGGCAGTAAAATGGATATTGTGCTGAATGGTACGATGCTGCTGGTTATTCAAGATCCCATACTGATTAAAAAACATCGGTAGATGGGATGGATGCGAAAGCAGTCCTTCAGCAAATGTCAAACAGCGTAGATGATGTGAAATGTGTGTGATCAAGTCGTTCGCTGCTGGCCCTGGCGTCTCTAACCTGCTCATAGGGAACCAATTGAGAGAGCGCCTTAGAAGTTGGATCACCCCGCCGGATCCATCAACAAATCACAACATTGCATGCGAGATTCACCACGGAGGGACAGCAGAGTGGTTCTACCGAGGCAGTACCTTTGCGGAATGGAAGTCTACTGGCTCTCTTTTGTGGATCTATGGCAAACGTATGCTCCTCCTCTGTTCTTCTCAGGCTGACACCTGATCACCGTCTGCGTTCTTAGCCGGCTCGGGCAAGAGCATTCTTTGGTTCGTCGTTGCTCAGCATCTATGCGCCTATCAGAGGGCTTAGTTTACCCTCTAGTTCCACGATCATCCAAGACATCGCAAGCTTACGTGAGGCAGGCTCAGCTTTGATGGTGTACTTCTATTTCGACTTCAGGGACCTTGATAAGCAACACCGCCGCAACCTCCTTCCCTCTCTCCTCATCCAGCTTTCTGCTCAGTCCCGTCCTTGTTGTGACATCCTCTCCCACCTTCATTCTGCACATGACAACGGTGAAAAAAAGCCCAGCGATAGCGTAATGATCCACTGTCTCAAGGCTATGCTCACGATTCTCAATCCACAACCCGTTTACATTATCCTGGACGCGCTCGACGAGTGTCCGAACTGGCCTGGGATCCCATCGCCTCGTGAACAGGTCCTTGCGCTTGTCAAGGACCTCGTTGACCTTCATCTTCCGCATCTTCATATATGCGTCACCAGCCGACCGGAGTTCGATATTCGAGCCACTCTCACGCCTTTGGCACATTACCGTGTATCCCTGCATGACGAGAGCGGACAAAAGAAAGATATCGTCGACTACCTCAATTCTGTGGTGTACTCCGACTCTGAGACGATGATGAAGAGGTGGCGAGAAGACGACAAGAAAATGGTTGTTGAGGCGCTTTCGGAAAAAGCTGACGGAATGTAAGTGCTCGCGCTAACCTAGCGATGCCCGCTCATGTCTATGAATTAGGTTTCGATGGGTGTTCTGTCAACTAGACACGCTGCGACATTGCCTTCCGTCGGGCGTGCGACAAACGCTAGAGGAACTCCCGGAATCGCTAGACGAGACATATGAGCGGATCGTGATGGATATCAAAAAGACGAACAGTGCACACGCATATCGTTTGCTGCAATGTCTGGCCGTGGCGATTCGACCGCTTTCTGTTGCCGAGCTTGCGGAACTGCTAGCCTTTGACTTTAATGCGGCGAAGGGAGGGATCCCAGAATTGAACCCTAACTGGCGGTGGGAAGATCATGAGCAAGCGGTACTTTCAACGTGCTCAAGTCTAATTACCATCGTCCCCGCCTACGATTCTCATTCCCCGGTTGTCCAGTTTTCGCACTTTTCGGTGAAGGAGTTCTTAATGTCGGATCGCCTCTCCACGCCCACGAAAGACCTCTCTCGGTTCCATATTGTTCCCGAAGTTGCCAACACGTTGATTGTTAGGGCTTGTCTCAGCGTCCTACTACGGGATCCCGTTGGCGAAGATAGCACGGCAACTGCTCCTCTAGCTCGATATGCCGCTGACTACTGGGTGACTCATGCACAGGTCGAGAATGTGGCGTCACGCATCCATGATGGGATGGAATATCTCTTCGACCCAGACAGGCCGTACTTTTCAGCGTGGGTCAAGTTATACCACGTCGTCCACAGCAACTGGGAAGATTACCTGAAAAGCGAAATGCTACCAAGAGCGGCACCATTATACTATGCTGCACTCTGTGGATTTCACCAGATAGTTGAACACCTTGCTCTCAAATATCCCCAGTATACAAATGCTATATGCGGTAGGACGGGAACCGCATTACACTCTGCATCGGTCGAGGGTCATGTTGAGGTTGTACGTTCACTGCTCAAGTATGGCGCGGATGTGGATGCTCGGGGTCTCCTGGGCCAATCCCCGCTGCAATTTGCGTCGTACAAAGGACACCTTAATGTTGTACGATGCTTACTCGACCATGGCGCAGATGCGGAGTTTCGAGGTGATATTCGCATGACTCCACTAACCTATGCAGCGACTTGGGGCACCCTCGAAATCGTTCGGGTGTTGTTTGAGCGCAATGTGGATGTTAACTCCCAGGACGCAGATGGCATGACCCCAATTCACCAGTTGCTTTTTGAGGGTAAATATAGTAAATTTCAAAGCGATCATCCCCAGATCGTCCGATTATTGCTAGAGCATGGCGCGGATCCGAACATTCGGGATAACGAGCGCCGAACCACGTTGCATCTAGTGTCGTCATCGGGTCTGGTGTTGTCATTGCGGCTCGAGATCGCACATATCCTGTTGGCGCATGGCGCGGACGTAGGTGCAGAAGATGAGATGGGAAGGACACCATTGCAATCCGCATTGGCGCAGGGACAGGACGAGATGGTGCAGTTGTTATCGGACTATTGCAAGTGAACACAACTATAGTGTCTTACATGTGTTGACTACGCCCTGGACGAAAGTACGATACGATGCGCGTTTTTTTCCCCCTCCTGCCTTTTGTTCGATTCTTGTTACATCTACTTGCTGTAACCGCTTGATGTTGTCGGCTTACGACGTGATACCCAATAAATACCCCACGCATGGCCTAATATTTTCGACGTCCCAGCCCCTCTTTGTTGGTACACTAGTAGACCTGCGGAGCTTGCGAAGTCGCTTTCCCAGCCCCGCCTAATACCTTTTTGTAAGGTGAGCAAAGGTGAGCGCTCCGTCTCAAGCGTGACCTTAATCGACCCGGCTTCAATGAAACCTCGGTCTTCGTCGTCGAACAAAACCATCTTCCCGGAGCTCGCCTGTTCATCTGGCACTACTTTATCCTTCGTTCGTGCCCTGAAGAAGTCCCATTCATTTCGGCACGCCGGCACACCTCAGTTGACGTTGACACCGAAACGTGACTCACAAGGAGCGGACAATGAAACATTACAGTATATTTTGCGCGTTATAGACGAGACAGCGCTCCGTGTAAACGTCCCGTGGATCTTCTTCCCTTCCGTTTTCCCATATTCCGCGCTTCGGATGTACATCATGTTTCTGCATTTTCCAGGCGATCGACGAGGGTCCATACAATGACATTCCTGGCGGTAAACGACATGCAGAGTCGCGGGTTGTGAGACAGCTGCAAGAGTGGTGAAAGTCTCCTGCAGAGTCTCCACGGATCGCCGTGCGCAAGTATCGACTGTACCGACTATGTGAGGTGGCCGTTGTTGCGCTGCGCTGGAAGCGTATTCGGCGGACATCTGCGATGCCCCACCCGCGCCATTGAAGAGGCGTATACTAACTTATAAGCTTGATATGGTGGATGGCTTCAACGAGGAGATAGACGCGTTACATGTGGTCCCTGGAATAGACGGGGGTCAATCGACGAAAGTATTTATGACTGCCAGAGCCACTGTCATCGACGTCCAACCTGCCCCGGGATCAGACGAAGGCGCTGATGAAAAGGCGGCCAAGTTCACCAAGGCATTCTCGTGACAGTGGGAGTAGGGCCTTGTGCGCTCGAAACTTTGGATTTCCCCTCCGTTCCCGGGGCTCCTCCAAAGTGTAGCATATATGAGCTCGTTCTCGATCAAATAAAGAGTTGTTCAGGACGGGATATCGTTGCCATCTGAGGGCATTAGATCCAGTGTCGGAGGACTTCAATGTCTCAGGGGTGAAGGATGCGGTTTGAAACGGACGAAATATCATGAGCTTACAGATCTCTGACGAAAATCGTGTCGATCTGGCCTGGAAGACTAACGTCTTTCTGACCACGGCACGAATCACGCTGACGGATACAGACCAAACTACCTGGTGTTCCATCTTCTCCCGTTTTGAACGTGAAGAATAGCGTCTATCATAGGATTGTATACGAAGGCCGAACGCAGGGGGCACTAGTAGGTGCCACAAGGAGAAGTTGCACTGAGTAGGACCAGGTCTTCTTTCAAACGGTGACGCGCACCTGCACCTGTGAGCTGTTCTCCTGAATTCGAGCTGCAATATTCCGAGTGTCATAGGAAAATCATCGCGATGGACGCAGGGACGCCAGAGGCACAGAAGCGAGAACGAAAACAGAAGAAATCCCGAGGAGGACGCAGACCTAAGCGTATCGATTTGTCCCAGCAGCTCCGCAAGTCGCTCGAAAGAGTCGAGCAGTTCCGAGACGACTACGAGCTGGTGATTCGGTGAATAATGCCCTAAAACATAAAGGACAGTGTCGGGGGTACCGCCAATAACGAAGAACGTCATTGACCCGTGCCCATCGTCGCATGTGCGTGCGCCACCCTCACTGACGCCCGATCCCGGTCCAGAACTCTCCGATACTAGGGCTCTGCGCGGGGCTGAACCTGAGCAGAGCGCCGCTGCGAGCGTCAACTACCAATGCTCATGCCTGCGATCACGCGGTGACTGCGCGGCTTCAGTACCTCTCCGAAGACTTCGTCCTGAAGAACGTCTTGCGCGTGTCTGGTCGTGACATAATTGCGACAATGATAAAGTACTGTAGAATTCGACATACATTGGGTTCGTTGCTCATCTAACCCCAATCCAACACGGTACACTTTCTTCCATATCCATTCTACATCCATCTAGGCTGGTGGATAGCTGAGAGACGGATGTCTGGTATTATTTTGTCTTGCATAAAGGAGGCGACGATGGTGGTTGCGAAGCGACCCCGATAGGTCCGGACACTAGTGGGTCAGGCATAAGTAGTGCAGTACAATACGATCGTCCACTGTTCTTGTAATATTGCTCAGCGTCTATCGTCTGCAAATGGTCACCATCTGTGTACGAATACACGAGGCAGTGTTCCTTGAACCTGTCGCCGGCGCCAGCAGGTAGCGATTCACTGGCTCGAACCCCGATTCCAGTCTCCTTTTTTCGACAAATTGTCGCATCACTAGCTCATCTGAATTGCAGTTGCTATGTCTCAGACTCCCTCCACATCCACATCTTCCTCCAATTTCCGCGCCGTCTTCGTCTCTGCTCTGAGAGAGTACGAGAAAAAAACGAAGACCGACCTTCACACACATCCCCTTGCAACACAACTACAATCCTGCCAATCTTCCAGCGACATTCTTGCCCTGCTTCATGACAAAGTCAATGAATTTGATCAGTCTAGGAGTCACAACGAGAGATTATCAAGCTGGTTGGGCCCGACTATCAACGTACTCTATACGTTCTCCGCGACGCTGGGCGAAGGTGTTGGACTAGCAAGTCTCAGCTCGTTAACTCGCCTTTCATCCGTCGCTCATTGTTTTCGCAGATATTCTCGCCCGCAAAAGTCATTTCCGCCGGCGTGGGGGTCCTCCTCTTGGTGAGCATCGTCCTGGATTGCTTTGTAGACAGATTTTCATCAACGATGTCTGTCAGGCTGCCAAGGATGTCAATGCGAGTCAAGAAGTCCTTGCTGATCTCTTCGAGCGTATCGAGAACTTCTTCAAACGCCTCGAATCATACACGGAAGTGCCACCAACCGACGCGATGACTGACATGATCGTGAAGATAATGGTGGAAGTTCTGAACGTCTTCGCGATCGCGACGAAGGAGATGAAGCAGGGTCGAGCCAGTGTGTTACTCCCGAGAAATACATGAATGCGAACTAATCTAAGTTTAGAAACGTTTTTCAAGAAGCTTGTGGGACGGAAGGACATAGAAGACGCGTTAGCGAGGTTAGACAGATTGACGCAAGAGGAGGCCCGGATGGCGGCTGCGCAGATCCTGAGGCTGACACACAATGCGAAAGTAGTCCTTCAGCAAACGTCAAACAGCGTAGATGATGTGAAATGTGTGTGATCAAGTCTTTCGCTGCTGGCTCTGGCGTCTCTAACCTGCTCATAGGGAACCAATTGAGAGAGAGCCTTAGAAGATGGGTCACCCCGCCGGATCCGTCAACCAATCACAATATCGCATGCGACATTCACCACGGAGGAACAGCAGAGTGGTTCTATCAAGGCAGTACCTTTGCGGAATGGAAGTCTACTGGCTCTCTTTTGTGGATCTATGGCAAACGTATGCTCCCTCTCTCTTCTCAGTTTGACCCCTGCCGACCCCTGATCGACATTTGCGTTCTCAGCTGGCTCAGGCAAGAGCATCCTTTGGTTCGTCGTCGCTCAGCATCTATGCGCGCCGAAGAGGGCTTACTTTACACTCTAGTTCTACGATTATCCAAGACATCGCAAGCCTACGCGAGGCTGGCTCAGCTTTGATGGTGTACTTCTATTTCGACTTCAGGGATCTTGATAAGCAACACCGCCGCAACCTCCTTCCCTCCCTCCTCATCCAGCTTTCTGCTCAGTCCCGTCCTTGTTGCGACATCCTCTCCCACCTTTATTCTGCACATGACAACGGTGAACGAAAGCCCAGTGATAGCGTAATGATCCGGTGTCTCAAGGATATGCTCGCGATTCTCAATCCACAACCCGTTTACATTATCCTAGACGCGCTCGACGAGTGTCCGAACTGGCCTGGGATTCCTTCGCCTCGTGAACAGGTCCTTGCGCTTGTCAAGGACCTCGTTGACCTTCATCTTCCGCATCTTCATATTTGCGTCACCAGCCGACCGGAGTTCGACATTCGAGCCACTCTCACACCTTTGGCACATTACCGTATATCCCTGCACGACGAGAGCGGGCAAAAGAACGATATCGTTGACTACCTCAATTCTGTGGTGTACTCCGACTCTGAGACGATGATGAAGAGGTGGCGAGAAGACGACAAGAAAATGGTTGTCGAGGCGCTTTCGGAAAAAGCCGACGGAATGTAAGTGCTCACACTAACCTAGCGATGCCTGCTTATGTCTATGAATTAGGTTTCGATGGGTGTTTTGTCAACTAGACACGCTGCGACATTGCCTTCCATCGGGTGTGCGACAAACGCTAGAGGAACTCCCGGAATCGCTAGACGAGACATACGAGCGGATCGTGATGGATATCAAGAAGACGAACAGTGCACACGCATATCGGATGTTGCAATGTCTGGCCGTGGCGATTCGACCGCTTTCTGTTGCCGAGCTTGCGGAACTGCTAGCTTTTGACTTTAATGCGACGAAGGGAGGGATCCCAGAATTGAACCCTAACTGGCGGTGGGAAGATCATGAACAAGCGGTACTTTCAACCTGCTCAAGTCTAATTACCATCGTCCCCGACGACGATTCCCCTGTTGTCCAGTTTTCGCACTTTTCGGTGAAGGAGTTCTTAATGTCGGATCGCCTCTCCACGCCCACGAAAGACCTCTCCCGGTTCCATATTGTTCCCGAAGATGCCAACACGTTGATTGCCAAGGCTTGTCTCAGCGTCCTACTACGGGATCCCGTTGACGAAGATAGCACGGCGACTGCTCCTCTAGCTCGATATGCCGCTGAGTACTGGGTGACTCATGCACAGGTCTCGAATGTGGCGCCACGGATCCGTGATGGGATGGAATATCTCTTCGACCCAGACAGGCCGTACTTTTCAGCGTGGGTCGAGTTATACCACGTAGTCCACAGCAACTGGATAGATGACCTGGAAAGCAAAATACTGCCAAGAGCGGCACCATTATACTATGCTGCACACTGTGGATTTCGCGAGATAGTCGAACGCCTTGCTCTCACATATCCCCAGTACACAAATGCTATATGCGGTAGGACGGGAACCGCACTACACTCTGCATCGGCCGAGGGTCACGTTGAGGTTGTACGTTCACTGCTCAAGTATGGCGCGGATGTGGATGCTCGGGGTATCGTGGGCCAATCCCCGCTGCAACTTGCGTCGGGCGAAGGACACCCTAATGTTGTACGATGCTTACTCGATCATGGCGCAGATGCGGAGTTTCGAAGTGATTTTCGCGCGACTCCACTAACCTATGCAGCGACTTGGGGCACCCTCGAAATCGTTAGGGTGCTGCTTGAGCGCAATGTGGATGTTAATTCCCAGAACAAAGATGGCATGACCCCAATCCACAAGTTGCTTTTTGGGGGTGAAGATAGTAGATTTCAAAGCGATCATCCCCAGATCGTCCGATTATTGCTAGAGCATGGCGCGGATCCGAACATCCGGGATAACAAGCACCGAACCCCGTTGCATCTAGTGTCGTCATCGGATCTGGTGTTGTCGTTGCGGATCGAGATCGCACGTATCTTGTTGGCGCATGGCGCGGACGTAGGTGCAGAAGACGAGGAGGGAAGGACCCCATTGCAATTCGCATCGGCGCGGGGACAGAACAAGATGGTGCAGTTGTTATCGGACTATTGCAAGTGAACACAACTACAGCGTCTTACATACGATACGATAGTACGTATTCGTTTTCCCCCTCCTGCTTCTTGTTTGATTCGTGTTACATCTACTTTGTAAACGCTTGATATCGTCGACTTGCGACGCGATACCCAATAAATAACCCACCATGACCTAATATGTTCGACGTCTCAGTCCCCCTTTGGTGGTACATTGACCAAAGCCCGACAACCAGTAAGCCTGCGGAGCTAGCAAAGTCGCTTTCGAAGCCCGGCCCAATGCCTAAGACAGTTTCGTAGAGTGAGCGCTCCGCATCAATTGCAGCTTCGAAGAAACCATCGGACACAATCGCCGTAACACATCTACCCCAAGAGCTCTCATGGCGTTCCTCGAGGGCCTCTGCCTATTCATCTGGAACCACTTGACATTTCGTTCTGCCCTCGTTTAGTGACACGTCAATGCCGAAGCGTAACTCACCAAGAGTAGGCTACAATACTCTGCGCGGGACTGTAACCGGGGACCTCTCCTTCAGAAGATTCCTCCCTTCCGTTTTGTCCGGATGGTGCGCTTCGGACGTGTAATCTTTTCCAGGCGATTGAGGAGGGCTCCAAGAGAGCCTACCGCAGAGTCGCCGCGGATCGCCAGTGCACAAGCACCGTCTGTACCGACATCATGAGCGCCGAAGGACTTGAGCGTCTCAGGGGGGTTAAAGAATGCGGTGCGGGACGGGACGAGATTCATGCCGATCTGGCCTTAGTAGTAACGAATCGCGCTGATGGAAAATGAAGACCAAGCCACTTATTCAAGAGCACGCATCTTCTGGCGCGGGAGAAATTCTTTTAATAGCGTCCAGTAGTATTTGCATACGAAGAAGTCTTCTTTCAAATGGCCCGGGGGGACGCGCGCGCTGGCTCCCGTGCCCGTGGACCCTTTACTTGAACCCGAGCCGCAGTGAGGTGCTCCGAGTAGGACGCGGCGGACTCCAGAAACAGAGTACCAAAACAGTAGTACTGTATCCCGTTCTCGTTTTCGCCCGCGCCCGCGCGGTCCACCCACCGTCTTTTTTTTTGTTTTCCGCATGATCCAGTTAGCACCGAACCCGGGGGACACGGAGCGAGAGGCACAAGAACAGAAGCGAAGCCAGAGAGTGTTGTTGGCACGGCCGGGAGCGAGGAGATGGCTTCCTGGGACCAGCAGGAGGGCGCAAAGACGGGTTTAAGTTGGCTCGCGCCGCGCCAGCTGGCGAAGGCTGATATAAGCGAGACATCTATAAAAACAAGCAACCAGACACTTGTCTCTCTTTTTGTTTCGCAATTATCTCTTTCGTTTTTTGCTACACGACAACGAGAACAGAAGTCTTTTTTTTATGGTTTGCGTGAGATAAAACAACAATTGGAGTGAGAACGAGAGAGAAGAGAAGAGAAGGGGAGTGGGGTTTCGGGATGCAAGCTAATTTACATGGGAATGAGAGAAGTAGTTGGGAAAACATTCAGAAAAAAAAGGTGGGCAAGACGGCGGTTAACAACTTGGACTGGGACAAATAAACAAACTAACAAAGACAAACTAGTTGGGGAGGGATGAAAACGACAAGAAAAAGAACGTAGGAGGGAGGAGGGCTCTGAGGAAAGAACTTGTTTTTATCCGTCCGCGTCTCTGTCTGTCTGTCTGTCATTGTCACCCACAGATCAAGCCGAGGAAGGAATGGGGATTGACCCAGGGTTGGTAGTCACGCCCTGAAATTTTTTAGTAGAAAGTTCAGTACAACACCGAATGGTTTTTTCGTACCTGCGAACGACACGCAGGGCAGTTATTGCGGCCCGTCTCCAGCCATCGGTCCACGCAGTCCCTATGGAACACATGCCGGCACGACAACAACCTAAGATCCTCCTCGGGGCCATAATCCTCCAGACAAATCACTGTCGAACTGGTCAGCATTGTCGACAGAAAGAAGGGAAAGAAAACGTATCCTGTCGACGCACATCAGCGCGATCCGCCCGACTTTCTCATACTCCACAAGCACGCTCGAGCGTATCACCTCGAGCCCCGAATTGTCAATGTCCTCCTTCGTCGCAGTGGGCGGCTTGACTTGCCTCAGCAGCTCCGCAAGTTCCTCGAACGAGTCGAGCGGGTCCGTGCCGCCCACGAGTTGGTGATTCGGTGGATAATACTCTAACACGAGGCGTTTAGTGGGAAGAAACATAAAGGAGAGTGTCAGGGGCGTACCGCCCAACGAAGAACACCGTCGATCCATGCCACCCTTACTGGCGCCCGATCCCGGTCCACCAGAGCTTTGCGCAGGGCTGAACCCGCGTAGAGCGCTGCTGCGCGTTGTCGACTACTGGTGCTCGTGCCCGGTGACTGCGCGGCTATAGTACCTCTCCGGCGACTTCGTCCTCAAGAGCGTGCTCATTATCGTCTGTGGTCTCGTGGAGGAAGTGATGAGTGATCGTCGTGTCTCGTTGTATGTGTCTGGCCGTAACCTTTAAACCAAAGTTAAAGTAATTCCGGCGATGATAAAGTAGAATTCGACATACATTAGGTTCGTTGCTCATTTGAAACCGTGATCCAACACGGTACACTTCCTTCCATGTCCATTCTACATCCATCCATCCATCTAGGCGGGAGGTGAGGGCTGAGAGACGGATGGCTAGTGCTATTGGTCCTGTTACAATAAAAGTATCATCGGAATCATTGGACAGGTCCGGACCGACAATATTATTGCTCAGCGCTCAGCGTCTATCGACTACAAATGGTTTATCTTGGCTGTGCGAATATACACGAGGCAGTGCCCCTTGAACCTGCCGCTGGCAGGTAGCGATTCATTGGCTCGAACCCTGATTTCAGTCATTTCGGTCTCCTTGTTTCGACAGATTGTCACATCACTCACCTGCAGTTGGCTTCTTTTCCCATCCAGATGACATAAGCTTCCCACGTCTAAAAAGGAAAGTAGCCGATAAGTTGGCTTCGTCCCGGAAGATTCCTCAAGTAAAACATTATTTTCACACTCAGTTTTGAAAACTCAAAATGATACTTTTTGACAAGTAGTTTATTGTGTTATCTAATTACAAAATAAAACAAAAACAAAATAACGACCTCCCCATGGTGCGTCGCCGTCGGTCATAGCTCCGTGGCGGTCGCGGCGGGCATACAAGAGGCGGTGTCGTCGCCGTCGTTGCCTGTGGTTGTTCCCGCGCGTGCCGACCGACTGTGCATGTCGCGAGCGAGTCTGCGCGTTGCGGCGGCATATATGCGTCGTCGTCGTCGGTGCACGCTGCGAGCGAGTCTGCGTTAACACAGTCGCGGCGGCGGGTCGTGACGGCGGGTGTGCATCGTCGTCGGTGCAGACTGCGAGCGTGTGGGCGTTTCCGCGGTCGCGGCGGTGGGCATGCGTCGGTGTCATCGTCTTCGTCACCTGCTTCTGGTCCTGTGCACACTGGCCGGCTGAGCACGCCGCGAGTGAGTCGTTGCCTGACGGAGTGGCGGCGACGGCGTTCCTCATGCCCTTGGCCCGTGTAGTGTTGGCCTAGGAACCGATTTCGGGGGGAGTGGCGGTGGTGTCCGTGAGCGAGGAGAGAGGCGAGAGTGAGGGGGAACCAAAGGTGGGAGAGGGGATGGGGATGGGGATGGGAAAGGGTTAGTGGAAAGAAGGACTGCTGCGATCTGAGAAAGGAGGAATGTGGGTGTTTGCTGGCCCAACAGAATAGCGCCTTACAAGGCAGCAGTGGGCGGGAACGCAGAAGTCGGGGCGGGCGGAAAGACATAGCCATGAGCCATCTGAGTTGCTGGACCCAGCGCAAGTGGAAAGGATGAGAATGGGGGCGGAATGGGCTGGGAAGATGCGAGCGCGAAAGTCGGGGTGGGCAGGAACGCGTGACTATAAGCTGGGCCCGGAATTGGCTGAGAGGCTGGAAAGGAAGGGACTAGCGTCGGGGGGTGCGCATAAGCCACAATCGGCTGCGACGCTGGAGGCGGGGCGCAGGCGCGAGCCTTCTGATTTGCAGCAGGAGAGACTGCATCGGCCTTTGCTAACCTGCCTGGTCTCTCGCCCCCAGCGTATGGGTCGGTGTACACCCGGCGACGCTTACCCTTTGCAGTGCCAATTGCTTCCTTAGTCGGCCTGGGGTCTTCTGGGACTTTGCGACGCTTCACGACTTTCTTGGCGCCCATGCTCTCGGCGGTCTCCGTCCAGGAGTGTTGGTTGGACGCGATCCTCTCCTCCTGCGGTAGGGGACAGGCGCCATTTGCAGACGCGATCGCAACTGTAAGACTGGCCTTTGCGGACCGGACCGCCTCCAAGGCAGCTTGCGAGGGTGCCAATTGATTGGTACCCTCTGAGACAAGCTTATGCGACAACGCGTTGACATCTTGGATCAATGACCGAAATGCATTTGTCGATGTACCAGTGCCAGGCGTTGGCGCGGTTCCCGGTTCGGGTTCAGAGGGAGCTGGCGAAGCGGCGGGAACATCGCTAATAGGGCGCAGGTGGGGGAAATGGGAATAGATTGCGGCAATGTGCTTGCAGAATCGTATGCGCGGGAAATCTTGACAATCACAAGTCGGCGGAGCGAGATTGATTGCGTAGAAATGCCCCGATTTAGTTTGCGACGCGACATGGAATTGGGAATCGTCAAACTTCTCAATAGAATCTCGGGTAAATTTGTTAGCCGTCTCCTCAATATCCCTCCGACGCGACGCTTCCAAGTTTAGCCCGTCGAGACCGGCTTGTTGTCTGTCGTGCCGAAACCGGTAGTATGGGTCCGCTGATTTCACGAGTACGAATATGAGATGATCTAGGCGGCGGTTCCGTTTCCCATCAAGCCATCTGGATTTCAAAACATGATGATATCTAGATACAGTAGCCGCTTTAGTCGTAATTCGGATTCAACGGAAATAATTACATACGCTTCAATGAGCATGTTGGTATCTCCCTCTTCAAATATATGCCGATTTTGTCTTGAAACCCTGGACCACATCTCGGATACTGGCATCCATTCAGTCTTAAGATATTTCACCACACTTTCAGGGACATCAGTATTGGTGCAAAGATCATCCCAGATTCTTGAAAACTCGGCAGGATCCCCAGTTTTAACCCAGGTCTGAACTATTTCCCAAAGCGACTTGAACTTATCGGTTACAAAGCGGCGCCGCATGGCGCGAAGGACGTGCCATGTGCATAGAAAGACCCGGCTAAGCGGGTAGGTTTCCTGAATTGCTGCGAGCTGGGCCTGGTCGCGATCTGACATAAAGATCGATGGCCGAATGTCCGGACTCGCTTCTTTCACCCAATTGAGAAAGAACCCAACGGCTTCCTTTCTCATCGATGACGAGAGCATCCAGGCAACCGGGACACCTGTAGCCGAGACGTAAGCACTCTCAGGGACGAGATCCGTAGATAGTACCGACGCACCATGCCCCCAATCGTCTCGCGCGACCATTGTGTAAAGCATCATATCTTGGTATTGGGTGGTATTATGTGTCGCGTCAATGCCAACGAATCGGCTGCCAAGACGCCGAAACGCGTCTAATTGGTACTGAGTTTGCATACACAGAATAAGGTCCCCCTCATGGTTTGGCAGTCCTGGGGGTGATGTATCAATTTTGTCCTTGTAGAAAATCAATACATTTTCCTCTTTCAGCCTCTCAATCCAAAGCTTCATAGAAACCCCATCTTGGGGGTGTAGACGGATCGTTTCCCCATCCAAGGCGCGTGCAACGCGACTGACATCACTGAAGTCGGCGAATTTGTCACGACTACCGTCAGGTGCTGCGGAGCGGACGATCCGAACCTATAATTTGATTCGTTAGTGTAGCCGCTGATCGGCGATTATGTTTGACGCACGATCTCCTGAGAGTCTACTTTTTGTATCAGCAACGATCTCATTTGTTGCCGTGCGCCGTCCGACAGGCGCGTATAGATCATATTGCCACCGCCAAGCTCATGGTTGTGTTCGGTCGCATAACGCCCCAGAACTATGGGTGTGTGCGGGTAGCGTTTGATTACGATTTGGCAACCGCAGCCCGTGCCCTTTCTCGGGATCTTTCGGTGCCTTTCCGGGAGCTTCTTCTGGTCCGCTTTCTGTCCGATTCTTTGGCGCGCACAGCGGTAAACGTGTTTCGTTGTCCATAGGGTTCTGCCGAGCGTTCCTGCGCCGTGCTCGACTTTGGCGACTCGGAGCTCAATCGTATGGGTGTGCTCCTCACTTCGACGCCACTCATGGAACGCGTCCATATCCGGCCACTCGTGCGGGTATCCCTTGTTCCGGTCTGAGTTGAAGCTACCCCTTGCGGTCGAGGTAGCGGGATCTTGAGTGTCGGCGGCTTGGCGTTCGGCAGGTGATCTTCACGTCCCGACACGCGCTTCGTTCTCAGTGTCTGGATCCAGGCACTCGGCAGGCGGGGAGCCACCTGACACGCCACGCGCACCATTCCCGAGTCCCAGGTCCAGAATCAATTCGTGCGCGCTCAGATCGGCTGCGTCCGGAACCGTCGGTGTAAGTGAAATACGAAACTTTGATGTTGGCATGATAATAGGGAGGATTGAGCGACACGTTAGCGCGTCCCCCCTCCCCCATGTCCTGCTTGGCCACAGAATCGCGTCCCACGTGTTCTTGCCACAAAATCGCATTCACGCATTATATAATAATTAGTCATTTAGTTATTCATTTTGTAAATATAATATGTTTATTCAGATAAATAAAGGGTTTATTATAAAAACATATACATTCCAACCTCAGCTGCGCTTACAAATGTACCTCTACGAAATTTCCTTTCTGGTCATCTTTATCTGGATGGGAAAAAACAAAAACTCTCACCTGCTCACGACTATGTCTCAAACTCATTCCACATCTACATCTTCTTCCAATTTCCGCGCCATCTTCGTATCTGCACTGAGAGAGTATGAGAAAAAGACAAAGACCGACCTTCACACTCATCCCCTTGCAACACAACTACAATCCTGCCAATCTTCCAGCGACATTCTTGTCGTGCTTCATGACAAGGTCAATGAGTTTGATCAGTCTAGAAGTCACAACGAGAGATTATCAAGTTGGTTGGGCCCGACTATCAATGTGCTCTATGCATTCTCCGCGACTCTGGGCGAAGGTGTTGGACTAGTAAGTCTCAGCTCGTTAATTCGCCTTATCGTCCCTCGCTAATTGTTTCCGCAGATATTCTCGCCCGCAAAAGTAATCTCCGCCGGCGTGGGGGTCCTCCTCTTGGTGAGCATCGTCCTGGATTGATTTGTAGACAGATTTTCATCAGCGATGTCTGCTAGGCCGCCAAGGATGTGGACGCAAGTCAAGAAGCCCTCGCCGATCTCTTCGAGCGTATCGAAAACTTCTTCAAGCGCCTCGAATCATACACGGAAGTGCCACCAACCGACGCGATGACTGACATGATCGTGAAGATAATGGTGGAAGTTCTGAACATCTTCGCGATTGCGACGAAGGAGATGAAGCAGGGTCGAGCCAGTGTGTTACTCCCAAAAAATACATGAATGCGAACTAATCTAAGTTTAGAAAAGTTTTTCAAGAAGCTTGTAGGAAGGAAGGACATAGAAGACGCGTTGGCGAGGTTGGACAGATTGACGCAAGAGGAGGCCCGGATGGCGTCTGCGCAGATCCTGAGGCTGACACACAGTGTCAATGACAAGGTCAATGTCATGGACGAAAAAGTAACTGTAATGGGCAGTAAAATGGATATCGTGTTGAATGGTACGATGCTGCTGGTTACTCAAGATCCCATGCTGATTCAAAAGCATCTGTAGATGGGATCGATGCGAAAGCAGTCCTTCA